>CM057749.1:3126427-4326427 GCA_030064425.1 Trapa bicornis
ACCAGGTTGTCTAGAGCCATGGGATGCATCACTACCCCTCTTGGATGTCTTGAAGGTCCCGTAACACAGTGCATGCACATCATTGCCGCTAATTGATTGAGTATGTTGGACCTGTTTCGGTACCATGGACAAAAAACTCATTACTTAAGTTTTCATGGCATATTAATCATGTTTGTTTACAAGCTTCTGCTCGTGCCAATTGGCCTAGGGTCCACTGTTTGAGATTTTTAAAATTTTTTACATATTAGCCCCCAAGTTCCAAAACCGAGGCCTCTTGCCTAACAGAGCTATTCAAGCTCCTGTCAAGAATGTATCCCAAAATGTTTAAGCAGTGGCACATAGTTAGGAGAGAGCACTTCTGACAAAATATATATTTCAATTGTCCATCATACCAAACGAGTATGAGGACATGTCCACTCATAATTGATGAATGGGTTTTGTAGTTATTTCGAGAAAGTTTTATCATACCAAACAGGTATGAACTACTTACAAGCAGTAAGTAGTTTTTTCTCTTGATTGCCACATCACTCCTCTCAGGTGTAATGATTAAAATACCACTTAGCAGTGAGTTTTCATTTTCGAGGTGCTTATCATCCCAATCGAGAATGATATGAAAAATTCCCACTCACCCGATCGTGCAATGTACTTCGTCTAATTCTACTTTCGTCCTTTGCAAACCTTGCCTCAACTAGAATTTCTGATGTCTCGTATTCCTACATGGTATGATCATCTTTGTTTATTATCATCCAACTTGATAGCCTTCATTCATTATGAATGGCTAAAAATATCCAACTGGCACCAAATGCCAGTTTTTCTCTAATTTGAGTCCCGAAAATTTTAAAAATTCCCTTTGGGACTTCAATTTATTCAATTTCACAAAAAGGCATTGAAGTTTCCCAAATTCCAAATTTGGTCCATAATTTTTCCAAAATTACCATTTTGCCATTCCTTTACAAAAATGGTAAGTTTTACCCAAAAAATTCTAAAACTTGCTCAATTGGTCCTCTAACACTCTTATCATGCCCAGTTGGCCCTCAATTTTATAAAATTGCATTTTAGTCCCTCAAATTTTTGAAATCCCCAATTTTTTTCCCAATTTCAACTTTTCAACACAGCCGAATTTGATTACATCAAATTGACCGATCAAACTTGTTTAATTGTTGAAATTGAAGTTAAATTAGAATTTCTACATCTTCATACGATTCAGTTGCACTTTAAATCGTAAGTTTTGATGTCAGAACGAGCTCAAACGAAGATTTACCAGAAAAAAAGAACGTAGAGAGAGAAAGCTTCAAATGCTCATCGTCGGGGGCGCGATAGTCTGAGCTTTCAACTTGAGTAGATAGCTCTACTACTGAGGTTCCTCCTAGTATCAATAATTGCATCAATTAATGCCAAATTGGGTGAGAAATTTATCATCGAAATTCTATCGGTTCTGTCTCTAGCACCAGTCGGAAATTAAATAGGGGAGCTGAATTGGCTTACCTTTTAGTTCTAATTCGGTCGTAGGAGGGCTGAGGAGGTGTTGGGAGGGATTGGTTTAGCTTGAGGAGGGCTCGAATTGGCCAATTTCAGCTCGGTCGAAACAGGGTAGTTTTAGTCCACCGAAGCTAGACTTCTCGGGCGACCCTCAAAGCGAATGAAGACTACCACCGTGTAGCTGACTTCTTTCCAGTTCTAAGGAACTCGACCATGTCATCTTTGGCTCAAAAAAGACCCTATATCGGAGCTTTGGTTTGAGCTTCACCGAAAAATTGAGTAGCTGAGAGAGAGTGAGGTTTTTAGGTGTGGAGAGTATGAATAGAGAGGGGCTCTTTATATAGAAAGCTCGAGGACTCGTTGGTTGGGCACCTTTTTTATAGTCATTGATGGCCTGAAACATACTGCACAGAAACATTTCCACTTCGTCGACGCTGCTTTTATTTTCCGGTGAGTGAACAGTGCTATCATCTGAAGGAAGAAGACGACATTGTTCTGAACTGGACCAGACCAGGTTCAAAGCTTAAACCGGCTGGTTCAGGTCCGATTCAACCGAGTTTATCAAAATTAAAAATTTATAAATTCATTCTCTATTCAATGGTGGCCTCAATTTTCCAATTTGAATTTTCTAAGCCACCTAGAAAAAATGAATTTAGCATCCTGATTAATAGTGGTTCAAACCTGTCAAACCGGTCCAATCCGGTTTGGATCCAGTTCACTTGAACCGGTTTGGTTTTCATCTCCCATTCACCCTAAGTCCTTTTTCATGACTTTTGTGACTCGTTAGGTCACTCAGGGTCCATAAATTTCCCAGTTTGCTCTTTCTCTATCGGTTCCGGTTCATGAACCGACTCAGTTTATAAACCAGTTTAATCTGACTGGGATCCGGTTCTCCTGAACCGATCTGGTTTTCTCTTCCAAATTGTCGTAAAATCCTTTTCTAATGTTTTATGAACCCTTTGGGTCACTTAGGAGTTGTAAATTCTCCAATTTGCCCATTCCCCAATAATCGGGTTTGTGAACCGCTTCAATTTTTCTCACTCGATTTGACCAATTCTTTCCCAGTTTTCCTTAACTCCAAAGAGCAGGGTTTACAACTCTCCCCTCCTTTTAGTAGTTTTGTCCCCAAAACTTATTCCACACTTTATGTGTACTGGATTAAACTTTTCATTGATATGTAAATTTTCTAGTTTATCGTCTTACAACCTTCTCGGTTATTTTCGTTCACCCATTTATCACATACCTAAAATTCTCTTCTCATTCCCATTCTTTCCTCATTCCATGGAACTTACTTTAGCCTAGAATATCCTCCTGGAAGATCTAGGATCATTTCCTTTAGTTACATCCTCCCTTCCCAAGGCACCATTTCCCATTCCAAGCTTCTTCTAACTAACTTCGCAGAACTATGAGTTTCGATCATTTTTCTTCCACAGGTTTTGGTGTTTACCACCTTTTCATCCTGCATGGGTCCCTTCCTCATTCTTTGGATATCAACTTTATGCTTGACTTCGTTATGCCTTACACAGACTTTTCGTTGCCTAAGTCATATTTCTCTTAGTGAGTTGGATTTACATGCCTCTTACCACATGACATTCTTCGTAATGTCTTTGACTTCACGTCCCTATAACCGTATTGGTTTCCTTATTTACTCGTCTTTTCCAAACTTCCTTATTCGGTCATTCAACCTTCAAATCCTTGAACTTCCTGATACTCACTCACATATTAAAACTCTTGATTTCTTACTTCATTCCTCATTCCCATGGCGTCCTTCCTCTTTATGACCTCTTCTCTTTCTAAATCCATTCTTACTCTCATCATGATCCTTCCACTATCCTTTATTCCAAGTTAGTTCCTTTCTTACTCGTATGGCATCTTTTGATCCCGTCCTCCTACTTACACATTACTTGGGTTTGACTTATCCTTTGGATCTTTACGATTTCTTTCCCCATGTACTTGATCCTTTCATCTCTGTCATCTTGTTCTTGAGGGGATTATTCTCTTTCCTATTTCGTTGATTCCATTTCCTTCTCATTGATACACATGTGCTTTCCTAAGATTCCTTTCTCTGGTGAGCTTCACATTCCCTCTCTCTCCCAGGATTTCCTTCTAGTTCTACCATTGCAATTATTTAATTATGAAATTCTTTTACCGTAATCTTGACCAACTTACATTTATTCTTCGGATCTATGAGTACTTTTCGTTTATCTTACTACATTCCTACTTGCTCCAACATTTGTTTATTCCTTTGAGGTGGACCTCTCATCCCTTTTGTGTCAAAATATTTCGTATCTTTGTGTCTTTGGTATTTCTCCCTTTGCCTTGATTAGAGTGTATTCTTTATTACTCTCCAGCTCTTATTAGAGCTTCGTTTTCTCCTCCATATGATTTGGTCAATAGGAGTCATTTCCTTCAATTGGATCCGTCTAAAATTTCTATTTGGATTTCCATGTCTTCTTGCAAATAGATCATACTTAACCTCCCAAAACACTCACTTAGCCACTCGTACTTCTTACTAAAGTCCTTATTTGTGCTCCGGTTTTGCGACATTTCCTCGACATTTCATACTTAACTTCCTCTTTTCATCCTCCTTCTAGTGTCTTCCATTCTGGGATTCTTTTGGTTGATCAACCTACCGTTCTTTAGAAATTTCTCTATTTTAAATCTTCACCTAAACTTAAGGATCTTGTATGATTCATCCACTCCTGCTTTTCTCCCTCTTTTGGTCCATACTTCTGCTTTCCACAAGTCTCCATATTTTATGGAGTTCCTAAGGAACTATATCTTTGTTCTTTACAAGTAGTTTTTACATCTAAGCCTTCCTATTATCCTACTTTCTTCCCATCTTTCCTTGGTGGTCTTGACATCCTTGGTGTTTCTTCATACTTATTTCTTTTTCTTCTTGATCAACTTCCATTCTTGTTTTTCCCTTTGGAATGTTCTACTCCTCGTTTTTCTTTACTCTTCTTTCTTTGAGCTTATCTTTAACTCCTTAAACTCTCCATGAATCTATACTCATTGATGATTGCTTCCCTTTGTTCCAACTTCTTTTCTTAAGATCTCCCTTAGATGGATTCTTCCTTTTCGTATTTCCAAGGGTAAGTCTTAAGGGTTGAGGTTAACTATTATAACCCATCTTTTCTTCTTTAGGTGATTTCCTACCTTTTACTTAAATTTTTATTATCACACTCTTTTATTTTTTTTGAATTTATTAGGGAACCCAGAAGTTTTAACAAAAATTTCACTTTCATTCATTAAAGAAATATTTTCTTGTTATACTTGGCTTATTACAAGAATTTTCTACCCCTTAATCCCTTGGGGTTATAGGACTAGAATTAACCCTATAACGGTTGTGAGACTTTTGATCAGAAGGCTCTAAGTAATTTGTTGGGGCCCATTCATATTCCCTAATAGGACGAATTTCATGTATGGCCTCCAATCCGTACTGCCTTAGTACCTCAACCTCACACTCATAGGTCCACTTCACCCATTGAGAGGAATTGAAGCCAAGTTAGGTGGAGTTACTTGGTGGACCTTCATAAAGGTGGCATACGCATCCGAGTAATTATCCCAGGCCTCCTTCTTGGTTGGATTCCCGTCTTGTTGTTGTGGGACTAAAGGAGGAGGGGTTTGTCTACAAGGAGGTGATACCGGTTCCTCTTGTCTGGGAGGAGGGTATATGATGTCTTCTGGTTCCAGTAAGGCTCCAACCAGTTCCCGGTAGTCTTCCACCATGTCCTTGGGTACTTGTCTCTCGCCCTTTAGGAACCTTTGTACGGCTTCCTCCCTCGGGTTAGGTGTCTTTTTCAGGGTTATGGGTCTTGGACTGGATTTCACTGTGAACTTCCTAGGGACTCTCCTTCCTACACAATAGTTTAAAGTTGGATTAATGTTAGGGCATAATATTGATAATGTTTCAAGGGAACTAGGCTCTGATACCACTCAAGTTGTCATGCCCCGACCCTGTTTGGTTGGATCCCCGTGAACAACCCGCCTCTCTCCTGGTTTAAGAGGAGTTTCCCCCTTCTTTAACTCAAGAGGAGCTAGGCATACTTTTAACCTTGTTCCTTTGAAAGACATATATCAAATAAAATGCAATCTTAAGAGAATTTAAGCATACCTGACAGGGGGCTTAGTGTTATCCCTAGTCATTTTCTCTATTTCTTAAAAATGGATAAAAGATGGGTTAGTTTCTGCAACTCAGTGAATGAGTATTTTTTAAAAAAATGAAGTATAAATAAAAATAGTTTTCAAGTTGGAGTGTGCTAGACTACTTAATTCTTTTAATTTTTCTCATTTCTAAATCTCGGTTTTCAAAATCAATTCTTATTACCACAGTGTGTCATCACCCAACACACATCCTTCATCATGAAGGTAAAACACACAATCGCAGGCCAACTCATCCACTGTACCCACTTGTGGCGTCGGAGCGACTTTAGCGGCCACCTAGATAGAAGTATGTCAACATCTACCCTAAGAATAAGTGGATGTTCATGACATCCGACCCTCAATCCCGTAACAAATCTCCATATCCATATGAGGATAGAGACCTCATCCTATCCCCACCCCAGTCTCATGCTCTTGAAGCTACTCTGAGCTTCCCAAGACTTCTGGTATGACTAACTGCCATTATATCCACCAGGTCGTCTAGAGTCGTGGGACGCATCACTACCCCTCTTAGACATCTTGAAGGTCCCGTAACACAGTGCATGCATAATCAATAGTTTTTCACATAATGCCATATAATCTGTGGTACCACTGGTCCAACGACCCAGACTCTCAACTCGACCTGCAGCTATTTGTCTTGACTAGTCCGGAGACTTGTCATGTCACACTGCCACCAATTGACTGAGTATGTCTGTAAACCCTGCACTTTTGAATTAAGGAAAACTAGAAAAAGAATTGGTCAAACCGAGTTGTTTTACAAACCCAATCATTTGGGAACAAGCAATTTGGGAATTTACAATTTCCGAGTGATCTAAAGGGTTCATTAAACCTTGGAAAAGAAACTTAAGACAAATTATAAGAGAAAAACCAAATTGGTTCATGTTAACGAGAATCCATAAGAACTCTAAAGTTAAGTGTGCTTGCTTGAGAGTTGTGTGTGGATGGTTGACCTCCTGGGAAATAAGATTTTTTTTGTAACCCAAAATTTTGTTAAAAAATTTTTATGTGAACGTACGCCTTATCATATATAATCATATATTAATATATATATTTAATTATTATAATTAATACCTAAATTAAATTATTAGAATTAATACAAATAATTTAATACCGAAATTAAATTATTGGAAATAATACCAATAATTTATAGCAATATTAATACTAGTAATAAATCTTTACCATTTAATACATAGTTTTTACACATATATAAAGAGGTCATCCCCATTCATTCTCCTCACACCCAAACACTTCTCTCTCTCTCTACTCCTCCATTTCTCGGTGAAGCGTAAACTAGAGCTTCGACTTGAACATTTTCCTTAACCTCGGAAGGAGAGGTCAGGCTCTTTAGAATCGGGGAGAAGTTAGCTATCTGATAGCAAACTCCAGTCAATCCGAGAATCACTAGAGAAGCACCGACATGATGGAACAGTGAAGCAGCTCCCGCAGACCGAAGCTGCCTTGTTTCGGCCGAGTCGAAATTCGCCATTTCGAGCCCTCCTCAGATCAAGCCAAGCCCTCCCAACACTTCCTCAGCCCTCCCACGGCCGAATTAGGACTAAAAGGTAAGTCAATTCGGCTCCTCTCTACAATTTTTGGTCAGTGCTAGAGAGAGAACTGTTAGAATTTTGATGATGAAATTCTAACTCAATTCAACATCAATTGATGTGATTCTTGATTCTAGGATGAACCTCAGGATGAGAGCTATCTGTCCAGATCGAAAGCTCGGACCACCGTGCCCTTACCGGTGAGTAATCAAAGCTTTCTCTCTCGATAGTCTATTTTCCGACGAAGCTCCATTTGAGCTTGTTTCGGCATTAAAACTCATGATTCAAAGTTCTATGGAATCGTATGAACATGTATAAACTCAATTTCAACTTCAATTTTAATAATTAGAGGTGTTTGATCAGTCAATTTGATAAAATCAAATTCGGCCGTGTTAACGAGTTGGAATTAGGGGAATTGGGGATTTTTGAAATTCAAAGGACCAAAATGTAATTTTATGAAATTAAGGGTCAATTGGGCATGAAAATAATGTTGGAGGACCAATTGAGGAATTTTGTAAAGGAAGAGAAAATGGTAATTTTGGAAAAGTTGGGGGACCAAATTGGAAATTTAGGAAATTTAAACCCCTTTTTGTGAAATTGAATAAATTGAGGTCCCAAGATAAATTTTAAAAGTTTCGGGACTCAATTTGAAGAAAAATCGGCATTTGGGGACTTAAAGAGAAATATATTTAGGAACCTAATTGCAAATAACTAAAAATTTTGGGTTTTCTCATTCATTGGAAAAGAATGAAGGTTGTTAAGTTGAGTAATAGTGAACAAGGATGTTCATATCGTGTAGGAACACGATGTACTGGGAACGCCAGCATGGACAAGCTCGCGTGAATACAAAGAACCAGTCTAGTGGAAGTCACTGCGTTAACGGTTGAGTGGGTTTACTAACATCATACCCGGTTGGGATGATGAGCACAACTTAAAATTTAAAAACCACTTACCGGTTGTGAGTAGAAATTTTATATCATATTCGGTTAGGAATGATAACTACCTCAGTATGAAAACCCACTATTAAGTGATATTTTAAGCATCACTACTTAGAGGAAGTGATGTGAAAATCATACGGAAAAACTAGTTACAGTTGTAAGTAGATCATAGCCGATTGGTATGACGAGACTTCCTCGAAGGAAGATAAAAACCCGTTCATTGGTTATGAATGGAGGTGTGCTTATACTCGGGCGGTATAATAGATAGAGAAAACATATGCTTTGTCGGAAGTGCTCTCCCCTGATTGTGTGCTAGTACTTAAACAATTTGGGAGACCTTCTCGACGGGAGCTCGAATAGCTCTGATAGGCCGGGGGCCTCTATTTTAGAACTTGGGGCTAAATGCCCGATTTTGAAAATCTCGTACAGTGGGCCCAAGGCCAATTGGCATGAGTAGGAGCTCGTAAATGAACATAATATATGTGCCATAAAACTTAATAAGTGAATTGTTCGGCCATGGTACCAAGATGATAGGTCGACGGACTAGTCAAGACAAACAACTACAAGTTGAGTTGAGTTGAGAGTCGGGGCCGTTGGACCAGTGGCACCACATATTACATGACAATATGAGAAAACATTGTTTGTGCATGCACTATGAGTACGGGATCATAAAGACACCCATGAGGGGTAGTGATACGTCCTAACGGCTCTGAACAACCTGGTGGCTATAAGGGCAGTTCGTCGTTCCAGCTGTCTGTGCAAATTTGGAGTAGCACCAAGCGCATGAGACCGGGGTGGGGACATGATGAGGTCTCTGTCCTCATACGGACACGAAGAAGTGATTTCGGGATTGTGGGTTGGATGTTGCGTACATCCACTCATTCCTGGGGTAGAAGTGGTCATACTTCTATCCGGGTGGTAGGAAAGTTGCTCCGGAGCCACTAGTGGGTTCAGTAGTGATACTGACTTGAGAATGTGTGTAATCTTTATGATGAAGGATGTGTGTTGGGTGATGACACACCAGTAACTAAGAAATAATGGAAAACCCCGAATCTTTTTAAAATGAAGGGATTTTTTAAAAGAAAGGAGTCTGACACATTCCATTTAAATGTTTTTCTTAAAATTTAAAAGTATACCTTTAAAAACCCATTCAGTGAGTAGTCGTACTCACCCCTCCCTTATATCCCTTTCAGGATATCCTGGAAAGCCTACACTTAAAGACCATCAACTAAGATGCCTGTAAGACAGGTATGTAAAGTTTAAAATTTCATGCAGTTATGATTTTGCTATTCCAGGAAATGGTGCAAGTTTAAAGGATGCCTTACTCTTTACGGTTTATAATAAGGGGAAACCCTTTAATAAACCGGGCAGTGGTGGGTTGATCACGGGGATCCGACCAAACCGGGTCGGGGCGTGACAACTAGAGTGGTATTAGAGCCTATTTCCTTGAATACATATTCAAGACTAGAAACTATAGTAACTGATAGGATTTATCTTAAAATTTTCAGATGGCTCCTAAGAGAGGAACCTAGAAAACTAGGAATGACTCTGCTCAGCAACGTGTCCTTGTAGAAAGACAACCCTAGAAGCTTCCCAAATGCCTAAGACCTGGGAGGAATCTTGAAAGACCAAATGGGGAAGTGTCCCGGAGAATGGTGCTAGGACCTATTGATGGCACTAAGTATGAAGGAGGATGTTTATCAAGAATTCCATAGCTCCTTAGTTATTTTGTGACCATTTCTTGTGATAGGGCTGAAAGCCTAACTTTTGTATTCCCCTGTTAATATAATACTCAAATTCTCAAAACTCTATCTCCTGATGATGTGATCTTGTTGGGAATATGGCCTAATAAAACAAACCCACACTATCCTGGAAACTAAGGAAAAGACATGTAATGTCATGCCCCGACCCGGTTTGGTCGGATCCCTGTGAACATCCCACCACTCTCCCGGTTTATTAAAGGGTTTCCCCTTATTATTATCCGTAAAGAGTAAGACGTCCTTTAAACCTGCACCATTTCCTGGAATAGCATAATCAAAACTGCATGAAATTTTAAACTTTACATACCTATCTTACAGGCATCTTAGTTTATGGTCTTTCAAGGTAGGCTTTTCGGGATTTCCTGAAAGGGATATAAGGGAGGGGATGAGTACGACTACTCAGTGAATGGGTTTTCAAAGATTTACTTTTAACTTTTAAGAAAAACATTTATATGGAGTGTGCCAGACTCCTTTCTTTTCAAAAATCTCTTCATTTAAAATTTTGGGTTTTTCCATTATTTCTTAGTTACCGGTGTGTCATCATCCAACACACATCCTTCATCATGAATGTTACACACATTCGCAAGACAGTATCACTACTGAACCCGCTAGTGGCTTCGGGGTGGCTTTTCATGCCACCTGAATAGAAGTACGACCACTTGTAGCCTAGGAATGAGTGGATGTATGCGACATCCGACCCACAATCCCGAAATCACTTCTTGGTGTCCGTATGAGGACAGAGACCTCATCCCATCCCCACTCAGGTCTCATGCGCTTGGTGCTACTCCAAATTTTGCACAGACACCTGGAACGACGATCTGCCCTTATACTCACCAGGTCGTCCAGGGCCCTTAGGACACATCACTACCCCTCATGGGCATCTTGATGATCCCGTACTCATAGTGCATGCACAAACAATGTTTTCTTATCAAGCCATGTAATATGTGGTGCCACTGGTCCAACGGCCCCGACCCTCAACTCAACCCGCAGTTGTTTGTCTTGACTGGTCTGTCGACCTGTCATGTCGCACTGTCGTTAGTTGACTGCATGTCGGTCCTATCTTGGTACCATGGCCAAACAATTCACTTTATTAAGTTTTATGGCACATATATCATGTTCATTTACGAGATCCTGCTCGTGCCAACTGGCCTTGGGCCCACTGTACGAGATTTTCAAAAATCTAGGCATTCTAGCTATCACGCCCCTACCCGGTTTGGTCGGATCCTCGTTATCAACCTACCACTCTCCTGGTTTATTAAAGGATTTCCCTTTATTTTAAACCGTAAAGAGTAAGGCGTCCTTTAACCTGCACATTTTCCTGGAATAGCATAATCAAAACTGCATGAAATTTAAAACTTTACATACCTATCCTACATGCATCTTAGTTGACGGTCTTTAAGGGGAGGCTTTCCGGGATTTCTTGAAAGGGATATAAGGGAGGGGGCGAGTACGACTATTCACTGAATAGGTTTTTAAAAGTTTTTAACCTTTAAGAAAAATATTTATATGGAGTGTGCCAGACTATTTTGTTTTAAAAAATCCCTTCATTTAAAAATTTGGGTTTTTCCACCGTTTCTTATTTACCATGGTGTGTCATCACCCAACACATATCCTTCATCATGAAGGTAACACACATTCGCAAGTCAGTATCACTACTGAACCCGCTAGTGGCTTCGGAGCGACTTTTCCTGCCACCCGGATAGAAGTACGACCACTTCTACCCTAGGAATGAGTGGATGTACGTGACATCCCACCCACAATCCCGAAATCACTTCTTCGTGTCCGTATGAGGATAGAGACCTCATCTTGTCCCCACCTCAGTCTCATGCGCTTAGTGCTACTCCAGATTTCGTACAGACACCTGGAATGACGAACTGCCCTTATAGCCACCAGGTCGTCCAGTTC
Source organism: Trapa bicornis (assembly GCA_030064425.1). Classification (NCBI taxonomy): domain Eukaryota; kingdom Viridiplantae; phylum Streptophyta; class Magnoliopsida; order Myrtales; family Lythraceae; genus Trapa; species Trapa bicornis. Next base: position 3,138,218 of record CM057749.1, read on the forward strand.
CCTTAGGACGCATTACTACCCTTCATGGGCATCTTGATGATCCCATACTCACAGTGCATGCACAAACATTGTTTTCTCATATTGCCATATAATCTGTGGTGCCACCGGTCCAACGGCCCCAACTCTCAACTCAACTCGCAATTGTTTGTCTTGACTGGTCCGTCAATCTGTCATGTCGCACTGTCGCTAGTTGACTGAGCATGTCGGTCCTATCTTGGAACCATGGCCAAACAATTCACTTATTAAGTTTTATGGCATATATATCATGTTTGTTTATGATCTCCTACTTGTGCCAATTGGCCTTGGGCCCACTGTATGAGATTTTCAAAATCGGGCATTTAACCCCCCAAGTTCCAAAACCGAGGCCCCTAGCCTATTAGAGCTATTCGAGCTCCCGTCGAGAAGGTCTCCCAAATTGTTTAAGCATTGGCACACAGTCAGGGGAGAGCACTTTCGACAAAATAGGTTTTCACTATCCATTATACCAACTGGTATAAGGACATCTCTGTTCATAACCGATGAACGGGTTTTCAACTTCCTTCGAGGAAGTCTCATCATACCAACCGGGTATGATCTACTTACAATCGGTAAATAGTTTTTCCGCATGATTTTCACATCACTTCCTCTAAGTAGTTATGTTTAAAATACAACTTAATAGTGGGTTTCATACCGAGGTACTTATCATTTCCAACTGGGTATGATATAAAATTTCCACTCACAGTCGATAAGTGGTTTTAAAATTTTAAGTTGTGCTCATCAACCCAACCGGGTATGATGTTAGTAAACCCACTCACCCGTTAATGCCGTGAATTCCACTAGATCGGTTCTTGGTATTCATGCGAGCTTGTCCTTGTTGGCGTTCCCGGTTCTTCATGTTCCTACACGATATGAATATCCTGGTTCATTATCGTTCGGCCTAATCGCCTTCATTCATTCCAAATGAATGAGAAAGTCAAACTTTCATTTATTTGCAATTAGGTCGCTAAAGTTATTTCTCTTTAACTTTAAGTCCCAAATGCCAGTTTTTCCTCAAATTGAGTCCCAAAAATTCTAAAATTTATCATAGGACCTCAATTTATTCCATTTCACTAAAAGGGGATTAATTTCTCAAATCTCCAATTTGGTCATCCAACTTTTCCAAAATTACCATTTTGCCCTTCCTTTACAAAAATGGTAAGTTTTGCCCCAAAAATTCTAAAATTTCTCAATTGGTCTCCAACATTATTTTCATGCCCAATTGGCCCTCTATTTCATAAAATTTCATTTTGGTCCTTCGAATTTAAAAAATCCCCCAATTTTTCCCCAATTTCAACTCTTCAACACTGCCGAATTTGATTTTATCAAATTAATCGATCATACACCTCTAATTGTTGAAATTGGAGTTGAAATTGAGTTCCTACATGTTCATACGATTATAAGGAATTTTGAATCACAGATTTTAACTCCAGAATGAGCTCAAACAGAGCTTCGCCGGAAAATAAATTGTAGAGAGTGAAAGCTTCGATTTCTCACCAGTGAGGGCATGACGGTTCGAGCTTTCGATCTAGGCAGATAGCTCTCATCTTGATGTTCATCCTAGAATCAAGAATCGCATCAATTGATGCAGAATTGAGTTAGAATTTTATTATTGAAATTCTGCTGCTTCTCTCTCTAGCACCGACCGAAAATTGCAAAGGAGAGCCGAATTGGCTTACCTTTCAGTCGTATTTCGGTCGTGGAGGGTTGAGGAAGTGTTGGGAAGACTTGGTTTGGCCTGAGGGGGGCACAAAATGGCCAATTTCAACTCGGTCGAAACAGGGCAGCTTCGGTCCACCGGAGGTGCTTCATTATTCCATCATGTTGGCACTTCTCTAGTGATTCTCGGATTCACTGGAGTTTTCTATCAGATAGCTGACTTCTCCCCGGTTCTAAAGAGCCCGACCTCTCCTTCTGAGGTTAAGAAAAATGTCCAAGTCGAAACTCTAGTTTGAGCTTCACCGAGTAATGGAGCAGAAGAGAGTGAGAGAGAGAGAGGTGTTCGGGTGTAAGGAGGATGAATGGGGATGACCTCTTTATATAGGTGTAAAATCGTGTATTAAATGGGAGAGATTTATTACTAGTATTAATATTGCCATAAATTATTGGTATTAATACCAATAATTTAATTTCGGTATTAAATTATTTATATTAATTCCAATAATTTAATTTAGGTATTAATTACAATAATTAAATATATATTAATTTATGGCTATTTATGATAAGGTGTACGTTCACATAAAAAGTTTTGACCGAAATTTTGGGTTACAAAAAAATCATACTTCCCAAGAGGTCACCCATCCTCACACTACTCTCAAGTAAGCATGCTTAACTTCAAAATTCTTATAGATTCTTGTTCACCTGAACCAATTTATTTTTTCTCTTCTAATTTGTATTAGATTTCTTTTCCAAGGTTTAATGAACCTTTTGGATCACCCGGAAGTTGTAAATTTCCAAATTGCTTGTTCCCAAATGATCGGGTTTGTAAACCAGCTCGATTTTCTTACTCGGGTTGACCGGTTCTTTCCCAGTTTTCCTTAACTCAAAAGTTTGGTGTTTACACTAACCCTCAAGTTCCAAAACTGAGGCCCCGACCTATAAGAGCTATTCGAGCTCCCGTAAAAAAGGTCTCTCAAATAGTTTAAGCATTGGCACATAGTTAGGGGAGAACACTTTTGACCAAATAGGTTTTTACTGTCCATTATACCGATCGGTATATGGACATCTCCGTTCATGACCGATGAACGGGTTTTCTACTTCCTTCGAGAAAGTCTAATCATACCAATCAGGTATGATCTACTTACAACCGGTAAGTGATTTTTTTCTGCATGGTTTTCACATCACTTTCTCTAAATTGTGATGATTAAAATTCCACCAAATAGTGGGTTTTTATACCGAGGTACTTATCATCCCCAACTGGGTATGATATATAATTCTCACTCACAACCGGTAAGTGGTTTTTATCTTTAAGTTGTGCTTATCATCCCAACCGAGTATGATGTTAGTAAACCCACTCACAACTGGAAAGTGGTTTTTAATTTAAGTTGTGCTCATCCTCCCAATCGGGTATGATGTTAGTAAATCCACTCACAACCGGTAAGTGGTTTTTAATTTAAATTGTGCTCATCATCCCAACCAGGTATGATGTTATTAAACCCACTCACAATCGGTAAGTGGTTTTTAATTTAAGTTGTGCTTATCATCCCAACCGGGTATGATGTTAATAAACCCACTCACCCGTTAACGCAGTGAATTCCACTTTACCAGTTCTTTGTATTCACGCGAGCTCGTCCATGCTGGCGTTCCCAGTATTTCGCGTTCCTACACGATATGAACAACCTTGTTCAATATTACTCGGCATAACAACCTTCATTCCTTTCCAATGAATGAGAAAACCCAAACTTTTAGTTATTTGCAATTAGGTCCCTAAAGTTATTTCTCTTTAACTTTAAGTCCCAAATATCGGTTTGTCCTCAAATTGAGTCTCGTAACTTTTAAAATTTATATTGGGACCTCAATTTATTTAATTTCACCAAAAAGGGGTTTAATTTCCCAAATTGCCAATTTGGTCCCCTAATTTTTCCAAAATTACCATTTTGCCCTTCCTTTACAAAAATGGTAAGTTTTGCCCCAAAAATTCAAAAATTCCTCAATAGGTCCTCCAACATTATTTTCAAGCCCAATTGACCCTCAATTTCATAAAATTGCATTTTGGCCCTTTGAATTTCGAAAATCCCCAAAATTTCCCCCTATTTCAACTCTTCAACACTACCGAATTTGATTTCATTAAATTGACCGATCAAACACTTCTAATTGTTAAAATTGGAGTTGAAATTAAATTCCTACGTGTTCATACGATTCTAAGAAACTTTGAATCGTAGATTTTAATGCCGGAACGAGCTCAAATGGAGCTTTGCCAGAAAATAGACTATAGAGAGAGAATGCTTCAATTTCTCACCTGTGAGGGCATGGCGGTCCGAGCTTTTGATCTAGGTGGATAGCTCTCATCTTGAGGTTCATCCTACAATCAAGAATCGCATCAATTGATGTCGAATTGAGTTAATGAAATTTTGCCGGTTCTCTCTCTAGCATCGACAGAAAATTGCAAAAGGGAGTCGAATTGGCTTACCTTTCAGTCGTAATTCGACCGTGAGAGGGCTGAGGAAGTGTTGGGAAGGCTTGGTTTGGCCTGAAGAGGGCTCGAAATGGCCAATTCCAACTCAGACGAAATAGGGCAGCTTTGGTCCACTGGAGCTTTTTCATTGTTCCATATTGTTGCCGATTCTCTAGTGATTCTCGGATTGACTAGAGTTTGCTATCAGATAGCTGACTTCTCCCTGGTTCTAAAGAGCCCAACCTCTCCTTTCGAGGTTAAGAAAAATGTTCAAGTCGAAGCTCTGGTTTAAGCTTCACCGGGAAATGGAGCAGTAGAGAGAGAGAGAGAGAGAGAGAGAGAGAGAGAGAGAGAGAGAGAGAGAGAGAGAGAGAAGGGTGTGAGGAGAATGAATGGGGATGACCTCTTTATATAGGTGTAAAACCGTGTATTAAATGGGAGAGATTTATTACTAGTATTAATATTGCCATAAATTATTGGTATTAATCCCACACCTCATATATTTAGGGGAATACCTCAAAGATCACTAAAGACATGAAGGACTGGAGACCAAAACTATGAAGCAGGTTAAGTAAGCGGTTCACAAAGAGGTCAAGAAAGGACGAGGTGAATGCCAAATTTAAACTTCTTCTTAAGAAGGGAAAACCAAGAAGGATACCATCCCAAGGAACACAACTCCCACTCGTAATTTGAACCACAGACCGGAGAAAAGTTTTCGAGATCACAGCAAAGTGGCAAGAAAATAAAGGGGGGGGGGCTGAAGGTAGGACTTCGATAAAACCATAAACAGAACAAAAGGTAGTTGAAGAGAACTCTCCCTTAAAGAAGAAATTTCCAATATTTTAGGAGAAAAGGGGGGAGTGCATCCATAAGAGAGACAAGCCAAGCGTTTGATGACAAATGGGATGTCTTGGGATTTCTAGTACTACTTCCTTGGGAAAACGGTAGAGAAGTCAAATTGGAGATTCGGAGCAACATAATAGAAGGAAGCAAGCCATGACAACAAAATAGTAAAAAAAATGATAGCTTAAGGAAGACTAGGAGGTAGAAAGGACTACACCCTATAAAGGTCAGTGAGATGGATGTTAAGGACGGGAGTACTCGAGAAGAAAACTGCCTTAAGAAATACCTAAACCAAAGGAATGGTAGAGGTGGGGTAGTTAACGAGCTAATACACGAAAAACCATAATGTAAGTTCCGACAAAGAAGAGAGAGGCGGAAAGGTCAAATACTCGGGAAAAGAAGGATGCAAGAAATCCTTAAAAGGACCAAAGGCCAATTAACGACTAAACTCAAGCCAAGAAAGGAATAGGCAAGCCTCTCCCACAATGATCCTGAAACAAGGAAAACTTGTATGCTCCCTAAAGAAATAGACAGGTACTGGGTACGAATAAGGATGCAGATAGAGCATAAAAAATGTGCCTACAAGATTTGAGGAGTAAAGGTAAATAGGAGAAGACAACATCAAGGGATGTCATTTAAGGGTAGAAATCCCCTAGAGCAAATGTAAGAAAAGAATGTCAGGGGAAAGGCAAAGAATCCTACCAAGGAAGGAAGCCCCAGAAAGACATGCATATCCCAATTAAGAGGAAATGGAACCAACCCTTATTTAGGAAATGTTTTCCAAGGAAGGAAGTATTGTAATGGTCCAGTGTGACCTGTTTGGAGAGAATAGGAGAACCATGTAGAAAGAGGAAAACTAGTAATGGCGGACAACCAAAGATAATGAACAAAACCTAGATGAGATGTAGTAAAGACTACACTCTATTATGGACAATAGGATGGGCATGAATACAGTTGCCCAGACGATAGGACCAGAAAAATAAAGAGAAAGAGACAGTTAAAGAACTGGTCTTCGAGAGAACCATGGATTTAAACCACAATAAGAGAATCGATGGACAAAACTGGGAAAGAAGAACGAAGGAAAATCCTTAAAGAAATTGATGGCCAAAACTGGGTTTATAGACTTAAGACGGTTAAGTGAGCCTCATGAAGGGCGAACAAGAGAATTTGAAACAAGGAGGATGTGAACCCTCCTTAAACAGAAATAATCTAACGAATTAGCACCAAAAGATGATGTGACAAGTATGAATGAGTGGATAACCCATACCAAGGTAATAAAGGAAAGAATGTTCGAGAAACATTATAAAAGTAAATCCCCCAAATAAGATGTGGCTAAGAAGGAATAACCACAATTGGGAATACGGGTCATAGTCCACACGCGCATATGAAGCTTAAAGAGTGGACGACCGAGCATAGGGTGGAATGCACGGAATAAAACCAATAATCAGAAGTATCCTATCTAAGGAATAAGGGATAAAACAAAAGTTATGGATAGAGAAGGATCCAAAGCAAGCAGATGCCCTAACATAGATAAGGGTGCGAAGAAAGGGAGAAAGAACCATACAATAAATGATAAGGAGGTTGAGCATGTAACTCCTAAGATGGAAATCTCTATTGTAAGAGAAATAGTAGAGAACAAAACTGGAAGGAGTGAACCTTTCCAAGCAAAGTAATCGACACATAGATCGAAAGTAATTATTGTAGAATGAAGAATCATGAAGTGATTTATGAGCAAGTAAAAGTGGATTAAGGAAAAAGGAAAAAACCCTTGAATAAGGAATGCCAAGGACTTAAGAAGGAAAGAATCCTAGTTTGTTGGTAAACTATTGGGAAACCAAATAATTGGCACCAAAAAGACCCAATAAAGAAGTTGGGAAAGGACGAGTGAGTAAGGAAAACCGACACGGTTATGTAAGATATGTTGTCAAGATATGAATGATAATTGGGTAACAGTAAAGGTAGTTGAGGAATACTACCCGATGAAAGGAGGGATGAAATTATATAGTCCTTGGAAGGCTGGAAAGTTGGAAACAACCCTAAAAGAGGTGTTGTACGAGTCTGATGGACTGAGACAGGTTAAGAACTATGTCATGTCGTAAGGGACATATAAGCACCAACAATCCCGAGTAAAATGTAACTCGAGCAAGAAGGAGTCAGTTGGTAAACATAACAAGGTCAAACATAAATTTGACTGAAGTTGTAATCAATAACGGATGAAGGATGGGTCAAATTGGGACGAAAGAATAATAACACAAAAACCTGTGAAAACAAGTATGTAATGATCGAAAGAATGTTGAGCTAAGGGTTTCAACGATAAAGAGAATAACTAGACAAAGGAACGATTAGGCACTTTGGAACTCCCAATCCTAAAATCTTGAGTAAAATCCCCAAAAGGTAGAACCTTATCATAAATAAAGGGAGATTCGAACCTAAGAATATACATTAGGATTAATGAGCCACACATGCCTCGTTATTATAACTCCATGGAAGGAGTAAGCATGATAAATGAAAAGAAATTCCTTAGATGAATGATTACGGGGACTAAGCAAAAGAGCAATCAAAGTGTTAACATGTCAAGAAAACCCAAGTTGACATTAAGGGAAATTATTCCCGATGTAGAATATATTGGTTAAGTTTTGCTGACAAAACTCCTAAAAGGAGGGGAGAGTAGTAAACCCCGCACTTTTGAGTTAAGGAAAACCGGGAAAAGAATCGGTCAAACCGAGCCGATTTATAAACCCAATCATTTGGGAACAAGCAATTTGGAAATTTACAACTTCTGGGTGATCCAAAGGGTTCATTAAACCTTGGAAAAGAAACTTAAGACAAATCAGAAGAGAAAAACCAAATTGGTTCAGGTGAATGAGAATCCATAAGAACTCTAAAGTTAAGTGTGCTTGCTTGAGAGTAGTGTGTGGATGGATGACCCCTCTTGGGAAGTATGATTTTTTTTGTAACCCAAAATTTTGGTCAAAAATTTTTATGCGAATCGTACGCCTTATCATAAATAACTATAAATTAATATATATTTAATTATTGTAATTAATACCAATAATTTAATACCTAAATCTCTCCCATTTAATACACGGTTTTTACACCTATATAAAGATGTCATCCCCATTCATTCTCCTTACACCCAAACACTTCTCTCTCTTTCTCTCTCTATTGCTCCATTTCCCGATTAAGCTTAAACCAGAGCTTCGACTTGAACATTTTCATTAACCTCGGAAGGAGAGGTCGGGCTCTTTAGAACCAGGGAGAAGTTAGCTATCTAATAGCAAACTCTAGTAAATCCGAGAATCACTAGAGAAGTGCCGACATGATGGAACAGTGAAGCAGCTCCGACGGTTTTCTTATTCATTGGAAATGAATGAAGGTTGTTAAGTCGAGTAATAATGAATAAGGATGTTCACATCGTGTAGGAATACGATGTACCGATAACGCCAACATGGACGAGCTCGCGTGAATACAAAGAATTGGTCTAGTGAAATTCCCTACGTTAACGAGTGAGTGGGTTTACTAACATCATACCTGGTTGGGAAGATAAGCACAACATAAAATTTAAAAAACACTTACCGGTTGTGAGTGAAAATTTTATATCATACCCGGTTGGGAATGATAAGTACCTTAGTATGAAAACCCACTATTAAGTGGTATTTTAAACATCACTACTTAGAGGAAGTGATGTAAAAATCATACGAAAAAACTACTTATCGGTTGTAAGTAGATCATACCCGGTTGGTATGATGAGACTTCCTCAAAGGAAGTTGAAAACCCATTCATCAGTTATGAATGGAGGTGTACTTATACCCGGGCGGTATAATGGATAGAGAAAACATATGTTTTGTCGGAATTGCTCTCCCCTGACTGTGTGCCAATGCTTAAACAATTTGGGAGACCTTCTCAACAACAGCTCGAATAACTTTGATAGGCTAGGGGCCTCGGTTTTAGAACTTGGGGCTAAATGCCCGATTTTGAAAATCTCGTACAGTGGGCCCAAGGCTAGTTGGCACGAGCAGGAGCTCGTAAAAAAACATGATATATGTGCCATAAAAGTTAATAAGTGAATTATTTGGCCATGGTGCCAAGATAGGACCGACATGCTCAGTCAACTAGCGGTAGTGCGACATGACAAGTTGACGGACTAGTCAAGACAAACAAATGCGGGTTGAGTTGAGAGTCGGGGCCGTTGGACTAGTGGCACCACAGATTACATGGCAATATGAGAAAACATTGTTTGTGCTTGCACTATGAGTATGAGATCATCAAGACGCTCATGAGGGGTAGTGATGCGTTCTAAGGGCACTGGACGACCTGGTGGCTATAAGGGCAATTTGTCGTTCCAGCTGTCTGTGAGAAATTTGGAGTAGCACCAAGCGCATGAGACCAAGGTGGGGACAGGATGAGGTCTCTGTCCTCATATGGACAGGAAGAAGTGATTTTGGGATTGTGAGTCAGATGTTGCGTATATCCACTCATTCCCAAAGTAGAAGTAGTCGTACTTGTATCCGGGTGGCAGGAAAAGTCACTCCGAAACCATTAGCGGGTTCAATAGTGATATTGACTTATGAATGTGTGTAACCTTCATGATGAAGGATGTGTGTTGGGTGATGACACACTAGTAACTAAGAAATAATGGAAAACCCCGAATCTTATTAAAATGAAGGGATTTTTGAAATGAAAGGAGTCTGGCACACTCCATATAAATGTTTTTCTTAAAAGTTAAAAGTAGACCTTTAAAAACCCATTCACTGAGTAGTCGTACTCACCCTCTCTCTTATATTCCTTTCAAGAAATCTCGGAAAGCCTACACTTAAAGACCATCAACTAAGATGCATGTAAGACAAGTATGTAAAGTTTAAAATTTCATGCAGTTTTGATTATGCTATTCTAGGAAATGGTGCAGGTTTAAAGGATGTCTTACTCTTTATGGTTTATAATAAGGGGAAACCCTTTAATAAACCAGGGAGTGGCGGGTTGATCACAGGGATCCGACCAAACTGGGTCGGTGCGTGACAATGTCAGACCTGTCTCGATACCATGGCAAAAAACTCATTACTTAAGTTTTCATGGCATATTAATCATGTCTGTTTATGAGCTTCTGCTCGTGCCAACTGGCCCAGGACCCATTGTTCGAGATTTTAAAAAATTGGGTATATTAGCCCCTAAGTTCCAAAACTGAGGCCTCCAGCCTAATAGAGCCATTCGAGCTCTCATCAAGAAGATCTCCCAAAATGTTTAAGCAGTGGCACACAGTTAGGGGAGAGCACTTCCAACAAAATATATTTTTCAACTATCCATCATACTAACCGAGTATGAGGACATGTCTGCTCATAACCGATGAATAGGTTTTCCACTTCCTTCGAGGAAGTTTCATCATACCAACCGTGTATGATCTACTTACAACCAGTAAGTAGTTTTTCTGCTTGATTTCCACAACACTCCTCTCTGGTATGATGATTAAAATACCACTTAGCAGTCGGTTTTCATTTTTGAGGTGCTCATCATCCCAATCGGGTATGGTATGAAAAATTCTCACTCACCTGATTGTGCATCGTACTTCCTCTAAATCGACTTTCATCCATTGCATGCCTTGCCTCAACTGGAGTTTCTGATATCTCGTGTTCCTACATGGTATGAACATCTTTGTTCATTATCATCCAGCTCGATAACCTTCATTCATTACGAATGGCTAAAATATCTACTTTTCAAATATTTACAATTTGGTCCCAAAAGTTCTTTTTATTTCACTTTAGGCCACAAATGCCTGTTTTTCTCCAATTTGAGTCCCAAAACTTTTAAAAAATCCCATTGGGACCTCAATTTATTCAATTTCACAAAAAGGGGTTCAAGTTTCCTAAATTCCCAATTTGGTCCCCAATTTTTCCAAAATTACCATTTTGCCCTTCCTATAAAAAGGGTAAGTTTTACCCCAAAAATTATAAAATTTGCTCAATTGGTCCTCTAACACTCTTATCATGCCCAATTGGCCCTCAGTTTTATAAAATTGTATTTTACTCCCTCGAATTTTTGAAATCCCCAATTTCAACTTTTCAACACAGTCGAATTTGATTTCATCAAATTGACCGGTCCAACAGGTTTAATTGTTGAAATTGAAGTTAAATTAGAGTTTCTACATTTCCATACAATTCAATTGAACTTTGAATTCTAAGTTTTGACACCGGGATGAGCTAAAATGGAGCTTCGCCAGAAAATACAACGTATAGAGAGAAAGCATCATATACTCACCGCATGAGGTGCGGCGATCCGAGCTTTAAATCTTGGTAGATAGCTCTCCTCCTGAGATTTCTCCTAGGATAAAGAATTGCATTAATTGATGTCGAATTGGGTGAGAATTTTATCATCGAAATTTTTCCATTTCTCTCTCTTGCACTAGTCGGAAATTACAGAGGGGAGTCGAATTGGCTTACCTTTCAATTTTAATTCGGTCGTATGAGGGATGAAAAGGTTTGGGGAGAGCTTGGTTTGGGCTGAATAGGGCTTGAAATATTCAATTTTAGCTTGGCCAAAACAGGGCATCTTCAGTCCGCCGGAGCTGCTTCACTGTTCGATCACACCGGTGCTTCTCTAGCGACCCTTAGAGCGAATGAAGACTACCACCGTGTAGCTGACTTCTCCCCAATTCTAAGGAATCTGACCATGCCTTCTTTAGCTTAGAAAATACCCCATATCGGAGCTCTAGTTCGAGATTCGCCGAAAATTGAGTAGCTGAGAGAGAGTGAAGCTTTCAAGAGTGGAGAGGATAAATGGAGACGGGCTCTTTATATAGGAAGCTCTAGGACTCATCGGTCGTTCATTTGCCACCTTTATGATAGTCATTGATGGTCTGAAATGTACTGAATGAAAACGTTTCCTCTTCATCGGTGCTGCTTCGATTTTTCGGTAAGTGAACAGTGTTGTCATCTGAAGGAAGAAGATGACACCATTCCGAACCGGATCGGACCGGTTCGAACCGGGTTCAAAGCTTAAACCAGTTGGTTCAGACCTGATTTGACCAAGTTTTTCAAAATTAAAGTTTTCTAAATTCATCTAAATTCATTATCTATCAAATGTGGCCTCAATTCTCAAATTAGAATTTTCTAAGCCAAATAGAAAAATGAATTTAGCATCCAGTTCAATAGTGGTTCAAACCGGTCCAAATCAGTTTAATCTGGTTCACCTGAACCGGTTTGGTTTTCATCCCTCAATCATCCTAATGTCCTTTTTCATGACTTATGTGACACTTTAGGTCACTTGAAATTTCCTAGTTTGACCTCTCTCTATCGGTTCCGGTTCATAAATAGACTCGGTTCATAAACTGGTTCACCCGAACCGGTCTGGTTTTTCTCTCCCAATTTGTCCTAAAGTTCTTTTCCAAGGTTCATGAACCTTTTTGGGTCACTTGGGAATTGTAATTTCTCCAATTTTTCTGTTCCCCAATAATTAGGTTTGTGATACAGTTTAGTTTTTCTCACTCGATTTGACCGGTTCTTTTCGAGTTTTCCTTAACTCCAAAGAGCGGGGTTTACAAGGATGTCCCACAGATTTAGCTATTGTCATCAGCATTTCCCATGAATGTGAGCGTCTAGTACAGACAAGACACCGCCAGGTAGAACAGACCAGTAGGAAAGAGGAAGGAGGCCAGAATAGTCGAGGAAGACAAAAGGAACTAGGTGGATAGAAATGGAGAACAAGAATGGGGTTCTCTAGGACAATGGAAGGTTATCATACACAAAGGGAGACAAATATAGTTCCGCCAAGGAGAAGCCCCTATTGTTCCAAGTGCTAGAAAAACCATGAAGGACCATGCCAAATATGCTACGAATGTAGATAATCTGGCCATTTTACGAAGAATTGCCCATCCCTTCAGAGCAATACACAACAAAGTACCCACCTACCACTTCAAGGAAACCCAAAGGCACTAGATAGAGGGCAAGACATCACCACTACATCGAGGGTCCCAACTAGAGTATACAACCTCACCTAAGAAGAAACACGAGAAGACCCTAGTACCGTAGTTAGTACTTAATAAAATTTCCTTGAATAAATATAGCTAAAAACTGTAATTCATTATCATCATAATGAAAGTTATATTTCCTAAAAAGATAAAATTGTGATACATGTAAGAGAAAATACAAAGGATGTACCCACAAAATTTCAAGGAGGAAACAGGAAAGGATGGCATCTAAGTATGTCACTTTGAGGATAGATACACTCAAGGACACTTAGAATTTCGGAAGAAAAGGGGAAGAATACTACCAAGAAAGGAAACCCTAGGGAATCATACATATCTTAACTAAGAGGTAATGGAACCAAGTGATGAGGAATAAAGAGATGAGTTTGCAAAGGAAGTGCATGCTGAGGTGAAAGAATTAAAGAAGACATGCTTGGATGATCCAAGAAAGTAAGTTAAACCCAAGGGAACAATTGGACAGCTTGGAACTCTCAATCTTGAAATTTTGAGCAAGAACCCTCAAGAGGAAGAATCATGCCCTAAGTAAAGAAGGAAGTGAACCTAAGGATATTCTTTTGGACTTGTGGGTAAGACATGGCTAGTTATGATAAACTCCGGGAAGTGAGTAAACAATAGAAAGGAAAAGACATTCCTTAAGTGTGTGATTCAAAGGGGTTAAGTGAAAAAAACAACCAAAGTGTTGGCATGTAAAGAAAATCCTGAGTTAACATTAAGGGAAATTATTCCTGATGCAAAGGATGTTGATTTAGTTTTGGGGATAAAACTCTAAAAGGAGGGGATAGTTGTAAAACCCCGTCTTTTAGAGTTATGGAAAACCGGGGAAAGAACCGGTCAACTCGAATGAGAAAAACCGAATTGGATCACAAACCCAATCATCAAGAGAACTGGCAATTTGGGAAAGTTACAACTCTTGAGTGACCCAAAGGGTTCATAAAATCTTGGAAAAGAACCTTATGACAAATTGGAAAAGAAAAACCAGACTGGTTCAGGTGAACCGAATCCAAGTCGGATTGAACCGGTTTATGAACCAGAACTGATAAAAAGAGGGTAAACCAATATATTTATGATTCCCAAGTGACCTAAGGATTCATAAAAGTCATGAAAAAGGACTTTAGGATGAATTAGAGATAAAAACCAAACCGGTTTAGGTGAACCAAATCCGAACTGATTTGGACTGGTTTGAACCACTATTGAACTGAATGCTAAATTCATTTTTCTAGTTGACTTAGAAAATCCAAATTTGAGATTTGAGGCCACCATTATAGAGAATGAATTTAGAAAATTTTAATTTTGAAAAACTCGGTTGAATCGGGCCCGAACCAGCTGTTTTAAGCTTTGAATCTGGTTCGGACTAGTTCGGTCCGGTTCGGAACAGTGTCGTCTTCTTCCTTCAAATGACAGCATTGTTCACTCGCTGAAAAATCGAGCAGCACTGGAGAAGCTGAAAAGTCTCCAGCCAGGGAGTTTCAGGCAATGAATGACCGCCATTAAGGTGCCAATCAGACGACCAAAAAGTCCCTAAGCTTCCTATATAAAGAGCCCCTCCTCATTCATCCTCTACACACCTAAAAACTCCATTATCTCTCAATTGCACCAATTTTCGGTGAAGCTCGAACTAGAGCTCTGATATAGGGTTTTTTAGCCAAAAAAGGTGTGGTCGGGTTCTTTGGATTCGAGGAGAAGTCAGCTACATGCCTGTAGTCTCCATTTGTTCCGAGAGTCATCGAAGAAGCGCTAGCGTGATCGAATAGTGAAGCAACTCCAGCGCACCGAAGCTGCACTGTTTTGGTCGAGCTGAAATCGGCTAATTTGAGCTCTTCTCAGGCTAAACCAAGCCCTCCCAATACCTCCATAGTCCTCCTACAGCTGAAAGGTAAGCCAATTTGGCTCCCCTCTATAAATTACGATCGGTGCTAGAGAGAGAACTGACAAAACTTTGATGACTAAATTCTCACTCAATTCGGCATCAATTGATTCAATTCTTGATCCTAGGAGGAACCTCAGGACAAGAGCTATCTGACTAGATTGAAAGCTCGAACCGTCGCGCCCCCGACGGTAAGCTTTCGAAGCTTTCTCTCTCTAAGTCTAGTTTTCCGGTGAAGCTTCGTTTTAGCTCATTCCATCATCAAATCGTGTGATTCAAAGTCCAATTGAATCATATGAAGGTGTAGGAACTACAATCTAACTTCAACTTCAACAATTAAACTCATTTGATCAGTCAATTTGATGAAATAAAATTTGGCTGAGTTATAAGGTTGAAATTGGGGGAAATTTGGGGATTTCAAAATTTTGAGGGACTAAAGTGCAATTTCATAAAATTGAGGGCCAATTAGGCATGATAAAAATGTTGTAGGACCAATTAGGCAATTTTGGAATTTTTGGGGCAAAACTTACCATTTTTAAAAAGTAGGGGCAAAATGGTAATTTTGGAAAAGTTGGGGACCAAATTGAAAATTTGGGAAACTTGAACCCCTTTATGTGATTTTGAATAAATTGAGGTCCCAAGGTGCATTTTAGATATTTCGGGTCTCAATTTGATGGAAAACGGCATTAGGGACCTAAAGTTAAAGAAAAAGAACTTTAGGGGCCTAATTGCAATAAATCAAAAGGTTTGAATATTTCATCCATGCACGATGAATGAAGGCTATTAGGCCAAGGAATAATGAACAAGGATGTTCATATCATGTAGGAACACGAAGTACTGAGAACGCCAGCAAGGACAAGCTTGCGTGAAGATAAAGAACCGGTCGAGAGGAATCCACCGCATTAACGGACGAGTAGAATTTAATATCATACCCGGTTGGGATGATAAGCACCTCAGAAATGAAAACCCACTATTAAGTTCTAAGGGCTGTTGGATGAATTTAATATCATACCCGGTAGTGATGCGTTCTAAGTTCTAAGGGCTGTTGGATGTCATGGTGGCGATAAGGGAAAAGAGAAGCTACTAGGTTTGTGTTTCTCATCATACTAGTTAGTCATGGAGTTCTGTGTTTGTACTACACGGAGTTTCTGTGTTTGTACTCCATAGAGTTTCTGTGTTTGGACTCCACGAAGCTACTATGTTTGGGGCTTCCATAAGCTTTTGTGTTTAAGTTTCATGCACACAAGACCGAGATATGGTTCTGTCCTCATACGGACACGAAGTTTTTGTCATGTGTGTTCCCTTCATGATGAAGGGCGTGTGTTGGTTGATAAGCACACCAGTTATGGTTGAGGAGTGAGTAATGGCTATGAAATCGAGATTTTGAGAATGAATTATTTTAAAAGAAAATAAGGAGTCTAGCACACTCCAATTCAAATATTTTCCCTAAAAGTCAAACTTTAAATACCCATTCACTGAGTCATTGAACTCACCCCCTCCCTTATATCCCTTTTCAACTAACCAAGGGCAACCTACCCAAAGACCTCATGTTAATCACACCTACAGGACAGGTATGAAAGTTAAAAGTTTATGTAGTTTTGATTTATGTATTTTAGGAAAGGTACAGGTTTAAAGGATGCCTTACTTCTCCTGGGTTAAAGAAGGAGAAAACCCTTAGTAAACTAGGAGAGTGGTGGGTTGTTCACGATGATTTGACCAAATCGGGTCGGGGCGTGATATTATGAGTAAATGCTAAAAGATCTTATTAACAGGAAATTGTGTGTGATACCCGCCAAGCCAAGTCTAAGTTATTGAGCTTGTTGGGCCAAACTACTACTCTTCTGAAGCCAAGCTGTCGAACCTGTTGGGCCAGTACACGTGGGTCGAAGCCAAGCCGATAGACCGTTGTGTTAGAGGGCCAAAGATAAAGGCTATAATTAAAAGATTATTGATTGTGCATGCACTTTGATGTTTGGGCCATCATGACACCTGGCATGAGGTAGTGATGGAGCCCAAGGACTGCTGGACAACTCAGGGTGCATAAGGGTGGTATGTTGTCTAGTAGGTCGTGAAGCTCGAAAAGCTTCCTACGCACGAAGACTGAGGTAGTAGGTGAAATGAGGTCTCATCCCACTAAGTGGACATGATGAAGTGATCAGGTTTGAGGGTTGGACTACTGATGTCCACTCAAAATCCAGGTAGAGGCAGTGCACCTTTATCAAGGTGGACGGTAAAGGTGTTATGGTCCACAAGTGGAACAGTCGGGTTTCGTTCTGCGAATGTGTGATCCCTCCTATGATAGGAGGGCGGTTGTCGATAATGTGAAATGTGTGAATAATGACAAATGAATAATTTAAAGGATAGAGAAATGAACTTAAGTAAACGTTATAGTAGTTTCCCTCACTGAGTATTTCATGTTCGTCCCCCCTCTCTAGCCCTTTTTCATGCTAGCACCTAGACGGAAAGTTCTCGGACGTGCTTGGACCCTCAAGGAACATTTCCTACCCCCAACTTAAAGTAAGGGTTTGAATGTAAACATGCATTAACCTTCTCTGTCTCATTCAGGTAGGAATACCAATATGATGCAGGAAAGGGTGGCGGTTTGATCACGAACCCCAATCAAAACGAGTTGGGGCATGACAAGACCTGTAACTTTCCAATAATAACAATTTGGCCCTTAAGTTATACCTTAATTCCAATTAGGTCCTTAAGATTATTAAATCTTCCATTTGGGTCCCTAATTTCTCAAATTTCCAATTGGGTACAATATTTCTCGCTAATTATAGAAAATCCACAAATTTCTCAAAAATTGCAATTAAGTCCCCAAACTTCCAAAAATTACAATTTGGTTCTCCATATTTGAATATCATCAATTCAACTGTAATCCTTCCCAATTGAGTTCTAACATGATTTTAATCATCTTCCCTATGTCCTAGAATCCTTTCAAGCATGCCATGTGTTGCACCCAAATTGGTCAACATTTCTAGACGTTGACCGAGCAGTTGATAGAGTGAGCTTGCCATGTGTCACTCGCTGATTGGTCGCATAAGTTGACCTAGCACCCATGTGGTATCCGGTCTGTTGACCTATTATGACCGTTGATTGGTCCAATTGAACCGAATTTCGGCGACCCGAGACTTAAACTAGTCAGTTCATATCCAATTCGACCAATTTTCTAAAAATTAAAATTTTTTAAATTAATCTAAATTAATTTCCTACACTATGGTGACCTCAATTTACTAATTTTCCATTTGGGCCACCTCAAAAATTAAATCTTTGAATCTGTTCTCTCGGTTCTATGCAGTTATATCTCGTTAGGGTACAATTTACCATGGTTTAGTCCAATTCTGGCCTCAATTGGTTAAATTAAAGGCTAATAAGGGCATTAGGGTTGATTTTCATCTCACATCGATCACTTGGTAGCATCATGGTTCAATTGGGACCTCAGTTTTCCCTTGAAATTTTTTTATTCTCTTACTTAAGGAAGTCAAGACTTACAACTACTCCCCTCATTTAGGTGTTTTGACCTCAAAACTCGCTCGGTGTTACCATAAGTTCCTTAGTGTCGATTCGGTCTTTCCCTTGCTTCTTCTCGTATTTCAATGAGTCATTTCCAATATTTTCTTTGTCGGAGTCATCCTCCTTTCTATGGTCATACTCCATTATTCTTTCCTTGGATATTTGTCCAAGATCATTTATTGGGTTAGGTCTAATCATGCATTCTCGTGATGATCCGTTAGGGATTCCCTATCCCCATGGTCCTAGTGTTGTCTTGATTGTGACTTTGGGCCATCACGAATTTTCTCCTAAGATATTCACGCCTCTTTTCGTTCCTTACCAAATCGGGCTTTTTCCCAGGGGTACTGATTGCTTTGAGGTAATGGTATGTGGTTTTATCCACCTTGGCCTTACCTTACCAATCAGTGTCATTGCTAAGAATTCTTCCCATCCATCTTATCCAACGTTGTTGGCATGGTCTTGATTACCCTCCAAATTCGTTATTACTTCTAGGAGGCTATAAATATCCTTAGATAGTTTTTTACTTCGGCCATGATTCCATCCCTTACTCTTAATTTCTTCCTTATCTTTCATTTATGGTAACTTCCCTAGTTGACCATATTTAGGATTGATGGGTAGTTCAACACCCCAATTATGGTAAATAATACTTTATCCATTTACTACTCGGGGTTTCCTGGTGTATACTGAGTATCCATTTTGGGTACATGCTCCAGACTTCTTGTCTTATCGCTCTTAGTCTCTTTAAATGTGTCTCATGTTCTTTACCCAAAACTTTCACTTTATGTTACGAGTTCAACCAACATAATTTAAATCCATCCCTTTTCCCCATAAAGGCGATCACTCTTCTGGTTCGTCTCAAGTTATTCCTTATAAATTGGGAGACCTTGTGCATAGAGGCATAAGAGTGAATCTGGCAGAGCATTTCCATGACCTTAGGATGAAACATCCAAATGAGAGAATGAACCCCAGAGGTGTGAGTTGTGTAGAGTACATGTGACTCACATACTCTCATATTACCAAATTAAAATTATGCCATGACTTTCAAGTATTAGTTGGGCCATGAATTGCCAATATGTGATATTGTGTGAATATAATGTTGTTATTGATGTGATTTGAAAAAGTGAACTCGTCCCGACGTAAATGTGATTACGATTATGGGAGGCCTGAGACATGAGTCTTAAGTATTGGGTAAAATTGTGAAAGTAATTAAAATTGTGAAATAAATCTTCATGCGTAGATTTTTATATTTTTTTGCACAATATATGTAGATTTTTATATGAAGTTTAAATTCGTAAACCATGTAGTGACCCGATATCAGTACCTCATTAATTAAGTTTTGAACCCACCCCTCCATAAACAATTACACGTGGAAGTTAAGTTCCGTGTAGTGCAAGTTAGGACGTAATCTACAAAATTTACCTTACTTAAGGGTACGAATCTTAATATTTGTGTACAAAGGTTTTTAAGTTATTATTATTAGTTGGTGTAATTCTTATAGTATTGTATAAAGTTTTTAGATTCATTATATATTAAAAAAAGTTTAAATTTATATTGAAATTTGAGATAGTATTTTTATTATGACCCTATACTAATCATTATAATATCAAATGAATTAGTGTTGCATAAAATCGTCTTTCCTAAATTGGATTTATGCATGATAGAATGACTAGAAGTAGGAATTGATGATAATTTTATTGTAATAGTCCAAACAAGTTAATGATCAAATTATATGAGAATAATTAGAGCTAACAAATGTGAAATCTTCATGGACTACACTCAAATAATTATTTATCTTGCCTTGGAAAGATGATAAATATAAAATAAGTTTAAATAATTTTAAAGTCAATGACATGCGTAAAAATTTTATATTAAATTATTTATAAATGATACATTTTTTTGTAAACACTATATTTGAAATATTTTAGAGAATTCGAATTTTTCAAAATATTTATAATTAATATTTTGCACGAAATAAATAATTATATATATAATATTAAATTTCTAATATTAATTTATTTACCTAATTATAAATAATTCACAAGATAAATCAGTCAAAATTGATTAAATAAATATTCAATTTCAATTAACTCATTTCATTTAAACTTATCTATTAATATTTTCAGATTTGAAGTTATAGTTAAATACGGATAGGCAAATCTAATAAAAAAATATCATATAAATTAATATATTATTATATTTAAATATAACAAATTGAAATTTATAAGAGATTTTTTTTTCTTATAATTTTAGTTTTATAACTAATTTTGTAAAATACATGTCTATGTTATGGGATATAAGAATTTAATTTTTTTCAAAAATAATATAAATATTTGAAATGCATGATTTGAATTATGAAGAAATTGTGTTGACCTATTTTATTTAATGAATAGGGTTATCCTATACTACACTTATGAAATCTATATAATTATAATGGAGTAAGAATTGGATGAGGATATGTACTACCATATAGTGAGTATAGGGTGACATTTATAATGTCCTATACAGCACACAAAAACTCAGTATTATTTTGTATCATTTTGTAATTAGATATTGGGTTGGAAGAATGTCATCGATTTCATCATCCACCCTTCTTCACCGTACATAGAAATTGTTCGTGGGTCGTATGTATCTACTCATTTCTAAATATTAATCCCTGGTCGAATGACAGGAGTATCTTATAACGTTTTTGTACCGTATCTTGAAAAAAAATTAAAATCTAACATAAGAAGATCTAATTCAACGCTCCCATACTAACAAACGATTCAAGTGCTAGCAAATAGAAATACAATTCCTTTTTATAAAAGTTTTATAGTTTAATAAGTCAATTGAGATTAATGAAATGATGGGGCCATTGTTATTAAAAATTTTAAAAATATATTAAATAATATAAAAATATTATAAATATACAAAATTATATAATTTCTCAACTAAAAAAATTAATTTAAATGATATGTGATTATAATCGGTATTACAACTTTTATATATTTTTGTTGATTCAGTAAATAAATATATTAAGGTTTAAGGAAAAGTGATTATTAAAAATTTATATTAAATAAAAATATTATAAATATATAAGACGCGGAGAATTAGAGTATTTTCAAAAATAATTTTTAAATTTTATGTATATATCTAAATAAATAATATTTTCCAATTATTTGTGAAAGTAATTGGAAGATGGAGATGGATGAAAATATGTAATACAGGGGCGGGTGAGCAAACTTCAAAACTCTGGTGGTGGTATTTGTAAAATTAACATTTACTTTTCCCGTTTCTACAGCACACAGGACAACCTCGACCTATTGGCCTTTTTTTTTTTTCTGCATGGTTGCTCGCAAATAAACAAAAACAAAAGAAACAACTTGGAAGGGGTACCCAACAATATTCTGAAGACAAAACATCTGACGACCTTAGATTTCGATTCAAACAATCGCTCATGTCACGTCTTTTTAGTTTGTAGTCCGCCATTGCCAACTGATCTTTACCCTTAGAAGAAGAACGAGGAGGAAGAAGAAGAGATGCGCAGTTCTAATCTCCTGCTCAAAACCATAACGCCCTTCTGCCTCCAGAAAACCCTTCTCGTTTTCTCCCTTCTCTTCATCGCATACCTCATCTTCTCTAGCAACCCCTCTCTGTCCCCTTTTCACGCGCATCTCCCCCGCCACACACGCCGCGCCTTTCCACTCTCCCGCCGCCACATCCTCTTCGTCATCGGCTCCTCCTCCGGTTCCTTTGCCGCCCGCCGCCCATACCTACGCCTCTGGTACTCCCCCAACACCACCCGTGCGTTCGCCTTCCTCGATCGGCCGCCTTCTCCATCCTCCGACGGCCTCCTTCCTCCCACGGTCATCTCGCAGGATACCTCAGCTTTTCCCTACTCTTTCAAGGGCGGGTTCAGGTCGGCAATCCGCCTGGCCCGCATAGCGAAGGAGATCGTGGAGCTCCGTGAGCCAGATGTGAGGTGGTTCATCTTCGGGGATGACGATACTGTGTTCTTCGTCGACAATTTGGTGAAGGTCCTCTCCAAGTATGACCATACTCGGTGGTATTACATTGGGAGCAACTCTGAGAGCTACTACCAGAATGCCAAGAACTCGTTCGAGATGGCCTTTGGGGGCGGTGGCTTTGCGATCAGCAGTTCTCTTGCTATCGTTCTGGCTAGGGTGTTGGACTCATGCCTGCTTCGTTATGGCCATCTTTATGGGAGTGATTCTAGGATCTTCTCATGCGTAGCAGAGCTTGGAGTTGGTTTGACGCATGAACCAGGATTTCATCAGGTACTGTTAAAGGACTTAAAGTTCCTTAATTGGATTTGTGATTGAT
Source organism: Trapa bicornis (assembly GCA_030064425.1). Taxonomy (NCBI): domain Eukaryota; kingdom Viridiplantae; phylum Streptophyta; class Magnoliopsida; order Myrtales; family Lythraceae; genus Trapa; species Trapa bicornis. Next base: position 3,160,868 of record CM057749.1, read on the forward strand.
AGTTATATGCAATTCTTAATGAAATCTGTAATCTTCATTTGATAAATATATGAATTTGGTGTTTTGAAATTTTCAGGAAGGTGATTGATTCGTTTCATTTCTTCTCTTGAGTAACATAAAAATTGCCAAATCATTAGCTTGCAGAGAAGAATTTCCCTGTTTTCTTCATTTTCTTTTATATGATAGAATGGTTTGCGAAACCAAACAATAAATGCATTCTGAAGTTTTTCCTGTCACATTAGGTGGTTTTTGCTTTATGAGTGCTATTTTTTTTTATGTAAGTCTTTATCGCTGAACTTCTATGTTACGCTGAAATTTGGGTTCTACTGGGACCCAGAACATATATGGGCTACTTCTTGGTAGGAAACTCCTGGATTCTGTTGTCAAAGCATCATTTTGGAATTAACGTCACTGAAATATGGACAACAACCCCTGTCCTGTCTAGTTGTTAACTGAGTGAATCAGCCGGGGTCAGAAAAAAAAGGCTATCCAGTTCTTCTCCATTTTAGAAGTCAGATAAGGAGAAATGAAAAGGGAGGAATTTACCATATCTCATTAGGAGACTTCTGTTTTTTTCCCATTTTATTTGGGAAGGAATTTGGTGAAAAGTCTATTTCAGAGTAAATGAGTTAGAAATTTACATCTTAATTATTGGCACACTCTACACAATATGCTTAAGTTGGTTAGAGTTTAAATTGTTTTGCAGGTGGATATGCGTGGAAATTTGTTTGGATTGCTAACTGCACACCCTCTGGCTCCTTTGTTGTCCCTTCATCATTTGGACAAAGTTGATCCAATATTCCCCAAATTAAATCGATCGGACTCTATGAAACATCTTTTTGCTGCTGTGAAAGTTGATCCATTAAGGATTTTGCAGCAGTGTGTTTGTTATGACCGATCAAATTTGTTGACTGTCTCAATTTCATGGGGCTATGCCATCCAAGTAATCAAGGGCAATGAGCTTCTTCCGGATCTCCTGTCATTGCAGAGGACATTCACATCATGGAGGAGAGGCATGAACTCTGATTTGTCTCGTTATATGTATAGCCTGAGGGACTATCCTCGAGATGTATGCAAAAGGCCAGCTACCTTCTTCCTGGAGAGTATCTTATCAGATCATCATGTGGTCCAAACAACCTATTCAAGACAGTATCCTGATACTTGTGTGAGAGATAATTCGGTTAAGAATCTGAGGAAGATCACTGCATTCTCTAGGAAACTTGAGCCTGACATCGAACAGGTATTTATGTTCTGGCTAGAAGATGATGATACCAGTCTTTGTCAATGATCTTTTTGCACTTGCTTTCTTTTGTTCCAGAGAAAACGGGTAAAACAAGGTGAAAGCGTTGTTTGCTTCCAGTTTATAAGAAAATTTCATTTTTTCTTCCTGTGACTAGTGAAAACCTCAATTCTGTTTGCTATAGAACTGAAAAGCAACAAAAGTGCATTAATTCCTTTCACTATACAATGCAATGGAGAACCAGATATGCTCTTAATATTAACAATGTCTTGCTACTTGCTTCCATGCTGGAAATTCAGATCATTATCTTTACTTTATCTTATTATTTCAGTTGAAGGCTCCCCGTCGTCAGTGCTGTGATATTTTGCGAACCATCAATGGATCAATGCATGTTAACATCAGACAATGTGGGCCTACTGAATTGATTGCAATACATCCATAGTATTTCGATATGATTGGTGAATATAGATGTATACAGAGTTCCTGCTTGGAGGTTGGAGCTGCACTATCGCTCACTTTAAACTCTCGACTGTAATCCAACCTGTAAGTATATGTTACTGGGTAAAGGGAACTTGATAAAGACATTTATTTCAACCTACTGCTTTTAGCAGCTTAGGGGTAAATATTAACCTATGCCCACCAGGAAATGATGTTTGCCTCTTATGTTCTAAAGTAGAGAATATAAACACTATCTAAAATTAGTTTCCCTTCTATTGCAGGAAAATAAACAAAAACAATTGTTGTGGCACTCACCTGATGATGATCAAAGCTTCCTAGTTAAGTTAAAGGTTCTCTCTCCTTGTTCTCCAAGATTTGACATTAGAGGTAGTACCAGTTAGATTTTGTACTGGACTTCTCCCAAGGACTGGAAAGTGGGGGAGTTCCCCCACTATAAATTTAGGCCATCTCAAGGACTGGAAAGTGGCGGAATTACATTGTAAAGGAGGGCATACAGGGATGCTATTGATAAGAAAATCTGGATAAGAATTTTCTATTTGGCTTAGCCAGAGATTTGTGCTTATTTCGAGGGTTGGAATTCTGTAAATCCTTCTTTGACAAGTTTGTTTTGTTGAATAAATCTGATGAGTTTTCCAAAGAATTAGCCTAGATCTCTAGTATCATTGATGGCTTCCAAGTTTTCCCTTTTTTCTTTGATTTGAGGAGGTTCGAGTATAACCCCTGCTGAATGTGTTGCTAAAAATCATTCAAAAGATTGAGACGATAAGGGTCTGATATCTCTACTGATTTGGCTTTCACTTCAACTTATGGATCCAATAGACTGCCCAGGCACGTTATCTGGCCGGTCTCAATGTGCGTGGTATTCACTTCCAAGGGATTTATCGTGCATTCCCCCAAGCGAGAGATACTAGCCACGGGACTTTGTCAAGCACTGGTGGAGGCCCCAACAAATGAAGGGATGCGTGTTCCTCGAAAGCATCCCTTCACCTCAAACACTTCTGACGGGATTCGAACCACGCTTCTTCAGTCGCCCTTGTCTTTAGACATTTTTCGTTCACGGATTTTGATCCTCTAATTTTCTTTTGTATGTTTACGCTCTATGAAACTCACACGCTAGAGGATGGAACTCACGTATCCTTTCTCTCACATTTGCGCTCACCCTAGAAGAAATTCAAGATAAAGAATTTTTGTCAAAAACTCCTCACGTTTTTCATTTAGTTTTCTTTATGATATTGATATTATGCCTAACCCATATTTAATACAACTGATTTATAAATCCTTTTTAATGAGATATACAAATTAAAATGTGAGAACAAGAAAATTTTCGACTATATAAGCAATACGAACTGAATCGAAAAATTGGATCGAATCGGAAATCGAAGGGTAGATGGGGAGTATATTGAACTGTAATTAGTAAAAATATCAATAAAAGACTAAGAGTGATTAATAAGGGTTAGGAGAAACTTTTACTATGGTCATATGACTCGAATAATAGATTAGAAGAAAATAAAGAGCGAATCGAGTTCAAGCTAATTGAATTCATAAAATCCCCCATATTTTTAAAAAGTTAAAATAAATCCAAATTAAACGATTTTTTTAGTTAATTCAATAGAAAATTAAATATACAATTTTTAGTTATTTTTATTTTGTTAAGAACCAGCCGAAAACGAAGTGAATTGGGCCAAAAACTGTTGAACTAATCGAAAAATTCATCAAAAACCGGTTGGTCGATAAGTCAGCGCGGAGCACAGAGGTATGCACACGCTGCACGTGCGGAGCACGGGGCGCATGCACACACGATCATGCGCGTGTGTCGTCTTTCTTACCTGACCGCTGGCCCGAATTGCCCTGCTTTACCCGACAGATCATCGTTTACCCACCAACTCCAACGCTTGGAGAAATTAATTTATTGCCAACACCACAAACTATAAATTAATAAAAGGAAGCTATTGATAGATTACAATGGACATTTAGATCACAACTATATAAATTGGAGTTGCACCGTCAACGGAATTTGCTCACAATCCTCTCCTAATCACCGATTGCTCCCAACTCCAACTACCTTGCTACTAGAAAGCATAATTTCAATGTCCGACTATCTCTAACGACGTTTTTGGTATCCCTGTCATGCTTCGATCCGGTTTGGTTAGATTCTCGTGATCAACCCGCCGCTCTCTTGGTTCAAGAGAGGTTTTCCCCTTCTTAAATTCAAGAGAAGCTAGGCAAAATCCTCAAGCTTGTTCCCTATAATAACATATAATAATAAAAATACAAACTCAAGATAATTAAGAATACTTAACAAAGGGAAAGCATTGGTGCTATCTATAGTCATTTCTTTTTTTTCCTGAAAATGGATAAAATGTGTGGGTTAGTTTCTACAACTCAGTGAAAGGAAAATTTTTTTAAAAAAATTAAAGTTTCAATAAAATAGTTTTTGAATTGGAGTGTATCAGACTACTTATTTCCTTTAAGATATTTCATCCTCAAAATCACGGTTTTCATAGTCATTTCTCATCATTAACCATAAACGGTGTGTTCATCAACCAACACACGCTCTTAATCATGAAGGGAACACACATTTGTAGGGCAACACGTCTACTGCACCCACTTGTGGCGTCGCAGCGACTTTACCAGCCACCTAAATAGAAGCTCATCCACTTCTACCTTGAGAATGAATGGATGTACACGACATCCGACCCTTAATCCCGTAAAGAAACTGTGTTCGTATGAAGATAGAGACCTCATCCTGACCCCACCCCGGTCTCATGTGCATGAAGCTAAATCGATCTTCCTTGACTGCTGACACGATAATCTATCCTTATCTCCACCATGTCGTCTAGTAGCCCCTAGGACGCATCACTACCCCTCTTGGGCATCTAGAAGGTCCCATACCTCAGTGCATGCACAAAACAACAAGTTTTCTCATAATCCATTTAATCTTTGGTGCCACTGGTCCAACGGCCCGACCCTCAACTCGACCTGCAGCTATTTGTCTCGACTGGTTCATCGACCTGTCTTGTCGCACTACTGCCACTCCATCGAGTATGTCGGTCCTATCTTGGTACCATGGTCAAACATATCATTCATTTAAAATTTTTATGGCTTAAACTTGTGTTTGTTTACAAGCTCCTGCTTATGCCAACTGGCCTTGGGCCCACTGTATGAGATTTTAAATGAATGATATGTTTGGCCATGGTATCAAGATAGGAGCAACATACTCGATGGAGTGGCGGTAGTGCGACAAGACAGGTCGACAAACCAGTCGAGACAAATAGTTGCAGGTCGAGTTGAGGGTCGGGGCCGTTGGACCAGTGGCACCAAAAATTAATCTGCTCATGCCAACTGGCCTCATGCACATGAAGCTAAATCGAGCTTCCTTGACTACTAACACAATAATCTGTCCTTATCTCCACCATGTCGTCTAGTAGCCCATAGGACGTGTCACTACCCCTCTTGGGAATCTAGAAGGTCTCATACCTCAGTGCATACACAAAACAACAAGTTTTCTCATAAGCCATTTAATATTTGGTGCCACTGGTCCAACGGCCCCGACTCTCAACTCAACCTACAGCTATTTGTCTCGACTGGTTCGTCGACCTGTCTTGTTGCACTATCGCCACTCCATTGAGTATGTTGGTCCTATCTTGGTACCATGGCCAAACATATCATTCATTTACAATTTTCATGGCTTAAACTCATGTTTGTTTACAAGCTCCTGCTCATGCCAACTGGCCTTGGGCCCACTGTATGAGATTTTCAAAATCGGGCATATTAGCCCTCAAGTTCCAAAACCGAGGCCTCCGACCTATCTGAGCTATTCGAGCTCCCGTTAAGTAGGTCTCCCAAAAAGTTTAAGTAGTGGCACACAGTTAGGGGAGAGCACTTTCGACAAAAATAATCTTTCAACTATCCATCACACCAACCATATATGAGGACATCTCCGCTTATAATTGATGAACAGGTTTTCTACTTTCTTATAGAAAGTTCACTATACCAACTGGGTATGATTTACTTACAACCGGTAAGTAGTTTTTTCGTGTGTTTTCTCACATCACCCCATCCAGGTGTGATGTTAAAATACCACATTATAGCGGCTTTTCATTTCTAAGATTCTTATCATCCCAATTAGGTATTATATAAAAATCCCACTCACCCGTGAATGCCGTGAATCCTTCTTAACCGATTTTCATCTCCTCGTGAGCTTGTCTTAGCTGGCATTCCCAGTCCTTCGCGTTCCTACACGATATTAACATCCTTGTTTATTATCATTTGGCTTGATAGCCTTCATTCATCACGAATAAATAAAATACCCATCTTTTCAATTATTTGTAATTAGATCCCTAAAGTTCTTTTTCTTTAACTTTAGGTCCATAATGCCGATTTTCCCCAAATTAAGTATCGAAACTTCAAAAATTTACTTTGGCACCTCAATTTATTCAAAATTACAAAGGGGTTCAAGTTTCCCAAATTTCCAATTCGATCCCCAATTTTTCCAAAATTAATATTTTTCCCATACTTTACAAAAATGGTAAGTTTCATTCCAAAAGTTCCAAAAATTGTCCAATTGGTCCTCCAATATCTTTTCCATGCCCAATTGGCACTCAATTTTAGGAAATTGCACTTTAGTCCTTCAAATTTTTGAAATCCCCAAATTTTCCTCCAATTTCAACCTTTCAACTTGGCCGAATTTGATTTTATCAAATTAACCAAACAAACGAGGTTAATTGTTGAAATTGAAGGTGGATTTAAGTTCCTACACATCCACATGATTGAATTGCACTTTGAATCGCGTGAATTGACGCCAGAACGAGCTCAGATGGAGTTTTGCCAAAAAACTAAAAGTGGAGAGAGAAAGCTTCAAAAACTTACCGTCGGGGGCGTGGTGGTTCGAGCTTTCGATTTGGGCAGATAGCTCCCATCCTGAGGTTGCTACTAGAATCAAGAATCACCTCAATTCATGTCGAATTGAGAGAGAATTTAGTGAGTAAAGATCTGTCGGTTCTCTCTATAGCACCAATCGAAATTCATAATGTAGAGCCAAATTGGCTTACCTTTCTACTCTAATTCGCTCGTAGGAGGGTGGAGAAAGTGTTAGGAGAGCTTGGTTTGGCCTGAGAAGCCAGAATTGGCTAATTTCAGCTTGACAAAAATAGGGCAGCTTTAGTCCGCCTGAGGTGCTTCACTGTTCGATCACGCCGACGCTTCTCCGATGATCCTCGGAGTAATTGGAGACTACCACCTTGTAGCTGACTTCTCCCCGAGTCTAAGGAACCCGACCATGCCTTCTTTGGCTAAGAAAAGACCCTATGTTAGAGCTCTGGTTCGAGCTTCATCAGAAAACTAAGTAGTTGAGAGAGAGTGAGGTTTTCAAGTGTGTGGAGGATGAATGGAGAGGGACTCTTTATATAGGGAGCTCGAGGACTCTCCGGTTGTTCATTTGGCACTTTAATGACAGTCATTGATGGCCTGAAACGTACTGAATAGAAATGTTTCTTCTTCACTAACGCTGTTCGATTTTCCTGCGAGTGAACAATGTTGTCATCTGAAGGAAGAAGACAACATTATTCCAAACTGGACCAGACTAGTTTAAACTAGATTTAATGCTTAAACCAACTAGTTTAGGCTCGATTCGACCGAGTTTTTCAAAATTAAAAATTTGTAAATTCATCTAAATTCATTCTCTATCAAATGGTGGCCTCAATTCTCCAATTTGAATTTTCTAATCTACCTAGAAAAATGAATTTAGCATCTAGTTTAGTAGTAGTTCAAACCGGTTCAATCTGGTTTGGATCTGGTTCACCTGAACTGGTCTAGTTTTCTCTCCCAAATTGTTCTAAGCTCTTTTTTCAAGGTTTTTATGATCCTTTGGGTCACTCGCAAGTTGTAAATTTCCCAATTTTCCTATTCTCTAATGATCGAGGTTTGTGAACCAATTCGATTTTCTCACTCGGTTTGACCGGTTCTTTTCACATTTTTTCCTTAACTCCAAAGGGTGAGGTTTACAATCCCTATTTTTTAGGCCAATTTTAATGGCCTCGATGACCCTTGCATGCTAAGAAAAATTACATAAGTCCCTTGCACTACCAGCTTTCTACAGCCATCGGATTTACTCGATTTGATCAATAATTTGATATGAATTAAATTATCAAAATATCATATTACAGGCAAAGTGACCCAACTGACTAAAATGCAAATTTCAAGAGCTACAAACCATAATTTGAGTTGATTCAAGTGACCACGAACTCCTAGGAGAGTTAGATATCCAACCCACCAACCTTGATTCCCAATGTGCCACCTCTAGTGACTTTTTGGCTTTGACCTGACTCGCATAAGTGTGTGTCGATCTTTCTGATCAAGCTCGGTTAGAGTAACTCCAACCGATGCCAACCAAACCAAGTTTACGACTGGGTAGAGGGAGTTCACGTGACCTCCCCACTTAATTTGAGAACTTTTGGAGACACTTGAGTCATGGATCAAAGGTGGGGGCTAAAATGAAAAGAATTGAAAGTTAGGGGACCCAAAAGGAGTTGAACTTTTTATAGGGCCTTCCTAATGGTAAAAATAAAGTTATTGGATTGATTGGGATGTTTGGGGATTAGTTTTGTCTATCGAGAAAGGTTTAGGGACCTTTTTTGCAATAAAGTTATACTTAGTGGCCAAAGTTGATTTTTGGGTAGTACAATGACCTAAAATTAATTAAATGAATTTTAGGGACCTATGTGAGAAACTTGTGGGGTAAAATGGATCACAGAACCTAAGTTCTCAAGAGAAGGGGCAAAATAGTATTTTTTTTCCAAAACTTAGGGAGCTATTAATAATTTAAGGGGAATAAGACTTGAAATTATTTTTAATGCCTATTGGGACCAAAATGAGGCCCAAAAAAACTTGGGGACCAAATGGAAAGACTTAAAAAAGTCTAAGGTTTGAAAAGATGGAATATTAAAAGTAAGGACCATAAGAAGAATGCAGTCAGGAAAATTATAAATGGTTAGTAGAAAAACTTATTATGGTTTTTGTTACACCCCGATTTGGTTTGGACGGAACCCTGTGCACAACCTGCCACTTCTCCCAATACTATGATAGGAATAATTTTCATCTCATAGTATTGACAAAAGCAAGGCTCAAGACCGAAAGAAAAATAATACATTAGATAAGTTTTCCAAAAATTTACCGGAGTAGATAATGTAGTACACAAATATTCTAAGGGTACTATTCACGTACCAGGTTGATAGCTTATGCTCCAACATTCTATGTGCCATATTTAGGACCTAAAAGGGGGTAAGAGAGGGGGTATGAATTTGTAACTCAGTGAGCAGGGTCAAATGACAACGTGAATTTTTGTCCACAATTCAACATATACCCAAGTATAAGACTTTCCTTTTCATTTCAAATGGGTTTATATTCCCTGATAAAACAAGACATCACTTGTCTCAACTTTAGAAAAGGATTTTCATATAAGTTATTTTCTTTAATTCCTCAACATTTAAGGTAGGCTCCTTACTAGTTGGAAGTATTTTAATAATTTCTTATGGTAGATCTACCATGAGTTTGTATCACACAAACACACAAACACATTTTCTTATTAAAAATGATCAAACAATCATAGAATAGACCACTAAAGGTTACAACCTCGATCTATTCCACTAGTGGCTTGTAGTGTCTTTACCATCTACCCTAGTGAGAGGTCATAACCTCCACCACATAGTCTGTGTGAACACCATTTCCCAACCCCTAAACATAATCGATTCTTTTGTACACTATTGAGCAACGAGACCTCTCACCCTTCTTTCTTAGTCTCAATGCACTTGAAGCTCTTAGAGCTTCATGACATAACAACATAACTTCCCTTTTACCAATATTTTTATCCAATAGCCCTTAGAACTAATATTATCCCGTAGCGGGCGTCTCTTTGGTTTTGCACGATTGCGATCACATAAATAGTATTTTGATTTAAGATCTTTATCTTTTTTATGCTAGCCCAATAGGATTCGACCTAGCTTAAGATCAACAACTTCAACACGCATTATCAAATTATGATAATTTTATAATGCTCTTAAATCAGAACTTATTTATGAGAATGGACTCGTTTTCCATTGGCCTTGGGCCCAATGGAAAAGTTTTAAAAACATGGCATGGGCCCACTTTCAAAGAACTAGATCTAACCAACCATGTGTCGATCATGGCTCTCACCCATATCCTGCATCGACAGTCCAGGTTAGATCATCCCCCTGATGTGTATCCATATACTTGTTCAAGGGTAGTCCTATAATTATGATTCATGCTTTCTTCAGAGAATGTTTCCCAAATTGGTTTAAGCGGTTTCACACAGTAAGAGGATCACATTTATGGAAAATAGTTTTTTTTTTTAAATAAGCATGCTTTCAATTTGCGAGTAATTATGCATCACTGTTCCAATTGGACTATATGCGAGAAATCTCACTCACACGAGATCCGTGACTTGTTCATCCCAAATGGATTTTTGATACCTCGAATTTGACTCGCAGTTGTAGGTAAAGGCTTTCTTTTCACACCTATAAATCACGGATAATAGACCCATCAATTATTTGGTAATTACACTTATGTCCCTATGTTTTCTTTAATTAACACAATAATCTCTATATTTATTTTATTGACAAATAAATTCCCAATTATTTTCCATATTTTTTATATTACTTTATTTATAATTTCATCCCCAAATAATTTTATTTAATATAAAATTATACAAAATTATAAAGATCATATTATTCATTTTTAATTACAATTAAATTTCCCAAAAATTATTTTATTTGCAATTAAGCCTCCAATTTCATTTAATTCCTCAATTGACCCTCAATTTATGTCAACTGCACAAAAATCCCCAAATTTCCCAATTTCTCAAAAATTGCACTTTAGCCCCTAAAATCTCAATTTATCAAATTGATAAATTAAACTCGATTAATTACTTCATATCATGCTGCTAATCATCTCCACTGCCTCTCCACAATCATTTCAAGCTTTGAATAGTCCAAATTGGCCTAGAATTGAGTTCAAACGAAGCTTTGTTAGAAAATATTTCTAAAGAGAGAAAGATTCAATTTATTACCGGTAAGGATGCGATAGCTAGATTCATTTAGGGAGCTATCTCTTGTCAAGGAGATCCTCTTAGGATTAAATTTGACCTCAATTGGTGCCCTAGACAAGGAGAATTTTATTAGCAAAGTTTTCATAGTTTTCTCTATGTAAGTTCACTATTTCGGCGAAGGGCGCCGACAATTGCTTACATTGAAGGCTCAGGGAGGACTAAGCTCGATTGTGGAGAGTTGTGGGAGGGTCAGCATGGCCTTATAAGGTCCAAAGATGGCATGAATTCAGCTCAAAAGCTCTTGCTCAAAGTTGACAATCAGAGCAATTATACTGTGCGGGCTCACTAACACTTCTCTAGTGATCCTCAAGCTGATGGAAGTATGCAACAAGGTAGAGGACTTCCTTCCATTTCCAGGGAACCTGAATTTGCAATAAGAGGTGAAGAAATGGGTCGATGTTAGATCTCTGGTTTAGAAATGGTCAGAATTTGGATTAGTTCATTTTCTTCAAGCTTTCGAGGGATGGAGAGGATGAATGGAGGGGAGCTCTTTATATAGGGAGCTCGAGAACTAACCATTTTATCCATTCCTCCATTGGTCGGCCATTAACTCTAATTTAAGGCCTTGTTGGAGAGATATATTGGCCACCAGAGCAATGACAACCATTTGGTCTCTCTCTCTCCCGCCTGTTAAGAGGTTGAAGATGACACTATTGCGCGTATGCGAGCTTCGCATGTGTGAATTGGCACATGACATGTCCTAATTGGCTAACATCACTGATGTGACATCTTACTCTGTGTTTGAGTCATCTATTGACTCGTTGACCAGGGACATGGTGACCTCCCATTGGTCTCTTTGTCCGACATGGCATTTGATCGAATTTGACCATTAGTTGACAATTATACATCTCGTTCTCTAATTGGCTGGCTTAAATTCGTTAGTTTTCCCACCTAATGCTTTGTGCCATTACCAAGTGTCAACCTCTGAGTGGTCATGGCCATCCGTCATGGCTATGCCATGTGTTAACATTTGATTATTCGATAATTGTCCGGTCTCCTAGTTGGCACCTTTACCACGTGTCAACCTCTCATTAGTTAACCTAGCTGACGGGGATTCTCCTCAGCTGACTGTTGACTGAGGACACGTGTCACACTCCCATTGGCCAATTTCTAATGTTTTGGCTTTTTCTTCGTCTCACCATTGATAGGTGTCAGGTCATACCCCGACTCAGTTTGGTCGGTGGTTTAAGAGGGGTTTCCCCCTTTCTTTAATCAAGAGGAGCCAGGCGTAATTAAAACCTTGTTCCCTATAATAACATAAATCAATAAAAATGCAAGCTTAAAAATAAATTTTAATCATACCTGACAATAAGTAGGTCCGAGTGTTTTCCTTGGTCATTTTCTCTACTCCTAAAATGGGAGATGAAAGAGGGGTGAGTTTCTACAACTTAGTGAATGGATGTTGGGAGTGGGTTTTTATAAATAAAACAACTTTTAATCAGAGTGTGTTAGAATCCTTATTTCCTTTATTAATCAAATTCTAGTTTTCAAAACACTTTTTCCTCATTTTTCACATTAGGTGTGTTTAATAGTCAACACATACCCTTCATCAGGAAGGATCACACATTCATAGGGCAACTCATCCACTGCACCCATTTGTGGCGTTAGAGCGACTTTACTGGCCACCTAGGTAGAAGCTCGTTCACTTCTACCTTGGGTATGAGTGGATGTTTGCGACATTCGAACTTCAAACCTGAAATCAACTCCATGTTCGTATGAGGATGAGACCTCATCCCGACCCCGCCCTGATCTCATGCACATGAAGCTACGTCGAGCTTCCCTAACTGTTGGCATGACAAACTGTCCTTATCTCCACCATGTCATCTAGTAGCCCTTAGGATGCATCACTACCCCTCTTGGGCATTTTAATAGTCCTAAACCTCAAGTGAATGCGCAAACAATAGTTTTCCACAAAGCCATTTATCTTTGGTGCCATTGGTCTAATGGCCCGACCGTCAACTTGACTTGCAGTTGTTTGTCTAGGCTGGTCCGTCGACCTAGCCCTAACGCACTGCCGCCATCGAGTATGTCGGTCCTGTCTTGGTACCATGGTGAAATCACATAACCTATTCATTAATAATTTTCATGGCATAATTATCACATGTTTGTTTACGAGCTCCTGCTCGTGCCAATTGGCCTTGGGCCCATTGTACGTAATTTTTCAAAATCGGGCATTTTAGCCCCACAAGTTCCTAAACTAAGGCCTCTGGCCTATCTGAGCTATTCTAGCTCTTGTTAAGAAGGTCTCCCAAAAATTTTAAGCATTGGCACACAGTCAGGGGATAACAATTCTGACAAAATCGTCTTTCAATCCATCACACCAATCAGGTGTGATGATCTCTTTGCTTGCAACCGGCATGCAGGTTTTCTTCTTCCCTTAAGGAAGTCCTTCATACCAACCGGGTATGATTTTCTCTACTTACAACCAGTAAGTAGGTTTTCGCTTAGTTCTCACATCACTCCAACTAGGTGTGATGTTAAAATCCCACATATAAGTGGTTTTTCATTTCCAAAGTGCTCATCATCCCTACCAGATATGATTTGAATAAACCCACTCACCCAATATCCGTGGCGTATTCTTCCTCAATCGGCTTTTCGCCTCCACGCTAGCTTATCATTACTGGTGTTCCTGTCCTTCATGTTCCTACACGATGTGTACATCCTTATCTATTAATATTTGGCGTAACAACCTTTGTTTTTCACATATGAATGACCAAGCTCAAAATTTTCAATTAATTGCACTTAGGTCCCTAAAGTTCTTTTTCCTTGACTTTAGATACCTAATGCTAGCTGTTCCCCAAATTGAGTCCCGAAACTTCCAAAAATTCACTTTGGGTCCTCAATTTACTCAAAATTGTTTAAAGGGTTCAAGTTTTCCAAAATTCCAATTTGGTCCCCAACTTTTCAAAAATTACCATTTTGCCCCTACATTACAAAATGGCAATTTGACCCCAATTATTTTCAAAAATTGACCAATTAGTCCTCCAACATTCTTTTCATGGCCAATTGGCCCTCCATTTTGGGAAACTACAATTTGGTCCCTCAATTTTATGAAATCCCCAAATTTCCCACAAAAATTTCCCATAATTTCCCCTTTCAAACTGACCGAATTTGATTTTATCAAATTGACCATTCAATCTGGGTTAATTGCTTAAATTGGAGGTATAATTTAGTTCCTACACATCTATAAGATTCAATTGAGCTTTGAATCACATGAATTGAAGCCAAAACGAGCTTAAATGAAGCTTTGCTGGAAAACTGTGCGTAAATAGAGAAAGCTTCGAATGTTTACCGTCGGAGGTGCGGCGGTCCGACCTTTCTATCTAGGCATATAGCTCTCGTCCTGAGGTTTCTCATAGGATCAAGAATCACAAAAATTCATATCGAATTGAGGGAGAATTTAGTCATTAAGCTTTTAATAGTTTCTCTCTCTAACACTGATCGGAAATGATAGAGAGGGCCGAATTGGCTTACCTTTCAGCTCTATTACGGTCATGTGAGGTGTGTGGAAGTGTCGGAAGAGCTGAAGTTGGCCAATTTCAGCTCGGCCAAAATAAGGCAACTTCGGTCTGTCGTAGCTGCTTCACTATTGATTACGCCGATGCTTCTCCGGCGGTTCTCAGATCGAATGGAGACTATTGTTAGGTAGTTGACTTCCCTGGAATCTAAGGAACCTGACCTTGCCTTCTAATGCTTAGAAAAACCCCCTATGTGGGAGCGTTGGTTTGAGCATCGTCGGAAAACTGAGTAGTTGAGAGAGAATGGAGTTTTCATGTGTGAGGAGGATGAATGGAGATGAGCTCTTTATATAGGGTGCTCGGGTACTCTCTGGCCGACCGTTTGGCACATTAATGGTGCTCATTCATGACCTGAAATGCCTTGAATGGAAACGTTTCATCTTCATCGGTGTTGTCCGTTCTTTCGGTGAATGAACAGTGTCATCATCTCAAGGAAGAAGATGACACTGTTCTGAACCGGACCGTACCAGTCCGAACCAGGTTTAATGCTTAAACCGGCTGGTTCATGCCCAATTCGACCGAGTTTTTCAAAATTAAAAATTTCTAAATTCATTCTCTATCCAATGGTGGCTTAAATTCCCCAATTTGAATATTTTAAGCCAACTAGAAAAATGAATTTTACAACCGGTTCAATGATGGTTCAAATCGGTTCAATCCGGTTTAGATCCAATTCACCTGAACTGTTCTGGTTTTCTCTTCCAATTCATCCCAATGTCCTTTTTCATGGTTCTTATGACTCTTGGGATTACTCAGGATTTGTAAATTTCTCAATTAGCCCTTTTCTCTAATAGTTGGGGTTCATGAACAGGTTCAATTTTCTCCCTTGGGTTGACTGGTTCTTTCCCCGGTTTTCTTACCTTTAAGGGACGGGGTTTACATGTCACGCTCTGATTGGCCAATGCTTTCAGAAGCTAACTGAGCATGCTTCACCATGTGTCACACGCTAATTGGTCGTGTGTGCTCACTGTGTGCTGACCTTGCAAGCGGTCTGTTGACCGGTTCAGTGACCCAAAATAGAAAATTGGTCGGTTGAAGCCTAATTCGACTGATTTTCCCAAAATTAAAATTTTCTAAATTAATCTACATTTATTTTCCACATATTGGTGACTTCAATTTCCAAAATTGATATTTTTAAATTAACTAGAAAAATGAATCTTTAAACCGATTTTTCTTGATTCAACTAGGTTGAGTCCTAGTTCACCTTGAACCAATCCGATTCTCACATCCAATTTGGTTTATGATCCATTTCCACTATTTTTTTTATTTTCATTGAACACTTGGGATTTTCGAATTCCCAGTTTGACTTCCTCTTTACCAATTTCGGTTCACTTCGAACCATGGTTTTCTCTCAAAATTTTTCGATTCTCATTTCCAACCTTCTTATCTTGGAGAGAACATAACTCCACTCATTTTAAGAAGTTTTTTCCCCAAAACTCATTATACCTTAATTAAATCGGCGTATGTTTCCTTATCCCAAAGTTTGTGTTTTTACCATTTTTCTTCCATAATCTAGCCACTAAGCCAAAATACCATTACTATTAAAATCTTTTCACTCTTAAGATTCTCTTCTTGTCGATCCATGATTCGAATATGACCCATCGCATAGGATGGATTCTTATCACATTTTCATCTTTTTGACTTTAGTTCTCCATCAAACTCCTCATTTATATCTTGGAATCTTCTTTATCCCTTTCCCTCAGGAGTTACTCAAAGGCATTACAAAACTTTAGATCCTCTCTTGGAATTTTCTCATACCCTTTTTGTCTCATGGTCGAATCAAGACCTTTTCTTAAGACTGGATCGATGTTTTACATATGGGTGCCATTCATGTATCTAGTCCATCTAGAATCGCATTGTCTGACCTTACACCATCATCCTAGTGAAATGATTATTGGTCAATATTTTGAATATTTTCCATTCTATTTTTTGCTTGTTTGGTGTGAGTATGATCTTATTTTACTCTTAAATTTCATGGCTCATCCAAACTTAAGACTTTGGTTATCCAAACCAAATAACCTATATTTGTGACCCCTTTTCGTTCAAGTGTCCCTCTTTCAAGGACTTTTAATTTATCACTTTGCCTGCTTTTAGCTTCTTAGCTGAAAGGCAGCCTATCTCATTTATAATCATTTAAGTCTTCTCAAGACATTCTTTGAAAATAATCATGATTCGATGAACAAGTTTTCACTTGGGTGAATCCAATATTTTCATTGGTTCATACTTATGTGTCCTTTGCAAGGTAGGATGCTTCCACCTGATATGCTTCTGAAACATTATCCTCCCAACTGTTCACATTTCAATTCGTAAGGGTAATGGAACTCTGCCCCCCATACTATTTGATAGTATCCTTCAACTACCTTGAACAATGTCCAAACCTTCGATGCATATGTCACGTCTTGACTCAGTTTGGTCGGATCCCCGTAAGCAACCCGCCACTTTACCAGTTTATTAAGGTTTTTCCCCTTCTTTAAACTGTGAGGAGTAAAGCGTCCTTTATACCTGCACCTTTCCTGGAATAACATTAATCAAAACTAAATAATTTAAACGTGAATACCTATTTTGTAGGTTTAGCTAGCGGAATGTCTATACGTAGGTTTTTCCCTCGTTTACCTGAAAAGGGGTAAAGGGAGGGGGTGAGTTTGACAACTCAGTAAATGAGTGTTTTAAACATGAATTTCTATAAAATAATTTGAATTGGAGTGTGCCAGACTCCTTATTTTCTTTAAAAACATTTTTTACTCAAGTTTTGATTTTCAAAACCTTTTTTTCCAAGGTTTACCAATTCTTTTCCAAGGATTCTCAAATTCTTTCCAAGGTTTTCATAACCTTTTCCCAATTCCATATTAGGTGTGTTTCACAAACAACACATACTCTTCATCAAGAAGGGTACACACATATTCGTGAGATGCAGTTATGCCGATTGCACTCACTTGTGGATCAGAGCATCTTTACCATCTACCCTGATAAAAGTCCCTGACTTCTACTCAGAGTCTGAGTGAACATCTTCGATGTTTAACCCTTAGACCCAAAATACTTCATGTCCATATGAGGACAGAGACCTCATCCTGACCTATCACGCCCCGACCTAGTTTGGTTAGATCCCCATGATCAACCTGCTGCTCTCTTGGTTCAAGAGGAGCCAGGCAAAATCTCAACCTTGTTCCCTAGAATAACATATATCAATAAAAATGCAAGCTCAAGATAATTAAGCATACCTGGCAACGGGTAAGGCATGGTGCTATCCTTAGTCAATTCTCTAATTCCTAAAAAGGGATAAAAAGGGGTGGGTGAGTTTCTACAACTCAGTGAATGGGTAATTTTAAAAAATAAAGTTTCAATAAAATAGTTTTTTAATTGGAGTGTGCTAGACTCCTTATTTCCTTTAAGATATTTCATCCTTAAAATCTCAATGTTCATAGCCATTTCACATCATTAACCATAAACGGTGTGTTTATCAATCAACACACACCCTTCATCAAGAAGGGAACACACATTCGTAGGGCAGCATGTCCACTGCACCCACTTGTGGCATTAGAGCAACTTTATCGGCCACCTAGATAGAAGCACATCCATTTCTACTCTGGAAATGAGTGGATGTATGAGACATCCAACCCCCAATCCCGTAAAAAAATGTTGTGTCTGTATGAGGACAAAGAACTCATCTCGACCCCACCCTGGTCTCATGTGCATGAAGCTACGTCGAGCTTCCTTGACTGCTGGCACGACATTCTGCCCTTATCTCCACCATGTCATCCAATAGCCCCTAGGACACATCACTACCACTCTTGGGCATCTTTAAGGTTACATACCTTAGTGCATGCACAAAATAATAGTTTTCCCTCATAACCTATTTAATCTTTAGTGCCATTGGTCCAACGGCCCCGACCCTCAACTTGGCATGTAGCTGTTTGTCACGACTGGTCCATCAACTTGTCTTGTCGCATTGTTGACAGTCTCTCGAGTATGTCGATCATGTCTTGGTACCATGGCCAAACACATCATTCATTTAAAATTTTCATGGCTTAAACTCAGGTGTGTTTACGAGCTCCTACTCATGACAATTAGCCTTGGGCCCACTGTACGAGATTTTAAAAAATCGGGCATTTTAGCCCCCAAGTTCGAAAACCGAGGCCTCTAGCTTATATGACCTATTCGAGCTCCCGTCAAGAAGGTCTCCCAAAAAGTTTAAGTAGTGGCACACAGTCAAGGGAGAGCACTTCTAACAAAAATAATCTTTGAGTTGTCCATTACACCAACCGGGTGTGAGGACATCTCCGCTCATAACCGATGAATGGGTTTTCTACTTCCTTCTAGGAAGTTTATCATACCAATCGGGTATGATCTACTTACAACCGATAAGTAGTTTTTCCGTGTGTTTTCTCACATCACCCCATCCAGGTGTGATGTTAAAATCCCACATTTGTAGCGGGTTTTCATTGCCAAGGTGCTCATCATCCTAACCGGGTATGATGTAAAAATCCCACTCACTCGTTAATGCAGTGAATCCTTCTTAACCAGCTTTTTGTCTCCTTGCGAGCTTGTCTTAGCTGGTGTTCTTGGCAGTTAGTATTTCTACACGATATGAACATCCTTGTTAATTATCCTTTGGCTTGATAGCCTTCATTCACTATAAATGAATAAAATACCCAACTTTTCAATTAATTACAATTAGGTCCCTAATGTTCTTTTTCTTTAACTTTAGGTCTCTATTGCCGATTTTTCCCCAAATGGAGTCCCAAAACTTCAAAATTTTACTTTGGAACCTCAATTTATTCAAAATTACAAAAAGATGTTCAAGTTTCCCAAATTTCCAATTTTGTCCCCAATTTTTTCAAAATTACCATTTTGCCCTTACTTTACAAAAATGGTAAATTTCACCCCCAAATTTTCCAAAAATTGGCCAATTGGTCCTCCAACATCTTTTCCATGCCCCAATTGGCCTCAATTTTAGGAAATTATACTTTAGTTCATCGAATTTTTAAAATCCCCAAAATTTTAGCAAAATTTCCTCCAATTTTAACCTTTCAACTTGGCCGAATTTGATTTCATCAAATTGACCAATCAAACGAGGTTAAATGTTGAAGTGGAAGGTAGATTTAAGTTTATGCACATCCATACAATTCAATTGCACTTTGAATTGCATGAATTGATGCCGAAACGAGCTCAAATGGAGCTTCACCGGAAAATTGAACGTACAGAGAGAATGCTTCGAAAGCTTATCATTGGGGGCACGACGATCCAAGCTTTCAATCTGGGCAGTTAGCTCTTCTCCTAAGGTTTCACCTAGAATTAAGAATCGCCTCAATTCGTGTCAAATTGAGGGGGAATTTGGTGAGTAAAGAACTGTCGGTTCTCTCTCTAGCATCGATCGCCTTACCATTCTGCTCTAATTCGGTCATAGGAGGGCTGAGGGAGTGTTGGGAGAGCTTGGTTTAACCTGAGGAGGGCTCGAATTAGCTGATTTCAGCTCGATAGAAATAGGGCAGCTTCAATTCGTTGAAGCTGCTTCACTGTTTGATCACGCTAGCGCTTCTCCCGCGATCCTCAGAGCAAATAGAGACTACCACCGTGTAGCTGACTTTTTCCTGAGTCTAAGGAACCCGACCACGCCTTCTTTGGCTCAGAAAAAACCCTATGTCAGAGCTCTACTTTGAGGTTTATCAAAAAACTGAGTAGATGAGAGAGAGTGAGGTTTTCAGGTGTGTGGAGGATGAATGAAGAGGGGCTCTTTATATAGAGAGCTTGGAGACTCTCTGGCTGTCTATTTGGCACCTTAATGATAGTAATTGATGGCCTGAAACGTACTAAATGGAAATGTTTCTTCTTCACCGACCCTGTTTGACTTTCCTGCGAGTGAACAGTGCTGTCATCTAATGGAAGAAAATGACACTGTTCCAAACCGGACCGGATTGGTCCGAATGGGGTTTAACGCTTAAACCGGCATGTGCAGGCCTAATTCGATCGAGTTTTTCCAAATTAAAAATTTGTAAATTCATCTAAATTCATTCTCTATCAAATGATGGCCTTAATTCTCCAATTTGAATTTTCTAAGCCACCTAGAAAAATGAATTTAGAATCTGGGTCAATGGTGGTTCAAATTGGTCCAATCCGATTCAATTGGGCTCGGATCTGATTCACTTGAACCGGATTGGTTTCTCTCCCAAAGTGTTCTAAGGTCCCTTTCCA
Organism: Trapa bicornis; assembly: GCA_030064425.1. Lineage (NCBI taxonomy): Eukaryota > Viridiplantae > Streptophyta > Magnoliopsida > Myrtales > Lythraceae > Trapa > Trapa bicornis. The sequence goes on from CM057749.1 coordinate 3,181,392, forward strand.
AGGTTTTTATGACTTTTGGGGTCATTCAGAAGTTGTAAATTTCTAAATTTTCCTATTCTCTGGTGATCGGGTTGGAGAACCGGTTCAATTTTCTCACTTGGTTTGACTGGTTCTTTTCCCCGTTTTTCCTTAACTCAAACGGGCAAGGTTTACAACTCTCCCCTCCTTTTAGGAGTTTTGTCCCCCAAAAATTATTTCACACTTTTTGTACCGAAATAATCATCCCTTGATATCAACTTGTAGTTTCTCAAGATTTCAGGATTAGGAGTTCCAAAATACCCAATCATTCATGTATCCAATGGTTCTCTTTATTTGATGACCTCCTTAGTTCAGTGTCTGTTCAAGCACTACCTACATACTTCCACAGGTGTTGGTGTTATCACATTTTCATCCTACATTGGTCCTTCACTCATTCGTTGGTTATTACAACTTGGTTCCACATTTAATGTCTGACCTTGTCATGCTCAAATCACGGACTCTTCCTTACCGAAGTCATATTACCCTGGGACAGTTGAGTTTACATATCCCTCATAGCACGACATTCTCTGGAACTTTTCTTGACCATATAACATTTTTAAAGAACTTTTAGAATGACTATTCTCAATCTTTCTATCTTTCAGGGATGGTATAACGTTGTCCCCCTTTTCGTGTGGTGGTACTTCTTGACTCTCATCATTGTTATCCAATCGTCCATTTTTCCTTTGACGTCATATCCTTTATAACTGTATTGGTTTCCTTACTTACTCATCTTTTCCCAACTTCTTTATTGGGTATTTCAAATTTCCAGTCTTTGAGTTTCCCGATATTTAATGAAATGCTAAAACCCTTCCTTTCTTACATCATTCCTCGTTCCTAGTGGCATCCTTTCCTTTAAGGACTCTTCTTTTCCTTAAACTACTCTTACTCACTCGTGATTATTTTACGATCCTTTATTCCAAGTTAATTCCTTTCTTACTCGTACGACATCTTTTTGTTGTTGTCCTCCTACTTACCCGTTATTTGGGTTCAACTTACCCCTTGGACTCTCCCGATTACTTTTCCTATGTACTTGATCCTTTCATCTCCAATAGCTTATCTTTGAGTAGCTTATCTTCTTTCCAATTTTGTTGGTTCCATTACCTCATAATTGTACATATATATTTTTCCCAAGTTTTTCGTTCCTTGGAAATTCTTATACTCCTTTTTACTAGGAATTCTTTTCTAGTTTTACTATGTCGAATGTCCCACCTTAAATGACAGTCCTTGATGCCATTCTAACTTACTCACCTTTACCCTTTGAGACCCTACAGTTACTTCTTGTATATCTCATCTTCATTCTCACTTGCTCCCAATATCCATCTATTTCTTGCAAGTGGAGTTCACATCCTCCTTCATCTTACAACTCTTTATCATCCCACAAAAGGCTTATTTAACCTTCTCATAGCTTTTAAGTCATTACCCCTGTCTTAGCCATATATCCATCTAAGTCTTTTCTCTATCCTTATTTCTTGAAGGGTTTGGCCTTTCAATAAAATAGTTTTTGAATTGGAGTGTGTCAGACTCCTTATTTTCCATAAAATTCTTTCTTCCTTAGTTTCTTAGTTTTCAAGCCATTTCTCATCTTTAACCATAAATGATGTGTTTAGCAACCAACACAAGCCCTTCATCATGAAGGGTTCACACATTTGCAGGGCAGCACGTCCATTGCACCGACTTGTGCTGTTGGAGCGACTTTACTAGCCACCTAGATAGAAGCCCGTCCACTTCTACCTTGAGAATGAATGGATGTACACAACATTCGACTCTCAATCCCGAAAGAAAACTCTGTGTCCATATGAGGACAGAGACCTCATCCATACCCCACCCTGGTCTCGTGCGCATGAAGCTACGTAGAGCTTCCCTTACTGCTAGCATGACAAACTGCTCTTATCTCCACCATATCATCCAGTAGCCCTTAGGACGCATCACTACCCCTCTTGGGCATCTTGAAGGTCCTGTATCTCATTGCATGAACAAAACAATAGTTTTTCTCTTAAGCCATTTAATCTTTGATGCCACTAGTCCAACGACCCTGACCCTCAACTCAACCTGCAACTATTTGTCTCGACTGGTCCATTGACCTATCTTGTCGCACTGCTGCTAGTCCATTGAGTGTGTCGGTCTTGTCTTGGTACCATGGCCAAACACAACATTCATTAGAGTTTTCATGGCATAAACTCATGTTTTTTACGAGCTCCTACCCATGCCAACTAGCCTTGGGCCCACTATATGAGATTTTCAAAATCGGGCATTTTAGTCCCCAAGTTCCAAAATCGAGGCCTTCGGCCTATCTAAGTTATTCGAGCTCCCATCAAAAAGGTCTCCCAAAAGGTTTAAGCAGTGGCACACAATAAGGGGAGAGCACTTCCAACAAAAATAATCTCTCAGTAGTCCATTACACCAACCAGGCATGAGGACATCTCCGCTAATAATCGATAAGCGGATTTTCTACTTTCTTTCAGGAAGTTCATCATACCAACTAGTTATGATCTACTTACAACCGATAAGTAGTTTTTCCATGCATTTTCTCACATCACCCCTTCCAGGTGTGATGTTAAAATCCAACATAATAGTGGGTTTTCATTACCAAGGTGGTCATCATCCCAACCAAGATCATATCCTTAAATTCACATCCTTCATTCCTCAAAGCACTATTTCTCCATTCCAAGATCATTTACTTAAGATTTCAAGATTGGGAGTTCCAAAATACCTAATCCTTCCTGCATCCAGTTATTCTCTTTATTTTTTACCTCCTTAGCTCAATGTCCATTCAAGCACCACATACATAATTCCACATGTGTTGGTGTTATCACCTTTTCATCTTACATTGATCCTTCCCTCATTCGTTGGTTGTTACAATTTTGTTCCACATATCTGAGAAAGGAAAGAAATGTTATCTAGAATGAGTGGACTACCCATACTAAGGTAATAAAGGAAAGAATATCTGAGAAATGTTGGGAAAGTAAGCCCTCCAAATAAGATGTGGCTAAGTAGGAATAACCACAATTGGTAAGACGAGTCGTAGTCCACATGTGCATAACAGAGCCTAAAAGAGTGGACGACTGAGCATAGTGTTGAGTGCATGGAATAAGACCGATAATCGAAAGTATCTCAAGTAAGGAATAATGGATGAAACATAAGTTGTAGATGGAGAAGATCCAAAGCAGGCAAATTCCCTAACATGGAAAGGGGTGCAAAGAAAGGAAGAAAGAACCCTACAAGGAATGATAAGAAGGTTGAGCATGTAGTCCCTAAGATTTAAGTCTCTATTGTGAGGGACATAGTAGAGAACGAAACTGGAAGAAGGGAACCTTCCCAAGCAAAAGAATTGACGCATAGACCGAAAGTGATTAATTTAGGATGAAGAATCATGAAATGATCACGAGTAAGTAAAAGTGGATTAAGGAAAAAGAAAAAAAATCCTTGAATAAAGAATGCCAAGGACTTAAGAAGGAAATAATCACAGCTTGTTAGTAAACCATTGGGAAACCAAATCATTGGAACCTGAAAGACTCAATAAGTAAGTTGAAAAAGGACAAGTGGGAAAGAGAACCGACACGGTTATGTAAGTTGATTGGATAACGGTAAAGGTAGTCGTGGAATACTACCAAACGAAAAGAGGGATGAAGTTATACAATCCTTGAGAGGTTGGAAAGTTGGTAACAACCCTAAAGGTGATGTTATGGAAATCTAATGGAAATAGAGACAATATCTTGATAATGTCATGTTGTAAGGGGCATGTAGGCCCAACAGTCCCAAGGAAAATATGACTCAAAGTAAGGAAAAGTCAATTAGTAAGCATGACAAGGTCAAACATAAAATTTGGACTGAAATAGTAATGAACAACGGATGAAGGCAGAGTCGAGATACGACAAAAAGGTGATAACAAGGAAACCCATGAAAATAAGTATGTAATACTCTAAAGAACATCAAGCTCAAAGGGTTTCAATCAACAAGAAATTAGACACAGGAATGGTTAAGTATCTTGGAACTCCCAATCTTGAGTACAGAACCTCAAATGGAAAAATGTTGCTCTAAGCAAAGAAAGATGTGAAACTAAGGATATACCCTTGAGTAAGTTATGTCTAGTTATGATAAACTCCATGGAGGAAGTAAATAATATAAAGGAAAAAGAAATTCCTTAAGTGAATGATATAAAAAGGGCTTATAAAAAGAACAAGAGAGGACTTTGCATGTTAAGCAAACACCAAGTGGACATCAAAGGAAATTGTTCCTCATGCAAAGGTTACTAATTATGTTTTGGGGACAAAACTCCTAAAAGGTGGCGAGAGTTGTAAACCCCGCTCTTTGGAGTTAAGGAAAACCGAGAAAAGTATCGGTCAAACTAATTGAGAAAACTAAATCGGTTCACAAACCCAATTATCAGGAAATGGGAAAATTAGAGAATTTACAACTCTCGAGTGACTCAAAAGGGTTCATAAACCTTGGAAAAGAACCTTAGGACAAATTGTGAGAGAAAAACCATAACGGTTTGGGTGAACTGGATCCGAACCAAATTGAACCATTTTATAAACTGATCTAGTTTACGAACCGGAACCGATAGAGAGAGGGAAAACCTGGAAAATTATGGATCCCAAGTCATCTAAAGAGTCACATAAGCCATGAAAAAGGTCTTTAGAATGAATGGGGGATGAAAACAAAACCGGTTCAGGTGAACTGGTTTGAACCACTTTGAACAAGATGCAAAAATTCATTTTTCTAAGTGGCTTAGAAATTCCAATTTGAGAATTGAGGCCACCATTTGATAGATAATGAATTTAGATGAATTTAGAAATTTTTAATTTTGAAAAACTCGATCGAATTGGGACCGAATCGACTAGTTTAAGCTTTGAACCCGGTCCGGTCCAGTTTAGAATAGTGTCATCCTCTTCCTTCAAATGACAACACTGTTCACTCATCGGAAAATCGAGCAGTGCCGATGAAGCTGAAAAGTCTTCGGCCAGGGAGTTTCAGACAATGAATAACCACCATTAAGGCCCCAATCGGATGGCCAAGAAGTCCCCGAGCTTCCTATATAAAGAGCCCCTCTTCATTCATCCTCTCCACACCTGAAAACTCCATTCTCTCTCAACTGCTCCATTTTCGAGTGAAGCTCAAACCAGAGCTCTAGCATAGGGTCTTTTTTGAGCCAAAGAAGGCATGGTCGGGTTCTTTAGAACTAGGGAGAAGTCAGCTACCCGACGGTAGTCACCATTTTCTTTGAGGGTCGTCGGAGAGACACCCGTGTCATAGAATAGTGAAGCATCTTAGGAGGACCAAAGCTGCCCTGTTTTGGCTGAGCAAAAAATAGACAATTCGAGCCCTCCTCAGGCCAAACCAAGCTCTCCCAAGAATTAGAGCAAAAAGGTAAGCCAATTTGGCCCCCTCTATAAATTCCGATCGGTGCTAGAGAGAGAACCGGCAGAACTTGGATGACAAAATTCTAATTCAATTCGGCATCAATCGATGCAATTCTTATTCCTAAGAGAAACTTCAGGATGAGAGCTATCTGCCCATATCAAAAGCTCAAACCGTTGTGCCCTAGACGGTAAGCTTTCGAAGCTTTCTCTCTCTAAGTCTAATTTTCCGGCGAAGCTCCATTTGAGCTCATTCTGACATCAAATCGAGCGATTTAAAGTGTAATTTAATCGTATGAAGGAGTAGTAACTCCAATCTAACTTCAATTTCTACAATTAAACCCATTTGATTGGTCAATTTGATAAAATCAAATTCGTCTGAGTTAGAAGGTTGAAATTGGTGGAAAATTTGGGGGAAATTAGGGATTTTGAAAATTCAACGAACTAAAGTGCAATTTCATAAAATTGAGTACCAATTAGGCATGATAAAGATGTTTGAGAACCAATTGGGCAATTTTTGGAACTTTTAGGGCAAAACTTACCATTTTTATAAATTAGGGGTAAAATGGTAATTTTGGAAAAGTTGGAGACCAAATTAGAAATTTGGGAAATTAAATCCCTTTTTGTATAATTGAACAAAATTTAGGTCCCAAGGTGAATTTTAAAAGTCTTGGGACTCAATTGGAGGAAAAACGAACATTAGGAACTTAAAGTTAAAGAAAAATTACTTTAGGGACCTAATTGCAAATTTTGTTTTCTTATTCATTTGGGATGAATGAGGGCTATTAGGCCAAATGATAATTAACAAGAGTGTTCATATCATGTAGGAACACGAAGTACCAAGAACGCTAGCTAAGACAAGTTCGAGTAAGGACAACAAGCCGACTAAATGGATATTCACTACATTATTGGGTGAGTGGGATATTTAATATCATACCCGGTTGAGATGATAAGCACCTCGAAAATGAAAATGTACTACTAAGTGGTATTTTATTCATCACATCTGAAAAAAGTGATGTGGAAATCATACGAAAAAAACTAATTACTGGTTGGAAATAGATCATACCTGGTTGCTATGATTAAACTTCCTGAAAGGAAGTGGAAAACCCGCTTATCGGTTATAAGCAAATATGTTCTCATACTCGGTTGATATGATGGATATTTGAAAAGTTCATTTTGTCAGAAGTGATCTCCCCTGACTGTGTGCCACTGCTTAAAATCTTTGGGAGACCTTCTTGATGGGAGCTCGAATAGCTCAAATTTTTGAAAATCTCGAATAGTGAGCCCTAGGCCAGTTGGCATGAGCAGGAGCTCATATAGAAACATGATTAATATGCCTTGAAAACATAAGTAAATGAGTTGTTTGGCCATGGTACTGAGACAGGACCAACATACTCGATGGACTAGTGGTAATGTGACATGACAAGTCTTCGAACTAGTCAAGATAAACAGTTGCAGGTCGAGATAAGGGTAGGGGCCTTCGAACCAGTGGCACCACAGATTATATGGCATTATGTGAAAAGCTATTGATTGAGCATGCACTATGTTACGGGACCTTCAAGACTCCCAAGAGGGGTAGTGATGCATCCCAGGGCTTTGGACGTCCTGGTGGGTATAAAGGCAGTTAGTCATACTAGAAGTCTTGCAAAGCTCGACGTAGCATCAAGCGCATAAGACCGGGGTGGGAATAGGATGAGGTCTCTGTCCTCATATAGACACGGAGATTTGTTACGGGATTGAGGATCAGATGTCACGAACATCTACTCATTCTTAGGGTAGAAGTGGACGTGCTTCTATCTAGGTGGCCGGTAAAGTTGCTCCAACGCCACAAGTGGGTATAGTGGATGGGCTGGCCTGTGATTGTGTGTTTTACCTTCATGATTAAGGATGTGTGTTGGGTGATAACACACCATGGTAATAAGAAATGGGAACAAAAACTGAATTTGAGAAAGATACGTGTTTTAAAAAGAAAACAAGAAATCTGGGACACTCCAACTCAAACATTTTTCCTAAAAGTTAAATTTTGAAAACCCATTCATTGAGTCGTTGTACTCACCCACCCCTTTATATCCCTTTTCAGGTAACTCAGGAAAAACCAACCCAAAGATCCTAGATAACTACACCTGCCAAACAGTTATGTAAAAGTTTAAAATTTTATGCAGTTTTGATTTATGGTATTTCAGGAAAGGTACATGTTTAAAGGATGCATTACTCCTCACGGTTTAAAGAACGGGAAAACCCTTAATAAACTGGGAGAGTGGCGGTTTACTCAGGGGGATCCGACCAAACCGGGTCGGAGCATGACAAAATAATTCATTAACTTAAGTTTTCATGGCTTAGAATCATGTTTGTTTATGAGCTCCTGCTCGTGCCAATTGGCCTAGGGCCCACTGTTCAAGATTGTCAAAATCGGGCATATTAGCCCCTAAGTTCCAAAACCGAGGCCTCTAGCCTAACTAAACTATTCTAACTCCCATCAAGAAGATCTCCCAAAAATTTTAAGTACTGGCACTTAGTTAGTGGAGAGCACTTCTGATAAACTTTTCAGTCGTCCATCACACCAACCGAGTATGAGGACATCTCCGCTTATAACCGGTAAACAGTTTTTCCACTTCCTTCCAGGAAGTTTCATCATACAAATCGGGTATGATCTACTTACAACCGGTAAGTAGTTTTTCTATGTGATTTCCACATCACTCCTCTTAGGCGTGATGGTTAAAATACCACTTAGCAGTGGGTTTTCATTTACGAGGAACTTATCATCCCAATTGAGTATGATATTAAATATCCCACTCACCTGATCGTGCAGTGTATTTCCTCTAAATCGGCTTTCATCCCTTACGAGTATTGTCTCAGTTGGTGTTCCCGATATCTCGTGTTCCTACATGGTATGAATATCCTTGTTCATTATCATTTGGCTTGATAGCCTTCATTCATTATGAATGACTATAAATATCTAAATTTTTAAATGTTTGCAATTTGGTCCATAAAGTTCTTTTTCATTTACTTTAGGTCCATATCTAAATATCCTTGTTCTTTTTCTCCAAATTGAGTCTCGAAACTTTTAAAATTCACCTTGGGAACTCAATTTATTCAAATTCACAAAAGGGGGTTCAAGTTTCCCAAATTCCCAATTTAGTCCTCAAATTTTCCAAAATTACCATTTTGCCCCTCCTTTACAAAAATGGAAAGTTTTACCCCAAAAATTCCAAAATTTGCTCAATTGGTCCTCCAATACTTTTATCATGCCCAATTGGCCCTCAATTTTATAAAATTGCATTTTAGTCGATCGAATTTTTGAAATCCCCAATTTCAACATCCTAACACAGCCGAATTTGATTTTATCAAATTGACGGTCAAACTGGTTTAATTGTTGAAATTGAAGTTAAATGGGGGTTCTTGTATCTTCATACGGTTCAATTGAACTTTAAATCGTATGAATTGACGTCGGAACAAGCTCAAATGGAGCTTCGCAAAAAAATAGAATGTAGAGAGAGAAAGCTTCGAATGCTTATCGGCGGGGGTGCGACGGTCTGAGCTTTCTATTTGGGATAATAGCTCTCATCCTAAGGTTACTTCTAGGATTAAGAATTGTATCAATTGATGTCGAATTCAGTGAGAATTTTGTCATCAAAATTCGATTGGTTCTCTCTCTAGCGCCGGTCAAAAATTATAGAGGTGAGCCAAATTAGCTTACCTTTTGTTCTAATTCGGTTGTAAGAGGGTTAAGAAGGTCTTGGGAGAGCTTGGTTTGGCCAGAGGAGGGCTTGAATTGGCCAATTTTAGCTCAACTGAAACAGGGCAGCTTTGATCCGCTGGAGCTGCTTCACTGTTCGATCACACCGGTGCTTCTCTGGTGACCCTCAGAGCGATTGGAGACTACCACCGTGTAGCTAACTTCTCCTTGGTTCTAAGGAACTTGACCATGCCTTCTTTGGCTCAGAAAAGACCCTATATTGGAGCTCTGGTTTGAGCTTCACCAAAAAACTAAGTAGCTGAGAGAGAGTGAGGTTTTTAGGTGAGGAAAGGATGAATGGAGAGTGGCTCTTTATATAGGGTGCTCGAGGACTCGTCAACCGTCCGTTTGGCACTTTTGTGACAGTCATTGATGGCTTGAAACTTACTAAATGAAAACATTTCCTCTTCTCCGATGCTAGTTCAATTTTTCTGTGAGTGAACAGTGTTGTCATCTAAAGGAAGAAGACGACATTGTTCTGAATTGGACCGGATCGATCTGAACCAGGTTCAAAGATTAAACCGGTCGGTTCATGCTCGATTCGACCAAGTTTTTTAAAATTAAAATTTTCTAAATTCATCTAAATGCATTCCCTATCAAATGGTATCCTCAATTCTCAAATTTGAATTTTTTAAGCCACCTAGAAAAATTAATTTATCATCTAGTTCAATAGTGGTTCAAACTGGTCCAAATCGGTTCAATCCAGTTTGGACTCGGTTCACCTGAACCAGTTTTGTTTTCATCCCCCATTCATCCTAAATTCCTTTTACATGACTTTTGTGACTCTTTAGGTCACTCATGATCCATAAATTTCCCAGTTTGCCCTCTCTCTATCGGTTCTAGTTCATAAACCGGCTCAGTTCACAAACCGATTCAATCTAGCTTGGATACGGTTCATCTGAACCGGTATGCTTTTTCTTTTCCAATTTATTCTAATGCTCTTTTCCAAGGTTTTTATGAATCCCTTGGGTCACTAGGAGTTATAAATTTCCCAAATTTCTCGTTCTCTAATGACCGGGTTTGTGAACCGGTTCGATTTTCTCACTCGGTTTGTTTAGTTCTTTTCCCGATTTTCCTTAACTCCAAAGAGCGAGGTTTACAAATGGTATAACATCGTCCCTCTTTCCGTTTGGTGGTACTTCTTGACTATTATCATTTTTATCCAATCATCAATTTTTCCTTTGATGCCATATCCTTTATAACCGTATTGGTTTCCTTACTTACTCGTCTTTTCCCAACTTCTTTATTGGGTCTTTCAAATTTCTAGTGTTTGAGTTTTCCGATACTTACTGACATGCTAAAACTCTTCCTTTCTTACGTCACTCCTCATTCTTAGTGGCGTACTTTACCTTAAGGACTCTTCTTTCTCTTAAACCACTCTTACTCGTGATCATTTCACAATCCTTTATTCCAAGTTAGTTCCTTTCTTACTCGTATGACATCTTTTTGTTGTTTTCTTTCTACTTACCCGTTATTTGGGTTCAACTTACCCCTGGGACCCTCATGATTACTTTTCCTATGCACTTGATCCTTTCATCTCTAATAGCTTGTCTTTGAGGAGCTTATCTTCTTTCCAATTTTGTTGGTTCCATTACCTCATAATTGTAACATATATGTTTTTCCTTTCTTGGAAATTCTTATACTCCTTTTCTCTCGAAATTCTTTTCTAGTGTCAAATGTCCCACCATAAATGACATTCCTTAATGCCATTCTAACCTTCTCACCTTTATTCTTGAGACCCTATAGTTACTTCTTGTATACCTCATCTTCACTCTCAATTGCTCCCAGTATTCATCTATTTCTTGGAAGTGGAGTTCACATCCTCCTTCATCTTACAACTCTTGATCGTCTTGCAAAAAGCTTATTTAATCTTCCTATACTTTTAAGTCATTACTCTTATCTTAGCCATTTATCCCTCTAAGGCTTTTCTCTGTCCTTATTTCTCAAAGGGTTTGGCCTTTCCATCCTTTCCTTCTTTACAGGAATTATGACCTTCACATGGGTAAATTCGTTTATTGTCGTTCATATCATTCTCTTAGTTTAATTAATTTGACAGGGTTGTCTCTCGAATCTTCTTGTCTTTGGTATCCATCCCTTTGCCCTATTTAGAATATAGTCCTTACTACTTCTCCAATCCATCTTGGAGTATGGTTTATTCTCCCGGGTAATTCCAATTGTTATGGTTATTTCCTTCAACTGGGTCTGTCTAGAATCCCTATTTGATTTCCCTACTTTCTTGCAAGTGGATTATACTTAACCTCTCCAAGCACTCACTTAGCAACTTGTACTAGTTACTGAGGTCCTTATTTCAGCTCCAGTTTTACAATATTTCCTCTGTTTATTTCTTAACTTGGAGCTTTCTCCTTCCACAATCGTGCTTCCTATTTTCATCCTTCTTCTAGGGTCTTCTGTTCGGGGATTCTTACGTTCAATCTCCCTACTGCTCCTTAGAAATTCTTCTTTTATCCTTTATTTATACTTAAAGATATTTGTATGGTTTATTCACTCTAGATTTCTTCCCTTTTTTGGTTCCATATCTCTCCTTCCCATTAGTCTCCTTATTTTATAGAGTTCCTAAGAAATTGTCCTAGTTCTTTCCAAGTAGGTGTTATTCATGGGCTTTCTTGCTATCATATTTTCTCCTTATCCTGTCTTAATTGTCTCAACACCCTTAGTGCTCCTCATAACCATTCATATTCCTTTATGGGACGAATTTCATTATGGCCTCAAATCTGTACCACCTTAATACCTCTACCTCGCACTCATATGTTCACTTCATCCATTGGGAGGGATTAAAGCTAGACTGAGTAGGTGGGGGTACTTGGTGGTCCTTCATGAAGGTGGCATACACATCCTAGTAGTTGTCCCAAGCCTACTTCTTGGTTGGATTCCTCTCCGATTGTTGTATGGCTAGGAGTGGGTGAGTTTCTACAACTCAATGAATGGGTAATTTAAAAAAAATTAAAGTTTCAATAAAATAGTTTTTGAATTGGAGTGTGCCAGACTTATTATTTCCATTAAAATATTTCATCCTCAAAATCTCAGTTTTCATAGCCATTTCTCATCATTAACCATAAACTGTGTATTTATCAACCAACACACGCCCTTCATCATGAAGGGAACACACATTCACATGGTAACACGTCCACTGCACCCACTTGTGGTGTCAGAGCGACTTTATCGGTCATCTATATAGAAACCCGTCCACTTCTACCCTGAGAATAAGTGGATGTACGCGATATCCGATCCCCAATCCGTAAAGAAACTCTGTGTCTGTAAGAGTATAGAGACCTTGTCACATAGTGTTTTTAGTAACCCGAAATTTTTGTCGGAAATTTTTCCCATAAAATTTAAGCGGAAATTAAATATTATATACATAATTGATAATTATGTGTGTGTATATATATATATAAATGTTGAAGAGAGTTTACATATATGGGTATATATATATATATATAACTGTGCAAAATTAATTTCCAAACAAATATAAAGGAGAAAGGGATTCCAGAGTTGAGGAATTAATACCATTATTAAATAAATACCCATAAATTAATACCTAAATTCAATTATTGGATTTAATACGCATAAATACCCATCAATTTTCCAATTTAATAAGAATAAATACCCATAATTTAGTAATAAATCTTCTCTATTTAAAAAATAATTTTTACAGCTATATAAAGAGTTTTTCCCCGTTCATCCTCCTCACACAAGAAAACATCTCTCTCTCTCTCCTACTCTATTTTTTCAGTAAAGCTCGAACTAGAGCTCCAACTTAGACATTTTTCTCAACCTTAGAAGGTGAGGTCGGGCTCTTAAGACTCCATGGGAAGTCAGCTATCAGATAGCAACCTCCATTTTATCCAATGATCATCGAAGAAGCACTAGCTTACTCAAACAGTGAAGCAACTCTAGCGGACTGAAGATGCCCTATTTCGACTGAGTTGAAATCAGTCGAATTCAGACCTCCTCCAGCCAAACCAAGCTCTCCCAACATCCCTACAACCCTTAGACAACCTCAATGAGCTGAAAGATAAGCCAATTTAGCCATTCTCGGTAATTGTAGCTTGGAGTTAGAGAGAGAAACTACAAAATTTCACTAACGAAATTCTCCCTCAATTTGGGGTCAATTGTAGGAATTTTTTATCCTATAAAATGACTAAGTAAGAGAGCTATCTTCCCGATAGAGAGATCGAACTGCCACACCTTCGATAGAAAGCTTTCGAAGCTTTCTCTCTCTAAGTTCAGTTTTTCGACTAAGCTTCGTTTGAGCTCAATTCTAACCCAAATGGCACAGTTCAAAGCTCAATTGAATCATATGGATGTATAGGAACTCAATTTTACCTTCAATTTTAACAATTAAACCTGATTGAATGGTCAATTTGATAAAATCAAATCCAGCCAGTTTGAAAGGGGGAAATTAGGGATTTCGTAAAATTGAGGGACTAAAGTACAATTTCCCAAAATTGAGGGCCAATTGGCCATGAAAAGTTATTGGATAACCAATTGGTCAATTTTGGGAATTTATTGAGGTCAAATTGCCATTTTTGTAAAGTAGGGCTAAAATGGTAATTTTTGAAAAGTTGGGGACCATATTTGAAATTTGGGAAACTTGAACCCCTTTTTGTGATCCTTGATAAATTGAGTCCCAAAGTGAATTTTGGAAGTTTCGGGACTCAATTTGGGTAAAATTAGCATTAGGGACTTAAAGTTAAAGAAAAAAATATAAGGGACCTAAATGTAAATAATTAAAAGTTTGGGCATTTTGTTCGTACGTGAGGAACGAAGGCTATTATGCCAAATGTTAATAAACAAGTAGTCCAAAATCGTGTAGGAACATGAAGGATCAGAACGCCATCAAGGATAAACTCGTGTGGAGGCAAAAAGTTGATTAAGAGGAATACACTCACATATCGGGTGAGTGGGAATTTTCACATCATACCCGGTTGGGATGATGAATACCTCGGAAATGAAAATTCACTATTATGTGGAATTTTAACATCACACCTGGTTGGAGTGATGTGAGAAAACACACAGAAAAACTACTTACCAGTTGTAAGTAGATCATACTCGAGTGGTATGATGAACTTCTTGGAAGGAAGTAGAAAACCCGCTTATCGGTTATGAGCAGAGATGTCCTCACACCTGGTTGGTGTGATGGATATCTAAAATGTAATTTTTTTTAGAAGTACTCTCCCCTCACTATGTGCCAATGCTTAAACATTTTGCGAGACCTTGGTAGGAGCTCGAATAGCTCAGATTGGCCAGAGGCCTCGATTTTGGAACTTAGAGGCTAAAAAGCCTGATTTTGAAAATCTCGTACAGTGGGCCTAAGGCCATTTAGCACGAGTAGGAGCTCGTAAACAAACATGAGATTAAGCCATGAAAATTTTAAATGAATGATGTGATTTAGCCATGGTACCAAGACAGGACTGACATACTCGATGGACTGGTGGTAGTGCGACAAAACAGGTCGACGGACCAGTCTAGACAAATAGTTGCAGGTCGAGTTGAAGGTTAGGGTCGTTGGACTAGTGGCACCAAAGATTAATGGCTTATATGGAAAATTATTGTTTGTGCATGCACTGAGGTTTAGGTCCATCAAGACGCCCAAGAGAGGCAGTGATGCATCCTAGTGGCTACTAGATGACATGGTGGAGATAAGGGTAGTTTGTCGTGCCAGCGGTCAGAAATGCTCGACATAGCTTCATGCGCATGAGACCGGGGTGGGGTCGGGATGAGAGGTCTCCATCCTCATATGGACACGAAGTATTTTGGGTCTGAAGGTAGGAAGTTGGAGACATTTACTCAGACTTTGGGTAGAAGTCAGAGACTTCTATCAGGGTGGATGGTAAAGATGCTCCGATCCACAAGTGGGTGCAATCGGTGTAGCTGCATCTCACGAATGTGTGTGATCCCTTTATGATGAAGGGCGTGTGTTGATTGTTAAACACACCGACCATGGTTAATGAGGAATAATGGTTTTTAAAACTAAGAAATTGAGTAATAAATGGTTTTTAAACACACCAACTATTTTAGCCCCAAAGTTCCAAAATCGAGGCCTCTGGCCTATATGAGCTATTCGAGCTCCCGTCAAGAATGTCTCCCAAAAAGTTTAAGTAGTGGCACATAGTTAGGGGAGAGCACTTCCGACAAAAATAATCTTTCAGTTGTCCATCACACCAACTGGGTGTGAGGACATCTCCCCTCATAACCGATGAATGGGTTTTCTACTTCCTTCTAGTAAGTTCATCATACCAACCGAGTATGATCTATTTACAACCTATAAGTAGTTTTTCTGTGTGTTTTCTCACATCACCCCATCCAGGTGTGATTTAAAATCTCACATTTATAGTGGGTTTTCATTACCGAGGTGCTCATCATTCCAACTGAGTATGATGTAAAAACTTCACTTACCTATTAATGTAGTGAATCCTTCCTAACCTGTTTTTTGTCTACTCATGAGCTTGTCTTAGCTGGCGTTCCTGGCACTTAGCATTCCTACACGATATAAACATTCTTGTTCATTATCATTTGGCTTGATAGCCTTCATTCATCAGGAACGAATAAAATACCCAACTTTTCAATTAATTATAATTAGGTTCCTAAAGTTCTTTTTCTTTAACTTTAGGTCCCTATTGCCGATTTTTCCCCAAATTGAGTCCCGAAACTTCAAAATTTTACTTTGGGACATCAATTTATTCAAAATTACAAAAAAGGGTTCAAGTCTCCCAAATTCCCAATTTGCTCCCCAATTTTTCCAAAATTACCATTTTTCCCCTACTTTACAAAAATGGTAAATTTCACACCCAAAAATTCCAAAAATTGACCAATTAGTCCTCCAACATCTTTTGCATGCCCAATTGGCACTCAATTTTAGGAAATTGCACTTTAGTCCCTCGAATTTTTGAAATCCCCAATTTCAACCTTTCAACTTGGCCGAATTTGATTTTATAAAATTTACCAATCAAACGAGATTAATTGTTGAAATTGAAGGTAGATATAAGTTCCTACACATCCATATAATTCAATTACACTCTTAATCGCCTAAATTGACACTGGAACGAGCTCAAACAGAGCTTCGCCGGAAAATTGAATGTAGAGATAGAAAGCTTCAAAAGCTTACCCTCGAGGGCACAACGTCCAAGCTTTCAATTTGGGCAAATAGTTCTCATCCTGAGGTTACTCCTAGAATCAAGAATCACCTCAATTTGTGTCGAATTGAGGGAGAATTTGGTCAATAAAGATCTGCTGGTTCTCTCCCTAGCACCCATCGAAATTCACAAAGGGTAGCCAAATTGTCTTTCCTTTCCTCTTTAATTCAGTCGTACGAGGCTGAGAGAGTGTTGGGAGAGCTTGGTTTGGCCTGAGGAGGGCTCGAATTGGTTGATTTCAGCTCAACAGAAATAGGGCAGCTTCATTCCGCCGAAGCTGCTTCACTGTTCGATCATGCTAGCGCTTCTTCGGTGATCCTCGGAGTAATTGGAGATTGCCACCGTGTAGATGACTTCTCCTAGAGTTTAAGGAACCCGACCATGCCTTATTTGGCTCAAAAAAGACCCTATGTCAGAGCTCTAGTTCGAGCTTCATCGAAAAACTGAGTAGCTAAGAGAGAGTGAGGTTTTCAAGTGTGTGGAGGATGAATGGAGAGGGGCTCTTTAAATAGGGAGCTCGGGGAATTTCCAGCCGTCCGTTTGGCACCTTAATGACAGTCATTGATGGCCTGAAACATACTAAACTAAAACATTTCTTCTTCGCCGGTGCTGTTCAATTTTCTGACGAGTGGACAGTGATATCATCTAAAGGAAGAAGACGATAATGTTCCAGACCGGACCGAACAAGTTCGAACTGGGTTCAACGCTTAAAATGGCAGGTTCATGCCCAATTAGACCGATTTTTTTAAAATTAAAATTTTGTAAATTTATCTAAATTCATTCTCTATAAAATGATGGCCTCAATTCTCAAATTTGAATATTCTAAGCCACCTAGAAAAATGAATTTAGCATCCGGTTCAATGGTGGTTCAAACTGGTCCAAACTGGTTCAATCCGGTTTGGATTTGATTCACCTGAATCGATCTGGTTTTCTCTCCCAAATTGTTCTTAGGTCCATTTCCAAGGTTTTTATGACTTTTTGGGTCATTCGGGAGTTGTAAAATTCCCAATTTGCTCATTCTCTGGTGATCGGGTATGTGAACTAATTTGGTTTTCTCACTTGGTTTGACCGGTTCTTTCCACGATTTTTCCTTAACTCAAAAGGGCAGGGTTTACATGACCCCACCCCGGTCTCATGTGCATGAAGCTACGTCGAGCTTCCCTGACTGCTGACATGACAATTTGTCCTTATCTCCACCATGTCGTCCAGTAGTCCTTAGGATGCATCACTACCCTTATTGGGCATCTTGATGGTCTCGGACCTCACTGCATGCACAAACAAAGTTTTCCATATAAGTCATCTTATCTTTGGTGCCACTATTCCGACGGCCCCTATCCTCAACTCGACATGCAGCTGTTTGTCTAGATCGGTCCGTCAACCTGGTCTTGTTGCACTACTGCCATTCCATCGAGTATGTCGGTCCAGTCTTCATACCATGGCCAAATCACATCATTCACTCATTTGAATTTTCATGGCTTATCATCATGCTTATTTATGAGCTCCCGCTCATGCCAACTGGGCTTGGGCCCAGTGTACGTGATTTTCCAAAAACCAGGCATTCTAGCCCCTAAGTTCCAAAAATGAGGCCTATAGCCTATATGAGCTATTTCAGCTCTCGTCAAGAAGGTCTCACAAAAATTTTAAGCATTGGCACATAGTTTGGAGAGAGCACTTTTGACAAAAATACTTTTCAACTCGTCTATCACAACAACTGGGTGTCATGACATCACCACTTACAACAAGTAAGCGGGTTTTCTACTTCCTTCTAGAAAGTTTATTATACCAACCAGTTATGATCTACTTACAACCGATAAGTAGTTTTTTCGCATAGTTCTCACATCACCCAAGTAGGTGCAATGTTAAAATTTCACATAGTAGTGAGTTTTCATTTTTGAGATACTCATCATCCCAAATGGGTATGATGTGAATAATCCAACTCACCCGATAAATCTAGTGAATTCCTCTTGATCGGCTTTTTTACTACACGCGAGCTTATCCTTCCTGGCGTTTTCGGTACTTCGTGCTCCTACACGATTTGGACATCCTTGTTTATTAAAATTTGGCAAAATAGCCCTAATTCCACACGTATGAGCAAAATGCCCAAACTTTTCAATTATTTACATTTAGGTCTCTAAAGTTCTTTTTCCTTAACTTTAGGTTCCTAATGCAAACTTTTCCCCAAATTGAGTCCCGAAACATCTAGCATTCACTTTGGAACCTCAATTCCTTCAAAATCATAAAAAGTGGTTGAAGTTTCCCAAATTTCCAATTTCGTCCCCAACTTTTTAAAAATTACCATTTTGCCCCTACTTTACAAAAATGGCAATTTGACCCCAATAATTCCAAAAATTGACCAATTGGTCCTCCAACATCTTTTTCATTGCCAATTTGCCCTCAATTTTGGGAAATTGCAATTTGGTTCCTCAATTTTACGAAATTCCCAAATTTTCCCAAAATTTTCCCCAATTTCTCCCTTTCAAACTAGCCGAATTTGATTCCATCAAATTGACCATTCAATCGAGTTTAATTATTTAAATTGAAGATAAAATTTAGTTCCTACACTTCCACATGATTCAATAGAACTTTGAATCGCGTCATTTTTATCCAAATTGAGCTCAAACGGAGCTTCGTCGGAAAATTGGACTTAGAGAGAGAAAGCTTCAAAGCTTACCATCGGGGGTGCGGCAGTCTGAGCTTTCGATTGGGGTAGGTAGCTCTCATCTTGAGGTTTCTCCTATGATCAAGAATTACATCAATTCATATCAAATTGAGGGAGAATTTGGTCAGTGAATTTTCGCATTTCTCTCTCTAACACTTATCGGAAATTGCAAAGTGGAGCCAAATTGGCTTACCTTTTTGCTCTAATTCAATCTTATGAGGGCTGTGGAAGTGTTGGGAGAGCTTGGTTTGGCCTAAGAAGGGCTCAAATTCATCGTGGTTAACTTTGCCGAAACAGGGCAGCTTCGGTCCGCCGGAGGTGCTTCACTATTCGATCACATCAGCACTTCTCAGGTGATCCTCGTAGCAAATGGAGACTACCGTCGGGTAGCTGACTTCTCCCTGAATCTAAGGAACTTGACCTCATCTTATTTGGCTAAGAAAAATGCCCAAGTGGATGCTATGGTTTGAGCTTCACCAAAAATTGTAGCAGTAGAGAGAGAGAAATGTTTTCTGGTGTGAGGAGGAGCTCTTTATATAGGAAGCTCGGTGACTCCTTGGTCGTCCGATTTGCACCTTTATGAAGATCATTCATTCCCAAAAACACCCTGAACGGAGACTTTTCATCTTCATCGGTGCTGCTCATTTTTCTAGCGAGTGAACAGTGTTGTCATCTAAAGGAAGAAGATGACATTGTTCCGAATCAGACCAGACCGGTCCGAATCGGGTTCAATGCTTAAACCAGCTGCTTTATGCATGATTCAACCGAGTTTTTCAAAATTAAAAATCTTTTAATTCATCTAAATTCATTCTCTATCCAATGGTGGCATCAATTCTCCAATTTGAATATTTTAAGCCACCTAGAAAAATGAATTTAGCATCTAGTTAAATGATGGTTCAAACTGGTCAATCCGGTTCGGATTTAGTTCACCTGAACTGGTCTGGTTTTCACTTACAATTCATCCTAAAATCCTTTCTCATGACTTTTATGACTCTTTAGGTCATTCGGTATTTGTAAATTTTCCGTTTTGCCCTTTCTCTAATGGTAGGGGTCCGTGAACCGATTCGGTTTTCTCACTAGGGTTGACCGATTATTTCCCCAGTTTCCTTATTTTTAAGGGACAGGGTTTACAACTCTCCCCTCCTTTTCGGAGTTTTGTCCCCAAAAATTAATTAGTAACCTTTGCATCAGGAATAATTTCCTTTGGTGTCAACTTAGGGTTTGCTTGACATGCTAACTCTTCGGTTGTTCTTTCATTTAGTCCTTTTTATATCATTCACTTAAGGATTTTGTTTCCCTTTCCATTGTTTACTCACTCCATGGAGTTTATCATAATTAGGTATGTCTTACCCACTACTCCAAGGTACATCCTTAAGTTCACTTCCTCCTCCACTTAGGGTAAGATTCTTCCTCTTGAGGGATATTGCTTGGAATTTCAAGATTGGGAGTTCCAAGCTTCCAATTCATTCCCTTGTCTAGTTATTCTCTTGGTCATTGAAACCCTTATCTTTGTGTCCTCTTGAGTGTTACATACTTGCTTTCACGGGTTTCGGTATTATCACATTTTTTGTCTTATTTTTGACCCTTCTCTCATCCATTGTTTATTATAACTTCGGTCCAAATTTTATATTTTACCTTATCATGATTACTAACTGATTCTTCCTTACTCTAGTCACATTTTTTCTCGAGACTGTTAGTCTTACATGCCCCTTACAGTCATGACATCTCCTGACATCCGTCTCTATTCATCATATTTCTATAGCACCTTCTTTAAGGTCGTTCTCAACTTTCCACCTTTCAGGGATCGTATAACTTCATTCCTCTTTTCATCTGGTAGTATTCCTCAACTAGCCTTACAGTAATCTAATCATCCTTCATGCCCTTGACGTAATTCCTTTCATAACCGTGTCAGTTTTCTTACCCACTATTCCTTTCCCAACTTCCTTATTAGGTTTTTCTGGTTCTAATCATTTGGGTTCTTCGATGACTTAGTGACACGTTGGGATTCTTCCCTTCTTATGTCCTTACTCTTCTCTAATGGCGTCCTTTATTTAGGGACTTTCTTTTTCCTTAATTCACTTTTATTTACTCATGGCCATTTCATGATTCATTATTCTGAGTTGATCCCTTTCAGTCTGTGTCTATTATTTTGTTTGGGGAGTTACCTTCTTATGGTTTCATTCTCTACGATGTCCTCCAAAGTAGAGACTTTCATCTTTGAAGCTAAATTCTCAACCTTCTTACCATTTCTTGAAGGTTTCTTCTTTCATTTCCTTACACCTCCTTATATGTTGAGGCATTTGCTCGCTTTGAATCCTTCCTCATCTTAAATTCCATTTCATCCATTATTCCTTATCTGAGTAACTGTCGATTATTAGTCTTATTTTGTGTACTCCCTATGCCCAGCCATCCACTCTTTATGTGAGTGTGGACCACAATCCGTCTTGATATTAGTGGTTGTTCCCCCATCAACCACTTCATGTTTGGAGAGCTTACTTCCCTAACATTTCTCGGATGTTCTTTCTTTTATTTCTTATTATGAGTAGTCTACCCATTCTTACTTGTCACAATATCTTTTGATACTAACTTCCTACTTACCCGTTCATTGGGTTTAACTTATTCCTTAGCTCCTCCTAGTACGCTTCTCATGGTTCTTCCACCTCAACACGTGCTTTATTTGCAAGTTCATCTCCTTATCCCTCTTCACTTGGTTCCATTACCTCTCAATTGGGTTACATATGCGGTTCTAGGGTTTCCTTCCTTGGTGGGACTCTTTCCCTTTCTCTAGGAATTCCTTTTACATTTGCTCTAGGGAATATCTACCCTTAAATGACATCCTTTGATGTTGTCTTCTCCTGTTTACCCTTATTCTTGAAATCTTGCGGGCACATCTTTTGTATTCTATCCTCATCCTCACTTGTACCATAGTACATGTCTATTTCTTTCACGGAGAGCTCAAATCCTCCTTGTTTCAAGATCTATTGATCATGTGAGAGGCTTGCCTACTCCTCTCTTGGCTTGAGTTTGGTCGTTAATGTCATGCCCCGATCTGGTTTGAACGGAAACCCCTAAGCAACCTACCACTCTCCCGATTTATTAAAGATTTTCCCCTTCTTTAAACTGTGTGTAGTAAGGCGTTCTTTAAACATGTACCTTTCCTGTAATAACATTAATCAAAACTGCATAAAAATTTGAACTTACGTACCAGTCTTGCAGGTTTAGATTGCTGAAGTTCTTTAGATCGGTTTTTCCTTCGGTTTCCTGAAAAGGGGTAAAGGGAGGGGGTGAGTAAGACAACTCAGTGAATGGGTGTTTGAAATATCAATTTTAGAAAAATATTTTGAATTGGAGTGTGTTGGACTCCTTATTTTCTTTAAAACCATTTTTTCTCAATTTCTCAGTTTTCAAAACCATTATTCCTCATTAATCACAGTCAGTGTGTTTAAAAAGTCAACACACACCCTTCATCATGGAAGGATCACACATTTGCAGGGCAGCCCATCCACTACACCCACCTGTGACATCAGAGTGACTTTACGAGCCGCTTAGATAGAAGCCCGTCCACTTCTACCTTGGGAATGAGTGGATGTACTCGGCATCTGACCCTCAAACCCGAAATAAACTTTGTGTCCCTATGAGAACAAAGACTTCATCCCTACCCCACCCCGGTCTCATGCATATGAAGTTAGTCGAGCTTCCCTGAGTGCTAGCAACACAAACTGCCCTTGTCTCCACCATGTCGTCCAGTAGCCCCTAGGACGCATCACTACCCCTCTTGGGCATCTTGATGGTCTCAAACCTCAATGCATGCACAAAACAATAGTTTTCCTAATAAGCCATTTATTAATTGGTGCCACTGGTCCAACGGCTTTGACTGTCACCTCGACCTGCAGCTGTTTATCTCGACTGTTCCATCGACCTAACTTGTTGCATTGTCGCCAGTCCATCGAGTATGTCAGTCCTATCTTGGTACCATGGCCTAACATATCATTCATTAAAGTTTTCAAGGCTTAATCTCATATTTGTTTACAAGCTCCTACTCGTGCTAACTGGCCTAGGACCCACTATATGAGATTTTCAAAATCGGGCATTTTAGCCCCCAAGTTCTAAAACCGAGGCCTCCAGCCTATCTAAGCTATTCGAGCTGCCATCAATAAGGTCTCCCAAAATGTTTAAGCAGTCGCACACAGTTAGGGGAGAGCACTTCTAACAAAAATAACTTTTCAGTTGTCCATCAAACCAACCGGGTGTGAGGAAATTTCCGCTCATAACTGATAAGAGGGTTTTCAACTTCCTTCCAGGAAGTTCATCATACCAACCAGATATGATTTCCTTACAACCGTTAAGTATTTTTTTTCTGCATGTTTTCTCACATCACCCCATCCAGGTGTGATTAAAAAATGCCACTTAGTAGTGGTTTTTAAATTCCGAGGTGCTCATCATCCCAACTAGGTATGATGTGAAAATTTCAACTCACCCAGTAGTGTAGTAAATTCCTCTTATATGGCTCCTTGCCTCCACACGACCATATCTTTGTTGGCGTTCCCAATATTCCCTGTTCATACACGATTTGGACATTTATGTTTATAAACATTTGGCATAATAGCTTTAATTCCTCATGTATAAGCAAAATGCCCAAACTTTTCAATTATTTACGTTTAGATCCCTAAAGTTCTTTCCCCTTAACTTTAGGTCCCAAATGTAAACTTCTTCCCCAAATTTAATTCCAAAACTTTTAAAATTCACTTTGGGACATCAATTCATTCAAAATCATAAAAAAGGTTCAAGTTTCCCAAATTGCCAATTTGGTCCCCAACTTTTCAAAAATTACCATTTTGCCCCTAATTTACAAAAATGGCAATTTGACCCCAATAGTTCCAAAAATTGACCAATTGGTACTCCAATATCTTTTTCATGGAAAATTGGCCGTCAATTTTTGGAAATTTCACTTTGGTCCCTCAATTTTACGAAATTCCCAAATTTCCCCAAAATTTTCCCCAATTTCCCCTTTCAAACTAGTCGAATTTGATTTCATCAAATTGATCATTCACTCAGGTTAGAAATTGAAGGTAAAATTGAGCTCCCACACTTACACATGATTCAATGGAACTTTAAATCATGTCATTTGGATCCGATTTGAGCTTAAACATAGCTTCGTTAGAAAATTAGACTTAGAGAGAGAAAGCTTCGAAAGTTTACCGTCGGGGGCGCGACAGTCCGAGCTTTCGATCTGGGTAGATAGCTCTCATCCTAAGGTTCCTCCTAGGATCAAGAATCGCATCAATTCATGTCGAATTGATGGAGAATTTGGTCAGTGAAGTTTCGTCGGTTCTCTCTCTAACACTAATTAGAAATTACAAAGGGGAGCCAAATTAGCTTACCTTTTCACTCTAATTCAATTGTATGAGGGTTGTGGAAGTATTGGGGAAGGTTGATTTGGCCTGAGAAGGGCTAGAATTGGCCATTTTTACCTCAACAAAAATAGGGCAAGTTCGGTCCGCTAGAGCTGCTTCATTATTCGATTAGGTCGGCGTTTCTCTAGCGACCCTCGGGGCAAATGAAGACTACCATTGGGTAGCTAACTTTTCTCCAAATCTAATGAACCCAACCCCACCTTATTTGGCTCAGAAAAATGCCCAAGTCAGAGCTCTGCTACGAGCTTAACTGAAAAATGGAGCAGTAGGGAAAGAGAGGAGTTTTCACTTGTGAGGAGGGTGAATGAGGAGGGGTTCCTTATATAGGAAGCTCGGGGACTTCTTGGTTGTCCGATTGGTGCCTTTATAGCAGTCATTGATTACCTAAAACTTCCTGTCCGGTGACTTTTCATCTTCACCGATGCTGCTCAAATTCTAAGTGAGTGAATAGTGATGTCATCTAAAGGAGGAAGATGATATTGTTTTGAACCAGACCAGATAGGTCCAAACCGGGTTCAATGTTTAAATTGGCCAATTCAGGTCTAATTCGACTGAGTTTTTCAAAATTAAAAATTTGTAAATTCATCAAAATTCATTATCTATCCAATGGTGGTATCAATTCTCCAATTTGAATTTTCTAAGCCACCTAGAAAAATGAATTTAGAAACCAGTTCAATAGTGGTTCAAACTGGTTCAAACCGGTTCAATCCGGTTCACCTGAACTGGTTTGGTTTTCACCTCCAATTCATCCTAAAGACTTTTCTCATGACTTTTGTGACTCATTTAGGTCACTCTTAATCCATAAAGTTCTTAGTTTACCCTTCCTCTATCGGTTTCGGGTTATAAACCAACTCGGTTTTCTCCTTGGAAATGGCCAATTCTTTTCCTGATTTTCTTATTATCAAAGGACGAAGTTTACAGTTAATTTGGCCATTGGTCTTTTTAAGGTTTTGATTCATCCTTGTTTTTCCAAATATTTGGCCTTTCCACCTCTCCCTTCATTGTTGGAGCTTAAATTATGACCGTCATGAGTATCCGTTCATTAACTGCCTCGTCCCTACCATTTCTTTGGTCTAATTATCTTAGGGCAATTGTTTCTCAAGTCTTCTTATCCTTAATCTCCATCCTACTGCCCTTTTTAGGGTGTAGTCCTTTCTACTTCCCGGTCCTCCATAGGGCGTTGTTTATTCTCCTTGACTATCTTGTTGTTACGACTTGCTTCCTTCCGCTATGTTGGTCCGAAACTTCTATTCAGCTTCACTATTTTTTTTCAAAGCAAGTCATACTAGCCATCCCAAGACATTTCATTTGTCGTTACATGCTTGGCTGGTCTTCTCTTGTGGAGGCACTGCTTTCTTTGCTTCTAAATGGCTAGAAATTTCTTCTTAAGTGATAATTTTCTTCTGCTACACTTTGTTCTGTTTGCAGTTTTATTGAGGTCATACCTTCAGTCTTTTTTCCTTCCTGCCACTATGTTAGGATCTTGAAGAGCTTCCTCCTGGATGTGATTGAAATTTTGAGCAGGAGTCGTGTTTCTAGGGACGGTATCCTTTTAGATTTCCTATAGCTGTGGAGGCATTATTCTTGGAAAGTATTATTCTAAATCCTTTGTGGTGTGGGACAATCCTTCACTTCATGTCCCATTTCCCTTACACCTTGTAATAGGCCATTTCCTTGCTCAATTGTTACTCCAAGAGTTCTCCTAGACTCCTTCATTACCTTGATGATTTTCTTGTTGCCTTCTTTGCCCAACAATTCCCTTGATTTATTCCTTTATTAGGGATGGGAATCTCCTTGGTCTCTGTGGTGTCTAGGGAAATGCGGGTTTGTTTGGTTATTTTTCTTAGGTAATCTTCCCATAGTTGTGGTGCAAGGTCACATCATTTGAGAGATATGGTTTTAGGAAATTGGAGTTCTTTATTAGTGGATAAGTAGTACAATATGTTGGGGACTTAGCCCCATTACAAAAAGTGTTTATGAAATAGATGGGGAGCTATGGGGTTCTTGACAAGCATCCTCCTTAGTAAGGTTATAAGCCCTTGATGGCATTCCTGGCCTTAGGCTTGGTTCCCCTTGTACTCAGGATTGTAACCTCAACAGGTCCTGACACCATCCTCCTGGATACTTCCCACTAACGTCTTTTGATTCTTTGGGACTTCTCAGGTAATTTAGGGTGATCTTCCTACAAGGATAGAATGTTGGTAATGTTAGTCCTAGTTTTCTTGGTTTCTCTCTTGGGAGCCATCTAAAAATTTTAAAATTTTCTCTTAGTTACTATTTTATATAATCTTGATAATGTATTCAAGGAAACAAACTTTGAT
Source organism: Trapa bicornis (assembly GCA_030064425.1). Lineage (NCBI taxonomy): Eukaryota > Viridiplantae > Streptophyta > Magnoliopsida > Myrtales > Lythraceae > Trapa > Trapa bicornis. The sequence continues at coordinate 3,208,051 of CM057749.1, forward strand.
ACCACTCAAGTTGTTATGTCCCGACACGGTTTAGTCAAATCCCCATGAGCCACCCGCCACTCTCTCAGTTTATTAAAGGTTTTCCCCTTCTTTAAACCATGAGGAGTAAGGCATCTTTTATACCTACACCTTTCTTGGAATAACATTAATCAAAACTGAATAATTTAAACTTACATACCTGTCTTGCAGGTTTAGCTAGCAGAATGTCTGTAGGTAGGTTTTTCCCTCGGTTATCTGAAAAGGGGTAAAGGGAGGGGTTGAGTTTCACAACTCAATGAATGGGTGTTTGAAAGATCAATTTCTATAAAATAGTTTGAATTAGAGTGTGTCAAACTCCTTATTTTCTTTAAAAACATTCTTTACTCAAGTTCTAGTTTTCAAAACCTTACCAATTCTTTTCCAAGGATTCTCAAATCCTTTCCAAGGTTTTCATAACCTTTTTCCCATTTCCATATTAGGTGTGTTTCACAAAAAACACACGCCCTTCATCAGGAAGGGTACACACATACTCATGAGATGCAGTTACGCTGACTGCATATAGTTGTGGATCGGAGTGTCTTTACCATCCACTCTGATAGAAGTCCCAGATTTCTACCTTGAGTTTGAGTGAACATTTTCGATGTTCAACCCTCAAACCCAAAATACTTCATGTCCATATGAGGATGAAGACCTCATCCCAACCCCACCCCACTCTCATGCGCATGAAGCTACATCGAGCTTTCATGACTGCTGGCACAACAATCAGCCCTTATCTCCACCATGTCGTCCAGTAGCCCTTAGGACACATCACTACAACTCTTGGGCGTCTTGATGGTCTCGAACCTCAGTGCATGCACAAATAAAGTTTTCCACATAAGCCATCTTACTTTGGTGCCACTGGTCCAACGACCTCGACCCTCAACTCGACATGCAGCTGTTTGTCTAGACCGGTCTGTCGACCTGGTCTTGTCGCACCGTCGCCAGTCCATCGAGTATGTCGGTCCTGTCTTGGTACCATGGCAAAATCACATCATTCATTCATTAGAATTTCCAGGGCTTATCATCATGTTTGTTTACGAGCTCCTGGTCGTGCCAACTGGCCTTGGGCCTACTGTATGTGATTTTCCAAAAACCGGGCATTCTAGCACCCAAGTTCTAAAATCGAGGCCTCTGGCCTATCTGAGCTATTTCGGCTCTCGTCAAAAAGGTGTCCCAAAAATTTTAAGCATTGGAACACAGTTAGGGGAGAGCACTTCTAACAAAAATTCTTTTCAACTCGTCCATCAAACCAACCGGGTGTGATGACATCTCCGCTTACAACCGGTAAGCAAATTTTCTACTTCCTTCTAGTAAGTTCATCAAATTAACCGATTATGATCTACTTACAACCGGTAAGTAGTTTTTTTGCGTAGTTCTCACATCACCCCAACTAAGTGTGATGTTAAAATTTCACATAGCAGTGGGTTTTCATTTCTGAGGTGCTCATCATTCCAATTGGGTATGATTTGAATAATCCCACTCACACAATAACTGCAGTGAATTCCTTTTGATCGAATTTTTGCCTACACACAAGCTTATCCTTGCTAGCGTTTCCTATCATTCATGCTCCTACATGATTTGGACATCCTTGTTTATTAACATTTGGCAAAATGTCCAAACTTTTAATTATTTACATTTAGGTCCCTAAAGTTCTTTCTCATTAACTTTGGGTCCCTAATGCAAACTTTTCCCCAAATTGAGTCCTAAAACTTCTAAAATCCACTTTGGGACCTCAATTCATTCAAAATCATAAAAAAAAGGTTCAAGTTTACCAAATTTCCAATTTGGTCCCCAACTTTTCAATAATTACCATTTTGCCCCTACTTTACAAAAATGGCAATTTGACCCCAATAATTCAAAAAAAATTGACCAATAATTTTTGGAAATTGCACTTTGGTCCCTCAATTTTATGAAATTCCTAAATTTTCCCCAAATTTTCCCCATTCAAACTGGTCGAATATGATTTCATCAAATTGACCATTTAATCGAGTTTAATTGTTGAAATTGAAGTAAAATTAAGTTCCTACACTTCCACACAATTCAATGGAACTTTGAAACATGTCATTTGGATATGAATTGAGCTCAAATGGAGATTCGTTGGTAAACTAAACTTAAAGAGAGAACGCTTCGAAAGCTCACTATCGATGGTGCGGCAGTCCGAGCTTTCGATCAGGGTAGGTAGCTCTTGTCCTGACGTTTCTCGTAGGATCAAGAAAAGCATCAATTCATATCGAATTGAGGGAGAATTTGATAAGTGAAATTTCATCGGTTCTCTCTCTAACATTAATCGAAAATTACAGAGGAAATCCAAATTGGCTTACCTTTTTGCTCTAATTCGGTTATATAAGGGTTGTGGAAGTGTTGGGAGAGCATGGTATGGCCTGAGAAGGGCTCAAATTGGTCGTGTTTAGCTCGCCTAAAATAGGGCAGGTTCGGTTCGTCGGAGCTGCTTCACTGTTCGATCACGTCACAACTTCTCCAATGATTCTTAGAGCAAATGGAGACTACTATCGAGTAGCTAACATCTCCCTAAATCTATGGAACCCAACCTCGCCTTGTTTGGCTAAAAAAATGCCCAAGTCAGAGCTTTGGTTCGAGCTTCACTGGAAATTGGAGCAGTAGAGAGAGAGAGAAGTTTTCATGTGTGAGGAGTATGAATGAGGCGGAGCTCTTTATATAGTAAGCTTGGGGACTCCTTGGTCATCCGATTGGCGCCTTTATGGCCATCATTCATGGTCAGAAACGCCCTAAACGAAGACTTTTCATCTTCACCGGAGCTGCTCATTTTTTTCCCGAGGGAATAATGTTGTCATTTGAAGGAAGAAGACGATATTGTTCCGAACCGGCCCGGACTAGTCTGAATTGGGTTCAATGCTTACACTGACCGGCTCAGGCCCGATTCAACCGAGTTTCTCATAATTAAAAATTTCTAAATTGATTCACTATCCAATGGTTGTTTCAATTCTCCTATTTTAATATTTTGATCCATCTAGAAAAATGAATTTAGCATATGGTTAAATGATGGCTCAAATCGGTTCAAACTAATTCAATCCGGTTCGGATCCAGTTCACCTCAACCGGTTTGGTTTTCACTTCCAATTCATCCTAAAGTCCTTTCTCATGACTGTTGTGACTCTAGGTTACTCAGGATTTACAAATCTCCCATTTTTCCCTTTCTCAAATGGTTAGGGTCCGTGAACCGGTTCGGTTTTCACACTCAAGTTGACCGGTTCTATCCCCGATTTCCTTATCTTTAAGGGACGCGGTTTACAGCATACATCCCCATTATTTGTTATTCGAACTTTCTTAGTACCGAATATTCACCATTTCATTCCTTAAATGGTATTCCCACAAAATTTTATCTGATGTTTCAAGCTTGCTCTCCCAAGCTCTTTTTCTTACTTTGTTAGAGTGATCCATCACTCATTTCTAGTTAGAGCATTCCCCCTAGAAATATTAATTTCCATTCTACTTGTCATCTTTCGATCTTAAGTTCAACCTCCCGTGAGGTAACCATTTGCATTGAACAAAAAAGTTCCTTGATGACATTTTTTTTTCATTACATCTTTTCTTTCTTTACTTAACCACACACCTAGGTGGTTATCTATGGTTTCTTTATAACCATTTTCAATTTTCCCCATTCTATTACTCTTTATATCTCTGACACCTCTTAAAGGAGTATAACCTATGTCGTTTCCCTTTTGGGTGGTCGGTCTTTCATTTTCCCATCTTGGAGTGTCATTTATCCATTAATTTTTTTCTTTTATATTTAATAGCATGATCGCTCATTCGAACACGATGTGATGGCCTCAAGCAATTTTGGACTCCCATTTCTTTTCTCTTGAGCAATCCTTTGCTCATTTTCTGCATCGACTGGATATCACAATAGGCCTTCTTCTTTTTCCTCCTTTAGTGATTTTCTCGAGGGATTTTGCCTTCTCTTTGAACATTCACCCACTTCATGGACTCATCATTATTAGTTCCTCATATTCACATACTTAGAGGAACTTTAATTATCTTGACCATTCATCTCTTTATGGTTAGACTTTTCCTTTGAGGTTTCTATATTAAACCCAATTTCTATCACAGGATTATGATTCTTGTATGTTCAACCAATCCTTTGTTTGGTTAGAATTTTAATTGTTGAAATTCCATGGAATTTTGCCTTTTGAGCTTGTCATTCTTGAATCATCTTGTTTTAGCATTATTAATTACGCTCCTTCAGTCTTAAGTTGGTCCTTGAGTCCAACTTAAGATATTTCTTCTTTACTTATGATTAATATCTTTCCACATAGCATTTTGTCACCACCATTTTTTGCTAGAGTGTCATTACCTTCATAGTGGTTAGTGGTATTCCTCAGTTCACTTAATGATGGTGAGCATCCATCTTCCTAGCCATTGGTTCCTTCCAGCAAGTTGTATCAGTTCCTTTCTTTAGAACTTCATTTGAACCTCTCTCATCTAATGAGAATCTTAGGATACGTCTCTAGGTTCCCCTTCCAGCACTTTAAGCATTTATTGTTTTAATTATCCCTTACCAAATTCCTTAATGGTCATTCTTGATTCCAACTATATGGTTTCCCGGTCATTTCACAACTTGCCTAGTGGCATACTCATGATTATACCCCCTCTATTTCACATCATACATCTCTATTTGGTTGGAGACATCCCTCCTTAAGGGTTTTTATTCCTTAGACTATTTGTGCTTGTTCATGACCATTTCACGATTATTCTTCTTTTCTTATGAGAGGTTCCTTATGGTGGATATTTTTCAACTTTTGGATCCTTCCTCAAGTGTTCTCCATGCTTGCCCCATTCTCTACTTTCACTTTTTGAAGTAGAAACCTTGATCCTCTGAGTTTTCATGTCCTACCTTCTTGTCATTTATGAGGAATTCCTTTCCTCTCATTTCCTGAGTTGCGGGATCCTTCCTTCCTAGAAGTTTCCCACCTCCATCATCACACTTCCACCTTTTTGGTGTGTTTGTCTTTAAACATTTCCTTGTCACATTTGAACTTATCAATGATGTGTTATTGACAATCAGTATACTCAGGTTGTCCCCTCTGACCATGCACTAAAGCATATGTATATCCTAATTGTCGGGTGCTGCCACGAACATGAGTATACATGGATCCTGGGGTGATTTGGAAGCACAATTTAATTCCTCCTTTTCTCCCACTTCCAGTCTACCCTAAGCGTCATTACTACCTTGATAAGCATTATGACAACGCACATATTCACATCAATAAATATATACCATGCACACTTAGATAAATAGCAAGCATACTCAAATTATAATATCATCAAGTCTAGTACTCAATCCAACCAACTCTATCTCTAAGATGCATGATAACAATCAGAAATATGCTCAATTCACATTATCTTTGAGTTCATTACTTATTTCAGCTGATTCTATCTCAATATCAAATTTGGAGCACAATGCCTCCATTCTCATAGTGTTATCATGTGACTATTAGATTCTACGGTCTATCAACCTTATCTCATTACACATTTAGATAATTGTCTTAGTGTTCATACTTCCACATAGTTTTTCATTACTTTTCAAAGAAATTTCCAAAACAAAAATTATGGATATTCATAGTATTATGGAAAATAGTAAAATGAATATGTCGGTCCAATTGAACTCGCTGTCAATACTCCAACTCTCTATTTTTTATTGGGACTTGTTCATCCCAACTATAATTTCCTTTAGCTCGGGTTGTGAGATCCTCATGTGATCAACTGTGGTATTCTCTCAACAAGAATCATATTGAAGATTCATGATTAGTTTGGGTATTTAATTAGCACATACAACTGCGAGTTGAGTTGAGAGTCGGGGCCGTTGGACCAGTGGCACCATAGATTACATGGCAATATGAGAAAATATTGTTTGTGCATGGCACTATGAGTACGAGATCATCAAGACACCCATGAGGGGTAGTGATGCGTCTTAAGGGCACTCGACGACCTGGTGGCTATAAGGGTATTTCATCGTTCCAAGTGTCTGTGCGAAATTTAGAGTAGCACCAAGCGCATGAGACCGGGGTGGGGACAGGATGAGGTCTCTATCCTCATATGGACACGAAGAAGCGATTTTAGGATTGAGGGTCGAATGTCGCGTACATCCACTCATTCTTAGGGTAGAAGTGGTCGTGTTTCTATTCGGGTAGCCGGTAAAGTCGCTCCGAAGCCACTAGTGGGTTCAGTAGTCGTTCTGACCTATGAATGTGTGTAACCTTCATGATGAAGGATGTGTGTTGGATGATGACAAACCGTGATAAATAAGAAATGATGGAAAAACCCAGTATTTTGAATGAAGGGATTTTTTAAAATAAAGGAGTCTGGCACACTCCAATAATAAATATTTTCTTAAAAGTCTAAACTTTTAAAAAACCCATTCATTGAGTAGTCGTACTCACCCCCTCCTTTATATCCCTTTCGGGAGATTTTGGAAAGCCTACCCTTAAAGACCATCAAATAAGACACCTGTGATACAAGTATGATAAATCTAAATCATTATCCAGTTTTGTTTATGTTATTCCTGGAAAAGGTGCAGGTTTAAGGGATGCCTTACTCTCTACGGTCTATAATAAGGGGAAACCCTTTAATAAACTGGGAGAGTGGCGGGTTGATCATGGGGATCCGACCAAACAAGGTTGGGGTGTGACAACTAGAGTGGTATCAGAGCCTATTTCCTCGAATATATAATCAAAACTAGAAAATATAGTAACTGATAGGATTTATCTTAAAATTTTCAGATGGCTCCCAAGAGAGGAACCAAGAAAACTAGTAAAGACTCTGCTCAGCACCGTGTCCTCGTAGAAAGACAACCCTAGAAGCTTCCCAAATGCCTGAGATCTGGGAGGAATCTCGAAAGACTAAATGGGGAAGTATCCTAGAGAATGGTGCTAGGACCAATCGATGGCATAACTCTAAGTATGAAGGAGGATGTTTATCAAGAATTCCATAGCTACTTAGTTATTTTGTGACCATTTCCTGTGATAGGGCTAAAAGCCTAATCTTTTGTATCCCCCTATTAATAAAATACTCAAATTCTCAAAACTCTATCTCTTGATGATGCGATCTTGTTGGGAATATGGCCTAATAAAACAAACCCACACTATCCTGGAAACTAAGGAAAAGACACATCTCGGTTATGGAAGATGAATCATGGAATTAAGAAACCTAGGAAGACTCTTACCATAACCCATTAGCAAAGGTGATTCAGCGAGAAAACTGTCAAAGTGATCAGACTCAAGAACGGTAAAGCACCAAACCACTAGTAACCCTGGAAAAGCCCCACTCGAAGGAAAGAAGGAACCATAACAATCCATGTAAGGGAATAACAATGGGACATTCCTAAAGAGATGCCCAACCCTACTAAAGGAAAAGTACCAAGATGAAATATTATAGGTGTAAGGAAAGAAGGGGTGTTCCACACCTCATAGATTCAGGACAATACCTCCTCAAAGGTCACAAAAAACATGAAGGATTGGAGACCGATACCATGGAGCAGGTTACGTAAACTGTTCACTAAGAGGTCAAGAAAAGATGAGGTGAATACAAAAACTTCTTAAGAAGTCAAACCAAGAAGGATACCTCATGAATAGGGATAAGGTACACGAGAAGCATACTTAGAACCCTCTCATAAGGGGCAAACACAGAAAAACGTCCCCCGAAACTCTAGGGAATGACACAGTGAGAGTGAAGGAATACGCTATAAAAGGGAACTCTGGAGGGATGCATACAACCAAGTGCCTTGAAGGAATCATTGCTTGGTGGATGTGCAAGGAGCCAACCCCTCATTAGAGACTACTTGAAGGAAGGAAGTATTGGAAGCCAAGACTAACCTACTTTGGAAAAGTGATATAATTTTAAACTACTACATCTTTTGGAAAAAGCAGAAAAATAAAAAATCGAAGTCTCTGACCATACCTAAGGAAGACCGAGAGGTAGAAAGAACTACAACCTAAAAGGTCAGTAAGATAGATGTTAAGGACAGGAGGACTCGAGAAAACAACTGCCCTGAGAAGCTTAGACCAAAGGAATGATGGAGACGAGGCAGTTAACGAACTAATACACACGAAAGCTATAATTTGAGTTCCAACAAAGAAGAGAGGGGCAGAAAGGCCAAATACTTGGGAAACGAAGGATGAAAGAAATCCTTAACAGAACCAAAGGCCAAATTAACGCCTAAAATCAGGCCAAGAAAAGAATAGGAAAGCCTCTCACATAATTGTCAAGAAATCTTGAAACAAGTAATATTTGAACGCTTCATAAAGAAATACACTATGAAAGTAAACTTTGGAGGGATGCATACGGCTAACTACCCTGGAAGGAATTTTGATGGGCAGATGGACATAATGTGGAGTGCAAGGAACCAATCCTTAATTGGGAAATGTTTCAAAGGGAAAGAAGTATTGTGATGGCCTAGTGTGACCTATTTGGAGAAAGCTGGAGGACCAAACAATAATTTCAGTAGAACCGAGTAGAAAGAAGAAACGAGTAACAAAGGGATGGCCAAAGAGAATAAACAAAATCCTAAGAAAGGCTGAGATGTAGTAAAGACTACATTCTATGAAGAACAAAAGGATAGGCATGAAGGAAGAGTGATATAGCTGCCCAGATGATTGGATCAAAAAAATAGTGTGAAGGAGGTAGTTAAAGAACTAGCATTCGAGAGAACCAGGGATTTAAACCACGATAAAAAAGGGAGAAGTGAAAAAGGGAAAATCATTGGAAAAGAAGAACGAAGGAAAATCCTTGAAAGAAATCAATGGCCAGAACCGGAACTATAAAGTCTTGAGATGGTTAAATGAACCTCTCGAAGGGTAATCAAGGGATTTTTAAACTAGGTGGATGCGAGCTCTAGACATGTGCTGAGGTACGAGTGAGAATGAGAATGAAGTATGAAAAACGTATCCATAGGATCTCAAGAGTAAAGGTAAGCATACAAGAATAGCATCAAGGGACATCATTTAAAGTTAGGTGTCTTCAAGGATGTATGGAAAAGAAATTACAGGATAAAAGGGTACGAATCCTCCCAAATAAGGAAATCCTAAGAAAGGACACATGACGTAATAAAGAATAAACAGAACCTGGTGACGAGAGGTGAGGATACAAATTCACAAATAAAATGCATGCTAAGGTGAAAGGAACCCAAGGAAGAATATTAAGAGATGTTGTGGCAAGTAAGAATGAGTGGACTATCCATAATAAGGTAATGAAGGAAAGAATGTCTAAGAAACGTTGGAAAAGTAAGCCTCCAAATAAGATGTGGTTATGGAGGAATAATCGCGATTGGTAAGACAGGGTGTAGTCCACACACGTATAATAAAGCCTAAAGAGTGGAAGGCAGAGCATAACATGAAGTACCTGAAATAAGATTAATAAACTACTCAAATAAGGAATAAGGGATGGAATGGGAAAAATTTAAGACAATGGAGGACTAAAAGCGAGCAAATGCCCCAATATGGAAAGGGTGTAAGGAGATGAAGAAAGGAAACCTTCAAGAAATGGTAAGAAGGTTGAACATGTATCTCCTAAGATGAAAGTCTCTGTCTTGAAGGAAATAGTAGAGAATGAAACCATAAAAAGGGAAAACTCCCCAAACCAAGCAAACGACATGTAGACCAAAAGGAATCAACTCGGTATAAAGAATTGTGAAATGGTTACGAACAAGTAAGAGTGGATTAAGGCCAAAAGAAAATCCTCGAGTAAAGGATATCATTGGGAATGATGATGAAACTAAGAAAAGACGAATCCCAGCATGTTGGTAAAACATCTAGAAATTTAATTAATTGGAATCAGAAATACTCAATAAGGAAGTCAAAAAGGGACGAGTGGGTAAGGAGAACTGACACAGTTGTGTAAATTGAGTTAATAACGGTGAAGGTAGTCGAGCAATACTACCAAAAGAAAAGAGGGATGAAGTTATGCAATTCCTGAGAGGTTGAAAAATAAGGAATAACCATAAGAGAGGTGTTTTGGAGATCTAATAGATATAGTGACAAGATCTAGAAAACGTCATGCTGTAAGGGATAAGAAATCCCAACAAGCCCGATGAAAACATGACTCAAAATAAGGAAGAGTCGGTTCATAAGCATGAAAAAGTCAAACATAAATATCTCTCATTTAATACACGACTTTACACCTATATAAAGAGGTCATCCCCATTCATTCTCCTCACACCTAAACACTTCTCTCTCTCTCTCTCTCTCTCTCTCTCTCTCTCTCTCTCTCTCTCTATCTATCTATCTATCTATCTACTGCTCCATTTCCCAGTGAAGCTCGAACCAAAGTTTCGACTTGAACATTTTTCTTAACCTCGGAAGGAGATGTTAGGCTCTTTAGAACTGAGGAGAGTCACTGGAGAAGCGTCGGCATGATGGAACAATGAAGCAGCTCCGGCGGACCGAAGCTGCCCTATTTCGGCCAAGCTGAAATTGGCCATTTTGAGCCCTCCTCATACCAAACCAAGCCCTCCTAACACTTCCTCAACCCTCCCACTACCGAATTAGGCCTGAAAGGTAAGCCAATTCTGCTCCTCTCTGCAATTTTCGGTCGGTGCTAGAGAGAGAACCGACAGAATTCCAATGATGAAATTCTAACTCAAATTGGCATCAATTTATGCAATTCTTGATTCTAGAATAAACCTTAAGATGAGAGCTATCTGCCCAAATCGAAAGCTCAGACCGCCATGCCCTCACTGGTGAGTAATCAAAGATTTCTCTCTCTATAGTCCATTTTCCGACGAAGCTCCATGTAAGCTCATTCTGACATCAAAACTTACGATTCAAAGTGCTATTGAATCATAAGAAGATGGAGAAACTCAATTTTAACTTCAATTTCAATAATTACATGTGTTTGATTGGTCAATTTGATTAAATCAAATTCGGCTGTGCTAAGGGGTTGAAATTGGGGGAAAATTGGGGATTTTCGCAATTCAAAGGACCAAAATGCAATTTTTTGAAATTGAGGATCAATTGCGCATGAAAATAATGTTGGAGGACCAATTGAGGAATTTTGGAATTTTTGGGGCAAAACTTACCATTTTTGTAAATGAAGGGCAAAATGGTAATTTTGGAAAAATTGGGGGACCAAATTGGAAATTTGGGAAATTAAGCCCCTTTTTTGTGAAATTGAATAAATTGAGGTCTCAAGATAAATTTTAAAAGTTACGGGACTCAATTTGAGGAAAAATCGACATTAGGGACTTAAAGTTAAAGAGAAATAACATTGGGGACATAATTGCAAATAATTAAAAGTTTGGATTTTCTCATTCATTGGAAATGAATGAAGGCTATTATTTCGAGTAATAATTAACAAGGATGTTCATATCGTATAGGAATGCAAAATACCGAGAACGCCAACATGGACGAGCTCACGTGAATACAAAAAACCGGTCTAGTGGAATTCACTACGTTAACGGGTGAGTGGGTTTACTAACATCATACCCGGTTGGGATGATGAGCACTACTTAAAGATAAAAATCACTTACTAGTTGTGAGTGGAAATTATATATCATACCCGGTTGGGGATGATAAGTACCTCGGTATAAAAACCCACTACTTAGTGGAATTTTAATCATCACAATTTAGAGAAAGTGATGTGAAAACCATGCGGAAAAACTACTTACTAGGTGTAAGTAGATCATACCCAGTTGGTATGATGAGACTTCCTCGAAGGAAGTTAAAAATCCGTTCATCGGTCATGAACGGAGATGTCCTTATACCGGTCAGTATAATGGACAATGAAAATCTATTTTGTCGGAAGTGTTCTCCCCTGACTATGTGCCAATGCTTAAACTATTTGGGAGACATTATTGACAGGAGCTCGAATAGCTCTTATAGGTCGGGGGCCTCGATTTTAGAACTTCGGGGCTAAATGCCCGATTTTGAAAATCTCGTATAATGGGCCCAATGCCAGTTGGCACGAGTAGAAGCTCGTAAACGAACATGATATATGTGCTATAAAACTTAATAAGTGAATTGTTTGGCCATGGTACCAAGATAGGACCGACATGCTCATTCAACTAGCAGTAGTGAGACATGATAGGTCAACGGACCAGTAAAGACAAACAACTACGGGTTGAGTTGAGAGTCGGGGCCGTTGGACCAGTGGCACCACGGATTACATGGAAATATGAGAAAATATTGTTTGTACATGTACTGTGAGTACAGGATCATCAAGATGCCCATGAGGGGTATGCGAAATTTGGAGTAGCACCAAGCGCATGAGACCGGGGTAGGGACAGGATGAGGTCTCTTTCCTCATATGGACATGAAGAAGCAATTTCAGGATTGAGGGTCAGATGTCACGTACATCCACTCATTCCCAAGGTAGAAGTGGTCGTGCTTCTATCCGGGTGGCCGATAAAGTCGCTCCAAAGCCACTAGTGGGTTCAGTAGTCATACTGACCTGCGAATGTGTGTAACCTTAATGATGAAGGATGTGTGTTGGGTGATGACACACCGTGGTAAATAAGAAATGATGGGAAAACCCGATATTTTGAATGAAGGGATTTTTTAAAAGAAAGGAGTCTGGCACACTCCAATAATAAATGTTTTCTTAAAAGTCTAAACTTTTGAAAACCCATTCACTGAGTAGTCGTACTCACCCCCTCCCTTATATCCCTTTCAGGAGATTTCAGAAAGCTTACCCTTAAAGACCATCAACTAAGATGCCTGTGATACAAGTATGATAAATCTAAATCATTATTTAGTTTTGTTTATGATATTCTTGGAAAAGGTGCAGGTTTAAAGGATGTCTTACTCTCTACGGTCTATAATAAGGGGAAACCCTTTAATAAACTGGGAGAGGGACGGGTTGATCATGGGGATCCGACCAAACAAGGTCGGGGCGTGACACTCTCTATCATTTTCGATCGACATTAGAGAGAGAAACTGTGAAATATTCATCGACCAAATTCTCCTCAATTCGATATGAATTGTTGCGATTCTTGATCCTAGGAGGAACCTCAGGATGAGAGTTATATGCCTAGATAGAAATTTCGGACCATTGCACATCTAACGGTAAGCTTTAAAACCTCTCTCTCTCTACGTACAATTTTTCGGCGAAGCGCCGTTTGAGCTCGTTTCGGCCTCAATTCATGTGATTCAAAGCTCAATTGAATTGTATGGATGTTTAGGAAATGAATTATACCTTTAATTTCAATAATTAACCTCGATTGAATGGTCAATTTAATGAAATCAAATTCGACCAGTTTGAAAGGGGAAAATTTTGGGGAAATTTGGGCATTTCGTAAAATTGAGCAATCAAATTGAAATTTCCTAAAATTGATGGCCAATTGGCCATGAAAAGGATGTTGGAGGACCAATTGGTCAATTTTTAAAAATAAATGGGGCCAAATTGCCATTTTTGTAAAGTAGGGGCAAAATGGTAATTTTTGAAATTTTGGGGACCAAATTGAAAATTTGGAAAACTTGAACCCCTTAAACAATTTTGAGTAAATTGAGGATCCAAAGTGAGTTTTTGGAAGTTTCAGAACTCAATTTGGGGAAAAGTTAGCATTAGGGACCTAAAGTCAAGGAAAAAGAACTTTAGGGACCTAAATACAATTAATTGAAAATTTTGGGCTTAGTTGTTCATACGTGAGGAATGAAGGCTATCATGCTAAATATTAATAGATAAGGATGTCCAAATCATGTAGGAACATGAAGTACCGGAACGCCAACAAGGATAAGATAGCGTAGAGGCAAAAATCGACTAAGAAGGAATACACTGCAATTATTGGGTGAGTTTATTACATCATACCCAGTTAGAATGATGAGTACCTCGAGAATGAAAAACCACTTATATGTGGAATTTTTAATATCACACCCGGTTAGAGTGATGTGAGAACTAGGCAGAAAAACTACTTAATGGTTGTAAGTAAATCATACCCGGTTGGTATGATGGACCTCCTAGAAGGAAGGAAAAAACGCACTTGCTGGTAGTAAGCGGAGATGTCATCACACCCGGTTGGTGTGATGAGTGGAAAGATTATTTTGTCAAAAATGTTCTCCCCTGATTGTCTGCCAATGCTAAAAAAATTTTAGGAGACCTTTTTTACAAGAGCTAATATAGCTCAGATATGCCAGAGGCGTCGGTTTTGGAACTTGTAGGGCTAAATGTCTGGTTTTGGAAAATCACGTATAATGGGCCCAAGGCCAGTTAGCACGAGCAAGAGCTTGTAAACAAACATGATGTATAAGCTATGAAAATTCCTAATAAATGGATTATGTGATTTCACCAAGGTACCAAGACAGGACCAACATACTCGATGGGATGGTGGCAATGCGTCAGGACCAGGTCGACGGACCGGTCTAGACAAACAGCTGCATGTCGAGTTGAGGGTTATGGCCGTTAAACCAGTGGCACCAAAGATAAATGGCTTTGTGAAAAACTATTGTTTGTGCATGCACTTGAGGTTCGGGACCATCAAGATGCCCAAAACGAGTAGTGATGCGTCCTAGGGGCTACTGGACGACATGATGGAGATAAGGACAGTTTGTCGTACCTGCAGTAAGGGAAACTCAACGTAGCTTCATGCGCATGAGACTGGGTTGGGGTCGGGATGAGGTCTTTGTCCTCAAACGGACACGGAGTTAATTTCTAGTTTGAGGGTCGGATGTCATGAACATCCACTCATACCCAGGGTAGAAGTGGACGGGCTTCTATCTAGGTGGTCAATAAAGTCGCTCTGACGCCACAAGTGGGTGCAGTGGACAAGCTGCTTTGCGAATGTGTGATCCCTTCTTGATGAAGGGCATGTATTGACGGTTAAACACATCTATTGTGGATAATGAGGAAAGAAATTTTAAAAATTATAAGTTTGAGACAGAAATGTTCTTAAAGGTAATAGGGAGTTTGGCACACTCCAATTAAAAACTATTTTTATGAAAACTAATTCCCAACACCTATTCACTTAGTTATAGAAACTCACCCCTCTTTTATATCTATTTTCAGATGTAGGGAAAAATGACTAAGGAAAATACTAGGACCTACCTTTTATCAAGTATGCTTAAAAGTTTTTTTTAACTTGTATTTTTATTGAGTTATGTCATTCCAGGAACAAGATTAAAATTTACGTCTGACTTCTCTTGATTAAAGAAAGGGGGAAACCCCTCTTGAATCAAGGGAGCGGTAAGTTGATCACGGGGATCCGACCAAACTAGGTCGAGGCATGATAGAGAAAGTTATGCTTTCTAGAAGTTTGGTTGTCAGAAAATGGAGGTGAAGAGGTTTCATAGAGAATTCTGATGAGACGCTAACCAGGAGACATCCAAGCCTTATATGGACACAAACTAGAGTTAATTGAATGTATGATCTTCGACCCATTTCATCATTTCATAATTCACAACTCTCTCTAAGAATTAATTTATTTACAATGGGTTTTGGGATGCAGTGAGGGTTAAAATCGGGTTAAATTCGGGTTTCAAATCTTCAATCAAGCGAAAGGGATGTCGTGCATGTCCTAGTCTGCTCGCCGATTCGGCACTGTTTCAAACCGATTTTCAATAAATTTCTTAGTCGATTCGACCAATTTTGGTCGTTTATTGGTCGATTCACCACCAATTTGACTAGTTATTGAACCAATTTATTTTTATAAAAACACATGGTTAAATTTTACACTATTTGGGCTTAACAATTTTCATTTTCTAATTTATATACTATTTTTCTAAAAATCAATTATTTTTATAGTACAGGTCGGTTCAATCCCAATTTGAACCAATTATTTATCTGACTTTTATCAATTCTTGATTTCTAATTAACAGAGATTATTTGAGATTAATTAATAACTCTGATCAATTGTCTAAAATTATGGTTCCAACTAATTTTCAAACCGGTTATATTTCCAATCTAAGTTCAAGTTTAAATTTTCGGTTTAATTTCGATTTTTTATTTAATTAAACTTAAATTTTTGTTAAAAAATTTTTTGTGTTACATATTAAGTCAATCCTTATTTCCCATAGAATGTCCTCGGAAATTCTTCTTTCTTATGCTAATTTCAATTATACAATTATTTACATTTTATATTTATAGTTTTATTCATTTCATAAATTGATGAAACTTCTTTTAAATCTAACCAATATAAATTGGTTGACATAAATATTTTGTTCGTTTCCAAGATTAAGGTTAAGTAATGCAAACAACAAAAAAAAATATCTTGACCAAGTTTTATTATTTTATTAATATTTCCTAATTCGAATTTCAATTATTTATAACTCTTTCTCCGTATAAGATCAATTATATCAATAAAAAAATGCATATATAAACCAAAGTGGTATGGTGGATCAACTCTTTTTTTTTTTCGAGAAGGTGGTGGATCAACTCGGCATGGCTCCTTTATGGCGATGGAGCTTCCACATTCGAGCAAGTCAAAGTCAAATATTTGGGCTAATCATCCACTAAAGATAGTATGGTCCACACTACCAAGTCAAACATTTAGACTCATCAATTAGATCCGACCAGTTAGTATTGACCACGTCAGCCACAGCAACTCATCATCATCCCATCTCATCTCATGTTCCCTCTATTTGAAAGCGAGCATAAAAAATCTTGCAGTGGGCAAAAAAAAAGCCCTATCAAACTTTGGCCGACCATTAACCTCTTTTCTCCTCATGGCGTCCATATATTCCTCCGGATCCATCTCACTATTCATCTTATTCTTATCGTTTCTCTCCATAGGAGTCCTTGGTTATGTCGACCCGCTCTTTCATAGATGTTTCAGCCCCGAAAACTTCACTTCCTCTAGCCCGTATGGAGCTGCCCGCGACAACCTCCTCACCGCACTCTCTACCAAGGTTCCTCCGGCAGGGTTCGCTACTGGGTCGGGTACTTCGCAATTGAACCTCGTCTATGGCCTTGGTCTCTGCCGAGGCGACGTCAAGACCGATGACTGCAAGGATTGTGTCATTGATGCCCAGCAGCAACTCAAGGAACGCTGTCCTAACAGCAAAGGCGCCATCATATGGTACCCATACATATTATACGTTGACTAGAATTGAAGTTTAATGAAGTAGAGGCATTTTAAGGAATTCATAAAGTATTTTTATATTTCTCCTAAAAGTTTTACCAAAAGATAGAATATCAACCCTTCAAATTTATTCAAATTCTAAAGTGATTTCTATAAATCATTACCGTTTCCTTTATATTTTCGACAGGTACGATAATTGCCTCTTGAAGTATTCGGACGAGAATTTCTTCGGGAAGATCGATTACCGGAACAATTTTCAGCTGTTGAACGTGGCGGATGTGGATATGGACTTCATGGAGTTCTACAAGAAGATCAAGGAGCTACTGGAAGGGCTGGCCGGGAAGGCTTCACGGGACCCCAAGTTGTACGCCGCCGGCGACCGGAAGCTCAACAAGACATCGAGGCAGACGCTGTTCGGGATGTCCCAGTGTACGAGGGACCTGACCACGGACGACTGCAGGGCTTGCCTCGACTGGGCTATCAGTAGCTTGCCTAGCTGTTGCTACGGGAAGAGAGGAGGCAGAACCGTGGGTGCCAGCTGCATCGTTAGATATGAACTTTACCCTTTCGTCAACCTTTGAATATATTTTTAGCACATCTATTATATATATACAGTCATTATATCCCAAAATAATTTTAACCACTTGAAATTAAAGGGTTATCTATTGAAAAACTATTTCGTGCACTCAAATGTTGGTAAGTGGCCGGTGTAAAAATTAAAAATTGAGATAAATAAAGATGATGTATTTTTTTGGAGAGATAAAAATGGTAACAATAGACCTAAATGGCAATAATAATAATAATAATAATAATTTATTTAATAAATAACTAATAAAATATATAAGATATATATTTATTTGTATAATAAAATAAATAATTTTAAAATATTATAATATAATATTAATTCATTAATATTATAGTAAATATTTAAACTATCTATAATACTATTGTAACTAAAGGAACCAAGTGAGACAATTCAATATTCTAGAAGATGAGGACCATATCACCTCTCATATGATTGTCCTCCATCAACGGGCCGCCACCATATCCTCCATTAGGAGCCACATTCGACTGGATTGTAGCAAATACTTGTCAATATTTCTTTTGTCTTTTAGTTAGTGACTAATTCTTTTAATGACTATGCACAATATCAATACAAGTGAAATATTTTAACTCTCCATACAAGCTTGTTCTTCCTTGCAACTATAGTATTAGAGCCTACCAATGGCTTCAGAGTTGGTATTTGATCATCCATTCGGCTCATTCTAACCGCCATTTTTTTGTCCGCACTACTAAAGATGGATTCTCCATTTTTTGGTGAAGGGAAGTCTCTAGTATGGTATTTTCTCAACCTCTACTACATTTTCAAACTTTTGCATAATTGTTGCCTGTTCAGTCTCCTACATCTTCATACATAGCAAATAAAATGAATAATCAAAGAGCTAGCACATTGCTTAGTTCTATAGCTACTTACATACTAAATTTGACAATAACAATGGATCCATTCTCCAGGCTCGATTGTGATTACCATTGAAAATAATGATGAGTCTATAGAAATTCACAATCTAAAGCATGATCACTTATATGTTCATCACGTATTTCTCTCCGACCCAAAGGTTAGGGCCTAGAAATACCTTCTTGATCAGTAACGATTTTACCTAAAAAAGAAAAATTGTTCAATGTCTACCTATCTGAAAACAATCTTAACATCGATTAATATTTTTTCCTAAATCGGGCGATCAATAAACAATTTTGAGATAAAAGAGAAAATATTTCAAGGTTTAGATCTTAATTGGTAGTCACTTACCTTATTTTTATCACACACTCGATCAGATTACTTTTAATGGAGTGAAGTGAAGGCGTTGCTGAGCAAGATGCCCATGAAACACTTCTTTACGCCTGTGGAGATAATCCGCTGTTTGGACGTCTATGTGGGACTGACTCTTTACACTACTCCACCACTATCACCAAACCACTCTAGTCGCTACCAACTCGCACTCTCAGGACCTTCTTCTAGCACCAAGACCACCCATCCTCGACATTTCTCTAATAACTCACCCCTCGCAACCCTAATTTTGGGATCTCACAATCTGCGGGGCATCATTCTAAGCCAGAGGAAAACTAAATAGGTTGTTCAGTGGGCTCACGCGAATGGCCAATTCAATGCGAGAGACCCATGTTTTGTTTGCATGTTTAGTTTTGGGCAATACTAAGTAAGTAAGGCCAATTTCTGGAAAAAATTATTTTTTTTCTCATGGTCAATTTCCCACTAATGTTCAACAAACACTCTCACAATCTTGGCTCACAAAGCTAATTATGTGGTCAATATGGTCATATTACATTATTTGTCCACATCTCACAACTTTCTAAGTCAGAGGCTCATTCATCATGCAATACTACTTCTAGGTTGTTATATCAATTTTAGCTCTACTACTTATATTACTAATAATATAACTCTTTTATCTATATAGAAAAATTAAACTATTCTAAATCTTATAGAGACCAAACATATTTATTCATTTGTTTCTTTAGTTTTATTTATCTCATTACTCTTTAATGAAAATCTTATTAATATCTATCTTGTCCATCAAATTTTTATTAATTTTTTATTTATCTCTTAATTCAATAAATATAACTTTTGTTATTTTAAATTTTATTATATCTTTTTTTCCTTATTAAAAATTTTAATTCTACGTTAGTCATAAAGTAAATTGTCCTTTTTAAGAACAAGTTATAATTTCTCTACTATTTTCCATGTTACTTATATTAATTATATTGAGTCTAACCATGTATTAAATCAATTTTAGGTCACCATGTCTTTCCTACTCTGACTCATATTCTTTTCAAAAAGTCTATCAATAAATCTAATATCTCTTATCCTTTAATAACTCTTATTTTTGTAGCAAAATCACCAAATAACCATTTTACTCTCATGCATCATAAAAGCAATCACCAAATAACCTTTTCAACTGATTCAAAAAGATATTTAGGGATCTCCACTTGTCATATGTACTACATCAATTTTCTTGATAAATACAATAAACTCTCTTAGTTCTCCATATTGAAAAATCGTTCAAATGTTTTAGCAATTTTTCGGCCTTTTGGCCTCAAAATTGAAAATCAATTTGACTGTAAAATCAGAACATTAAGTTTGATGAACTAAAAGAATTTTTCTCATCTTCCTTTCAATCTGAATTACAACAAAATGACATTACTCGTTGAATTTTATGTTCTCACACTCGTTAATAAAATAGTTCTACTGAACATAAATATCGACACATTGTTAACATAGATCTTACTCTTCTTTCCTATTCTCACCTTTCACCAATTTCGCTTTTGAAATTGTTGTCTATTTGATTAATGGTCTTCCTACTTGCTCCCTCAAATTTCAATTTCATTATTACCTTCTCTACCATACCCCTCTAGATTACATGCTACTTCAAGTGATTGGTTATATGTCCTACCCTTACCTTCACCCCTATTAGTCACACAAACATCAATTACACTCTACATCTTGTTTCTTCCCCTCCCCCCTGACCCTTAACTTGACATGCAGCTGTTTGTCTCGACTGGTCCGTCGACCTATCATGTCGCACTGCCGCCAGTCCATCGAGTATGTCGGGCATGTCTTGGTACCATAACCAAATATATCATTCATTTAAAGTTTTCATGGCTTAAACTCGTGTTTGTTTACGAGCTCTTTCTCGTGCCAATTGGCCTTGGGCCCACTTTACGAGATTTTTAAAATCGGGCATATTAGCCTCCAAGTTCCAAAACCGAGGCCTACGGCCTATCTGAGCTATTCAAGCTCCTGTTAAGAAGGTCTACCAAAAAGTTTAAGTGGCACACAATAAAGGGAGAGTACTTCCAACAAAATAAAATTTTCAACTCGTCTATCACACCAACCAGGTATGAGGACATCTCCGCTTACAATCGATAAACGAGTTTTCTGCTTCCTTACAGGAAGTTTATTATACTAACCGGGTATGATCTACTTACAACCGGTAAGTAGTTTTTCTGCGCAATTTTGACATCACTCCTCTTAGATGTGATGGTTAAAATACAACTTAATAGTGGGTTTTTATTTTCGAATTGCTTATCATCCCAACCGGGTATGATATTAAATCCTACTCACCCGATATTTGCAATGTATTTCCCCTAAATTGGTTTTCATCTCCTTGCGAGCTTTGTCTTAGTTGTCGTTCCTGATACCTCGTGTCACTACATAGTATGAATATTTTTGTTCATTATCCCTTGGCTTGATAGCCTTCATTCATTATAAATGAATAAAATTTTTAACTTTTTAAATATTTACAATTTGGTACCTAAAGTTTTTTTTCTTTTACTTTAGGTCCCAATTGTCGATTTTCCCCAAATTAAGTCTTGAAACTTCAAAATTATACTTGGAGACCTCAATTTATTCAAAATTGCATAAAGAGGTTCAAGTTTCCTAAATTTCCAATTTGGTCTCTAATTTTTCCAAAATTACCATTTTGCCCCTACTTTATAAAAATGGTAAGTTTTGCCCCAAAAATTGCCCAATTGGTTTTCCAACAACTTTATCATGCCTAATTGGCCATCAATTTTATAAAATTGCATTTTAGTCCCTCGAATTTTAGATATCCCCAATTTACACCTTTTAACTCAGCCAAATTTGATTTCATCAAATTGACAAATCAAATGAGTTTAATTGTTGAAATTGAAGTTAGATTAGAGTTCCTTCACCTTCATATGATTCAATTGCACTTTGAATCGCACGATTTGACGCTGGAACGAGCTCAAACGAAGATTTGTTGGAAAACTAGACGTAGAGAGAGAAAGCTTCGAATGCTTATCGTCGAGGGCGCGACGGTCTAAGCTTTCGATCTGGGCAGATAGCTCTCGTCCTGAGGTTTCTCCTAGAATAAAGAATTGCATCAATTGATGCAAAATTGAATGAGAATTTAGTCATTGAAAATCTATCGGTTTTCTCTCTAGCACCGATCGGAATTTACAGATGGGAGCCAAATTAGCTTACCTTTCCACACTAATTCGGCCGTAGGAGGGCTAAGGAGGTGTTGGGAGAGCTTGGTTTGGCTTGAGAAGGGCTCGAAATGGCAGATTTTAGCTTAATAAAAATAGAGCAGCTTTGGTTCATCGAAACTGCACGATCACGTCGGTGCTTCTCTGGCGACCCTCGGAGCAATTGGAGACTACCATCATGTAGCTGACTTCTCCCCGAGTCTAAGGAACCCGACCACGCCTTCTTTGGCTCAGAAAAGACCCTATATCGGAGATTTGGTTTGAGCTTTGCCGAAAAACTGAGTAGTTGAGAGAGAGTGAGGTTTTCAGGTGTGGAGAGAATGAATGGAGAGGGGCTCTTTCTATAGGGAGCTTGGGGACTCGCGGGTCATCTGTTTGGCACCTTTATGATAGTCATTGATGGTCTGAAACATAATGAACGGAAATGTTTCCTCTTCGCCAATGCTGGTTCAATTTTCCAGTGAGTGAACAGTGTTGTCATCTAAAGGAAGAAGACGACATTGTTCCAAACCGGACCGGACCGGTCCGAACTAGGTTTAAAGCTTAAACCGGCCGGTTCAGGCCCGATTTGACCGAGCTTTTTAAATTTTCTAAATTAATCCTCTATCCAATGATGGCCTCAATTCTCCAATTTAAATTTTCTATGCCAACTAGAAAAATAAATTTAGCATCTAGTTCAATAGTAGTACAAACCCGTCCAAGCCAATTCAATCTGGTTCGGATCCGGTTTACCTAAACTGGTTTGGTTTTCATCCCCCATTCCTTCTAAAGCCATTTTTCATGACTTTTGTGACTATTTATGTAAACCCCGCCCTGTTGAGCTAAGGAAAAACCAGAAAAAGAACCGGTCAAACCGAGTGAGAAAATCGAACTGATTCACAAACCCGATCAATTATGAACGGGCAATTTGGGAATTTACAACTTCCAGGTGATCCAAAGGATTTATAATACTATGGAAAAGAACCTTAGGATAAATTGGAAGAGAAAAACTAGACCGGTTTGGATGAACCAGATCCAACTGGATTGAACAGGGTTATGAACCGAATCGGTTCATGAATCGAAACCAATAGAGATCGGGAAAATCAGAGAAATTCAACTCCCTTGTGCTCCAAATAATTCATAAACCTTGGGAAGAAACCTTAAAACAAAGTGTGAGAGAAAAACTAGACCAGTTCGGGTGAACCGGACCTGAACTAGATTAAACCGGTTTAAGAACCGAGCTAGTTTATGAATCAAAATTGATAAAGAGATGGTAAACCGGGAATTTTATGCACCCTAAGTGACCTAAGGAGTCACAAAAGTCATGGAAATAGACTTGTGAAGGAATTAGGGATGAAAACCAAACTGGTTCAGGTGAACTGGATTCGAATCGGTTTGGACGGTTTGAACCACTATTGAACTGAATCATAAATTTATTTTTCTAGGTGGCTTAAATAATTCAAATTGGAGATTTGAGGCCACCATTGGATGGAGAATGAATTTAAATGAATTTAAAAATTTTTAGATTTGAAAAACTCGGTCGAATGGGGGTGAACCAGCCAGTTTAAGATTTGAACCCAATTCGAACTGGTCCGGTCTGGTTCGGAACAGTGTCATCTTCTTCCTCGGGATGACAGCACTGTTCACTCGCCGAAAAATTGAAACAGCGCCAGTGAAGAAGAAACGCTTCCGTTCGGTACGTTTTAGGTCTTCAATGCCTGTCATAACGGTGCCAAACGGACGGTCAACGGGTCCCCAAGCTCCCTATATAAAGAGCCACTCTCCATTCGTCCTCTCCACACCTAAAAAGCTCACTCTCTCTCAATTGCTTAGTTTTTCAGTGAAGCTCAAACCAGAGCTCTGATATAGGGTCTTTTCTAAGCCAAAGAAGGCGAGGTCGGGTTCTTTAGAATTGGGGAGAAGTCATCTACATGCCTGAAGTCTCCGTTTGCTCCGAGGGTCGCCAGAGAAATGCTAGTGTAATGGAACAGTGAAGCAGCTCCAACGTACTGAAGCTGCCCTATTTCGGTCGAGTTGAAATCGGCCATTTCGAGCCCTCTTCAGGCCAAACCAAGCCCTCCCAACACTTCCACAGCCCTCCCACAGCCGAATTAGGACTGAAAGGTAAGCCAATTTGGCTCCACTCTGCAATTTTCGGCCAGTGCTAGAGAGAGAACTGGCAGAATTTTAATGATGAAATTCTAACTCAATTTGGCATCAACTGATGCGATTCTTGATTCTAGGATGAACCTCAGGACGAGAGCTATCACACCTTGACCCTGTTTGGTCAAATCCTCATGATTAACCTGCCACTCTCCAAGAACACGAAGTACCAAGAATGCCATGAAGGACAAGCTCACGTTAATACAAAGAACCAGTCTAGTGGAATTCATGGCATTAACGGGTGAGTGGGTTTAATAACATCATACTCGATTGGGATGATAAGCACAACTTAAAGTTAAAAACCACTTATCGGTTATGAGTGGGATTTTTTTTATCATACCCGGTTGGGGATGATAAGTACCTCGAAGTGAAAACCCACTATCAAATGTTATTTTAGATATCACAACTTAGAGGAGTGATGTGAAAATCATGCGGAAAAATTACTTACCGGTTGTAAGTAGATCATACTCGGTTGGTATAATGAAACTTCCTCAAAGGAAGTTAAAAACTCGTTCATCGCTTATGAGCAGAAATGTCCTTATACCGGTCAATATAATGGACAGTTAAAAATATATTTTTGTCGGAAGTGCTCTCCCCTAATTGTGTGCCAATGCTTAAACTATTTGGGAGACCTTCTTGACGGGAGCTCAAATAGCTCCTATAGGTCGGGGGCCTTGGTTTTGGAACTTGGGGGCTAATATGCCCGATTTTGAAAATCTTGTACAATGGGCCCAAGGCCAGTTGGCACGAGTAGGAGCTTGTAAACAAACATTAGTTATATGCCATAAAACTTTAAATAAAGGAATTGTTTGGCCATGGTACTAAGATAGGATCGACATACTCAATCAACTAGTGGCAGTGCGACATGATAGGTCGACGGACCAGTCAAGACAAACAACTGCGGGTTGAGTCAGAGTCGGGGCCATTCGACTAGTGGCACCATAGATTATATGGCATGATAAGAAAATATTGATTGTGCATGCACTGTGATTACGGGACCATCAAGACACCCAAGAGGGGTAGTGATGCGTCCTAAGGGCACTGAATGACCTGGTGAGTATAAGAGCAGTTCGTCGTACCAGGTGACCGTGCAAAATTTAGAGTAGCACTAAGCGCATGAGACCGAGGTGGGGATAGGATGTGGTCTTTGTCCTCATACGGACACAAAGAATCAATTTCGGGATTGAGGGTCGGATGTCGCATACATCCACTCATTCTTAGGGTAGAAGTGGACGTACTTCTATCTGGGTGGCCGGTAAAGTCGCTCCGAAGCCACAAGTGGGTTCAGTGGACATACTGACCTGCGAATGTGTGTTTAACCTTCGTGATGAAGGATGTGTGTTGGGTGATAATACACCGTGATTAAGTAAGGAAATGGTGATAAAATCCGATATTTTGAATGAAATGATTTTTGAAAGAAAGGAGTCTGGCACACTCCGATACAAATCTTTTTAAAAAAAAGTAAAAGTATTAAAAAAAATCCATTCACTGAGTAGTCGTACTTACTCCTTCCTTATATCCCTTTCAGGAAATATCAGAAAGTTTACCCTTAAAGACCATCAACTTAGAAGCTTGTGAGACAAGTATGACAAATTTAAAATATTATACAGTTTTGATTACTCTATTCCATGAAAAAGGTGCAAGTTTAAAGGACGTCTTACTCTTTACGATTTATAATAAGGGGAAACCCTTTAATAAATCGAGAGAGTGACGGTTTAATCACAGGCATCCGACCAAACAGGGTCGGGGCGTGACAATTTAGGTCACTCGGGATCCATAAATTTCTCAGTTTTTTTTAACGCCAAAGAGTGAGGTTTACGGGTTTGGTTGTGTTTCTTGTTTAGGAACGCTGCACTTATGCTCAAACTCGTAAGCATTCTTGTTGGCTGAATGTTATGGCTGTTGAAATATATACTCTTCACCACAATCATACATGCAATCTTATTCTTGCTCCCCATGTTTTCATATTGTTGGTTGCAAATGGTTTTATAAAATCAAAGGGCATCCTAATGAATATGTTGTTCACTATAGATCATGTCTTGTTGTCAAAGGCATTTCTCAGCAACTCGACCTTGATTATGACGACACATTCAATTTTTCCATCAAATACATCATCATTCAGGTTGTAGTCTCTCTTGTTATCTCTCTTAACTAGAGGATTCATTAGCTTGATGCTAACAATGTTTTCATTTATGGTCATTTCAAAGGAGAAGTATATATGGCATATCCCCTTGGTTTAGAGAACGCTCATTTTTCCCATCATGTTTATCGCCTTTATCGCTCTATTTGTAGTCTCAAACAGCTCCTTGCGCATGGTTCATCTAAGTCAACTCTTTTATCATACAATTGGGATTTCTTGAATATATGGCTAATAATTCCCTTTTCATATATCAGACATAATACTCTATTATAATTTTTCTACTCTACGTCGAAGATATCCTCCTCATAGGTTATTCCTCTTCTCATGCATGCTCTATTCTTGATGCACTCCATTGAGAGTTCTCCCTTAAAAATATGGGTACATTAATCATTTTCTTTGTGTTGAAGTTTATTATTATATTAATGGACTCTATTTAACTAAATAAAACTATATGTGTCATCTTCTCTCCAAGGTTGCTATGAGTATATGTATATTTATCTTCACTCATGTTGCTTCAAGGTTACGTCTCTCTCTTTATGATAGTGATCTTGTAATATCAAAAATTTTGAAAATAAAATCTAACCAAATTGGACCATAAACCAAGATAGAATCGAGAAGGAAAACCCAAATTGGGAGGCAAACTCGAATTGAATTTGAAATCAATTAGCTAAAAAAGAAACTAAAATATGTGGAAAGCCGATTTTGATTAGTTGGGGATCAAATATCGGGATTTAAATTATCGAGAGAACCCAAGAATGGTAAATGGGTAATTTTTTAGTTTTAAAAAATAATAATATTAAAACATTACTTTGTCAGGTCACCCGACCCGACTCATGGGTCACCTCCTTTACTCATCAGTCACTCCTTTTCCCTCAACCACTTTGTCGATAATCCATGTTGCATGCCTTTGAAAAATCAGCCAAATTAATCCGATTTTTCACATAATTGCACACAACAAAGCCTATACTTGATCCAATAACTCTCATATTTGTCTTTTCCTTAAAATTAATTAAGTTATCTCCTCCCCATCTAATCAAATTTATCTCTCAAAGTCGAGAAAAATCATCTCAAATACACTCACTACCCCAAAAGATCGACCCCAAAATTATCACTCTCCCAACCACCAAATGAAGTGATTCTTGTCTTCAAATGCCGCTAATGAAATTATATTGAGTTCTATGGTCGGGTCCTGACTCAATAGCGGCCAAAAACCACCCCATGAGTGCCATTTTTTCAACTCTATTTCTGGGACAATGATAATGTGTGACACCAATGATCTATCAAAGGCTTAATTTCACTACCTCCGACCACCACTCTAATTGACACTGGTGCCAAAAGATCAATTTTCCTTTCCTATACTTCTAGTAGGCCTTGCCTGACCTCCAACATGGCAACTTTAGGTCACCACCAGCCATTTTCTAATAAAGGGTTTATTCTGTAACCATCGATCATGTCCGTTCAAAGCCAAAATTTAGCCAACTCCAACAACTCCCCAATCGGCCACCACCAAAGAACAACCCACCTAGATCTTGACAACATTTCACCTACTCTTTGGTTATCATTGGTGTAATGTCCCGACATGAATTACGAATTTGATTTGCTTACAGCTCACCACATCCACTTGCCACTACAAAGGTGGGTATCGTTACCATTGTAATAAAAAAAACTGACGAAATGCTCAAAGTATAAAATATTTCATACAAGTTCCAAATTTTCTTTTCAAGATAATACAAAATTTATAAATAAATAAAAACTTCCAAGTGAATAACAATACTTATGAAAATTTAAATTATCATTTTTGTGTTGAACTCTTAAGTTGTGCAATCATCCCCGATTTGTTTTAGTTACCTAAATAATATTTGGGAGTGTATGAGCTTTCGGCTTATTGAGTAGACATCCCAATATTATGCTATTTCATGACATGAACCTCAGTCTTCTACCCAAAACTTAGTGTATGAATATTTTCTATTTATTACTAGCCATTTTAGGTATTATAATTTGAAATACTTGACCTAATTATTGTATATACTTCCACTTTATTCAATTTACATGCTTATACTTCCTATATTTTTATCTATCATGAATGTTCAATTTCTTATGCATCTGCAATGCTCATAACATAATCATATTATCTTAGTCATGGTCCTACCATTCTCTTTCCTACCGGATCTTCACACATGAGAGTATCTGAAGATGATTAGGATATGTGTGTCGCACTACTCGCTCCCAAAATATCATATAGGCTCGTCTTCTCATTGGAATATAGAGATTGTGATCTCCAAGCATCCATATACCACGATGTCCCACCATCCACCCCAAAATTATTATACTTGTGCCATGGCAGTCCACCAACTTCTTGCACTCTAACACAAAAGGACTACTCATATTGATGATATGGAAATCTTGGTGATACATCCACCTTATCTCTTCATTCTCATTCAACCTTGACTCACAACACTACCACTATTGGGTGTCCTATGGAGACCCTTACAACCACTTCTCATTTTATTATGGCACATGCGTGCAAATCAAAACTAAAGCACATCAACCATTATAATTAATAAATAAGTTGCACATGTCTCATTTCATAGATGAATCATGATTCATGTAGCATGTTCATACACATTTTACATTATGCTTCATGCAGGTCTATCACTTCTTATATTTATAACATGTCAAGATATGATGCCTAATCATGATTCATGTAGTATGTTCATACTCATTCCCATATAATGTCTCATAAATTACATATTAAACTCAATTTTTTAGCTAATCATTCTATTAATTCTATCTAAATTAAGCAAATGTACAATATGATGCTTTACTTATTGATATCTATCATTTTCATATCAACATATAATTATATAGATTATTCTATGTAAAGGACTTGGTACAATTCAATCGTACTCGTTCCAGTAATGTCACTCACATGGGAGTTAGAATGGGTACATCCCAAATGAGTTTCTAAAAATGTGATATCATAGTTTTATGCACGAATTTCAGTGTACTACAAAATACAACATTAAATATTCATTTCGAATGCCTAAGTGACAAATTCGCATGTGTTCTTATTAAGGGCATCGATCTTATCTAACCTCCTAAGTTCTTATATTTACCTTATTACTTCTCAATTTTTATAAATATTTACTTAAACCTCTTTATTTTCTTTACTCGGCCCTTAGATTTATGTTTTATTATTATCATGCCCTCAAAATTTTTATTTATAATTTGACCCCCAAAATTCTCATATTTACATTTTACCCCAACTTTAATAATATTACTATTTTACACTTAAAATTTATAAATTTTGTATTATAGTCTCCATTTTTCTTAGCTTTTATTTATTGCGTCAAATTTTCTTAATATTACATTTAGATTCCTAAATTTCTTTAAATTGCCATTTATGCTATAACTTTTCTTAATTTATTGTTATCCCTATACTTTACAAATTTTATATTTTAGTCCCTAACTTTTTTAAATGTATTATTTTTATTCAAAACTTCTTAAATCTATCTATTTAGCCCCACTTATCGTCCAAAATGATAATTTTGTCCATATTTAAGTAAAATTACCATTTTACCTTTCAATTTCTTAAAAAAAATTATTTCAACTTTTTTACTTCTAAAAACTATTTTCAACACATCTATTTGACCTAAAATTACTTATATCTCTAATATTTTCCTTAGTGAATATTTCTTAATTTTTTTTCTCTATTTTCAAACTAGTCCTCAAACTTTATAAAACTTTCAATTTGGTTCTCTAACTTTCTAAACATATTTAATCAACTTTAAATTTTATAACTACTTCCCAAATATCTTTATTTAACTAATAATGGATTATGAGAGGAATTAGGATCCAACCCCGAGTAATTTGCCAAATTTAATTATTTCCCAAACATATCAGAAAATGTGATAAATTGGACAAACGAAATGTGGCCAAATTTAGTTTGTTATGTGGTGTGGTTGGCCAAATAGTTATAAGCTATACAAATTTGACATCAAACTAGCGTCATCGTCCACAACTCATTATTCCGTTGTCCAATTTTGACCGATCTTGCACAAACATGACCATCGGGTTCACACGGACTCAAAGGTACCTGTTGGTTTTTTTTTTGCTTTAACTCGTACCCGATGTTGGACACAAGAGTTTTTTTATATTTTTTTATACTGAATAAATTAAACATAAATGCGTCACATGCATTCAAACCTCTACGAGCAAATTTAAAGTCAAATGTAATTTTACAGAGTAATAATATATCTACAACAATTAAATTTATTTTTATTAAAAGTTTTTTATTTTAAATTCAAATAAATAAAAGAAAAATACGTATAAAAAAATTTAAAACTAAACAAGTAAAACTCAAGTATACTTAACCACTCGGTAAGATTGAGTTTAATTCAATTTTACAAAATGATAATATATCCTAAACAACAGAATTGAAGTTCAAGTAAATTAAGAATTTTTTTATTTTTAAAGTCAAATAAATGAAAAAAATTATTTATAGAAATTGAATTCTACACGAGCAAAATGGAAGTATGTATCATTAATCATTTTCCTACACTGATTTTGATGTAAATTTTACAAAATAATAATATATTTAAAATAATTGAATTAATATCTTAAAAAAATCTTTAATAAACTCAACTTTCGAGTCTATTGAGTGGACACTCGTAGCTCGAGCCTATTGAGTGAACCCGAATAGTGCGGATCCAGACTCAAGATTCCAACTCGACCTTATATCAATTTTTCTAAAAAAATCTATTTATAATAAAGATGAATATATTTGATGCTTTCCCCCACACACCACATCTCTTTCCACCCTCCCATGTCTTTTTTATATGTATCCCTCTTTCTTACTCTTTCCCCAAAGTAAGGGCAACTATGTTAGAATTGGGAGTATCATTACCCTCTTTTTTTATCATTAATATTAACATGCTAAAATGGATAAATATTCTTAATTTATATATTTGTGAAATTTTAACTACTCTTAAATATATATACAACCCAATATATTTTTTCATGTTTTATAAAATATAATAGTATTTGGCTCTATTATTAAATAAAAATAGTAAAGCAGACTCTATCTAAAAGAGTACTTGGAAAAATAATATTATACAAACGGTAAATAATTATTAATAATTTAAATTTAATAAAATAGATAAATATTATAAATTTATAATATATGAAATTTTTTATGTACTATTTATTATTATTTTAATTAAATATAAATAAAACCACTCATCACTCTATAATATTCTCTCACAAATAATAATAATTTTATGTTTTTTTAGGCTTAAATGATGTTCTTCTACCTATTTGAACTAAGGGAGCATGAAAAAGTGCGACTACGCATCCACGCGAAGGCCAGCCAAGGGCTCACGGGAGCATGTTTGCCACGTAAAAGCCGCTGCCGTTTGATTCCTTTCATGCATCCAGCCATGCCCCGGCAGCAGTTCATTAAATTTCCAGACACCTTCGCCTGCCCATTCAACCCCTCGTTTCTCCGCTAATTCGAAGCCGCAACTTCCCTCTCTCCCCTCCCCTCGCTCATGTCCTACTTATTTTACTTTTATCCTATATTTAATCTTTTATACATTAATTATTTTCTCCTATAATTTTTTTTTATTTTATTAATAAAACTTATCATTTATCAATTTCCCATTAAATCATTATATGGTATCAACTTATTCTGTTAATATATTTGATACACTAAAATTAGTTTTGAAAATAAGTTGAATATTAACGAGTGATAAATATTAATCAACAACCCAATTAAAACTTATTATTAATAATTTAAATTCGATTTTGAATGGAGCGGAATAATAAATGAATTAATATTGCTTATTTTTTTCTTTTCAAAATAATAAGATATCTATATATTATATTAATAAATTTACAGATTACACTAACAAATCTATATATTACACTATTTTAGATTCAGTTATAACCTTACTCGAGTTTACTTAAATTAAAAAGAATAAATAAATAAATATGTACATAACAAAATATATATCTATATTAAAAAAACATGTTCTAATAATTGTACCCTTACATTTATTATAAATTTAGGATAATTTAATTATTATAACACACTTGTTAAACAATATACATTTAGTATATTTTTTCTATTATTTATGATATCAGAGTCGTATTACTCTACAACATTCCGATTCTACGCTACCAAAAGGTCAATTTAATACTAATATCAAATCCAAAATGTTCAATCAAAGTTTCTATTATCACCAAGCTTCTGCTACAAGTTGTTTCCAACTACTCCAACAATCATCTTATAAGTCTATACACCAAATATGAGTTTACAAGTTATTAATCTTCCAATTAATATCCCGACTTTACCAATCAAATTGGACGGGACCAACTATTTCTTATAGCGTAACAATAGGACGCCGTTATTGGAGACATATCAACTATTAGGGTAGGTTGATGGCACAATTCCAACATCCTCACCAAGTCTTTCTAGTTAGAAATAAGACGATTCAACTACTATCATCAATCTTGCTTATACTTCTTGGAAGATCTATTATCGTATTTATTTATCCACAATTTTAGGATCTCTCACTACTCAAGTTAATTCTCCAAGTTATCGGCATTCAAAATTCAGCCGACATTTAGGCAAAATTAGAAACTCTCTATTCCAACCAAGTTCGTGCCCAAATCAACTTACTTGATAATCAATGGCGGGATTTGTACAAAGGTGATCGCACCATGGTCGTTTATCTCACTACGATTGCAAGTTTGGCTACTAGTTTCGCTCAAGTCGGACGTCCTAAAATCGAAGCTTTGAATTTGGCTACTATTTTATTATGAAAAATCGTTATAATGTTCTCCAAATTTTTCGCACTTTTCGTTTAAAAGTTGAAAACTTTTTTAATAGAAAAATTAAATCTCTTCAAACTAATGGTGCAAAAAAATTTTTGTCATCTGCCTTTCAAAATGAATTACACACTAATGAGATTACTCATTGAATTTCTTGCCCACATACACCACA
The DNA here is from genome assembly GCA_030064425.1 of Trapa bicornis. Classification (NCBI taxonomy): domain Eukaryota; kingdom Viridiplantae; phylum Streptophyta; class Magnoliopsida; order Myrtales; family Lythraceae; genus Trapa; species Trapa bicornis. The sequence continues at coordinate 3,241,359 of CM057749.1, forward strand.
ACAAAATGGTTCCGCCAAAAGAAAACATAGACATATTTTGATATGGGACTTTACACTTTTGCTACATTCTCATCTTCCTATGAAATTTTGGGATTTTACATTTGAAACAACTGTATATCTCATTAATCGACTACCCACTTGCTCCCTTAAGTTTAAATCTCCATATCACATTCTTCATCAGACACCACTTAATTATAATTTTTTACGAGTTTTTGGGTGTCTGTGTTTTCCTTACCTACGTTCATACCAAGATCATAAACTTCAACCTCGTTCCAAGGCATGTGTTTTTCTTGGTTATCCTACTGAATTTTTAGGATATCGTTGTCTCGATCCTCAAACAGGACGTATATTCATTTGTCGAACTGTTGACTTTGATGAAACTAGATTTCCCTTTGATAAATGTTCATATGCAGGTAGTGCACCCATTACCACTCCTGGTAACTCTATTCCCTATCTACCTTTATTTCCATATTCATTTCCTTCTTTACCTGAACATGTTACACCAATGACAGTTTATGATGAGTTATCCTCCTCAACACCTAGTGTTCCACCCCTACCTACACCTCCAAACATAATCCTAGCCGATGTTGATGGGTCTTCTCCTGTCTTGCCACCCCGTCGCATACTCACCAGGTCTCAAGATGGCACCTTACCTCCACGACGATTTAAAATTGATCTTACTATGTTTTTTGTTTCCTCTATTCATGAGCCACAAACTTTTAAACAAGCTCAAACACAACCCTTTTGGATTGATGCTATGAATTATAAATATGCAGCTCTTTTGAAGAACCACTCATGGGATTTAGTGTCCCCTCCACCTGGTAGACATATTATCGGCTTCAAGTGGGTGTACAAATTCAAACACCATCCAGATGAGACTCTTACACGTTATAAAGATCGTTTAGTTGCACAAGGATTCTCTCAATAAGAAGACTCGACTATGATGATACTTTTAGTCCGGTAATTAAACCAGTCACCATTCGGGTTACTTTGTCACTTGCCGTCTCCTATAATTGGCCAATTCGACAACTTAATGTTGATAATGCATTTCTTCATGGTCATCTCAATGAGGAAGTTTATATGAAACAACCACCAGGCTACACAGATCCATCATATCCTGATCACGTCTGTCTTCTTTGCCACTCATTATATAGATTGAAGCAAGCTCCTCGAACCTGGTTTCTCCAACTGAGTACGTTCTTGTTAACACTTGGTTTTGAAGCTTCTGTTGCGGATACTTCTCTTTTTATCTACCATACCCCTTAATTTGTCATATTCCTCCTAGTATATGTGGATGATATAATTCTCACTTGCTAAGAAGCAGCGCACAGTTGCTTGTTACAGTACTAAAACGTAATATAAAAGTATCGGAAATACAACTGCTGAACTTATTTGAATCCAATCACTATTTCAAGAACTCAAATTCCATTTTTCATCTCCGCCAACTCTCTAGTGTGATAATATGTCAGCAATTTATCTCAGTGACAATCTAGTTTTTAATGCTCGTACTAAACACATTAAAATAGACTATCACTTCGTTCATGAATGAATCAATCACAGGGAACTCCACATTCGCTTCATTGGCACATAAGCTCAAATTGCACATATATTTACCAAAGGTCTTTCTTTACACCGATTTGACACACTTCACTTCAAATTCAATGTTCGAGACCTTCCATTGTGCTTACGGTGAGTAATAAGAGATCTATAGATTACATTAAGAAATTTGCAAATTACACTAAGAAATTTACAGATTACACTATCTCCGATTCAGTTACAACCTCTGGCAAAAAAATGAGTATACATTAAAGAGAATAAATGAATAGAAATATAAATACCAAAAGATATGCATATATTAGAATACATATCCCTAATACTTGTAAAACACTCGTGAAACAATATATATTTAGTATATTTTCTCTATTATTTATAAATAATAATATAATTTTATGTAATTCAACATTTTATAGATATTAATGTACAAAATCTATCACATTCAATATATAGTGTTATTTATTTTATTTATTAAATAATGTAAATTTCCAATTATTTATCCAAGTAAGCAAATTAACGATTTTATTGATTAAAATTTCATAAATTTGTTCAATCAACCAGATAAGTTAGAATAAATTTTATTATTTTAATTTTGAACTCTATGAAAATAAATATTTTATTTTATTTTTTTGAAAAATTTAAAACTTACTATAACCCTCCAAACATGTATATTTAAGATTTTCAAAACGGTCTAACCGTTTTTATTTAATTATTCAATTTAAAATAAATTAAAAGCCTAATTTGAAGTATCATATATTGGGTTACATTTTATTAAAATTATATTTTGATAAAAAAAATAATGAACCACAAGAATCCAAATAATGGACTTAGTGGGATTTTTAACGGGTTGGACCGGTACATGATAAGCTCTTCTAGGTCCAGAGTCCTTCGAGGGGAACCACTGGCTTGTCTCATTCCCCAAAATTTGCGGACTTTAGCTCAATGTCAAAACTTAGTTGGATGACTTATCTCCTTAAAAGTTGGGGTCGGGTCAGTTTTTTGCCATATAAATTTAACCCAATTTAGGTGTCGGAAATTCAAACCTAGCGTACCTCAAATTTGAGTAGGGACACAATTTCACGGACTTGAGTTCATGTGTTCGGGCTTGAAACCAACCCAATTTCAGATAATCGAGTTCAATAATTAGACCCGGATCTCCATCTCGAATCCGTGCGACGTGATTCAATAGCGCAAATACCAGGTTCGAGTTTATACGGCGGAATTCATCTATTTTTTTGTTCTCAATTACCCTAAAATGAAGTAATTTTAGTACATTTTTTAACCACGGAACAAAAATAATGATATTTTAGTATGTACACGGAGTTCATCGGTGGTGGGGTATGACCGGAGGACCAGGCAATCGGATCCGGTGGTAAGTGCCTGAATGTACCTGGACAAGTTGGATTATAACCATCAAAATCTGGGTTCAACTCACCCAATATCAAGCTAGAACTCCCACATTACACACCCTACAATATTTAAGGTTGATATTATCACACTACCTACTCAAAAAATCATATGGGCATAGTTTTCTTGTTTATCTGTAGAACGTTTTCATTTTTTCCATTCTTAAATCACACTCGTTTTATCTAACAATATGTAATAAGAATAAGAAGGAATAATCAAGTATGTAACTCAATAAAATATATATATATTTTTTATAAAAAAAAATCATGTTTATTTCTTTTCCCTCCTTAATATTTTATAAAAAAATATATAATTATAATAAAATGTAATCCAATATATAAGACCTAATATACTCAAATTAAAATTTTATTTTTAATTGAATTTTACAAATTTGAAAATTAAATATATGACCGTTTTGAAAGTCTTGGTTTTTTTTTTAAATATACAACTTTGAAGGCATATGGTAGGTATGATATTTCAAAAATAAATATACTTATTTTATATGGTTTAAAATTAAAATAATAAAATTAAATAAGAAACTATCTTTGAATTGTGTGAGATTAACTTCATTTATGAGAGTGAATTAATCCCGCATTACTCAACAAAAATAAATAAATATCTCTATAAATTAAAATTATTTTTATTATATATTTAAAAAGTTTGAATTCCATAAATTTCACACATTCAAAGATTGCATTTATCACATATAAACATTTATTTTTTTAAATACTAATAGATAATTTATCAACGGACTCCATAAAAATTCAAATTGGACTTGTACTTATTTATCAAGGAAATTCAACATTAGCCCTACATGACCTCAATCCTTTTGGATTTAATATAAACCTCAAATTCGACATGATAAGATGAGGTAGCAGCCTCCCAATCTTCAACGTTAACTCTCTCTCTCTCTCTAGTTACAGGACAAGTAACTGATCCTTGGCCAAATATATGCCACCTACCATCCATTCTTCTCATCCTCTGCATGCACAACAATTTTTTTCCATGCTTTAAATAGGCAGCATGCAACAGATGTTTGGTTGCCAGAGAAATTCAAATTCTCTTTGTATGCACATATCAAATTGTTGCACTTTTCTTTAATTATATAATATGTTCAAAAAATTATAGAAAATTTTGGGGAAATAGTGAAATAAAATAATTCAGAAAATTCAAAATGAGAATCGAATGCCTCAATCCATAGATCACTCTGTCCTGTGGCCACATTTTGTTTCCAAGGCAACCCAATCCCGGCTTTGTGGGCGGTATGGAGATTCGACAACGACCCAGAAAGGCATTCAGAACTTACATTAGGCATCCACAATTTTCATACGTTTTTTTTCATGGAGTTCTTATCTGGGATAGTTCAGTTTCAGTAAGCGCTTCATTTATGCCGGATGATCAGGCAGGCCACGTGATCGGATGGGATCGATAGAATAGTTCCTTCTCGGCTTCCAGCCTCTCCTCTCCCCTTTCTTTTGAGGGGTGGAGAAAAGTGTAGACATCCAAGAGTTTAGCACAAACAAAGTACATCTTGTCACCGTTGGAGGCTTCATCACCCCCTTGGAGAGCCACCGATGACTGCCATTATATGTTCGAGTGCTAGCAGCATCAGGGAGGTGATCGGACTTCGCCATGACGAAGTTGCTAGGGATACCTGCGAGGTCGGTCGGATAAAAGCCATTCAAGGAAGGTTCTTTCCACAGGTTCTATTAGTAAACAATGGCATTGAACTAAGGAGTCTCCATGCTGTAGCACCTGACATAGCTTCGACCAAAACGGAGGTGGGTAGTCCTACACCTTCTTCGCCCAGAAAGTACAATGAGAAGATTCTGGCAAACTATGTTCCTATCTATGTGATGCTTCCGGTAAATTGAACTTGTTCTACTCCCCCCAAATATCCAATTTATCCGTGCTAGCTAATGGGAAAGTTACCATTAATTTTCAACTGACTCACAATCTACAGTTAGATGTGATCACACTCAATAACACCCTCAATAACCAAGCCAAGCTGGAAGGGCAGCTGAGGAAGCTCCGAGCAGCGGGTGTTGACGGGGTGATGGTGGATGTCTGGTGGGGAATCGTGGAATCGGTCGGTCCCAAGCAATACGATTGGAGTGCCTACAGGAGTTTGTTCAAGCTGGTTCAGAAAAACGGACTGAAGCTGCAGACCATAATGTCCTTCCACCAGTGTGGCGGCAACATCGGAGATGTCGTGAACATCCCGCTTCCTCAGTGGGTTCTCAAGGTCAGAGAATACGATCCCAACATCTTCTACACCGATAGGGCAGGCACGAGGAATAGTGAGTACCTCAGCATAGGTGTGGATAATCGTCCACTCTTCAAGGGACGTACTGCAATACAGGTCAGTTGTTTCTTCCGTTGTTTATTGGTTCGTTTGGATGTCTCAAACAACTGCTGGGAGCAAGCTTTCACTGTCTTAGATCTGACAAGATGATCATATTAGATAATTGCTTGTATCAGTAATGCAGAACTGCTATAAATGTTTCTATATATTTTTGCAGATGTATGCAGATTACATGAAGAGCTTCAGAGAGAACATGTATGATTTTCTAGCATCAGGGCTCTTAGTAGACATTGAAGTAGGACTAGGCCCAGCAGGGGAGCTAAGATACCCGTCTTACCCAGAAAATCAAGGCTGGGTTTTCCCCGGAATCGGAGAATTCCAGGTACTAAGTAGAGCATGAACTCTCAAACTACATTGTACATGGATCAAATCAAGTGTACTCATGGAATGGAACTGCAGTGCTATGACAAGTACCTCGAAGCAGAATTCAGAGAGGCTGCAATGGCTGCAGGCCACCCTGAATGGGAGTTGCCTGATGATGCTGGAACTTACAACAGCACCCCCGAATTGACGGGATTTTTCAGGCCAAACGGAACATACACTACCGAGAAGGGAAGGTTCTTCCTGACGTGGTACTCTAACAAGCTGCTGAGCCATGGAGACCAGATTCTCGATGAGGCCAACAGAATTTTCCTTGGCTGCAGACTCAAGTTAGCTGCTAAAGTAAGACTCACATTTACACGGGTCCAGTTATTTGTAAGATGAAGTTCCAATTTGTTAATGAGTCGAATTTATTAGTGAAAATCAGGTAGCAGGCATTCACTGGTGGTACAATCACGACAGTCATGCTGCGGAACTCACCTCGGGATTCTACAACGTCAATGAACGAGACGGGTACAGACCGATCGCCAGGATGCTATCGAGGCACCGTGCCATATTCAATTTCACGTGCCTTGAGATGAGAAACGCCGAGCAGATCGCGATAGCAAAAAGCGGGGCTGAAGAGCTCGTACAACAGGTTGCCTGAGCTGAACCTGCAGGATTTGATAATAAGAAATTCAGATCTTATAGAAATAAATGCTCATTGAGTCCAATAATGGCTGTTATTTGCAGGTTTTGAGCGGAGGGTGGCGAGAGCAGATCGAGGTGGCAGGAGAGAACGCATTGCCGAGATTCGACCGGTCAGGATATAATCAAATCCTGCTGAACGCAAGGCCTAATGGCGTCGACAAAACGGATCATCCAAAGCTCAAGATGTACGGCGTCACGTACCTCCGGTTGTCCGATGAGCTGATGATGGAGGGCAAGAATTTCAGGATATTCAAGACGTTCGTGAAGAAAATGCATGCTGACCAGGTAACTGAACAGTGCCGCTGCATCGGGGCAAAGAACATAGGAGGATGAGTTTGATCTGTATTATTTTACCTACCATTTTCAGGATTACTGTGCCGACCCGAGTAAGTACGGTCAAGAAATAGGGCCATTGGAGAGGTCGATGCCGCCAGTTCCCATGAAGGAACTCCTGGAAGCGACCGAGCCGATGGAGCCGTTCCAATGGGACGAGAAGACGGACATGAGTGTTGGAGGAGCCTTTTCTGGTTTTATAGACAGTATGATAGATATGATTGCCTATATTTTCAAGTGAATAATTAATATATGCTCATTTCTCTTCTATTCTATTGTAGCTATGACATAATAGAGTATATTCTAATGTCAAAAAGGGTTAACAAAATTTTCCACCAAAGGAAGAAGCTCCAAGTAAAAGGAAATTATCAAGTGAATGCTCCGGATCATTTTCGTATTTTATTTAATTAAAATTAAAGACTATTAATCATTTTTTATTATACTTGATATATTAATATTAATTAACATAATCATTCAAAATATGAAATCAACCTATATTATTTTTTAGTATTTAAAATATTTTATTATTTTATTATCGAATAATATCGAGTTGGTTATTTTTTATTTTTAATAGTTTATACCATAAATCAATTTTCAATAAGATACTTGTATTAGTTTGATAATGATTAGAAATTATTTTTATTTAAAATTAAAAACTTATAAATAAGATAATATTTATAATCTTATAAAAAATAATTTTTTTATTTTATCTAATATAATATTATATTCTCAATCATAACCAATTAAAAAAAGCATACAAAAATATTAACCCATATGTACATTCAATTAGCATACAAAAATTTTCACCCACTCATTACTATAGTACTATGCACTCAAATTATCTCATAAGTGATTTAGTTGAGTTATACAATATTCAAATAGTATCCATATTAAAAGAAATAAATATTAATATTATATTTAAATACAAATTTTTAAAAAATAAAATTTACACTTATTTATAAAACGCAGAAAAATCATTTTATATTTCGTATAACTAAGTTTATACTTATTAGGCATCGTAGAAGAGATCTTGGATGAAGCATAGAATTCCTCCACTTGTGGTTTGCCTTTGTCCCATCCACAAATATCGACAATCCAAGAATCTGAAAATAGACGTAATGATTTAAAGATATTTTATATACTTTAAATAATTAAATATATAAAAGAAAGGTAATTAATTTAATTTATATTTATTAATTAACCATCATTTCACATAATGTAATTCATTTTTGCCTAGAAGAGAGGGGGAGGGGAGGTTTTACCCCATGAGGATGGTGAAGATTACAGTGAATGATCATTTACTTTGTAAAAAAAAAAAAAAAACAGATCATTACCAAGCAAGGCTGCCTAGTAGTCCGGTTGTTGGCTCTCAGCCATGGGACCGAGTCGTTGGCTGGAGTCATCATCAGTTGTGCTGTCTCTTCCTTGTGCACTGTGTCCTAACCTTCAAATCAATCTCTTGCAGGGTGCGAGTGCGCCAGGCTCGGAGAGCTTTAGAGTGTTGGCTCAAAGATGGGACAAGCGAGTGATTGTATAAAATGTGTTCCTTCCCCTATTTTATGACCCACTTTTTTTTGGGTAAAATCTCACACTACCATTTTAACAAAAATTTAAATAATGAATTAATATTTTTTCCTGAAATAAAAAATATTCTTTTAATAAAAATTTCAAATAAGGCATAATATTATTTTTATTTAAATAATTTCATAACATTTTCATGTTCATAATTTTTACGCTTGCCACACCCTCCTAGAACAAAAAAGTTAACTAATTAGATGATCTAATTTAACTAATTATGCAAATGCTAGACATAATTATCAAAAGCCAACCAAATTATGGGACTCGATAGGTCCAAAAGTACTTTATTAAAGTATCATATAAATGTAGCATTAATAATAACATAGATACAAATAGTATATACTGACTCTAACTAATAGTTTTAATCATCCAAAATAATAATATAAATTCATCATAAAATATATAAATAGTTTTTTCCACCTTAAGTGGGCAAACATTGAAGCACCGCTCATGATTGACAACAATCACGTGACGTGACAGCACTCCTACTAGTCCTCTAATTATGGCTAATTAGGGGACATTGGTTATGTTAATGGTTAACGGGGCAATCACTTGAATTGTCATGTTATTATAGGCTTTGTCATTTGGACAAGAAGGCAAACGTCTATCCAAATTTTTGGACACTGCACCGTTATTGGACGACTGGTACCTGGAAAAATAAAAAATTAAAAAAAAAGTCCCTAAAAAAATGAAGATTAAGGGCACTATTTGATCCAAATACGTTTACTCTCACTTGTGTGTAAAATATAATACTACTACACCAAATGTCTTTAGTTATAAACATCTAATAATATATCCTATATTCAAAAAATAAATATTATAAAAATTCTAATTTAATTTTAAAGATTTATCAACTAAGAAAAATTTTAAAAATAGTTTATAAAATTACTAGTATCTTATTTTATATTACATTTTAAAAAATATTTAAATATAATTTTAAAATCCGATCACACCAAATAAAATACGATTAAATTTAATGTTAGTACGACTCAGTCACATTAAATTTAATATTTAAATTTGGGATGAGTGATGAGTTCAACTATAATTGACTCAAAGCTAGTTTTGGATCACTTTATGGGTTGAGTAATAAAGTAGTTGACTAGAAAGAATTAAATTATTCTTATCTTTTTAGTGACACCTAAGACAAAATAAGAAAATTGTGTTGTTACCTTCCATGGGCATATGTTGAATCAAATAGTAATAGATGAGATTTGACTCTTTGATGGAAAGCATATCCATTAGAAATTAAAAAGTTCTATTATTATATGTTAAGCTCATGAGTTTGGTGTGATGTTAATAGAAAATGAACCCAAGTTACATGGCACTATGCACATTAAGAATAGATGAAAGATAGTTAACAATGTGATGAACTTTAATTTCACGCACCAAATTGATTATCAAGTTAGACCTATATAACAATCATTATATACTCTTGATTCTACAATAGTATATTTCTCACCAAAATATAATCGACATTACACAATATTTAAAACAATAAGTACTTCTCAAAAATCACTATAAATTTAAACTTTCATAAACCAACTTAGATTCTTTACAAAAAAAACATAAAAAATTCAGAGAATAACAATAATTGCTTTGGATCTCATCTAGTTAAAATCGAGGGTCCTACCTTGTCATGCCCCGATCAGAATCTCGGGTTAAACAATAAGCAACCCCTTGTACTACTACCGATTCTATAGCGGTGGAATCATTCATCAACATAGTATCAACATGATATAAAACCAATAATTTATACCACATCCATTTTTTTAGTAAAAGTTTGAAATTTTTATAAATGTAATGTACAAGTTTATAAAATATTTAAAACACTAGGAAAATCATGTAATACTAAATAGATAGCCTTTGTTGATTCAATTCAAGCATGTCTACCTCGATCTCAACCTCGGTTGTAGGTGCAATTCAACCCTCCTGATCATTTTCCCTTTTTCCTTTCTTATCTATTTATTAGAAAATGTGTTAGGGGAGGATGTGAGCAATGTTTAATAAGTGTGAAGATCGATCATTGAGTCATTCATAGCCTCGATGTTATCTCTACTAAAAATAGTTAATATGAATTCTTATAATTGTTTACTTTCTATTTTTTAAAAATAGTTTGAAAGCCAACAACCACTACTACGAGGTACTTTTAAAATGGTAGTTCAATAATCATTTCACCAAAAGAGAGATTATTCGTTAATGGTTTTTTAATACTAGGATTTTTGAAACTTGGATTTAAACCACTTGGACCAGAAAACTAAGATCGAAAATAGAACCCCAAAATGAGTATGGGATTCAAACTAGATAAAAAATCGAGGTTGAAAATAGGAATGAGAACCCAAGCCAGAAATGAAGATCCAATCGAGATAGAGATCTATCTCTCCAGCAAGAAACTGAGATTTGGGAAAACATCGGATTTCTGATAGATCGTCCCGAATCGAAATTTTGGGTTAAATTACCCCAAATCGAAATTTTGGGTTAAATTACCGAGGGGACCCGAAGAGGGGAAAATGTAATTTTGGAATTTAAAATAAAAAAAGAGGGCAAAAGAAAAAGGGTGCCAAGTTGGTTTTTAGATCCAACCCAACTTCCCCGTCTAAAACCCCATGTTTGCGACCCCTTTCACCCGACATGATCCTATAGTGTGCTGCTCAAGGATTTTGATCAATTCGATCTAATTTTTAGCCAAATTTCTTGGCACAAAGCCTATGATCAACTTGAAAACCTTAGTAGCGGTCTACCTACAAACTTAATTGACCTATCTCTTCCCCATCTTGTATTTTGAAAAATGGAAAAATCATTACAGGACTCACTCCAGACACCCAATTTTTTCTACTTGAAATTCTCTCTCACCCGACCACTAAATAGAGTGTTCTTGGTGTCCAAATTCAGTAAGGGACTTCTCTTGATTTTTGTGGCCGAATCATGATATGTTAGTGGTTAGAAAATGTTGCACGAGGGTCATTTTGGTTGACTTTGATTTGGGACAATAAATCGCTGTCGCACTGCCACCCTTTCATCCAAAAAATCACCCCTTCCTCGGTTAGGGAAATTGGACAGTGCACTGGCGCCCTATCAATGTTATTCCCAATTTTTCCAATCATCCCAAAATCATTTTTGTTCCCAAATTTCCTTTAGAAAATATGTGCTTTGATACCAGTAAAAGTTGTCATGCCCTGTAAACCTCACTCTTTGGAGTTAAGGAAAACCGGAAAAAGAACCTGTCAAACCATGTGAGAAAACCGAACCAGTTCACAAACCCAATCATCAGAGAACGGGCAATTTAGGGCATTTAAAACTCTCGAGTGACCCAATGGTTCATAAAAACCTTGAAAAAGGACCTTAGGACAATTTGGGAGAGAAAACTAGACCGGTTTAGGCAAACCAGATCTGAGTTGGATTGAACTGATTTATAAACTGAGTCGGTTTATGAACTGAAACCACTAGAGAAAGGGCAAACCAGAAAATTTATGGATCCAGAGTGACTTAAAGAGTTACAAAAGTCATGAAAAAAAAGACTTTAGGATGAATTGGAGATGAAAACCAAACCGATCTGGACCGGTTTGAATCACTATTAAATCGAATGTTAAATTAATTTTTCTAGGTGGCTTAAAAAATTCAAATTGGACAATTGAGGCCACCATTGTATAGAGAATGAATTTAGATGAATTTTGAAATTTTTAATTTTGAAAAACTTGGTCAAATTGGGCCTGAACTGGCCGGTTTAAACTTTGAACCTAGTTCGGACCGGTACGGTCTGATTCGGAACAGTGTCGTCTTCTTCCTTCAAATGACAACACTGTTCACTTCCTGGAAAATCGAACCAGCATCGGCAAAAGGAAACATTTTCGTTCAATACGTTTCAGGCCATCAATGTCTATTATAAAGGTGCCAAACGGATGACCGACAAATCCTCGAGTTCCCTATATAAAGAGCCCTCTCCATTCATCCTCTCCACACCTGAAAACCTCACTCTCTCTCAGCTACTCAATTTTCCAGTAAAGCTCAAACTAGAGCTCCGATATAGGGTCTTTTCTGAGCAAAAAAAGGCGTGATCAGGTTCCTTAGACTCGTGGAAAAGTCAGCTACACGGTGGTAGTCTCCAATTGCTCCAAGAGTCGTTGGAGAAGCGCTAGCGTGATTGAACAGTGAAGCAGCTCCGATGGACTAAAGCTGCCCTATTTCTGTCGAGCTAAAATTGACCAATTTGAGCCATCCTTAGGCCAAACAAAGCTCTCCCAACACCTCCTCTACCCTCCTACGATCGAATTAGTGCATAAAGGTAAGCCAATTTGGCCCCCCTATGTGAATTCCAATCAATGCTAGAGAGAGAATTGGTAGATTTCCACTAATTAAATTATCCCTCAATTTGACATGAATTGAGTAATTCTTAATTCTAGGAAGGACTTTGGGACGAGAGCAATCTGCCTAAATCGAAAGCTCAGACCCCCGCGCCTTCGACTTTAAGCTTTCGAAGCTTTCTCTCTCTACGTTTAATTTTCCGACGAAGCTCCATTTGAGCTCGTTCCACTTTCAAATCATGCGATTCAAAGTGCAATTGAATTGTATGAAGGTGTAGAAACTCCAATCTAACTTCAATTTGAACAATTAAACTCATTTGATTGGTCAATTTGATTAAATCAAATTTAGCTAAGTTAGAAGGTTGAAATTGGGGGAAAAATTGGGGATTTTCAAAATTTGAGGGACTAAAATGCAATTTCATAAAATTGAGGGCTAATTGGGCATGATAAAGATGTTGGAAGACCAATTGGGCAATTTTTGGAATTTTGGGGGCAAAACTTACCATTTTTGTAAAGTAGGGGTCAAAATGGTAATTTTGGAAAAATTTGGGACCAAATTGGGAATTTGGGAAACCTGAACCCCTTTATGTGATTTTGAATAAATTGAGGTCACATGGTGAATTTTAGAAGTTTCGGGACTCAATTTGGAGAAAAATTGACATTTGGGACCTAAAATAAAATAAAGACTTTAGGGACCAAATTGCAAATATTTGAAAAGTTAGATATTTTTATTCATTCATAATGAATGAAGGCTATCAAGCCAAAAGATTATGAACAAGGATGTTTATACCATGTAAGAATAGGAGGTATCGGGAACGCCAACTAAGAAAAAGCTTGCAAGGAGACGAAAATTGATTAAGAGGAAAACACTACATTCACGGGTGAGTAGGAGTCCTTCTTGACGAGAGCTCGAATAGCTCACATAGGTCGGAGGCCTCGGTTTTGGAACTTGGGGGCTAATATGCCTGATTTTTAAAATCTCGTACAGTGGGCTGAAGGCTAGTTGGCATGAGCAGGAGCTCGTAAACAAACATGAATTTAAGCCATGAAAACTTTAAATGAATGATTTATTTGGCCATGGTACCAAGACAAGACTGACATACTCGATGGACTAGCAGCAGTGCAACATGACAGGTCGACAGACTAGTCCAGACAAACAACTGCAGGTCGAGTTGAGGGTCGGGGCCGTTGGACCAATGGTATCACATATTAAATGGCTTATGTGGAAATATATTATTTTGTGCATGCACTGAGGTACGAGACCTTAAAGACACCCAAGAGGGGTAGTGATGCGTCCTAGGGCTACTGGATGACATGGTGGAGATAAGGGTAGTTTGTTGTGCCAGTAGTCTTGGAAGCTTGACGTAGCTTCATGCACATGAGCTCGGGGTGCGGTCAAGATGAGGTCTCTATCCTCATATGGACACAGTTTTTATTTCGGGATTGAGGGTCGGATGTTGCGTACATCCACTCATTCTCAGGGTAAAAGTGGACGTGCTTCTATCTAGGTGGCCAGTAAAGTCACTCCGACGCCACAAGTGGGTGCAGTAGATGTTCTACCCTGCGAATATGTGTTCCCTTCATGATAAACGGTGTGTGTTGGTTGATAAACACACCATTGCGATTGAGAAATGGATATGAAAACTGAGATTTTGAGAATGAGATATTTTAAAGAAAATGAGGAGTCTGGCACACTCCAATTTAAAAACTATTTTATTGAAATTTCATTTTTTTAAAAACATCCATTCACTGAGTTATAGAAACTCACCCAAACTTTTTATCAATTTTCAGGAAGTAGAGAAATGACTAGGGATAACACCAAGCCTTACCATCTGTCAGGTATGCTTAATTTTTTTAAGCTTGCATTTTATTTGATAAATGTTATTCCAGGGAACAAGGTTGAAATTATGTCTGACTCCTCTTGAATTAAAGAAGGGGGAAACCCCTTGTAAATCCCGCTCTTTGGAGTTAAGGAAAATCGGGAAAAGAACCGGTCAAATCGAGTGAGAAAATTGAACCGGTGCAAAAACCCGATCATCAAGAAATGGGAAAATTGAAGAATTTTCAACTTCCAAGTGACTCATAATGGTTCATAAACCTTGGAAATGAACCTTAGGACAAATTAGGAGAGAAAAACCATATCAGTTCGGGTGAACCGTATCCAAACCAGATTGAACTGGTTTATAAACCTAACCGGTTTATGAACCGGAATCTATAGAGAGAGGGAAAACCGAAAAAATTATGGATCCCAAGTGACCTAAAGAGTCACATAAGCCATGCAAAAGGACTTTAGGATGAATGGGGGATGAAAACCAAACCGGTTCGTGTGAACTGGATCCGAACCAGATTGAACCAATTTAGATCGGTTTGAACCACTATTGAACCAAATGCTAAATTAATTTTTCTAGGTGGCTTGAAAAATTCAAATTTGATATTTGAGGCCACCATTAGAGAGAAAATGAATTTAGAAATTTTTAAATTTGAAAAATTCGGTCCAATTGGGGGCGAATGGACCGGTTTAAGCTTTGAACCGGTTCGGACTGATCCGGTCCGGTTCAAAATAGTGTCGTCTTCTTCCATTAGATGATAGCCCTATTCACCTGCCGGAAAATTGCGCAACACCGGTGAAGCTGAAAAGTCTCTAGCTAGGGAGTTTCATGCAATGAATGATCACCATTAAGGTACCAATCGGATGGTCAAGAAATCTCTGAGCTTCCTATATAAAGAGCCTCTCCTCATTCATCCTCTTCACACCTGAAAACTCCATTCTCTCTCAGCTGCTCCAATTTTTGGCGAAGCTCGAACTAGAGCTCCGACTTGGGCACTTTTTTGAGCCAAACAAAGCAAGGTTGAGTTCTTTAGAATTGAGGAAAAGTTAGCTATGTCACGCCTCAATCTGGTTTGGTCGGATCCCCGTGATCAACCCGCTACTCTCCTAGTTTATTAAAGGGTTTCCCCTTGTTATAAACCGTAAAGAGTAAGGCGTCCTTTAAACCTACACTTTTCTTGGAATAACATAAATCAAAACTGCATAATATTTTAAATTTATCATACCTGTCTCGCAGGCGTCTGGGTTAATGGTCTTTAAGGGTAGGCTTTCCGGAATATCCTGAAAGGGATATAAGGGAGGGGGTGAGTATGACTACTTAGTGAATGGATTTTCAAAAATTAACTTTGGGGAAAAGAATTATATTGGAGTGTGCCAGACCCCTTTCTTTTAAAAATCCTTTCATTTAAAATCTCAGGTTTTACCACCATTTCCTTATTTAATCACGGTGTGTCATCACCCAACACACAACCTTCATCATGAAGGTCAAACACACATTTGCAGGCTAGCACATTCACTGAACCCACTTGTGGCGTCGGAGTGACTTTACCGGCCACATAGGTAGAAGTACGTCCACTTCTACCCTGAGAATGAGTGGATGTATGTGACATCTGACCCTCAATCCTGAAATAAATTGTCCATGTCTGTATGAGGATAGAGACCTCATCCTATCCCCACCCCAGTCTCATGTGCTTAGTGCTACTCCAAAATTTGCACGGTCACCTGGTATGACAAATTGCCCATATACTCACCAGGTCGTCAAGGGCCCTTAGGATGCATCACTTCCCCTCATGGGCGTCTTGATGATCCCGTAATCATAGTGAATGAACAAATAGTATTTTCTTATCATGACATATAATCTATAGTGCCACCGGTCCAACGGCCCCGACCCTCAACTAAATCTGTAGCTGTTTGTCTTGATTGGTCCGTAGACCTATCATGTCACACTGCCATTAGTTGACTGAATATGTCGGTCATGTGTTGGTACCATGGCCAAAAAATTCATTTATTAACGTTTTATGGCACATATCTCATGTTTGTTTACGAGCTCCTGCTCGTGCCTACTGGCCTATGGCCGACTTGTTCGAGATTTTCAAAACTAGGCATAATAACCCCCAAGTTCCAAAACCAAGGCCCCCAACCTATAAGAGCTATTCGAGCTCCTGTCAAGATGGTCTCCCAAATTGTTTAAGCATTGACACATAGTCAGGGGAGAGCACTTTCGACAAAAATATGTTTTCAACTGTCCATTATACCAACCGGGTATAAGAACATCTTCACTCAAACCGATGAATAGGTTTTCAACTTCCTTTGAGGAAGTTTCATCATACCAACCGGGTATTATCTACTTACAACCGGTAAGTAGCTTTTCCACATAATTTTCACATCACTCCTCTAAGTTGTGATGTTTAAAATACCACTTGGTAGTGGGTTTTCATTTCGAGGTACTTATCATCCCCAACCGGGTATGATATAAAATCTCACTCACCTGTTAATGTAGTGAATTCCACTAGATTGGTTCCTTGTATTCACACGAGTTTGTCCTTGCTGGCGTTCCTAGTACTTCGTATTCCTACACGATATGAACATCTCGGTTCATTATCTCTCGGCCTAATAGCCTTCATTCATTACAAACGAATGAGAAAAACCAAACTTTTATTTATATGCAATTAGGTCCATAAAGTTATTTTTCTTTAAGTCCCTAATGCCAGTTTTTCCTCAAATTGAGTCCCAAAACTTTTAAATTTTCACTTGGGGCCTCAATTGATTGAATTTCACAGAAAGGGGTTTAAATTTCCCAAATTTTCAATTTGATCCCTCAACTTATCCAAAATTTCCATTTTGCCCTTCCTTTACAAAAATGGTAAATTTTACCCCAAAAATTCTAAAATTCCTCAATTGGCCCTCTAACATTTTTATCATGCACAATTGATTCTCAATTTTAGAAAATTACATTTTGGTCCTTAGAATTTTTTAAAATCCCTAATTTTCCCCCCAATTCCAACTTCTCAACACAACCGAATTTGATTTCATCAAATTGACTGATCAAATGTTTCAAATTGTTGAAATTGAAGTTGAAATTGAGTTTCTACATATTCATACGATTCTCTAGCAATTTGAATATCATGTTTTAATGCCGAAACGAGCTCAAACAGAGATTTGCTGAAAAATGGACTGTAGAGAGAGAAAGCTTCAAGTACTCAATGGTGAGGGTGCGACGGTCTGAGCTTTCTATCTCGGCAGGTAGCTCTTCTCCTAAGGTTCTTCCTTGGATTAAGTGTGACATCAATTGATATCAAATTGGATTAGAATTCTGTCATTGAAATTCGGCCGACTCTCTCTCTAGCACCGATTGGAAATTGCAGAGGGGAGCCGAATTGGCTTACCTTTCCATGCTAATTCGGCCGTGGGAGGGCTGAGGAAGTGTTGGGGAGGGGGGAGGGGCTTGGTTTGGCATGAGGAGGGCTTGAATTGGCCGATTTCAACTCGGCCGAAATAGGGCAGCTCCGGTTCACCAGAGCTGCTTCACTGTTTAATCACGCCGGCGCTTCTCTGGCAACTCTTGGAACGAATGGATGTCACCACCATATAGCTTACTTCTCCCTGGTTCTAAGGAACCTGACCTTGCCTTCTTTGGCTAAAAAATGACCATATATCAGAGCTCTAGTTCGAGCTTCACCAAAAAACTACGCAACTGAGAGAGAGTGAGCTTTTCAGCTGTGGAGAAGATGAATGGAGAGGGGTTCTTTATATAGGGAGCTCGGGGACTCGTCGGTCGTCCGTTTGGCACCTTTATGACATAAATTGATGCCCTAAAACATATTGAATGAAGATGTTTCTTCTTCATCGACGTTGATTCGATTTTCCAGTGAGTGAACAGTGCTATCATCTAAAGGAAGAATATGACACTGTTCCAAACTGGACTGGATGGATCTGAACCGGGTTGAAATCTTAAACTGGTCTGTTCACCCGCATTTGATCGAAATTTTCAAATCTAAAAATTTCTAAATTCATTTTATGTCCAATGGTGGCTTTAAATCTCAAATTTGAATTTCTTAAGCCACCTAGAAAAATAAATTTAGAATCCGGTTCAATAGTAGTTCAAACTGGTCCAAACTGGTTTGGATCCCGTTTACTTGAACCAGTTTGGTTTTCATCTCTAATTCATTCTCAAGTTTATTTCAATGACTTTTAGAACTCCTTTGGTAACTTGGGATCCACAAATTTCTAGGTCTGCCCTCTCTCTATCGATTCTGGTTCTTGAGTAGATTCAGTTCATAAACCGGTTCTATTCGGTTCAGACCCAGTTCACTTGAACCGGTCCAGTTTTTTTTCCCAATTCATCCTAGGGTTCTTTTCCATGATTTATGAACCATTTTGTGTCACATGGAAGTTGTAAATTCTCAATTTGCATGTTTCCTAATAATCTAGCTTGTAGATCGATTTAGTTTTAAAATTCAAAACTGACTGGTCCTTTCCCCAGTTTTCTCATTATCAAAGGATGGGGTTTACAAGCTACACGCTTATAGTCTCCATTTGCTCCATGAGTCATTGGAGAAGCGCCAGCGTGATCGAACAGTGAAGTAGCTCCGGCAGACCAAAGCTGCCCTATTTCAGCTGAGCTGAAATTGGCCAATTCGAGCCCTTCTCAGGCCAAACCAAGCCCCCCAACACCTCCATAGCCTTCCTACAGCTGAATTAGAGTTGAAAGGTAAGCCAATTCGTCTCCCCTCTATAATTTCTGACCGATGCTTGAGAGAGAACTGACAGAACTTTGATAATAAAATTCTCACTCATTTCAGCGTCAATTGATGCAATTCTTGATTCTAGGATGAACCTTAGGATGAGAGCTATCTGCCCACATTGAATGCTCGGGCCATCGTACCCCAGACGGTAAACTTTAGAAGCTTTCTCTTTCTAAGTCCAGTTTTCCGGCAGAGCTCCATTTGAGCTCATTCTGGCACCAAATCGCGCGATTCAAAGTGCAATTGAATCATATGAAGGTGTAGGAACTCCAATGTAATTTCAATTTCAACAATTAAAGTCATTTGATTGGTCAATTTGATGAAATCAAATTCGGCAAAGTTAGAAGGTTGAAATTCGGGAAAATTTGAGATTTTAAAAAATTAGAGGGACTAAAATTCAATTTCATAAAATTGAGGACCAATTGGGAAATTTTTGGAATTTTGGGGGCAAAACTTACTATTTTTGTAAAGTAGGGGCAAGATGGTAATTTTGGAAAAGTTGGGGGACCAAATTGGAAATTTAGGAAATTAAACCCCTTTTGTGAATGTGAATAAATTGAGGTCCTAAGATAAATTTTAAAAGTTTTGAGACTCAATTTGAGGAAAAATCGGCATTAGAGGACTTAAAGTGAAAGAAAAATAACTTTGGGGACCTAATTGCAAATAAAGGAAAAGTTGATTTTCTCATTCATTTGGGATGAACGAGGGCTGTTAGGCCAAAGAATAATGAACAAGAATGGTCATAACGTGTAGGAACATGAAGTACCGAGAGTGCCGGCTAAGAAGAGTTTGAGTATGGATAACAAGCCGGCTAAAAGAAATTTCACTGCACGATCGGGTGGGTGGGATTTATATATCATACCTGTTTGGGATGATAAGCACCTCGATAATGAAAAACCATTTTAAGTAGTATTTTAAACATCACACCTGAGTGGAGTGATGTGAAAATCACGTGAAAAAACTACTTACTAGTTGTAAGTAGATCATACCCGGTTGGTATGATGAAACTTTCTCGAATGAACTGAAAAACCCATTTATTGATTATGAGCGAAGATGTCCTGAAACTCGGTTGCTATGATGGACAGTTGAAAATATATTTTTGTCAGAAGTGCTCTCCCCTAACTGTGTGTCACTGCTTAAACAATTTGGGAGACCTTATTGACGGGAGCTCAAATAGCTTTGTTAGGCCGAAGGCCTCGGCTTTGGAACTTGGGGGCTGTTATTCCCAATTTTGAAAATCTCAAACAGTGGGCCCTAGGTCGGTTGGCACGAGTAGGAGCCCATAAATAAAAATGATTTATATTACATGAAAACTTAAGTAATTGAATTATTTGGCCATGGTACCAAGATAGAACCGACATACTCAGTCAACTAGCGGTAGTGCAACATGACAGGTCTCCTAACTAGTTAAGACAAATAGTTGCTGGTTGAGTTAAGGGTCGGGGCCGTTGGACTAGTGGCACCACATATTATATGGAATCATTTGAAAAATGTTGATTGTGCATGCATTGTGTTTATGGGAGCTTCAAGATGCCCAAGAGGGGTAGTGATGCGTCCTTGGGCCTTGAATGACTTGGTGGATATAAAGGTAGTTTGTCGTACTAGAAACCTTGTGAAGCTCAACGTAGCTTCAAGTGAATGAGACCAGGGTGGGGTTAGGATGAGGTCTCTATTCTTATACGGACACGAAGATTTATTACAGGATTGAGGGTCAGATGTTGCGAACATCAACTCATTCTTAGGGTAGAAGTAGACGTGCTTCTATCTAGGTGTCTGATAAAGTCGCTCCGACGCCACAAGTGGTTCAGTGGTTAATAAAAAATGGTGATAAAAACTAAAATTTGAAATGAAAGGTTTTTAAAAGAGAATAAGGAGCCTGACACACTCCAAAACAAACATTTTCCTAAAAGTTAAATTTTGAAAACCCATTCACTGAGTCGTTATAGTCACCCCCTCCCTTATATCCCTTTTAGGAAATCCCGGAAAGCCTACCCCAAGGACCATCAACTAATACGCTTGTAAGATAGGTATGATAAGTTTAAAATTTTATGCAGTTTTGATTTATGTTATTTCAGAAAAGGTGCAGGTTTAAAGGACACCTTACTCTTCAAGGTTTATAAACAAGGGGCAACCCTTAGTAAACTAGGAGAGTGGTGGGTTCTTCATAGGGATCTGACCAAACCGGGTCGGGGCGTGACAACTTGAGTGGTATTAGAGCCTGTTTCCTCGAATACATAATCAAGACTAGAAAAGATAGTAATGAATAGAAATGATTTAAAAATTTTTAGATGGCTCACAGGAGAGGAACCAAGAAAACTAGGACTGGCGTTACCAACACCACCCAACTCTCTGTCCCTATAGGGAGATTACTATAAAATACCCGAGAAGTCCCAAAGAACCAAACATTAGTGGGAGGTATCCAAAAGGATGGTGCCAGGATCTGTTGAGGTCATAATCCCAAGTACGAAGGAAGCCAAGCCTAAGGCTAGGAACGCCATTAAGGGCTTATAACCTTACTAAAAAAGACACTTGTCAAGAACCCAATAGCTTCCCATCTGTTTCGTAGACATTTTTTGTAATGGGGTAAAACCCCAAACTATTGTACTACCTCTCCAATAATAAAGAATTCCAAGTTATTAAAAATTATGTTTCTAAAAAATGATGTAACCTTGCACCTCAAGCTATAGGAAGATTGCCCAAGAAAGGTAAACAAACAAACTCACGTTACCCTAGACATCAGAGAGACCTAGGAGATTCCCATCCCAAATAAAGGAATAAATCAAGGGAATTATTAGGTGAAGAAAGCACGACAAGAAAACCATCAAGGTAATTAAGGACTCTAGGAGAACACTTGAATTAATAGCTAGACAAGAAAATGACCTATTACAAGCTGTAAGGGAAATAGGACATGAACTGAAGAAATGTCCCACACCACAAGGATTTTGAATAATACTTTTCATGGATAGCAACCCCATAGCTATAGGAATTTGAAAGGATACCATCTCTAGAAACAGGACTCCTACTTAGAATTTTAAGCCACATCTAGGAGGAAGCTCTTCAAAATCCTTGTGTAGTGGCAAGAAGGGTTGAAGGTAGGACCACGATAAACCGCAAAAAGAATAAAGGATTGCTGAAGAGAATTCTCCCTTAAATTTCTAGCCATCTAGGAGCAAGGAAGTAAGCGCCTCTGCAAGATAAGACAAACTGAGCATTTGACAACAAATGGGATATCACAGGATGATAAGTGCAACCTATTTTAGGAAAAAGTAGAGAAGTCAAATTGGAGTTTCAAACCAACATACCAGATGTAAGCAGATCGAAATAAATAGTCAAGGAGAATAAAAGATGCCCTAAGGAGGACCGAGAGGTAGTAAGGACTAAACCCTAACAAGGGCAATAGAATGGTTATAAAGGACAAGAAGACTCGAAGGACAACTAACTCAAGATAATTAGACAAGATGAATAGTAAGGGTAGGACAAGTAACAAACCAACCCTCGTGAGGGTCATAGATTAAATTCTAGTCAAGAAAGGAAAGATGGAAAGGCCTAACATTTGGAAAAGAAGGATGGATGAAATCCTTAAAGAGATCAATTGTCAACACCAAATTGACAACCAAACTCAAAGCCAGGAGAAGATTAAGTAAGGCTCACACAAAGAGGTCTTGAGACAAACCATGTTTAAACCTTTCCCAAGTAAGAAAACTTGCACATGATACAAGCATAATTAAGAGAATGGTACAAGGATGTACCGCTAGATTTCCCAAAAAGGGTGCATGGGAAGGACAACATCAAAGGATGTCATTTAATGATTAGATACTTCCAAAGAACAAATGAAAAAGAAATTTTGGGAGAAAGGAAAGGAATCCTACCAAGGAAGGAAATCTCGGAAAGGCATACGTATCCCAACTAAGAGGAAAAAGGAACCAATCGAAATTGAATGAAAGATAAGCTCACAAATGAAATGCTGGTTGAGACAGAAAGATTAAGTACGAAGGAAAAGTACTCATGAGGGCCTAAAAAGTAAATTAAACCCAAGGAACGGGTAAGTCGGAAGATATCATCAAAAGATGATCTACGAGTAATAAAGTGGAGGTTTGCCCATAAAAAGGAGAATATAATAAAATACATCTAAGAAATCTTGGAGAGGTAAGTTCCCTAGTTAAGAAGTAACTAGAGTTAATGACCACTGATATCAAGGCCAGTTGTGGTCCATGCCCAAATGATTGGAACCAAAAAGACCTAATAAGGAACTTGGGAAAGGATGAGTGGGTAAGGAAAACCAATACGGTTATAAAAGTTGATTGGATAATGGTAATGGTAGTCAAGGAATACTACTAAACAAAAGAGGAATGAAGTTATACGATCCTTGAAAAGTTATAAGTTGCAAACAACTCTCAAGGAGGTGTTTTGGAAATCTAATGGACATAGAGACAAGATCTAGAAAATGTAATGCTGTAAGGGGGATGTAAGCCCAAAAATCCTGAGGAAAACATGACTCAAAATAAGGAAGAGTCAGTTATTAAGCATGACAAGGTCAAATATAAAATTTAGACTAAAATTGAAATGAATAACGGATGAAGGAAGAGTCGAAATAGGACGAAAAGGGTGATAACAAGGAAACCCGTGAAAACAAGTATGCAATGCTCCAAAGAACATTGAGTTAAGGGTTTCTACAACTAAGAGGTTATTTAGACACATGAATGGTTAGGTATCTTGGAACTCCCAATCATGAGTACAGGACCTCAAAGGGAAAAATGTTGCTCTAAGCAAAGAAAGATGTGAATCTAAGGATATACCCTTGAGTAAGGTATGTCTAGATATGATCAACTCCATGGATGGAGTAAATAATATAAAGAAAAAGAAATTCCTTAAGTAAATGATATAAAAAGGGCTAATTGAAAGAACAAGAGAAGAGTTTGCATGTTAAGTAAACACCAAATGGACATAAAAGGAAATCGTTCCTCATGTAAAGGTTGCAAATTAAGTTTTGGGGACAAAACTCCTAAAAGGAGGGGAGAGTTGTAAACCCTGCTCTTTGGAGTTAAGGAAAACCTGGAAAAGAACCAGTCAAACCGAGTGAGAAAACTGAACTAATTCACAAACCTGATTATCAAGAAACGGGCAAATTGGAGAATTTACAACTTCCAAGTGACTCAAAATGGTTCATAAACATTGGAAAAGAACCTTAGAACAAATTGGGAGGGAAAAACAAGACTGGTTCGAGTGAACTGGTTCCGAATCAGATTGAACCAGTCAGTTTATGAACCGGAACCGATAGAGAGAGGGCAAACCGGGAAAATTATGGATACCAAGTGACCTAAAGAGTGACATATGCCATGAAAAAGGACTTTAGGATGAATGGGGGATGAAAACCAAACTAGTTCAGGTGAACCGGATCCGAACCAAAATGAACCGGTTTGGCCTAGTTTGAACCACTATTGAACCGGATGCTAAATTCATTTTTCTAGGTGGCTTAACAAATTCAAATTTGAGATTTGAGGCCACCATTAGTTAGGAAATGAATTTAGATAAATTTAGAAATTTTTAGATTTGAAAACTTCGGTCAAATTGGGGGTGAACTGGCTTGTTTAAACTTTGAACCTAGTTCGGACCGGTCTGGTTCGGTTCGGAATACTGTTGACTTCTTCCTTGAGATAACAACACTATTTATCTATCGGAAAATTGCACAACACTGTTGAAGCTGAATAGTCTCTGGCTAGGGAGTTTCAAGCAATTAATGACCGCCATTAAGGTGCCAATCGAACGGCCAAGAAGTCCCCGAGCTTCCATTATAAAGAGCCCCTACTCATTCAAGGCAAGGTCAAGTTCTGTAGAACTGGGGAGAAGTCAGCTACACTCCCGTAGTCTCCATTTGCTCCGAGAGTCATCGGAGAAGCGTCGGCGTGACCAAATAGTGAAGCAACTCCGACGAACTAAAGCTGCCTTGTTTTGGCTGAGCTGAAATCGGCCAATTCGAGCCCTTCTTAAGCTAAACCAAGCCCTTCCAACACTTCCACAGCCCTCCTACAACTGAATTAGAGCTGAAAGGTAAGCCAAATCAGCTCTCCTCTATAATTTCCAACCGGTGCTAGAGAGAGAACCGACATAACTTTGATGATAAAATTCTTACTCAATTCAACATCAATTGATGTAATTCTTGATTCTATGATGAACCTCAGGACGAGAGCTATCTACCCAGATCGAAAGATCAGATCGCCATGCCCCAAACGGTAGGCTTTCGAAGCTTTTTCTTTCTAAGTCCAGTTTTCTACGGAGTTAGAAGGTTGAAAAGTCGGGGGACCAAATTGGAAATTTGGGAAATTATACCCCTTTTTGTGAATTTGAATAAATGGAGGTCCTAAGATAAATTTCAAAAGTTTTGGGACTCAATTTGAGGAAAAATCGACATTAGGGACATAAAGTTAAAGAAAAATAACTTTAGGGAGCTAATTGCAAATAAAGGAAAAGTTAGTTTTCTCATTCATTTGGGATGAATGAGGGCTATTAGGCCAAATAATAATGAACAAGAATGTTCATAATGTGTAGGAACATGAAGTGTAAACCCTGTCATTTGGTAATAAGAAAAACAGGGAAAGAACCAGTCATTTTCAAATTAAAAAATGAGTCGATCTACAAACCCGATTATTAGGAAATAGGCAAATTGAGGAATTTACAACTCCCAAGTGACTCAAATGGTTCATAAACCTTGGAAAAAAACCTTAGGATAAGTTGAGGGAGAAAACCAGACCTGTTCGGGTGATCCACATTCAGCCGGTTTATGAATCGTAATCGATAGAGAGAGGGTAAATCGGGGAATTTATGGATCCCGAGTGACCTAAAGAGTCATATAAGTCATGGAAGAAGACTTTAGGATCAGAAGGGGATGAAAACCAAACTGGTTCAGGTGAACCAGATCCGAACCAGAATGATCAGGTTTAGACCGATTTGAACTACTATTGAACTAGATTGTAAATTTATTTTTCTAGGTGGTTTAAAAAATTCAAATTTGTGATTTGAGACCGCCATTGGATAGAAAATGAATTTAGATGAATTTAGAAATTTTTAGATTTGAAAATTTTGGTTGAATCGGGTGTGAACTGGCCGGTTTAACTTTGTACCTAGTTCGGACCAGTTTGGTCTAGTTCGGAACAGTATGTCTTCTTCCTTCAGATGATAGCACTATTCACTCATCGGAAAATTGTGATGTGCCAGTGAAGCTGAAAAGTCTCTGGCCATGGAGTTTTAGGCAATGAATGATTGCCATTAAGGTGCCGATCGGACCACCAAAAAGTCTTCAAGCTTCCTATATAAAGACCCCCTCATCATTCATCCTCTCCACACCTAAAAAGCTCACTCTTTCTCAGCTGCTTAGTTTTCCGGTGAAGCATGAACTAAAGCTCTGATATAGGGTCATTTGTGAGCCAAAGAAGGTGAGGTTGGGTTCCTTAGAATCGGGGAGAAGTCAGCTACACGCCTATAGTCTCCGTTTGCTCCGAGAGTTGCCAGAGAAATGCCAACATGATAGAACAATGGAGCAGCTCCGACGGACCGAAGCTGCCCTATTTTGGCCGAGCTGAAATTGGCCAATTCGAGCCCTCCTCAAGCTAAACCAAGCTCTTCCAACACTTCCTCAGCCCTCCCACAACCAAAATAGGACTGAAAAGTAAGCCAATTCGGTCCAACTCTATAAGTTTCGACCGGTGCTATAGAGAGAGTCGACAGAATTTTAATGACATAATTCTAATCCAATTCGGCATCAGTTGATGCCATTCTTGATCCTAGGAGGAACCTCAGGAGGAGAGCTACCTGTCCAGATAAAAAGCTTAGACCGCCGCACCTTCACTAGTGATCAATTGAAGCTTTCTCTCTCTATAGACTATTTTCTGGTGAAGCTCCATTTGAGCTCATTCCGGCGTTAAAACTTGTGATTCAAAGTGCTATGGAATTGTATGAACAAGTAGAAACTCAATTTCAACAATTAGAAGTGTTTGATTGGACAATTTGATGAAATCAAATTCGACTGTGTAAGGTAGTTGAAATTGGTGGAAAATTTTGGGGAAATTGGGGAGTTTTGAAAAATTTGAAGGACCAAAATGCAATTTTATAAAATTGAGGGTCAATTGGGCATGATAAGAATGTTACAGGGCCAATTGAGCAATTTTACAATTTTTGGGGGTAAAACTTACCATTTTTGTAAAGGAAGGGCAAAATGGTAATTTTGGAAAATTTGGGGGCCAAATTGGGAATTTGGAAAACTTGATTCCCTTTTTATGAAATTGAGTTAATTGAGATCCCAAGAGGAATTTTAAAAGTTCGGGACTCAATTTGAGGAAAACTGCATTAGGGACTTAAAGTTAAAGAAAAATAACTTTAGGGACCTAAATGCAAATAAAGGAAAAGTTAGTTTTCTCATTCATTTGGAACGAACCAGGAGTATTAGGCCAAAGAATAATGAACACCTATGTTCATTTCGTGTAGGAAAATGAGACATCAAGAACGCCAGCTGAAGTTAAGCTTGCTAGGGATGGAAACTGACTAAGTGGAATTTCATTGCACGATCGCGTGAGTGGGATTTATATATTATACCCGGTTGGGATGATAGGTACCTCGGAAATGAAAACACAATACTTAGTGGTATTTTAAACATCACAACTTAGAGTAGTGATGTAAAAATGACATTGAAAAACTACTTTCTAGTTGTAAGTAGATCATACCTGATTGGTATGATGAAACTTTCTCGGAGGAAGTGGAAAACCCGTTCATCGGTTATGAGCGGAGATATCCTCATACTCGATTGGTATGATTGATAGTTGAAAATATAATTTTGTTAGAAGTTCTCTCCCCTGACTATGTGCCACTACTTAAACAAATTGGGTGACCTTCTCGACGGGAACTCGAATAGCTCTGATAGGCTGGAGGCCTCGGTTTTGGAACTTGGGGGCTAATATGCCCGGTTTTGAAAATCTCGAAGAGTGGGCCATAGGCTAGTTGTCACGAGCGGGAGCTCGTAAACAAACATGAGTTATGTGCCATAAAATTTTAAATAAATGAATTATTTGGCCATGGTTCCAAGTCAGGACCAACATATTCAATCAACTAGTGGTAGTGCGATATGACAGGTCGATGGACCAGTCAAGACAAATTGCTACAAGGTGAGTTGAAGGTCGAGGCTGTTGGACTAGTGGCACCACATATTATAAGGCATGATGTGAAAATACCGATTGTGCTTGCACTATGTTTATGGGACCTTCAAGACGCTCAAGAGGGGTAGTGATGTGTCCTAGGGCCCTGGACGACATGGTGTGTATAAGTGCAATTCGTCAGACCAGGTGACCTTGCAAAGCTCAGAGTAGCTTCAAGTGCATGAGACAGGGGTGGGGACAGGATGAGGTCTTTGTCCTCATATGGACACGGAGAATTGTTATGGGATTGAGGGTGAGATGTCACGAACATCCTCTCATTCTTAGGGTAGAAGTGAATGTACTTCTATCTAGGTGTCTAGTAAAGTCACTCCGACGCCACAAGTTGGTTTAGTGGACGTACTGGCCTGTGATTGTGTGATTGACCTTCATGATTAAGGAGGTGTGTTGGGTGATGGCACACTATGATTAATAAGAAATGGTGATAAAATAGAGATTTGAAATAAAAGGATTTTTGAAAGTAAATAAGAAGTCTGGCACACTCCAAACAAATTTTTTTCCTAAAAGTTAAATTTTGAAAACCCATTCATTGAGTTGTTGTAATCACCCCGTCCCTCATTACCCCTTTTCAGGAAATCCCGTAAAGCCTACCCTCAAGGACCACCAACTAATACCCCTATGAGACAGGTATGATAAGTTAAAAATTTTATGCACTTTTGATTTATGTTATTCTAGGAAAGGTGCAGGTTAAAGGACGCCTTACTTTTTATGGTTTATAACAAGGGAAAACCCTTAAATAAATTGGGAGAGTGGTAGATTGATCACGGGGATCCGACCAAACTGGGTCAGGGCATGACAACTTAAGTGTTATCAGAGACTATTTCCTCGAATACATAATCAAGACTAGAAAATATTGTAACTAATAGGATTTTTTTAAAATTTACAGAAATGGCTCCAAAGAAAGGAAACAAGAGAACTAGGGCTACCGTCTCCAACAGTGCCCAACCACCCTTACCTGTAGAAACTCCTAGAGAAGCCTAGACAACTCCTCTTGGACTCAGCAGGGAATACCAAAGATTGTACGAGGAGTTCACCTGTGTATTTGGGCAACCGAATCTCGTCCCTGAGGCAGTCACCAATTCTTGGGTTGAGCTAGAGGAGGTGCAATCTCACCCTCCCCCTATCAACCATCCCACTCCAATAGACATTCCCAGAAACCTCAAGACTCTCCGACAACTCGGATGTAAACCTTTCCTTGGAGAAAAGGATGTGGGAGCCGCCATAGATTGGCTAGCCAACATCAAGAAACTGATGGGGATTGTCAGGATACCACCAGCGGATATGGTGACCTTGACAAAGTTTTTCCTAGAGGGAAGCGCTAAACGATGGTGGGACAATGTCCAAAAACTACACACCACCATTCCCACTTGGGAACAATTTGAGGAGAGGTACTTAGAGGAGTACTTGGTGCCCCATCTGATAAACGAGAATAAGCAAGAGTACATCTGACTTTGATAAGGGCTTAACTCCATAGTAGAATACGAGACAAAGTTCAATGAGTTAAGACCCTATGCCCCTAACCTAGCTGGACTGGCAGACATATGCTAGAGGTTCATGGACAGTCTCAATATGGACATTCGATATCGTATGAGGGTACTGGGATGCCCCACGGTCCTGGAAGTTATAATCAGTATGGCTCACGAATGTGAACGACTGGTACAGACCCGATGTCGTCGGATGGAGTAGACGACTGGAAAGGAACATAACTGTCCAAGATAGGGAAACAAACCGGCATTCCAAAGGAGAAGGGATGTACCACCACCTCCTCCCCGAGTACTCCCTACATTACCCCAAGGAAACCCTCGTTGTTCGAAGTGTCAAAAGAACCATGAGGGAGTGTGCCATAACTGCTTTGCATGTGGGCAAGTGGGACACTTTGCAAAGGATTGCCCCACCCTTAAGGAGAACAGGCAGAGGAATACTCTTGGACCACCTCAAGGGAATCCCAGGAACCCTTGGCCAGATGCTACAACAAGAGTACCAGCTAGAGTGTACAACCTCACCTAGGAGAAGGCTAGAAGAGACCCTAGCATTGTAGCGGGTACATCCCAAAACCCTCCAAATTAGTTTAAGAGAGTCATGTAAACTAAAGGTCGTTTCGATTTAATAAAAGGGAATTTTCTTCTAATAAATTTCTTCAATAAGGGTATATACAACTATGGGGACAACAAGTCTATGCCCTCTTTGACTCTAGGGCTGAGAGATCCTTCATCAAGGAAGAATTGGTTTCAAGAGTACCCCTAAAGCTCACTCCACTAGATCAAAGCCTTAATATCCTTACCCCTTTAGGAGAAGGTCTAAACAAGAATGAGCAATTAAAGGGATATGAGATAAGGATTGGAGGAATCCCACTCGAAGCTGATTTAATTCCATTACCCTTAAAGGAAGTTAAAGTAATCCTAGGGATGGACTGGCTGAGTAACCATCAGGTGAGGATGGACTGTGGGATGAAGACAGTAATCTTCCGCACTCCCAAGAAAAAAGGATTGAAATTCTAGGGAGATAGAAAGAAAAATGAGGTACAAATGGTGTCCCATTTGAAAGCTCAAAAGTTGATACAGAAAGGTTGTACCACTTTCTTGGCCATGGTAATAGATGAAAAGTCTGAAGAGAAGAGGCTGGAAGACATTCCAGTAGGGAAACACTACCTAGAGGTACTTCCGGAAGAACTACTCGTATTACCTCCAAGTCGGCCAGTGGAGTTCACAATAGAAATAATCACTGGAATAATCCCCATATCCCAAGCCCAGTATCGCATGGCTCTAACGGAATTGAAGGAATTAAAGGAATTAAAGGAACAACTGAACGAATTATTGGAGAAGGATTTCATACGTCCAAGTTAGTCTCCGTGGGGTGCTCCTGTTCTATCCATAAAGAAAAAGGATGGAAGCATGAGACTATGCATTGACTATAGAAAACTGAACCATGTTACCATCAAGAACCGATACCCAGTCCCAACGATAGATGCTTTATTTAACCAATTGAAAGGATCAGCTTACTTCTCCAAGATAGACCTTCGGTCGGGCTATCACCAACTTAGGATTCAGGAAGAGGACATCCCTAAGACGACATTTCGATTCAGATATGGACATTATGAGTTTAGAGTGATGTCGTTCGGATTGATGAATGCCCCTGCAACCTTTATGGACTTGATGAGCCGTATGTTCCAACCCCATTTGGATAGGTTCGTGATAGTATTCATAGATGACATTCTTATATACTCACAAACCAGGTTGGAACATGAAAAGCATTTAGCAACCACCTTGGAAATCAATTATATGCAAAATTTTCCAAGTATGAGTTATGGCTGCAGGAGGTAGGATTCTTAGGACACATCATATCTAAGGACGGAGTTAAAGTAGATCCAACTATGGTGGAAGCCATATCGGATTGGAAGGCTCCAAGGAATCCTATAGAAATAAGAAGTTTCTTAGGATTGGCAAGATACTATAGACGGTTTGTGCAAGACTTTTCTAAGATAGCAGCTACTCTAACTCGACTCACCAGGAAGTGAGTTGAGTATAAATGGGATGAGAGTTGTGAGAAGTCTTTTCAAGAATTAAAGACTCGACTAACATCTACACCAATAATCTCCTTACTTGATCCTAATGCAGGAGAGTACATAGTTTATAGTGATGCCTCCGAACAAGGGCTTGGATGTGTCTTAATGCAACAAGGGAAGGTTATCGTGTATGCCTCGCAACAACTAAGGGTACATGAAAGAAATTACCCAACTCATGACTTGGAATTAACTGCAATAGTGTTTACCCTAAAGATATGGCGACACTACCTTCACGAGGTTAAGTGTAGGATATACACATATCACAAGAGTTTTAAGTACTTCCTAACTCATAAAGAGTTAAATCTTTGCGAGAGGAGATGGCTGGAATTGGTGAAGGATTATGATCTTATGATAGAGTATCACCCAGAAAGGTAAATGTGGTAGCAAATGCCTTAAGTTGCAAGTATTAAACAGAGGTGGCACAAGTAAAGACAAGTTATCTATTCTTGTTGCAACAATTGAGAAGGATGGAGGTGGACCTAAGGATGGACAACTAGGAAAAATGCTTGGTGGCTAATGTGGCAGTGAGGTCCAGTCTAACCGAGCATTAAGGCTCAACAGAAGACTGATAGAGAACTTCAATCTTATTTAGACCCAGTTAATTGAGAAAGGAAACCAAACTACGACATACGAGGTGATGGAGTACTAACCAGCAAGGGTAGGTATGTGTGCCTCAAGATAAGGAGATGAAGAGGTTAATTTTGGAAGAGGCATACGATTCGGTGTATGCAATGCATCCGGGTAGTACCAAGATGTACCACACTCTCAAACAAGGATACTAGTGGAAAGGCATGAAGAGGGACATTGCGGAATATGTAGCCCGATGTTTGTCCTATCAACAGATAAAAGCAGAGCATAAAAAACCACTAGGACTGCTACAACCCTTACCAATTCTGGAGTGGAAATGGAAGCATATCACCATGGACTTCGTCACGGGTCTACCGGTGATAAGAAAGGGTTGTGATGCGATTTGGGTCAGAGTGGATAGATTGACCAAATCATCTCATTTCCTGCTTATAAGAGTGACGAACACAGTAGAACAACTGGCCGTCTTATACATGAAGGAAATCACAAGACTTCATGGTGTACCGGTGAGTATAGTATTGGATAGAGATCCGAGATTTACTTCTAGGTTTTGGCCAAGTTTACAAATGCCATGGGGACCAAGCTTCATATGAGTCCAACATTCCACCCTCAGACAGATGGACAGTCTGAGCGAACCATCCAAACATTGGAAGACATGCTGAGAGCATGCGTACTCACCATGAATAAAAGTTGGGAGAAATATTTGTGCCTAATGGAATTTACTTACAATAATAGTTATCAGACCAGTATTCAGATGGCTCCCTATAAGACCCTTTATGGATGACCCTATCGTACCCCTTTATTTTGGGAAGAAGTGGGGGAAAAGGAAGTTAGAAAGGGCAAAACTAATTGAGGATACCACGGAGAAAATAAAATTTATAAAGAGTCATCTTAAGACCGCACAGGACAAGCAAAAGAGTTATGCAGACAATCGAAAGAAAGATTTAGAGTTCAAGGTGGGAGACCAAGTATTCCTCAAAGTACCCCCATGGAGGGGAATACTTAGGTTTCAGCAAAGAGGAAAGTTGAAACCAAGATATATCAGTCCATATCCCATCATTCAATGGGTAGGACTAGTAGCTTATAAATTGGAACTACCTCCTGACCTACAGAGAATACATGATGTATTCCACATCTTAGTGCTTCGAAAATATCATCCTGATCCTAAACTTGTATTAGACTAACCTCCATTAGAATTAGAAGAGAACCTGACCTATCAGACAGAGCCGGTATGAATCATCGATCGGAGGGACAAGAACTTAAGGAATAAGAGAATTCCTATGGTCAAGGTTTTGTGGCAGAACGGACCCATGCAAGAAGAGATATGAGAAACAGAGAGTATGATGAGGAATAGTTACCCTCAATTATTTAACATGTAAATGTTTTGGGGACAAAACCCCTAAAAGGAGGGGAGAGTTGTAAAACCTGTCTTTTAGTAATAAGAAAACCGGGGAAAGAACCAGTCATTTTCAAATTCAAAACCGAGTTGGTCTACAAAACCAATTATTAGGAAATAGACAAATTGAGAAATTTACAACTCCCAAGTGACTCAAATGGTTCATAAACCTTGGAAAAAAACCTTAGGATAAATTGGGGGAGAAAAACTAGATAGGTTCGGGTGAACTAGATCTGAACCGGATTGAGTCGATTTATAAACCGGAACCGATAGAGAGAGGGTAAACCAGGGAATTTATGGATCCTAAGTGACCTAAAGAGTCATATACGTCATGGAAGAAGACTTTCGGATGAGAAGGGGATGAAAACCAAACCAGTTCAGTGAACTGGATTCGAATTGGATTGAATCGGTTTGGACTGTTTTGAACCACTATTGAACTGGATTCTAAATTCATTTTTCTAGGTGGCTTAAAAAATTCAAATTTGAGATTTGAGACCACCATTGGATTGAAAATGAATTTATAAATTTTTAGATTTGAAATTTTTGGTTGAATCGGGGGTGAACCGGCCGGTTTAAGATTTAAACTCGGTTCGGACCGGTCTGGTTCTGTTCATAATAGTGTCGTCTTCTTCCTTCAGATGACAACACTGTTCACTTGCCGAAAAATTGCGTAGTGCCAGCAAAGCTGAAAAGTCTCTAGCCAGGGAGTTTCAGGCAATGAATGTCTACCATTAAGGTGCAAATCGAACAACCAAGAAGTCCCCGAGCTTCCTATATAAAGAATCCCTTCTCATTCATCCTCTCCACACTTGAAAAGCTCACTCTCTCTTAGCTGCTTGGTTTTCTAGAGAAGCTTGAACTAGAGCTCTGATATAGGGTCATTTTTGAGCTAAAGAAGGGGAGATTAGGTTCCTTAGAATTGGGGAGACATCAGCTACATGCTTGTAGTCTCCATTTGCTCCAAGAGTTGCCAGAGAAATGTCGGCGTGATAGAACAGTGAAACAGCTTCGGCGGACCAAAGTTGCCCTGTTTCAACTGAGTTGAAATTAGCCAATTCGAGCCCTCCTCAGGCCAAACCAAGCTCTCCCAACACTTACTCAACCCTCCCAAGGCCGAAATAGGACTAAAAGGTAAGCCAATTCGTCCCCCTTTGTAATTTTTTATTGGTGCTAGAGAGAGAGCCTATAGAATTTTAATGACAGAATTCTAATCCAATTTTGCATCAATTGATACCATTCTTGATCCTAGGAGGAACCTCGGGAGTAGAGCTACCTGTCCAGATAAAAAGCTCAGACAGCTGCACCCTCACCGATGAGCAATTGAAGCTTTCTCTCTCTACAAACTATTTTTCGGGGAAACTCCGTTTGAGCTTGT
Source organism: Trapa bicornis (assembly GCA_030064425.1). Taxonomy (NCBI): domain Eukaryota; kingdom Viridiplantae; phylum Streptophyta; class Magnoliopsida; order Myrtales; family Lythraceae; genus Trapa; species Trapa bicornis. The sequence continues at coordinate 3,276,596 of CM057749.1, forward strand.
TCTAACGTTAAAACTTGCGATTCAAAGTGCTATGTAATTGTATGAACATGTAGAAACTCAATTTCAACTTCAATTTCAACAATTAGATGTATTTGATCGGTCAATTTGATAAAATCATATTTGACTATGTTAGGGAGTTGAAATTGGGGGGAAATTTTGAGGAAATTAGGGATTTTTGAAAATTTTGAATGACCAAAATGCAATTTTATAAAATTGAGGGTCAATTGGGCATGATAATAATGTTAGAGGGCCAATTGAGCAATTTTAGAATTTTTGGGATAAAACTTAACATTTTTGTAAAGGAAGGGCAAAATGGTAATTTTGGAAAATTTGGGGGCCAAAATGAGAATTTGGGAAACCTGAACACCTTTTTATGAAATTGAGTAAATTGAGATCCTAAGAGGAATTTTAAAAGTTCGGAACTCGATTTTAGGAAAATCGGCATTAGGGACTTAATGTTAAAGTAAAATAACTTTAGTTACCTAAATGAAAATAAAGGAAAAGTTGGTTTTTTCATTCATTTGGAACGAACGAGGGCTATTAGGCCAAAGAATAATGAATAACTATGTTCATTTTGTGTAGGAAAACGAGACACCAGGAACGCTAGCTGAAGTTAAGTTTGCTAGGGACGGAAACCGACTAAGTGGAATTTCACTGCACAATCGGGTGAGTGAGATTTATATATCGGGATGATAAGTACCTCGGAAATGAAAACCCACTACTTAGTGGTATTTTAAACATCACAACTTAGAGGAGTGATGTGAAAATGACACGAAAAAACTAATTACTAATTGTAAGTAGATTATACCTGGTTGGTATGATAAAAATTCCTTGGAGGAAGTGGAAAATCCGTTCATCGGTTATGAGCAGAGATATCCTCATACTCGATTGGTATGATTGATAGTTGAAAATATAATTTTGTTAGAAGTGCTTTCCCTTGACTGTGTGCCACTACTTAAACAATTTGGAAGACCTTCTCGACGGGAGCTCGAATAGCTCTGATAGGCTGGAGGCCTCGGTTTTGGAACTTGGGGGCTAATATGCCCAAATCTCAAACAGTGGGCCATAGGCCTACATGGCACGAATGTCCTTGTCAGTGCATTAAATTCAGGAATCGCACTTCTTCGCATATTTATATATAGGCCTTCATATTTTACCTTAATTGCACTTTAGTCCGTGAGGTTTGTGAATTTATCTTTATGTCCTTAGTTGCCCCCTTTTCTCAAATTCGACCGTAAGATTTTTCCAATTATCCTTTCGGGTCCTTAATTATATCAACTTTATCCTTAGGTCCCTCCATTTTCTAGTAAACCCCATCCTTTGATAATGAGAAAACCAGGGAAAGAATCAGTCATTTTTTAATTTTAAACCGAGATGGTCTACAAGCTTGATTATTTGGAAACGGGGAAAATTGACAATTTACAACTTCCATGTGACTGAAAATGGTTCAAAAATCTTGGAAAAGAATCTTAGGATGAAATGAGGAAGAAAAAAACTAAAACGATTCAAGAGAATCAGGTCTGAACTGGATAGAACCGGTTTATGAACCAAGTTGATTCATTAACCAGAATCGATAGAGAATTGGTAAGTCGAGAAGTTTATGGATCCCTTGTAATTCAACTGGATTGAATCGGTTTGTACTGTTTTAAACCACTATTGAACTGGATTCTAAATTCATTTTTCTAGGCGGCTTAAAAAATTTTTAAATTTAGATTTGAGACCACCATTGGATAGAAAATGAATTTAGAAATTTTTAGATTTGAAAAACTCGGTTGAATGGGTGGTGAACCGACTGGCTTGAGCTTTGAACCCAGTTCGGATCGGTCCGGTCTGGTTCGAAACAGTCTCATCTTCTTCCTCAGGATGACAGCACTATTAACTTGCTGGAAAATCGAAGCAGCGCCGATGAAGAAGAAACACTTCCTTTTGGTATGTTTCAGGTCTTCAATGCCTGTCATAACGGTGCCAAACGGACGGCCAATGGGTCCCGGGGCTCACTATATAAAGAGCCCCTCTCCATTCGTCCTCTCCACGCCTGAAAAGCTCACTCTCTCTTAGTTGCTTAGTTTTCTGGGGAAGCTCGAACCAGAGCTCTGATATAGGGTCAATTATAAGCCAAAAAAGGTGAGGTCAGGTTCATTAGAACCGGGGAGAAGTTAGCTACACGATGGTGACACCCGTTCATCCCGAGAGTCGTCGGAGAAGCGCCGGTGTGATCGAACAGTGAAGCAACTCCGGTGGAGCAAAGCTACCCTATTTCGGCTGAGTTGAAATTGGCCAATTTGAGCCCTCCTCAGGCCAAACTAAGCTCTCCCGACACCTCCTTAGCCCTTCCATGGCCGAATTAGGACCGAAAGGTAAGCCAATTCGACACCCCTTTACAATTTCTGATCGGTGTTAGAGAGAGAGTCGACCAAATTTCAATGACAAATTTATAATCCAATTTGACATCAATTGATGTCATTCTTGATCCTAGGAAGAACTCTAGAAGAGAGCTACCTACCTAGATAGAAAGCTCAGACTGTCACGCCCTCATCGGTGAGAAATCGAACCTTTCTCTCTACAGTCTGTTTTCCGGCGAAGCTCCGTTTGAGCTAGTTTTGGTGTTAAAACTTGCGATACAAAGTTCTATGGAATCGTATGAACATGTAGAAACTCAATTTCAACTTCAATTGCAACAATTATTTGTGTTTGACCGGTCAATTTAATGAAATCAAATTCGGTCAATGTGAAAACCAAGCGTAAAAACTACTTACCAGTTGTAAGTAGATCATACCTAGTTGGTATGATGAAACTTCCTTGAAGGAAGTTGAAAACCCATTCATCGATTATGAACGGAGATTTCCTTATACCCGTGTGGTATAAGGGACAATGAAAACACATTTTTGTCGGAAGTACTCTCCCCTGACTGTGTGCTAATGCTTAAACAATTTGGGAGACCTTCTTGACGGGAGCTCAAATATCTCTTATAGGTTGGGGGCCTCGGTTTTGGAACTTGGGGGCTAATATGCCCGGTTTTGAAAATCTTGAACATTGGGCCATAGGCCAATGGGCACGAGCAGGAGCTCATAAATGAACATGATATATGGGCCATAAAACTTTAATAAGTAAAATGTATGGTCATGGTACCAAGGCTGGTCCGACATTCTCAGTCAACTGGCAGCAGTGCGACATGTCCATTATTTAGACCAGTCAAGACAAACAACTGCATGTTGAGTTGAAGGTCAGGACTATTGGACTAATGGCACCACAAATTACATGGCATAATAAGAAAACATTGTTTGTGCATGCACTGAGTATGGGATCATCAAGATGCCCATGAGGGTTAGTGACGCGTCCTGAGGGCCCTGGACGACCCAGTGAGTATAAGGGCAGTTCGTCGTACCAGGTGAGCGTGTGAAATTTGGAGTAGCACCAAGCGCATGAGACCGGGATGGGGACGGGATGAGGTCTCTATCCTCATACGGACACAAAGAATTGATTTCGGGATTGAGGGTTAGATGTTGCGTACATCCACTCATTCTCAGGGTAGAAGTGGACGTGCTTCTATATAGGTGGCCGGTAAAGTTGCTCCGAAGCCCCAAGTGGGTTCAGTGGTTGTGTTGGCCTACGAATATGTGTTTACCTTCATGATGAAGGATGTGTGTTGGGTGATGACACATCATGATTAATATGGAAATGGTGGTAAAAACTGAAACTTAAATTGAAAGGATTTTTTTTAAAAGAAAGGAGTTTGGCACACTCCAATACAATTCTTTTTCCTAAAAGTTAAAAGTAGACTTTTGAAAAAAAAAACCCATTCACTAAGTTGTAGAAACTCACCCCTCTTTTCTATCAGCTTTTAGGAAAAAGGGAAAATGACTAGGAGTAACACCGAGCCTTACCCTTTATCAGGTATGCTTAATTTTTCTTAAGCTTGCATTCTAATTGATATATGTCTTCCAGGGAACAAGGTTGAAATTTCGATTGGCTCCTCTCGATTAAAGAAGGAGGAAACTCCTCTTAAACCGAGAAAGAGCCGCGGGTTGTTCACGGGGATCCAACCAAACCGGGTTGGGGCGTGACATTCTAAAACTACCATTTAGGCCCCAAACTTTCCCAAAATTACAATATGATCACAAATTCTCAAATTTTTACAAATTTGTCCTCCATTTTATCCAATTTGCCCAGTTGAACCTCAATTGGAAGGGAATTACATAAAAAGACCCTCAATTTTGTCAATTTTCCAGTTGGTCCCCAATTTTTATAATCCCCAATTTTCTCAAACTTTTCAAACATTGCATTTTAGTCCCAAATCACAATTTCGTTCAATTGACCCCTGATACTTGGTTAATTGCCCTCATTCTTGATTTAAATCATCTCCTCTATATTTTTCTTGTCATTTCAACTTTGAATTGTTTGATTTGACTAAAAAATGAGCTTAAATGGAGCTTCGTTGGAAAATACAGTCAAGAGTGAGAAAGCTTCGGTATCTTACTGGTGAGGGTCTGGTGATTAGAGCTTTGGCTACCACTTCGTTGAAGTGGGTGGCAAGAGACTGGCTATTTTCCGGCCAAGGAGTGGCAGCATTGTTTGAGCTTCCTCGTTCCTCCTCGATGGATCTCAAGTGGAATGGAAGGTGTGAATGGGTAGATGACTTCCTCCTGATTATAAAGACACCCAATGTGGCTTCGGAGGTTGAGAAAATTCCCGTTGCTGGAGCTCTAGTTTGCAGCTCACTAGAAAACTAACTCTTCTTCTTCTATGTTCGATTGTGGGATGCTAAGAATGAATGAGGGGGATGCTCTTTATATAAGGAGCTTGACAACTGTTCAGGCTACTCGCCAGCGTAAGACTCTGCCTCTGACTCGGCCGCCAGCGACCTAACTGGATCATTTTTCGAGTCGTCGGATACTCCAACTTTTCCAGCGAATCCCCCCCCCCCTCTCTCTTCTCTTTCAGCATCTGAAGGTTGAAGACAATGATGTGGCAGTCATGCTACGTGGCACGCTGTGATTGGTCAGTTTTTCTTACGTGGAGTGCCAGCTTGGTCGCCGCATTAGCCATTGACACATTGATCGGACACGTGGCAACCTGTCATTGGCAACTTGTCTTTACGTGGCGTGCTGACGAGTGCCAACTGTCTGTTGACCAAACACATGGTAGCCTCCCATTAGCTGACCATGTCCATGTGGTAGCTGTCGTGGCGCCAATTGGCCATTGACCGGTACGGTCTGACTGGGTTTGCTACCCAAAATTCAAAAATCGTCCGGTTCAGATCTGGTTCGACCATTTTTCTCAAATTCAAAAAATTTATCTAAATTCATTTTCGATCTAATGGTGGTTTCAATTTTCCAAATTGACATTTTTAAGCCATCTAGAAAAATGGATTTGTGAATCGGTTCATTATGGTTCATGTTGTTTGGTCCGTTTTGAGTCTAATTCACCCCTAACCGGTTTAGTTCTCTCCTCAATTCCACTTCTTGATTCTTCCTTGTAATTTTTGTGAATTTTTGGTCACTTGGGATTTTCCAATTTCCCATGTTAGCTATTTTTCGTTCGTTAAACGACTCGTTTCTTCATGTATAACCTATAACAGTTTTTTTTTGTTTTTCTTTGGTCCCAAAGGACGGGTTTTACAACTCTCCCCTCCTTTTAGGAGTTTTTTTCCTCAAAACTATTACATATAAAAAAATTGTGGATATCTATCCCTTATCGCTGACTCAACCTCCCATGTTTCTTCCTTTACTTGGCCATTTTTCCAGAGTATCCTCAACATAGGAATATTCTTGTTCCAGAGGTTCTTCTCATGCCGGTCAAGGATCCAGACGGGTTCTACTTTGTAGGTCAGGTCTTGCTTGATTTCCGGTGGTGGCTCATTTAGTACGTGCATGGGATCGGGCTCGTACTTTCATAGTAGGGATACGTGGAAGATGTCATGGATCCTCTGTAGGTTTGAGGGCAACTCCAATTGGTATGCCACAGGTTCGACCCTTGGGATTATGGTGTATCGGCCAATGTACTTGGGTTTCAACTTCCCTTTTTGTTGAAACCTAACTATCCCTTTCCAAGGTGACATTTTTAGGAATACTATGTCTCTGACCTCAAACTCCAGGTCCTTTCTCCGGTTGTTGGCATAACTTTTCTGCCTATCTTGGGCTGTAAACCCCGCCCTTTTGAGTTAAGGACAACTGGAAAAAGAACCGGTCAAACCGAGTAAGAAAACCGAACCGATTCACAAACCCAATCATTTGGGAATGGGCAATTTTAGAAATTTACAACTCCTAGGTGATCCAAATGGTTCATAAAACCTTGGAAAAGAACCTTAGGACAAATTGAAAAAAAACTAGACCGGTTTAGATGAACTGGATCCACCTGGATTGAACCGGTTTATGAACTGAGTTGGTTCATGAATCAGAACCGATAGAGAAAGGGCAAACCGGGAAATTTATGGATCACGTACTAAAATTCATGGAAATGGACTTGAGAATGAATTAGAGATGAAAACCAAACTAGTTTAGGTGAACCGGATCCGAACCAGATTGAATCGGTTTGAACCATTATTAAACCAGATTCTAAATTCATTTTTCTAGGTGGCTTAAAAAATTCAAATTTGAGATTTGAGGCCACCATTGGATAGAAAATAAATTTGGATGAGTTTATAAATTTTTAGATTTGAAAAACTCGGTCATTGGCCGATTTAAGCTTTAAACCCGGTTTGGACCAGTCTGGTCCGGTTCGGATAATGTCATCTTCTTCCTTTAGATGATAACACTGTTCACTCACCGAAAAATCGCGCAACGCTGGTGAAGCTGAAAAGTCTTTGGCTAGGGAGTTTTAGACAATGAATGACCGCCAGTAAGGTGCCAATCGGATGGCCAAGAAGTCCTTGAGCTTCCTATATAAAGACCCCCTCCCCATTCAACCTCTCCACACCTAAAAACTCCGTTCTCTCTAAAATGCTCCATTTTTCGGTGAAGCTCGAACCAGAGCTTCGAATTGGGCACTTTTCAGAGACAAACAAGGCAAGGTCGGGTTCTTAAGAATCGGGGAGAAGTCAATTACACGCATGTAGTCTCCGTTTGCTTCGAGGGTCGTCGGAGAAGCGCCGGCGTAATGGAACAGTGAAGCAGCTTCGGCGAACCGAAGCTGCTCTATTTCAGCTGAGTAGAAATCAGCCATTTTGAACTCTACTCAAGCCAAACCAAGCCCTCCCAACACTTGCTCAGCCCTCCCACAACCAAATTAGGACTGAAAGGTAAGCCAATTCGGTTCCCCTCTATAATTTCCGATGGGTGCTAGAGAGAGAACTGGCAGAATTTTGATGATGAAATTGTAACTCAATTCGGCATCAATTTATGTACTTCTTGATTCTAGGATGAAACTTAGGACGAAAGCTATCTGCCTAGATAGAAAGCTCAGACCGCCACGCTCTCACCGGTGAGAAATCGAAGCTTTCTCTCTCTACAGTCTATTTTCTGGCGAAGCTTCATTTGATATTGTTCTGGCGTCAAAACTTGCAATTAAAAGTGCTATTGAAGTGTATGAAGCTATAGGATCTCAATTTTTACTTTAATTTCAATAATTAGATGTGTTTGATTGGTCAATTTGATAAAATCAAATTCGCCTGTGTTAAGGAGTTGAAATTTGGGGAAAATTGGGGATTTTCAAAAATTCGAAGGACCAAGATGCAATTTTATAAAATTGAGGGTTAATTGGGCATGATAAGAATGTTAGAGGGCCAATTGAGAAATTTTAGAATTTTTGGGGTGAAACTTACCATTTTTGTAAAGGAAGGGCAAAATGGTAATTTTGGAATAGTTAGGGGACCAAATTGGAAATTTGGAAAATAAAACCCCTTTTTGTGAATTTGAATAAATTGAGGTCCTAAGATAAATTAAAAAAGTTTCGGGACTCAATTTAAGGAAAAACTAGCATTAGGGACTTAAAGTTAAAGAAAAAATAGCTTTAGGGACCTAATTGCAAATAAATACAAAGTTTAGTTTTCTCATTCATTTGGAATGAATGAAGGCTATTAGGACGAGGGATAATGAACAAGGATGTTCATATTGTGTAGGAATACGGGGTACTGGGAACGCCAATAAGGATAAGCTTGCGTTAATACAAGGAACCGGCCGAGTGAAATTCACTGCATTAACAGGTGAGTGGGATGTTATATCATACCCGGTTGGGGATGATAAGTACCTCGAAATGAAAACTCACTACTTAGTGGTATTTTAAACATCACAACTTAGAGGAGTGTTGTGAAAAGCATGCGGAAAAACTATTTATCGGTTGTAACTAGATCATACCCGGTTGGTATGATGAAACTTCCTCGAAGGATGTGGAAAACCCGTTCATCGATTATGAACGGGGATGTCATTATACTAGATTGGTATGATGGACAGTTGAAAACATATTTTTGTCAAAAGGGCTCTCCCCTCACTATATGCCACTACTTAAACGATTTGGGAGACCTTCTTAATGGGAGCTCGAATAGCTCTTATAGGCCTGGGGCCTCAGTTTTGAAACTTTGGGGCTAATATGCACAATTTTGAAAGTCTCGAACAATGGGCCATTGGCCAATTGGCATGAGTAGGAGCTCATAAACAAACATGAGATATATGCCATAAAAAATTAAGGAAATGAATTGTTTGGCCATGGTACCAAGACAGGACCGACATATTCAGTCAACTAGTGGCAGTGAGACATGACAGGTCTCCGCACTAGTCAAGACAAACAGTTGCAGGTTGAGTTGATGGTCGGGGCCGTTAGACCAGTGGTACCATAGATTATAAGACATGAGATGAAAATACTAATTGTGCATGCACTGTGGGTATGGGACCTTCAAGATGCCCCAGAGGGGTAGTGATGTGTCCTAGGGACCTAGACGACATGGTGGATATAAGGGCAGTTCGTCGGACCAGGTGACCTTGCGAAGCTCGACGTAATTTCATTACGCACGAGACCAGGGTGGGGTCGGGATGAGGTCTCTGTCCTCATATGGACACGAAAAATTGATTTCGGGATTGAGGGTCGGATGTCGCATACATCCACTTATTCTCAAGGTAGAAGTGGACGTGCTTCTATCTAGTTGGTCGGTAAAGTTGCTCCGACGCCACAAGTGGGTTCAGTGGACGGACTAGCATGCGATTGGATTGACCTACATGATGAAGGATGTGTGTTGGGTGATAACACACCATAATTAATAATAAATGGGGATAAAAATAGAGTTTTGAAATAAAAGTATTTTTGAAAGAAAATAAGAAGTCTGACACACTCCAATACAAATCTTTTTCGTAAAAAGTTATTTTTGAAAACCCATTCACTGAGTAGTTGTACTCACCCCCTCCCTTATATCCCTTAAAGACACTCAAATAAGACGCTTGTGAGACAAGTATGATAAATTTAAAATATTATTTAGTTTTGATTTATGCTATTCTAGGAATGGTGTAGGTTTAAAGGACGATGTATTCTTTACGATTTATAATAAGGGGAAACCCTTTAATAAACTGAGAGAGTGGCGGGTTGATCATGGAGATCTGACCAAACTAGGTCGGGGCGTGACAACTTGAGTAGTATTAGAGCTTGTTTCCTCAAATACCTAATCAAAACTAGAAAATATGGTAACTAATAGGATTTATCTTAAAATTTTCAAATGGCTCCGGGGAGAGTAACCAAGAAAACTAGGAATGACTCTACTCAATACCCTGTCCTCGTAGGAAGACAACCTTAGAAGCTTCCCAAATGCCTGAGGCATGGTATGAATCTCAAAAGACCAAATGGGGAAGTATCCCAGAGAATGATGCTAGGACCTATTGAGGGCACAACTCTAAGTATAAAGGAAGCCAAGCATGAAGCTATAAACGCTAGCAAAGGGTGTATAACCTTACCTAGGAGGATGCTTATCAAGAACCCCATAGCTCCCTATTTATTTTGTGACCACTTTCTATAATAGGGCTAAAACCGCCAACATACTGTACTTCTCAATTAATAAAGTACTCAAAATTCCTAAACTCCTATCTCTCAATGAAGTTATCTTGCTAGGAAGATGGTCTTAAGAATAGTAAATAAAAAAACCCCTTCACCATTAAAATTAGGGAGAATGTCATCCTTGTTAAGTAAGCTGAATGGGGGAATCAAGGAATATAGGAGGACTCCTAGAGTGACCATTTGGCAAAGAATACTTAACAATAAAACTCTTAAGGTGATCATACTCAAGGATGGCGAAGCACCAAACTACCAATAACCCCTAGAATGGCCCCACAATACCCGAAGGAAAGGAGGAACCACAACAGTCCATGCAAGGGAATAACCTATTAAAAGTGTGAACAATAGGGACACAACGTGAAGAAGTACCCAAACCTACTAAGGACAAGTACCAAACCTATCATAAGTGCAAGGGAATAGGACGGGTAAAGAAGGACTGTTCCACACCTCATAGATTTAGGGCAATACCTCCTCAAAGGTCATGAAAGACAGGAAGGATAGGTGACCACAACCATGGAGCAGGTTAAGTAAGCTATTCACAAGGAGGACAAGAAATAGCAAGGTAAAGGAAGGAAATTCAAACTTCTTCTTAAGATGGTCAACCATAGAGGAATACCACAAGAATAGAGGTAAGGTATATGGGAGGTACGCTTAGAACCCCCTCAAAAAGGGGCAAACATGGAAAAACGTCCTCCGAAAATGTCAGGGTAGGATATAGTAAGAATGAAGAAGAGAAGAAAAGTGTTACAAAAAAAGGAATTCTAGAGGGATGCATACGATTAAGTAACCTCTTGAAGGGATCATTGGTTGGCAGATGGACATAACGTGGAGTGCAAAGAACCAACCCATCGTTAGAAACTTCTTGAAGGAAGAATGTATCGGAGGCCAAGTATGACCTGCTTTGGAATAGTAATAGAGCCAAATAACGATTCTAGGAGAAACTAGTAGAAAGAAGTAACTAGTGACAATAGGATGGGCATGAAAGACAAGTGATACAACTATATAGATAGTTGGATAATTAAATAAATAAATATATATATATATATAATAAATATAGCAGGAATGAGGCAGCTAATGAACTAACCTTTGGGAGAATCATGGATTTAAACCATGACAATGAAGGTAGATGTGAAAAGACTAAAATGTTGAAAAAAAATGGAGAAAGGAAATCCTTAAAGAAATCAATGAACAAGACCGGATTTACTATCAAAAGGCCATGAGATGGTTAAGTGAGCCTCTCGAAGGGCGATCAAGTGATTTTAAAACTAGGTGGATGTGAGCTCTCCCTAGAAAGAAATAGACATGTACTAGGGTACAAGTGAGAATGAGGATGGAGTACGAAGGATGTACCCGTAGGATCTCAAGAGTATAGGTAAGCATGAAAGAATGGCATCAAGGGACATCATTTAAAGTTATGTGCCTTCAAAGATGAATGAAAAAGAAACTATGGGAGAAAAGGGTAAGAAAGGACACATGACCTAATAAAGAAGAAATGGAACCAGGTGACGAGAGGTGAGGAGACGAATTTGTAATTAAAATGCATGCTAAGGTGAAAGAAACCCATGGAAGCATATTAAGAGAATCTAAGGAGTAAGTTAAACTCAAGAAAAGGGTAAGTAGGAAGTTAACATCAAGAGATGCTGTGACAAGTAAGAATGAGTGGACTATCCATAATAAGGTAATGAAGGATAGAACATCTGAGAAATATTAGAAAAGTAAGCCCTCCAAATAACCACAATTGATAAGAAAGGTCATAGTTCACTTGCGCATACGAGGCTCAAAGAGTGGACAACTGAGCATAATGTGAAGTGTATGGAATGAGTCCGAAAAAAATTGAAAGTATCTACAGTAAGGAATAAGGGATGAGACATAAGTTGTGGATAAAGAAGGACATAATACGGGTAAATGCCCTAATATAGATAGGGGTGCGAAGAAAAGAAGAAAGAACCCTATAAGGAATAATAAGAAGATTGAGCATGTAGCTCCTAAAAGGGAAGTTTCTATTGTGAGGGACATAGTAGAGAATGAAACTGGAAGAAGGGAACCTTCCCAAGCAAAGAAATCGACACATAGATCAAAAGTGATTATTTTAGAATGAAGAATCATGAAATGATTACGAGTAAGTAAAAGTGGATTAAGGAGTAAGGAAAAAAAATCCTTTGATGAAGAATGCTAAGGACTTAAGAAGGAAAAAATCACAGCATGTTAGTAAATCACCTAAAAACCAAATAATTAGAACCATAAATACTCAATAAGGAAGTTGAGAAAGGACGAGTGGGTAAGGAGAACCCACACAGTTTTGTAAGTTGATTGGATAACGGTAAAGGTAGTTGAGGAATACTACCAAAAGAAAAGAGAGATGAAATTATACAATCTCTGAAAGGCTGGAAAATTGGAAACAACCCTAAAAGAGGTGTTGTAGAAGTCTGATGGATAGAGACAGGTTCAGAACTATGTCATGTCGTAAGGGACATATAAGCACCAACCGTCCTGAGTAAAATGTAACTCGAGTAAGAAGGAGTTAGTTAGTAAACATAACTAGGTCAAACATAAATTTGACCAAAGTTGTAATCAATGACGGATGAAGGATGGGTCAAATTGGGATGAAAAAATAATAACATAGGAACCTGTGAAAACAAGTATGTAATGCTCGAAAGAACGTTGAGCTAGGGGTTTCAACGATGAAGAGAATGACTAGACAAAGGAACGATTGGACACCTTGGAACTCCCAGTCTTAAAATCTTGAGTAAGAACCCCAAGAGGAAGAACCTTACCCTAAATAAAGGGAGATGCGAACCTAAGAATATACATTTGGATTAATGAGCTAGACATGCCACGTTATTATAACTCCATGGAAGGAGTAAGAATATACATTTGGATTAATGAGCTAGACATGCCTCGTTATTATAACTCCATGGAAGGAGTAAGCATGATAAATGAAAAGAAATTCCTTAGATGAATGATTATGGAGACTAAGCGAAAGAGCAATCGAAATGTTAGAATGTCAAGAAAACCTAAGTTGACATTAAGGGAAATTATTCCCGATGTGGAATATATCAGTTAAGTTTTGGGTACAAAGCTCCTAAAAGGAGGGGAGAGTTGTAAACTCTGCCCTTTTGAGTTAAGGACAACTAGGAAAAGAACCGGTCAAACCGAGTAAGAAAACCGAACTGGTTCACAAGCCCGATCATTTGGGAACGTGCATTTTTGTAAATTTACAACTCCCGGGTGATCCAAATGGTTCATAAAACCTTGTAAAAAGAATCTTAGGAAAAATTGGAAAAAAAAAACCAGATTGGTTTAGATGAATCGGATCCAATTAGATTGAACTGGTATATGAACCGAGTCGGTTCATGAACCGGAACCGATAGAGAAAGGGAAAATCAGGAAATTTATGGATCCTGAGTGACCCAAAGAGTCCCAAAAGTCATGGAAATGGACTTGAGAATGAATTGGAGATGAAAACCAAACTGATTTAGGTGAACTGGATCCAAACCAGATTGAACCGATTTGGACAGGTTTACACCACTATTGAACCAGATTCTAAATACATTTTTCTAGGTAGCTTAAAAAATTCAAATTTGAGATTTGAGGCCACCATTGGATAGAAAATGAATGTAGATGAATTTAGAAATTTTTAGATTTGAAAAATTCGGTTGAATGGGTGGGTGAACCAGCTAGTTGAAGCTTTGAACTTGGTTCGAACCGGTCGGGTCCGGTTTGGAATAGTGTCATCTTCTTCCTTCAGATGACAGCACTGTTCACTCGCCAGAAAATTGTGCAGTACAGGCGAAGCTGAAAAGTGTCCGACCAAGGAGTTTCAGACAATGAATAACCGCCATTAAGGTGCAAATCGAATGGCCAAGAAGTCCTCGAGCTTCCTATATAAAGACTCCCTCCCCATTCATCCTCTCCACAACTGAAAACTCCATTCTCTCTCAACTGCTCCATTTTTCGGTGATGCTCGAACCAGAGCTTCGACTTGGGCTCTTTTCTAAGCTAAACAAGGCAAGGTCGGGTTCTTTAGAACTGAGGAGAAGTTAGTTACATGCCTGTAGTCTCTGTTTGCTTCGAGGGTCGCCGGAGAAGCGCTTGCATGATGAGTGAAGCAGCTCCGGTGGACCGAAGCTGCCCTATTTCGGCCAAGCTGAAATCGACCATTTTGAGTCCTCCACAAGCTAAACCAAGCCCTCTCAACACTTCTTCAACCCTCCCACTGCCGAATTAGGACTGAAAGGTAAGCCAATTCAGCTCCCCTCTGTAATTTCTGATCGGTGCTAGAGAGAGAACCGATAGAATTTTGATGATGAAATTCTAACTCAATTTCACATCAATTGATGCAATTCTTGATTCTAGGATGAACCTCAGGACGAGAGCTCTATCGGTTCTTGGTTTGCCCTCCCAACACCTTCACAGCCTTCCTACAGCTGAATTAGAGTGAAATGGTAAGCCAATTTGACTCTCCATTGTAAATTCTAATCGGTGCTAGAGAGAGCACTGACAGAACTTCAATGACAAAATTCTCATTCAATTCGGCATTAATTGATGCAATTCTTGATCCTTGGAGAAACCTCAGGATTAGAGCTATCTGCCCAGATCGAAAGCTCGGACCGTCGCGCCCCCGACAGTAATCTTTCGAAGCTTTCTCTCTCTAAGTCTAGTTTTTTGGCGAAGCTCCATTTGACCTCATTTTGGAATCAAATTGGGTGATTCAAAGTGCAATTGAATCGTATGAAGGTGTAGGAACTCAAATCAAACTATAATTTAAAAAATTAAACTCATTTGATTGGTCAATTTGATAAAATTAAATTCGGCTAAGTTAGAAGGTTGAAATTGGGGAAAATTTGGGAATTTTGAAAATTCGAGGACTAAAGTGTAATTTCATAAATTTGAGGGTCAATTGGGTATGATAAAGATTTTAGAGGACCAATTGGACAAATTTTGAAAATTTTGGGGCAAAACTTATCATTTTTGTAAAGTAGGGGCAAAATGGTAATTGTGGAAAAGTTGGGGACCAAATAGGAAATTTGGGAAATTAAACCCCTTTTTGTGAATTTGAATAAATTGAGGTCCCAAGGTGAATTTTAAAAGTTTCGGGACTCAATTTGAGGAAAAACCGACATGAGGGACTTAAAGTTAAAGAAAAATAACTTTGGGGACCTAATTGAAAATAAAGGAAAAGTTTAATTTTCTAATTAATTTGGGATGAATGAGAGCTATTAGGCCAAAGGATAATGAACAAGAGTGTTCATATCGTATAGTAACACGAAGTACCGAGAACTCCAGCTAAGACAAGTTCAAGTAAGAGCAACAAGCTGGCTAAGAGGATATTCATTGCACTATCAGATGAGTGGGAATTTAATATCATACCTGGTTGGGATGATAACCATCTCAAAAATGAAAACCCTCTGCTAAGTAGTATTTTAATCATAACATCTGAGAAGAGTGATGTGGAAATCTCGCAGAAAAACTACTTAACAATTGTAAGTAGATCATACATTGTTGGTATGATGAAACTTCCTATAAGGAAGTGGAAAACCTGCATGTCGGTTATATAGGGAGATATCCTCATGCCCGATTGGTATGATGGATAGTAGAAAAGTTTATTTTGTCGGAAGTGCTCTCCCCTAACTATGTGCAACTGCTTAAAATTTTTGGGAGACCTTCTTGATGGGAGCTCGAATAGCTCATATAGGCTGGAGGTCTCGATTTTGGAACTAAAGGGCTAATATGCCTGATTTTAAAAATCTTGAACAGTAGGCCCTATGCTAGTTTACACGAGCAAGAGCTCGTAAAGAAACATGATTATTATGCCATGAAAACTTAAATAAATAAGTTGTTTGGCCATGGTACTGAGACAGGACCGACATACTCGATGGACTAGTGGCAGTGTGACATGACAGGTCTTCGAACTAGTCAAGACAAACACCTACAGGTTGAGTTGAGGGCTGTGGCCGTTGGACCAGTGGCACCACAGATTATTTGACATTATGTGAAAAACTATTGATTGTGCATGCATTGTGTTACGGGACCTTCAAGACGCCCAAGAGGGGTAGTGATGCGTCCTAGGGCTCTCAACAACGTAGTGGATATAAGGGCAGTTAGTCGTACTAGAAGTCTTGGCAAATAATCTGTGGTGCCACTGGTGTTCAGGCTCCAAGAAAACCTAGAGATAGTAAAATGTTCCCTTAAAGAACACTACAAACCACCTAGGAGCAATGAAGGAAACACCTCATCCATAGAAGGCAAGTTGAATGATGAAAGAACAACTAGAATGCCTCGAGACAGTAAGATATGATCTACTTTGGAAAAACATAGGAGTCAAGTAGGGTTGTGTACTAACCTAGCGAGGAAGGGGGGAGTGGAATGGCCAAAATGGTGGAAAGGAAGGATGAAGAAAACCCTTGAAGAAATAAATGGCCGAAAATGAAATGATGACTACACTCAAGCCATGAGGAGGATTTAGTAAGTCCCGCACAAAGAAGTCTTGGAGCAAATAAGTGCCTAAGCCTTTCCCAAGGGAGGAGACCTTGGGAAGGCATACATGTTCCAACTAAGAAATAATGGACCAAGTGACGAAGGATGAGGGGATGAAGTGCACGCCAAGGTGAAATCACCAAGGGAAGCACATTAAGAGGACCCAAGGGGAAAGTTAAACCCAAGGAACGGGTAAGTAGGAAATAGCATCAAATGATGCAGTGACAAGTGAAATGGGTGGGCTACCCATCATAAGAAAATAAAGGAAAGAACATCCAGAAAACCTTGGAAAAGTAAGCCCTTCAATTCGGAAGAGGGTAAGGAGAAAATAGCCAATGATATCAAAACTGTTCGTGGTCCACACTCACTTAATAGAGCCCAAGAAGTGTATGGCTGGACATAAAGGGTGCTAGGAACCAATCTATCATCAGGAACTCTTCAAAGAGAGGATAAAGAACAAAAAGGAAATGGAGGACAATGAAGGATAAAGAGTAGAAAAAATACCGACCTCCAAAGGGTGTAAGAAGGGAAGATGGAAAAGTCTTCAAGAAGCGTTAACAAGTTAAACCAGGACGAGAATCCTTAGGTAGAGGATACAGGTAGGAAGTGAGACCTCAAAAAGGAAAGTTCCAAAGCTAAGGAACCACAAGATGGATCCTAAGAGGCTTGAACCTACATAAAGAACCATAAGTGGTTAAGGGTATGTCAGGATGGACACAGTATTACCTGATTTGGAAGAGTAAATAAGCCGATTAGAGATTTATGATGAACCTAGAAAAGAAGGAAGCAACTAGTAGCAACAGGATGGTCAAGGAGAATAAACAAGACCATAAGAAGGACTGAGGAATAGTGGAGACTACACTATAAATAAGGATAATAGAGCATGCATAGTGTTGAGTACACGAAAGAAGACCTGGCGATCGGAAAATGATTAAAGGTGGACAAAAGCCCATATTCAAAAGAGTGTAAGAATGCGAACGAAGGAAACCTTCAAGGAGTAGTAAGAAATTCGAACATTTAGCACCTAAAGGGGAAATCTCTACTTTAAAGGACATAGTAGAGAATGAAGATCATTAAAGGAGAACTCCCTAAAAAGTGATGGAATCATGAAATGGTCACAAGTAAATGAGAGTGAGTTTAGGGGAAAGGAAAATCCTAGAGTAAAAGACATCACCAGGTAAGAAGAAAGACATAAGAAGGGAAAATCCCAAAATATTAGAAAGTCATCAGAAAATTCAATGATTGGCACCAGAGAGACCAACAAAGAAGTTGGGAAAGAACGGGTGGGTAAGTAAAATCAATATAGTTATGTAAGACAAGTTGCCAAGGCATGAAGGATTATTGGATAATCGTGAAGGTAGTCGAGGAATACTACTAAACAAAAAGAGGGGTGAAGTTATATGATCCCTGAAAGGTTATAAAGTTGCAAACAACCCTAAAAGAAGTGTTATGGAAATCTAATGGATAGAGACAGATTATAGAATATGTCATGTTGTAAGGGACATGTAAGCACAACAGTCCCAAGGAAAAATGTGACTAAAGTAAGGAAGAATCAGTTAATAAGTATGATGAGGTCAAATGTAGATTGGACTAAATTTTTAATCAATGATGGATGAAGGAATGATCAAATTAGGATGAAGGAATAATAACACCAAAACCTGTACATAATGCTTGAAAGAATGCCGAGCTAAAGGTTTCAACGATGAAGAGAATAACTAGATAAAAGAATGATTGGGCATCTTGGAACTCCCAATCCTGAAATCTTGAGTAAGAACCTCAAAAGGAAGAATATTGCCCTAAGTAAAGGGAGATGTGAACCTAGGCATATACCTTTGGATTTGCGGGCAAGACATACTAGTTATGATAAAACTCCATGAAAGGATTAAACAATATAAAGGAAAAGAAATTCCTTAAGTGCGTGATTTAAGGTGGACTAAGTGAAAGAACAACCAAAGTGTTGGCATGTCAAGCAAATCCCGAGTTAACATTAAGGGAAATTATTTTTGATGTAAAGGATGTTGATTTAGTTCTGGGGACAAAAATCCTACAAGGAGCGGAGAGTTGCAAACCCCGCCTTTTGGAGATAAGCAAAATTAGGAAAAAAACCGGTTAGACCGAGTGAGAAACACCAAATCGGTTCACAAACCGATCATCAAAGAATGAGTAATTTGGGAAATTTATAACTCCTGAGTGACCCAAAGGGTTCATAAAACCTTGGAAAAGAACCATAGAACAAATTGGAAGAGAAAAACTAGTCTGGTTCAGATGAACCGGATCCAACCGGATTGAACCGATTTATGAACCAAGTCAGTTTATGAACCAGAATCGATAAAGAAAGGGCAAATAGGAAAATTTATGGATCTCGGGTGACCTAAAGAGTCACAAAAGTCAAGAAAAAAACTTTAGGATGAATTGGAGATGAAAATCAAATTAGTTCATGTGAACCAGATCCGAACCAAATTTAACCAGTTTGGACCGATTTGAACCACTATTGAACCAGATGGTAAATTCATTTTTCTAGGTGGCTAAGAAAATTTAAATTTGAGATTTGAGGCCACCACTGGATAGAAAATAAATTTAGATAAATTTAAAAAATTTTAATTTTGAAAAATTCGGTCGAATCGGGCCTGAACCGGCCGGCTTAAGCTTTAAACCCGGTTCGGACCGGTCCAGTCTGATTGAGAACAGTGTCATTTTCTTCCTTTAGATAACAACACTGTTCACTCACTGAAAGTTTGTGCAGCACCGACGAAGATGAAAAGTCTCTGGCCAAGGAGTTTCAAGCAATGAATGACCGCCATTAAGGCACCAATCGGACGACCAAGAAGTCCCCGAGCTTCCTATATAAAGAGCCCCTCCTCATTCATCCTCTCCACACCTGAAAACTCCTTTCTCTCCCAACTACTCCAATTTCTGACAAAGCTCAAACCAGAGCTCCAATATAGGGTCTTCTCTAAGCCAAAGAAGGCATGGTCGGGTTCTTTGGATTCAAGGAGAAGTCAGCTACACGCTTGTAGTCTCCATTTGCTCTGAGGGTTGTCGGAGAAGCACTAGTGTGATCAAATAGTGAAGTAGCTCTGGCAGACCAAAGCTGCCCTATTTCGGTCTAGCAAAAATTGGCTAATTTGAGCCCTCCTCGGGCTAAACTAAGCCCTCCCAAAACCTCCACAGCCCTCCTACAGCTGAATTAGAGCGAAAAAGTAAGCCAATTTGGCTCCACTAGGTAAATTCCAATTGGTGCTAGAGAGAGAACCGATAGAACTTCGATGACTAAATTCTCATTCAATTCAGCATAAATTGATGCAAATCTTGATCCTAGGAGAAACCTCAAGAGGAGAGCTATCTTCCCAGAATGAAAGCTTGGACCATCGTGCCCCCAATGGTAAGCTTCCGAAGCTTTCTCTCTCTAAGTCTAGTTTTTCGACGAATCTCCATTTGAGCTCATTTTGGCATCAAATCGTGTGATTAAATGTGCAATTGAATTGTATGAAGGTGTAGGAACTCCAATCTAACTTCAATTTCAACAATTAAACTAATTTGACCGGTCAATTTGATGAAATCAAATTCCGCTGAGTTAGAAGGTTGAAATTGGGAGAAATTTGGTAATTTAAAAAATTCGAGGGACTAAAGTGTAATTTCATAAATTTGAGGGTCAATTGGGTATGATAAAGATTTTAGAGGACCAATTGGATAAATTTTGAAATTTTTGCGGCAAAACTTATCATTTTCGTAAATAAGGGGCAAAATGGTAATTTTGGAAAAGTTGGGGACCAAATTGGAAATTTGGGAAATTAAACCCCTTTTTGTGAATTTGAATAAATTGAGGTCCCAATGTGAATTTTAAAAGTTTCGGGACTCAATTTGAGGAAAACCCGACATTAGGGACTTAAAGTTAAAGAAAAATAACTTTGGGGACCTAATTACAAATAAAGGAAAAGTTTAATTTTCTAATTCATTTGGAATGAATAAGAGCTATTAGGCCAAAGGATAATGAACAAGAGTGTTCATATCGTATAATAACACGAAGTCCGAGAACTCTAGCTAAGACAAGTTCAAGTAAGAGCAACAAGCTGGCTAAGAGGATATTCATTGCATTATCGAATAAGTGGGAATTTAATATCATACTTAGTTGGGATGATAACCACCTCAAAAATAAAAACCCAATGCTAAGTGGTATTTTCATCATAACATCTGAGAAGAGTGATGTGGAAATCTCGCGGAAAAACTACTTACTGGTTGTAAATAGATCATACCCGATTGGTATGATGAAACTTCCTAAAAGGAAGTGGAAAACCCACTTGTTGGTTATAAGCAAAGATGTCCTCATGCCCAGTTAGTATGATGGACAGTAGAAAAGTTTATTTTGTCGGAAGTGCTCTCCCCTAACTATATGCAACTGCTTAAAATTTTTGGGAGACCTTCTTGATGGGAGCTCGAATAGCTCATATAGGCTGGAGGCCTCGGTTTTGAAACTTTGGGACTAATATGCCCGATTTTGAAAATCTCGAATAGTGGGCCCTAGGCTAGTTTACACGAGCAAGAGCTCGTAAAGAAACATGATTATTATGCCATGAAACTTAAATAAATGAGTTGTTTGGCCATGGTACCGAGATAGGACCGACATACTCGATGGACTAGTGGCAGTGTGACATTACAGGTCTTCAGACTAGTCAAGACAAACACCTACAGGTCGAGTTGAGGGTTGTGGCTGTTGGACCAGTGGCACCACAGATTATTTGACATTATGTGAAAAACTATTGATTGTGCATGCATTGTGTTGCGGGACCTTCAAGACGCCCAAGAGGGGTAGTGATGCGTCCTAGGGCTCTCGACGACGTAGTGGATATAAGGGCAGTTAGTCGTACTAGAAGTCTTGTGAAGCTCGACGTAACTTCAAGTGCATGAGATTGGGGTGGGGACGGGATGAGGTCTCTGTCCTCATATGGACACAGAGTTTTGTTAGGGGATTAAGGGTCGGATGTCACAAACGTCCACTCATTCTTAGGGTTGAAGTGGACGTGCTTCTATCTAGGTGGCTGGTAAAGTCGCTCCTATGCCACAAGTGGCTTCAGTGAAAAGGCTGGCTTATGATTGTGTGTTTTACCTTCATAATGAAGGATGGGTCTTGGGTGATAACGCACCATGGTAATAAGAAATGGTTATAAACACCGCATTTGGGAATGAAACATTAAAAAAAAAGAAAATAAGATATATAGCACACTCCCATTCAGACATTTTTCCTAAAAGTTAAATTTTGAAAACCCATTCACTAAGTCGTTGTACTCACCCCCTCCCTTATATCCCTTTCAGGTAATCCCGGAAAACTTAACCAAAGACCACCAGCTAACACACATGTAAGATAGGTATGATAAGTTCAAAATTTTGTGCAGTTTTGATTTATGTTATTCTAGGAAAGGTTCTAGTTGAAAGGAAGCCTTACTCCTCACGGTTTATAATAAGGGGCACCCCTTAGTAAACCGGGAGAGTGGCCGGTTGATCATGGGGATCCGACCAAACTAGGTCGGGGCGTGACACCGTTTCTTCCTCTGTCCCCTTCAAATACAGATTCATCCTTCACAGGGTCAAGGAAGGTTATCCTCTTTTTCCCACAGTCTACTTGTGCTTGTTGCGTGCTTAGATAGACCATCCCCAAAATGACCTCCAGTTCTTGTAGCGGAAGAGGAATCAGGTCGGCTTCCAAGGTTGTCCTTCCTACTTTAACTAAAATTTTTAGGGAATGCATTTTATTAATTCCAAAAAAAGGATTACAGGACTCTGGCTACATACTCGACTTATGAAGAGGAGGGTTGGGACATACCAGCCATAATGTCGGGGTCCTTCCGGGCTTCTTCCTGGGTCAGATTGTAGACCCTAGTTAGAACTCTTATGGGTGCTTCCCGTCCCCCATTGTTTGGCCTCTGATTTCTAGGCGGTAGTGGTGGAGCATTTCGTGGGGGCGTTTTCCCATGCCCTCTGGCAACTCCTAATGTAGTGTCCGAACTGCCCGCACCCATAGCATGTTATACACGCCCCCTCATGGTTTCTCTAGCACCGGGGGCAATAGGGGCTTCTCTTCAGTGGGAGTGCATCCATCATGATGGACCTCCTCCCTTCGGGGAAATCTTGGTGGGTTCCTCTGTTAGGGCTAACCCTGTTCCTCTGGGCCTCCTCAGCTACCATGTCCCCTATCCTTCCTACATCCCCCCATTTCCATCTAACGGCGCCTCATTTGGAGTAACCGCTCACATTCATGTGCCATGCCCACTATGGTGGCTAGATTAGTGGGGCATCCCAAAACCCCCATTTGGTCTCTTATATCCATATTGAGACCATTAATAAACTTCTAGCAAAGGTCGATTAGTCCCGCTAGGTCGGGGGTGAAGGGTTGTAGCTCGTTAAACCTGGTCTCATATTTCGAGACCGTGCAGGCTCCCTAGTGGAGTTGAAAGAATTCCACCTTCTTTTTGTTGATGAGGTGGGGAGCCAGGTACTCTTCTGAGTACCTTCTTTCAAACTCTTCCCAGGTAGGTGGGGTCAGGAAGAGGCTTCTGGTGTTGTCCCACCATCTTTTCACGCTGGACTCCATAAAAACATCAGCGAGAATAACCATCTCCTCCGGGGGTATCCTGATGATACCCATAAACTTTTTTAGGCTTCCTAACTAGTCCATGGCAGCCACAACCTCCTTCTCCCCATAGAATGGCTTACATCCCAATTGTCATAGTGTCTTCAAGTATTTGGGGATGTCGAGGAGGGTTGGAATAGGTGCAGAAGGGGGTTGGGATTGTACCTCCTCCTTGTGGGTCTGGGACTCGGAGTCCAGGTGAGGTTTGTCACTAAGGTGGGGTTCCCAGAACACCTTGGTGAATTCCTCATACAATCGTTGGTGCTCGGAGCTGATGCCCTGTGGGGTTGAGGTAGCTCCCAGGAATTCTGCCTCCGGGGCGGGGTTTTCGGCGGAATCAGCAGTTGCTGCCCTCGTTCTCTTGACTCCTCGTTTGGGTGCCATAGTTGGTTTAAAGTTTCCTTCAATTAGTATTTAGGTTATAAAGTTTTGATAATGTATCTGGGAAAACACAGACTTTGATACCACCAAAGTTGTCACGCCCCGACCCGAGTTGACCGAGGTTGGGGGAAACAAACCGCCACTCTCTCGAGTCTTGAAGAGGGGCTTCTTAGGGAGATCAAGAGAGTCAGACGTATTACCTGTCATATTTTTCCCTAGACAACATTAATCAAAACTGAAATTTTTATATTGTTTACCTGGTTAGGGGTCTGGGGAGGAAAAGCTAGTACTGTTGCGTTCCTTCCTAAAATTGGTTAGAGGGAGGGGGTGAGTTTGATAACTCAGTGAGTGAGAGAAAACTATTTTATGAAGGTTCAACTTAACAATTTCAATTATCTAGTATTTTAATGTTTTCTTCTTGGGTTTCTCAAATCAACAACCACCCTCTTTTCATAGGAGGTGTCACACATTTGTAGAACGGTCCTCGACCGTGCCACTTGTGGATCAGAGTGCCTTTACTGTCCACCTTGATAGAGGGATATTGCCTTTACTTGGAGTTTGAGTGGACATCAATAATTCGACACATCAAACCCCTCATTACTTCTCCATGTCCGCTTAGTGGGATGAGACCTCATTTCCCATACTGCCTCGGTCTCCATGTGAAGGAAGCTCCTCGGCTTCATGAGCAATTGAATGACGAAACCGCCCTTATGCTCCCTGGGTCATCCAGCAATCCTTAGGCTCCATTACTACCTCATGCTAGGTGTCCTGATGGTATAAACATCACAGTGCATGCACAATCAACAATCTTTTGAATTATAGCCTTTATCTTTGGCCCTCTTACACAACGGTCTATCAGCTTGGCTTCGGCCCACCACGCGTACTAGCCAAACATGTTCAACGACCTAGCTTCGACAAAGCAACAGTTTGGCCTAACAAGCTTGACAACTCAGCTTGGCTCGATGGGTATCACGAAGGGTTCCCACTATTTACGTCTTTTAGCAATCATATATTACATGTTTGTTCTGGATGGGTCAACACTCGTATCCATCGGCCTTGGGCCCATTAGCACTTCGAGCCTAAGCCCGGAATTAGCTCCCAAATATTTTAAGCAGAGTCACCCACTCAAGGGATGCTAATTCCAAGAAAATAGTTTTCAAAGCTGAATCGTCATTCGAAGTGGAATGGACGTTACAGCAGTTCCCACTCACCCGGTAATTTTGGTAGGATCGCGCCGGCGAAGTTTGGCCTC
This sequence comes from Trapa bicornis, assembly GCA_030064425.1. Taxonomy (NCBI): domain Eukaryota; kingdom Viridiplantae; phylum Streptophyta; class Magnoliopsida; order Myrtales; family Lythraceae; genus Trapa; species Trapa bicornis. Next base: position 3,301,300 of record CM057749.1, read on the forward strand.
GTGGTCTCTCTTCTAGAAGTCGGTGCTCGGGTAGTCTGCTCCTACATGACACGGATGTCCTTGTTAGGGCATTAAATTTAGGAATCATACTTTTTCGCGTATTTACATATAGGCCTTCATATTTTGTCTTAATTGCACTTTAGTCCTTAAGGTTTGTGCATTTATCTTTACATCCTTAATTTCTCTAATTCGACCCTTAGATTTTTCCAATTATCCTTTCAGGTCCTTAATTTTATCAACTTTGCCCTTGGGTCCCTCCATTTTCTAAAATTGCCATTTAGCCCCAAACTTTCCCAAAATTACAATTTGACCCCAAATTCTCTTTTTTTTTTTTTTGCAAATTGGTCCTCCATTTGATCCAATTTGCCCAATTGACCCTCAATTGGAAGGGAATTGCATAAAAAGACCCTCAATTTTGTCAATTTTCCATTTTGTCACGGCACAACCCGGTTTGATCGGATCCCCATGAGCAACCCACCACTCCTCCTATTTATTAAGGGATTTCCCCCTTTTTTTAAACCATGAGGAGTAAGCAATCATTTATACTTGTACCGTTCCTGTAATAACATTAATCAATACTGAATAATTTAAACTTATATACATGTCTTGCAGGTTTAGCTAGCAGAATGTTTGTAGGTAGGTTCTTCCCTCGGTTACCTAAAAAGGGGTAAAGGGAGAGGATGAGTTTGACAACTTAGTGAATGGGTGTTTGAAACATGAGTTTCTAAAAAAATAGTTTAAATTGGAGTGTGTCAAACTCCTTATTTTCTTTAAAATTATTCATTCCTTGAATTCCCAGTTATTCAAAACCAATTTCCTCATTATCCACAATCGGTGTTTTTAACAATCACCACACGCCCTTCATCATGAAGGGATCACACATTCATAGGACAACCCATCCACTACACCCTCATGTGGCATCGGAGCGACTTTACCGGCCTCCTAGATAGAAGCCCGTCCACTTCTACCCTAGGAATGAGTGGATGTTTGCGACATCCGAACCTCACACCCAAAAAGCAACTCCATATCCGTATGAGGATAGAGACCTCATCCCAACCCCACCCCGGTCTCATGCGCATGAAGCTATGTCAAGCTTCACTGACTACTGGCACGACAAATTGCCCTTATCTCCACCATGTCGTCTAGTAGCCCCTAGGGCGTATCACTACCCCTTTTGGACGTCTTGATGGTCCCGAACCTCAAGTGCATGCACAAACAAAGTTTTTCCATAAGCCATTTATCTGTGGTGCCACTGGTCCAACAACCCCAACCCTCAACTCAACGTGCAACTATTTGTCTAGACCGGTCCGTCGACCGAGTCTTTGTCACACTGCCGCTAGTCTATCGAGTATGTCAGTCCTGTCTTGGTACCATGGCCAAATCACATCAATCATTCATTAAAAGTTTTCATGGCTTATCATCATGTTTGTTTACAAGCTCCTCCTCGTGCCAACTGGCCTTAGGCCCACTATACGAGATTTTCAAAATCGAGCATTTTAGCCCCTAAGTTCCAAAACCGAGGCCTTTGGCTTATCTGAGCTATTCGAGCTCTCGTCAAGAAGGTGTCCCAAAAGTTTTAAGCATTAGCACATAGTCAAGGGAGAGCATGTCACGCCCCGACCCAGTTTGGTCGGATCACTGTGATCAACCCGCCACTCTCCTGGTTTACTAAGGGTTGCCCCTTAGTTATAAACCGTGAAGAGTAAGGCGTTCTTTAAACTAGCATCTTTCCTAGAATAACATAAATCAAAACTACATAAAATTTTATACTAATCACAGGCGTATTAGTTGGTGGTCTTTAGGGTAGGTTTTTCGGGATTACCTAAAAGGGATATAAGGGAGTGGGTGAGTACAACGACTTAGTGAATGGGTTTTCAAAATTTAACTTTTAGGAAAAATGTTTTATTTAGAGTGTGCCAAACTCCTTATTCTCTTTTAAAAACCTTTCATGTCAAATTCTGGTTTTTATCACCATTTATTATTAACCACGGTGTGTCATCACCCAACACACATCCTTCATCATGAAGGTAAAATACACAATCGCAGGCCAGCCTATCCATTGAACCCACTTGTGGCGTCGGAGTGACTTTACTGGCCACCTAGATAGAAGCACATCCACTTCTACCCTGAGAATGAGTGGACGTTCATGACATCCGACTCTCAATCATGTATCAAATCTCCGTGTCCATATGAGAATAGAGACCTCATCCAGACCCCACCCCGGTCTCATGCGCTTGAAGCCACTCTGAGCTTCGCAAGACTTCTAGTACGACAAACTACCCTTATATCCACCAGGTCGTCCAGAGCCCTTGGACGCATCACTACCCCTCTTGGTCATCTTGAAGATCCTGTAAACACAGTGCATGCACAATAAAAAATTTTCAAATAATTCCATATAATATGTGGTGCCACTGGTCCAACGGCCCCGACCATCAACATGACTTGCAGTTGTTTGTCTTGACTAGTCTGGAGACCTATCATGCCGCATAGTCACTAGTTGACTGAGTATGTCGGTCTTGTCTTGGTACCATGGCAAAACAATTCATTTACTTAAGTTTTCATGGCATATAAATCATATTTGTTTACGAGCTCTTGCTCGTGCCAACCAGCCTAGGGCCCACTATTCAAGATTTTCAAAATTGGGCATATTAGCCCTCAAGTTCCAAAACTGAGGCCTTCGGCCTAACAGAGCTATTCGTGCTCCTGCTTAGAAAGTCTCCCAAATTGTTTAAGTAGTGGCACATAGTCAGGGGAGAGCACTTCCGACAAAATATATTTTTCAATTGTCCAACATACCAACAGAGTACAAGGACATCTCCACTCATAACCAATGAATGGGTTTTCCACTTCCTTCGAGAAAGTTTCATCATACCAACCGGATATGATCTACTTACAACCGATAAGTAGTTTTTCCACGTGATTTTCACATCACTCCTCCCAGGTGCAATGTTTAAAATACCACTTAGTAGTGGTTTTTCATTTTCGATGTGTTTATCATCCCAATCGGGTATGATATAAAAATCCCACTCACCCATTAATGTAGTGAAATTCCTCTTAGCCAGCTTGTTAACCTCACTCGAACTCGTCTTAACCGGCATTCTTGGTACTTCATGTTCCTACATGATATGAACGTTCTTGTTCATTATTCGTTAGCCTAAGAACCCTCATTCATCCCAAATGAATGAGAAAACCAAACTTTTCCTTTATTTGCAATTAGGTCCCTAAAGTTATTTTTCTTTAACTCTAAGTCCATAATGCCGGTTTTTCCTCAAATTGAGTCCCGAAACTTTTAAAATTTATCTTAGAACATCAATTTATTCAAATTCACAAAAGGGGTTTAATTTCCCAAATTTCCAATTTGGTCCCCCAACTTTTCCAAAATTACCATTTTACCCCCACTTTACAAAAATGGTATGTTTTGCCCCAAAAATTCCAAAAATTGCTCAATTGGTCCTCCAACATCTTTATCATGTCCAATTGGCCCTCAATTTTATGAAATTGCCCTTTAGTTCCTCTAATTTTTGAAATTTCCAAATTTTCCCCAATTTCAACCTTCTAACTCTATCGAATTTGATTTCATCAAATTGACTAATCAAATGAGTTTAATTGTTGAAATTGAAGTTAAATTGGAGTTTCTACACCTTCATATAATTCAACTGCACTTTAAATCGCACGATTTGGTGCTCAAATGAGCTCAAACGAAGTTCTGCCGAAAAATTGAACTTAGATAGAGAAAGCTTCAAAAGCTTATCGTTGGGGGCACGACGGTCCGAGCTTTTGATCTGGGCAGATAGCTTGTGTCCTGAGGTACCTCCTAGGATTAAGAATTGTATTAATTGATGCCAAATTGAGTGAGAATTTCATCATCGAAGTTCTGTCAGTTCTCTCTCTAGCACCGGTCAGAAATTATAGAGTGGAGTCGAATTGGCTTACCTTTCAGCTCTAATTCAGCCGTAGGAGGGCTGTGGAGCTGTTGGTAGGGCTTGGTTTTCTTGAGAAGGGCTCAAATTGGCCAATTTCAGCTCGGCCGAAATAGGGCAGCATCGGTTCACCGGAGCTACTTCATTCTTCGATCATGCCAATGCTTCTTTACTGATTCTCGGAGCAAACGGAGACTACAGGCATGTAGCTGACCTCTCACCGATTGTAAAGAACCTGACCTCTCCTTGCTTGGCTAAGAAAAATGCCCAAGTCGGAGCTCTAGTTTGAGCTTCACCAGAAATTGGAGCAGTTGAGAGAAAATAGAGTTTTCAAGTGTGGAGAGGATGAATGAGGATGGGCTCTTTATATAGGAAGCTTAGGGACTTCCTGGCTGTCTGATTGGCACTTTAATGGTGGTCATTCATTGCCTGAAACTCCCTGACCAAACACTTTTTCAGCTTCGCCATCGTTACATGATTTTCCAGCGAGTTAACAGTGTTATCATCTGAAGGAAGAACATGAAACTATTCTGAACTGGACTGCACTAGTCCAAATCGGGTTCAAAGCTTAAACTGGCCGGTTCACCCCCAATTTGACCGAATTTTTAAAATCTAAAAATTTCTAAATTCATCTAAATTCATTTTCTATCCAATGGTGGCCTCAAATCTCAAAATTGAATTTTTTTAAGCCAACTAGAAAAATGAATTTAGCATCTGGTTCAATAGTGGTTCAAACTGGTTCAATCTGGTTCACCTGAACTGATTTGGTTTTAATCTCCAATTCATTCTTAAGTCCTTTTCCATGACTTTTCGTACTCTTTGGGTCACTCGGGATCAAAAAATTTCCCAGTTTTCCCATTCTCTATCGGTTCAGGTTTTTAGACCAACACAGTTTTCAAATTGGAAATAACTAGTTCTTTCCCCGATTTTCTTATTATCAAAGGACTGGGTTTACATCACTCCCCTCCTTTTAGGGGTTTTGTCCCCAAAACAATGACATACCAAATAATTGAGGGTAATTATCCCTCATTACACTTTCGGTTTCTCATGTCTTTTCCTGCACAGGTTCGTTCTACCACAGAACCTTGACCATAGAAATCTTCTTATTCCTTAAATTCTTGTCCCTCTGGTCGATGATTCGTATCGATTTTGTCTAAAAGGTCAGGTTCTCTTCCAGCTCCAATGGAGGTCGGTCCAAGACATGACTAGGATTAGGTTGATTCTTCCAAAGCACTAAGATTTGGAATACATCATGTATTCTCTATAGGTCTGGAGATAATTTCAATTTATAGGCCACCGGTCCTATCATTTGGATGATGGGATATAGACTGATATACCTTGGTTTCAACTTTCCTCTTTGTTGAAACCTAAGTATTCCCCTCCATGGGGAAACTTTAAGAAATACTTGATCTCCCACCTCAAACTCCAAATCTTTCCTCCAATTGTCTGCATAACTCTTTTGCATGTCTTGTACGATCTTAAAGTGATTCCTGATTAGTTTTATCCTTGATTTGCTATACCCTTTCTAGCCTTCTTTCCCCCATTTCTTCCCAAAATAGAGGGGTACGGCATGGTCGTTTATAAAGAGCTTCATAAGGAGCCATCTGAATTCTAGCCTTATAACTATTATTGTAAGCAAATTCCATCAGGCACAAGTATTCTTCCCAGCCTTTGTTCATGATGAGTACACATGCTCTCAGCATGTCCTCCAAGGTTTGGATGGTTCGCTCAAACTACCCATCTATCTGAGGATGGAACATCGTGCTCATGTAGAGCTTGATTCCCATAGCACTTTGTAAGCTTAGCCAAAACCTTGAAGTAAATCTTGTATCTCTATCTAATACTATACTCACCAGAACACCATGGAGTCTCACTATTTCCTCCATGTATGAGACGGCCAATTGTTCCACCATGTCCATCACCCTTATAGGAAGGAAATGAGCTGATTTGGTCAATCTATCTATAATGACCCAAACCGCATCTCGTCCCTTTCTTGTCATTAGTAGTCCCGTGACAAAGTCCATGGTAATGTGCTCTCATGTTCACTCTAGAATTGGTAAGGGTTGTAGCAATCCTGATAGTTTCTGATGCTCCACTTTTATTTGCTGACAAGACAAGTATTGGGCTACATATTTTGCAATGTCCCTTTTCATACCCTTCCACCAGTATCCTTATTTGAGGGTGCGGTACATTTTGGTACTCCCCGGATGCATAGCATATACCGAATCGTGTGCCTCTTCCAAAATTAACCTCTTTAGTTCCTTACTTTGAGGCACACATACCCTGCCCTTGTTGGTCAGCACTCCATCACTTCGCAGGTCATAGTCCGATTTAGTTTTCCTATTAACTGGATCCATGTAGAGTTGAAGCTCCTTATCTATCTTTTGTTGAGCTTGGATATGCTCGGTTAGACTTGATCTTACTACCACCTTAGCCACCATGCACCTTTCCCGCTTGTCCATTTTCAGGTCTATCTCCATTCTTCCCAATTGTTACAACAAGAGTATGTAACTCGTGTTCACTTGAGTTGTCTTAGTTTGGTACTTGCGACTCAAGGTATTTGCTACTATGTTTTCCTTTCCAGGGTGATATTCTATCATAAGGTCATAATCCTTAACCAATTCCAGCCATCTCCTCTGGCGATGATTCAACTCTTTCTGAGTTAGGAAATACTTAAGACTCTTGTGATCTGTGTATATCCTATACTTAACCCCATAAAGGTAGTGTCGCCATATTTTTAGGGCAAACACTATTGCAACTAATTCTAGATCATGAGTTGGTTAGTTTCTTTCATGTACCTTCAGTTGTCACGAGGCATAAGTGATAACCTTCCCTTGTTGCATCAAGACACATCCGAGTCCTTATTCGAATGCATCACTATAGATAGTGTACTCTCCTGCATTAGAATCAGGTAAGGAGAGTACCGATGCAGTTGTCAGTCAAGCCTTTAACTCCTAAAAAGACTTCTCATAGCTCTCATCCCACTTATACTCAACTCCATTCCTGGTGAGTCGAGTTATAGGACCTGCTATCTTAGAAAAGTTTTGCACAGACTGTCTATAGTATCCTGCCAGACCTAAGAAACTTCTTATTTCTGTAGGATTCCTTGGAGCCTTCCAATTCGATATGGCTTCCACCTCGGCTGGATATACCTTAACTCCATCCTTGGACACTATGTGTCCTAAGAATCATACTCCCTGCAACCAGAACTCACACTTAGAGAATTTTGCATATAATTGATTTTCCTTTAATATTCCCAAGGTGATTTCCAAATCCTCTTCATGTTCCCACCTGGTTAGTGAGTATATAACTTTTCACTTTTTCATCACACCAGTCAAGTGTGATAACATCTACGCTTATAATCGGTAAACGGGTTTTCCACTTCCTTTGAGAAAGTTCATCATACCAACTGGGTATGATCTACTTACAACTGTTAAGTAGTTTTTTCACTTATTTCTCACATCACCCCAAACAGGTGTGATGTTAAACTTCCACATAGTAGTGGTTTTGCATTTTCAATATACTTATCATCCCAACCGAGTATGACGTGAAAAATCTCAATCATCCGATAAGTGCAGTGTATTCCTCTTGATCGACTTTTTGCCTTCACGCGAGCATATCCTTGCTGGTGTTTCCGGTCCTTCGTACTCCTACACAATTTGGACATTCTTGTTTATTAACTTTTGGCATAATAGCCCTAATTCCTCATATATGAACAAAATACCCAAACTTTTAATTATTTGCATTTAGGTCTCTAAAGTTCTATTACTTTAACTTTAGGTCCTAAATGCTAATTTTTCCCCGAATTGAGTCCCGAAATTTCTAAAATTCACTTTGGAACCTCAATTTATTCAAAATCACAAGAAGGGGTTCAAATTTCCAATTTGGTCCCTAACTTTTCAAAAATTACCATTTTACCCCTACATTACAAAAATGGCAATTTGACCCCAATAAATTAAAAAAAATGACCTATTGGTCCTCCAACATCTTTTTTATGGCCAATTGGCCCTTAATTTTGGGAAATTGCACTTTGGTCCCTTAATTTTATGAAATCCCCAATTTCCCCCAAAATTTTCACCCAATTTCCTCCTTTCAAACTATCCGAATTTGATTTAATCAAATTGACTGATCAATCAAGTTTAAATGTTGACATTGAAGTTAAAATTGAGTTCCTACATATCCATACGATTCAATTGAGCTTTGAATCTTATGAATTGCCGCCTGAACTTACTCAAACGGATCTTCGCCGGAAAACTGGACTTAGAGAGAGAAAACTTCGAAAGCTTATCGTTAGGGGTGCGGCTGTAAACCACATCCCTTAAACACAAGGAAATCGGGGAAAGAATCAATCAACCTGGGTGAGAAAACTGAACCGGTTCACGAACCCCAACCGTTAAACAAAGGATAAATCGAGAAATTTATAGATACCGAATGACCTAAAGCATCACAAAGGCATAGAAAAGGAGTTTAGAATGAATTGGAAGAGAAAACCAAACCAGTTTAGGTGAACCAGACCTGAACCGTTTTGAATCACTATTGAACCAGTTTCTAAATTCATTTTTCTAGATAGCTTAGAAAATTCAAATTGGAGAATTGAAGCCACTATTGGATAGATAATGAATTTAGATGAATTTATAAATTTTTAATTTTGAAAAATTCGATCGAATCTGGCCTGAACTGGTCGGTTTAAGCATTGAGCCCGGTCCAGTTTGAAACAGTGTCGTCTTCTTCCTTCATATGACAGCAATATTCACTCGTCGGAAAAGCTAACAGCATCAGAGGAGATGAAAAGTCTCCATTCTAGGTGTTTTTGGCCATGAATGATCGCTATAAAGGCACCAATCAGATGACCAAGGAGTCACTGAGCTTCCTATATAAAGAGCTCCTCCTCATTCATCCTCCTCACACCTGAAAACTCCTCTCTCTCTCTCTCTCTCTCTCTCTCTCTCTCTCTCTCTCTCTCCACTGCTCCACTTTCCAGTGAAGCTCGAACTAGAGCTCTAACTTGGGCATTTTTCTAAGCCAAATAAGGTGAGGTTGGGTTCCTTAGATTCGGGGAGATGTCAGCTACCCGATAGTAGTCTCCATTTGCTCTAAGTATCGCTGGAGAAGCATCGGCGTAATCAAAAAATGAAGCAGCCCTATTTTGGCAGAGTAGAAAATTACAAAATTGAGCTCTCCTTGGGCCAAACCAAGCTCTCCCAACACTTCCACAACCCTCATACAACCGAATTAGAGCGAAACGGTAAGCTAATTTGGCTCTCCTCAATAATTTTTTATTAGTGTTAGAGAGAGAACCAACGAAACATCATTGACCAAATTCTCCCTCAATTCGACAAGAATTGATGTAATTCTTGATCCTAGGAGGAAACTAAGGATGAGATCTATCTACCCCAGTCGAAAGCTTGGACTGCCGCACCCCCGACGGTAAGCTTTCGAACCTTTCTCTCTCTAAGTTCAATTTTTCGACTAAGTTCCGTTTAAGCTCAATTCGGACCCAAATGGTGTGATTCAAAGCTCCATTAAATCATGTGGAATTGTGGGAACTGATCCATACCTTCAATTGGATCAATAAACTTTGATTAAATGTTCAATTTGATGAAATTCAATTCAGCCAATTTGAAAGCGGGCAAATTGGGGAAAATTTTGAGGGAAATTGGGGATTTCATAAAATTGCGGGACTAAAGTGCAATTTCCCAATATTGAGGGCCAATTGGCCATTAAAAACATATTGGATGACCAATTGGTCGATATTTGGAATTTATTGCAGTCAAATTGTCATTTATGTAAGGTAGGGGCAAAATGGAAATTTTTAAAAAATTGGGGACCAAATTGGAAATTTGGGAAACTTGAACCCCTTTTTTGTGATTTTGAATAAATTGAAGTCCAAAGTGAATTTTAGGAGTTTTGGGACTCAATTTGGGGAAAAGATTGCATTAGGGACCTAAATGTAAATAATTGAAAGGTTGGGCATTTATTCATACATGAGGAATAAATGCTATTATTCCAAATGTTAATAAACAAGGATATCCAAAATCGTGTAGGAAAACGAAGGACCGGAAATGTCAACAAGGATAAACTCACGTGGAGGCAAAAAGTTGATCAAGAGGAATACATTGTATTTATCGAGTGTGTGGGAATTTTCACGTCATTCCCAGTTGGGATGATGAGTACTTCGAAAATGAAAAACCACAACTATGTGGAATTTTTAACATCACACTTGGTTGGAGTAATGTGATGAATACATGGAAAAACTACTTAACAGTTGCAACTAGATCATACCCGGTTGGTATGATGATCTTTCTGGAAGAAAGAAGAAAACCCGCTTGCCAGTTGTAAGCGGAGAAGTCATCACACCTAGTTGGAGTGATGGATGAAAATTTATTTTATCAGAAGTATTCTCCCCTGACTGTGTGTCAATGCTTAAAACTTTTGGGAGGCCTTCTTGACGAGAGTTGGGATAGCTCAGACAAGCCAGAGGCCTCGATTTTGGAACTTGGGGGCTTAAATGCCTAGTTTTGAAAATCACATATAGTGGGCCTAAGGCCAGTTGGCATGAGCAGGAGCTCGTAAACAAACATGATGATAAGCTATGAAAATTCTAATGAATGAATGATGTAATTTGGCCATGGTACCAACACAAGACCGACATACTCGATGGATTGGCGGCAATGCGACAAGACCAGGTCGATGGATCAGTCTAGACAAACAGCTGCAGGTCGAGTTAAGGGTTAGGGTCGTTGGACCAATGGCACCAAAGATAAGATGGCTTTATGAAAAACTTTTATTTGTGCATGCATTTAAGGTTCGGGACCATCAAGACGCCCAAGAGGGGTAGTGATGCGTCCTAGGGGCTACTAGACAACATGGTGGAGATAAGGGCAGTTTGGCATGCCACTAGTCATGGAAGCTCGAGGTAGCTTCATGTGCATGAGACCGGAGTGGGGTCGGGATGAGGCATCCGTCCTCATATGGATACGAAGTATTTTGGGTTTGAGGGTTGAACATCAGAGATGTTCACTTAGACTTCAGGTAGAAGTTAGGGACTTCTATCAAGGTGGATGGTAAAGATGCTATGATCCACAAGTGGGTGCAGTCGGCGTAATTACATCTCTCGAATATGTGTGTGTACCCTTCCTGATGAAGGGCGTGTGTTGTTTTTGAAAAACCCCTAATATGGAAATGGGAAATATGTTATGAAAACTTCGGAAAGGATTTGAGAATCCTTGGAAAATAATTGGTAAACTTTGGAAAAAGGTTTTTAAAACTAGAAATTGAGAAAATAATGTTTTTGAAGAAAATAAGGAGTTTGGCACACTCCGATTAAAGTTATTTTTGTGAAAACTCGCACCCAACACCCATTATTTGATTTTTCAAACTCACCCCCTCCCTTTACCCCTTTTAAGGAAACCAAGGGAAACCAATCTTAAAAATCTGTTTGTAGCTGAACCTTAAGACAGGTATATAAAATTTATATTTAGTTTTTATTAATGTTATTTCAGGAAAGATACAGGTGAAAAGGATGTCTTACTCCTCATGGTTTAGAGAAGGGGAAAACCTTTTATCAACCGGAAGAGTGGCAGGTTAGGTTGTTCACGAGGATCCAACCAAACTAGGTTGGGGCGTGACAACTTGAGTGTTATCAGAGCTTGTTTTCTCGAATGCATTATTAAGAAAATATAACATAGTAACTAAGAGGTATAAATCTTACAATTTCAGATATCTCCCAAGAAAGGAACCAAGAGAACAAGAGTCACAATTTCTGACACTGCCCAACAACCCTTTCCAGTTGAAACTCCCCAAGAAACCGAAATAGTTCCACCTACACTAAGCTCAGAACACTAGAGGTTGTACGAGGAGTTCACTCGAGTATTTGGGCAACCTAACCTCATCCATGAGGTGGGCACCAACTCTCGGGCTGAACCGGAGGAAGTACAATCTCATCCTACTCATGTTAATCATTCCCCTCCAATTGATATTCCCAAGTATCTCAAGACTCTCCTTCAACTGGGGTGTAAGCCTTTTCTCGGAGAGAAAGACGCAGGAGACACCATGGACTGGCTGGCTAACATCAAGAAGTTGATGGGGATGGTCAAGATACCTCCAAAGGATATGGTGATCCTAAAATAATTTTTCCTAGAGGGTAGTACTAAAAGATGGTGGGACAATGTCCAGAACCTGCATAACTCCACACCCTCTTGGGAGCAGTTTGAGGAGAGGTACGCGGAGGATTACTTGGCCCCTCATCTAATTAATGAGAAGAAGTAGGATTTCAATCTGACTCCAATAAGTACTTAACTCTATATCGGAGTATGAGACTAAATTTAATGAGCTAATGCCTTTTTCTGCAGACTTAGTCGGACCGGCAAATATCTGCCAACGGTTCATGGACAATCTCAACATGGATATAAGAGACTGGATGGGAGTACTAGGACACCCCATGAATTTGGCTGCCATCATCAGCATGGCCCATGAGTGTGAACGTCTGATATAGACAAGACACTGTCGCATAGAGCAAGCCGGCCAAAAGGAAGAGGAAGGACAAAACAACCAGAGAGGTCAAAAGGAGCCTGGTGGGCAAAAATGGGGACAAGAATAGGGCCTTTTAGGAGAAATGACAATTACCTTTCCCAAAGGGAGACAAGTACAACCTCACAAAGGATAAACCCATATTACCCTAGGTGCCAGAAAGACCACGAAAGGTCATGTCGAGCATGCTTCAAATGCGGACAGCTCGGACACTTTGCAAAGAGTTGTCCAACCCTTGGAAGTAATACACAACAAAGTGACCATCAACCACCTCAAGGAAACCCAAGGCACTAGACGGAGGACAAGACATAGCCACTACATCGAGGGTACCAACCGAGTATACAACCTCAACCAGAAGGAAGCAGGGATGAACCTAGTACTATAGCTAGTACTTACCATAGCTCCCCTAGACCAATATAACCAAAAACTCTGTAATTTGTTATCATTATAATAAAAGTTTCATTTCTTATAAAACTAGTGATGAAATACAAGTAAAAGAAAATCCTAAGGACATACCCTCCAAACCTCCAAAGAAAGGTGAAGCTGGAAGGATGGCATCTGAGGATATCAAAAAAGTTAAGGTTAGATACCCTAAAGGATGAATAAAAAGGAATTTTGGAAAATAAGGGAAAGGATTCTCCTAAAGAAGGAAACCCTGAGGAGGCATACATATCTCAACTAAGAAGTAATGGACCAAGTGACGTAGGATGAGGAGATGACGTGCATACTAAGGTGAAAGAATCAAAGAAAGCATGCTAGGAAGACCCACGGAATAGGTAAGTAGGAAGATGGCATCAAAGGACATCATGACAAGTGGACTATCCATAATAAGGAAATAAAGAAAAAGCCTCCAAGTGTTAGGAAGGTTGAACCAGGATAGGAGTCCCACGGTAGAAGGATAAAGGTAGGAAGGGAGACCTTAAAAAAAAGGAATTCCCAAGCTAAGGAACCTAATAAAGAAGCATAAGTGGATGGAGGTATATCAGGACGGCCAATTATGACGTGTTTAGGAAGAGCAAAGAAGCCAAATAAGGACTTTAGACGAACCTAGTGGAAGGGAGAAGCTAGTAACAATGGGACTATCAAGGATGTCCTAAGAAGGATCAGGAAGTACTAGAGACTACATTCTAAGAAGGGCAATAGGATGGGCATGGTGAGGAGTACACGAAATAAAACCCGACAATTGGAGATACTTCGGATAGGAAAGGAAATGGTGAACTGGAAATTAAGGTCGGTGAATGATTAAAGGTGCACAAAAGCTCTAAAGGGTGTAAGAATGCGTGGGAAGGGAACCTTTAAGAGGGAGTCTTGACTTGAAGGACATAGTAGAGAAAGAAAATCGTTAAAGGAAAACTCCCCAAATAAGGGAATCGTGAAATGGCCACAAACAAACAAGAGTGGGTAAGGAGATCGACACAGTTATGTAAAACATGACGTCAAAGGCAAGATGGGTGAGAGGATAACAGTAAAGGTAATCGAGAAATACTACTAGACGAAGAGAGAGATGAAGCTATACAATCCTTGAAAGGTTGGAAGGTTGAGAACAACCATTATAGAAGTGTCCTAAAATTTAAAATGGTCAAAGATAGGTTCTAGAGTATGTCATGCTATAAGGAACATGTAAGCCCAACAATCCCGAGGAAAAATGTGACTCAAGTAAGGAAGAGTCAGTTAGTAAGCATGACAAGGTCAAACCTAATTTGGATCAAAGTTCAAATAAATAATGGATGAAGGAAGGGTCAAAATAGGACAAAGAGGTAATAACACTAAAACCTGTTAAAACAAGTACATAATGCTCGAAAGAACACCGAGCTAAGGGTTTCAATGATAACGAGAATAACTAGACACAGGAATGATTGGCATCTTGGAACTCCACATGTAAACCTCGTCCCTTAAAGATGAGGAAATCGGGGAAAGTATTGGTCAACCCGAGTGAGAAAAACTGAACCAGTTCACAAACCCCAACCATTAGAGAAAGGGCAAACTTGAAAATTTATAAATCTCGAGTGACCTAAAGAGTCACAAAAGTCATGAGAAAGGAATTTAGGATGAATTGAAAGTGAAAACCAAACCAGTTCACGTGAACTGGACCTGAACCTAATTGAACAGGTTTGAACCACTATTGAATCAGTTTCTAAATTCATTTTTCTAGGTGGCTTAGAAAATACAAATGAAGAATTGAAGTCACCATTGAATAGAGAATAAATTTAGATGAATTTAGAAATTTTTTATTTTGAAAAACTCGGTTGAATTAGGCCTGAACTAGCCAGTTTAATTATTAAACCCGGTTCGGAATAGTATCGTCTTCTTCCTTCAGATGACAACACTGTTGTAAAACCCGGCCTTTTAAGCTAAGGAAAACCAGGAAAAGAACCGGTCAAACCAAGTGAGGATTCGGAAACGGTTCACAAACCCGATTATTTCTAAACAGACAAGTTGACAATTTACAACTCTCGGGTGATCCAAAGGGTTAATTAAACCTTGAAAAATAAACTTAAGACAAATTAGAAGACAAAAAAAACCAAATTGGTTTAGGTGAAGTAGATTTCATAAGAACTTCAAAGTTAAGCGTACTTGTCCGAGAGTAGTGTGAGGATGGGTGACCTCCTGGGAAGTATGAATTAGGACCGAAAGGTAAGCCAATTCAGCTCCCCTTTATAATTTTTTATTGGTGCTAGAGAGAGAGTTGACCGAATTTCAATGACGAAATTCTAATCCAATTCTGCATCAATTGATGCGATTCTTGATTCTAGGATGAACCTCAGGATGAGAGCTATCTGTCCAGATTGAAAGCTCAAACCGTCGTGCCTTCACCAGTGAGTAATCGAAGCTTTCTCTCTATAGTTCATTTTCCGGCGGAGCTCCGTTTGAGCTCGTCCCAGCATTAAAACTTGCGATTCACATTTCTGAAGAATCGTATGAACATGTATAAACTCAATTTCAACTTCAATTTCAACAATTGGAAACGTTTGATGGGTTAATTTGATAAAATCAAATTTGGCTGTGTTAAAAAGTTATTATTGGGGGAAAATTGGGGATTTTCGAAATTCAAAGGACCAAAATGAAATTTTATGAAATTGAGGGTCAATTAGGCATGAAAATAATGTTGGAGGATCAATTGAGGAATTTTGAAATTTTTGGGGCAAAATTTACC
Source organism: Trapa bicornis (assembly GCA_030064425.1). Lineage (NCBI taxonomy): Eukaryota > Viridiplantae > Streptophyta > Magnoliopsida > Myrtales > Lythraceae > Trapa > Trapa bicornis. The sequence continues at coordinate 3,316,903 of CM057749.1, forward strand.
ATTTTTGTAAAGGAAGGGAAAAATGGTAATTTTGGAAAAGTTAGGGGACCAAATTGGAAATTTGGGAAATTAAACCCCTTTTTGTGAAATGGAATAAATTGAGGTCCTATAATAAATTTTAGAAGTTTCGGGACTCAATTTGAGGAAAAACCGACATTTGGGACTTAAAGTTAAAGAGAAATAACTTTAGGGACCTAATTGCAAATAAATGAAAGTTTGACTTTCTCATTCATTTGGAATGAATGAAGGCGATTAGGCCAAAGGATAATGAACCAAGATATTCATATTGTGTAGGAACGCGAAATACCGGGAACGCTAGCAATGACAAGCTCATGTGAATACAAATAACCAATCTAGTGGAATTCACGGCATTAACGGGTGAGTGGGTTATTCACATCATACCCGGTTGGGATGATGAGCACAGTTTAAAGTTAAAAACCACTTACCAGTTGTGAGTGGGTTTACTAACATCATACCCGGTTGGGATGATGAGCATAACTTAAAGATAAAAACCACTTACCGGTTGTGAGTGGAAATTTTATATCATACCCGGTAGGGGATGATAAGTACCTCGGTATAAAAATCCATTGTTTAGTGGTATTTTAATCATCACCACTTAGAGAAAGTGATGTGAAAATTATGTGAAAAAAAACTACTTACCGGTTGTAAGTAGATCATACCGGGTTGGTATGATGAGACTTCCTCGAAGGAAGTTGAAAACCTGTTCATCGGTTATGAACGGAGATGTCCTTATACCGGTTGGTATAATGGACAGTAAAAACCTATTTTGTCGGATGTGTTCTCCCCTGACTGTGTGCCAATGCTTAAACTATTTGGGAGACCTTCTCGACGGGAGCTCGAATAGCTTTGATAGGCCAGGGGCCTCGGTTTTGGAACTTGGGGGCTAAATGCCCGATTTTGAAAATCTCGTACAGTGGGCCCAAGGTCAGTTGGCACGAGCAGGAGCTTGTAAACAAACATGATATATGTGCCATAAAACTTAATAAGTGAATTGTTTGGCCAGGGTACCAAGATAGGACCAACATGCTCAGTCAACTAGCGGCAGTGCGACATGACAGGTCAACGGACTAGTCAAGACAAACAGCTGCGGGTTGAGTTGAGAGTCAGGGCCGTTGGACTTGTGGCACCATAGATTACATCGCAATATAAGAAAATATTGTTTGTGCATGCACTGTGAGTACGGGATCATCAAGATGCCCATGGGGGGTAGTGATGCATCCTAAGGGCACTGGACGACCTGGTGGCTATAAGGGCAGTTCGTCGTTCCAACTGTCTGTGCGAAATCTGGAGTAGCACCAAGCGCATGAGATCGGGGTGGGGACAGGATGAGGTCTCTGTCCTCATACGGACACGAAGAAGTAATTTCGGGATTGTGGGTCGGATGTCATGTACATCCACTCATTCCCAGGGTAGAAGTGGTTGTACTTCTATCCGGGTGGCAAGAAAAGTCGCTCTAAAGCCACTAGCGGGTTCAGTAGTGATACTGACTTGCGAATGTGTGTAACCTTCATGATGAAGGATGTGTGTTGGGTGATGATACACCGATAACTAAGAAAAAATGGAAAAACCCAAATTTTTAAATGAAGGGATTTTTTGAAAAGAAAGGAGTCTGGCACACTCCATATAAATGTTTTTCTTAAAAGTTAAAAGTAGACATTTGAAAACCCATTCACTGAGTAGCCGTACTCACCCCCTCCCTTATATCCCTTTTAGGAAATCCCGGAAAGCCTACCTTGAAAGACCATCAACTAAAATGCCTGTAAGACAGGTATGTAAAGTTTAAAATTTCATGCAGTTTTGATTATGTTATTCCAAGAAATGGTGCAGGTTTAAAGGACGCCTTACTCTTTACAGATTATAATAAGGGGAAACCCTTTAATAAAACGTGAGAGTAGCGGGTTGTTCACGGGGATCTGACAAAACCGGGTGAGCGCGTGACAACTGTTCACTCACCGAAAAATTGAGCAGCACCGGTGAAGATGAAAAGTCTTTGTTCAGGGAGTTTCAGGCAATGAATGACCGCCACAAAGGTGCCAATTGGACGACCAAGGAGTCCCTAAGCTTCCTATATAAAGAGCCCCTCCTCATTCATCCTCATCACACCTGAAAACTCCTTTCTCTCTACTAATCCATTTTTTGGTGAAGCTCAAAACAAAGCTCCAACATTGGGGTTTTTCTGATTCAAAGAAGGCGAGGTCATGTTCTTTAGATTCGGGGAGAAGTTAGCTACTCGACGGTAGTCTCTATTTGATCTAATGATCGCTGGAGCAACGTCGGCGTGATGGAACAATCGAGCAGCTTTGGTGGACCAAAGCTACCTTGTTTCATTCAAGCTAAAAATGGCCAATTCGAGCCCTTCTCAAGCCAAACCAAGCTCTCCTAACACTTCCACAACCCTCATATGATTGAATTAGAGTTGAAAGGAGGAACCCCAGGACAAGAGCTATCTACCTAAATTAAAAGCTCGGACCGTCGCACCCCCGACGGAACACGAAGTACTAGGAACACCAGCAAGGCTAAGCTCACATGGAGGTAAAAGCCGCTTTAAGGTAAAAGTACACTACACTTACGAGTGAGTGGGAATTTTCACATCATACCCGATTGGGATGATGAGTACCTTGGAATTTAAAACCCACTATTATGTGGAATTTTAACATCACACCTAGTTGGGGTGATGTGAGAAAATATGCGGAAAAACTACTTACTTGTTGTAAGTATATCATACCCGGTTGGTATAATGAACTTTCTGAAAGGAAGTAGAAAACCTGCTTATCGGTTATGAGCGGAGATGTCCTCATACCCGGTTGGTGTGATGGACAGCTGAAAATCTCGTACAGTGGGCCCAAGGCCAGTTGGCACGAGTAGGAGCTCATAAACAAACATGATATTAAGCCATAAAAATGTTAAATGAATAATGTCATTTGGCCATGGTACCAAGACAGGACTAACATACTCGATGGACTGGTGGCAATGCAACACGGTAGGTCGATGGACTAGTCTAAACAAACAGTTGTAGGTCGAGTTGGGGTCAGGGCCATTAGATCAATGGTACCAAAGATTAAATGGCTTATATAGAAAAATTATTGTTTGTGCATGCAATGAGGTTCGGGACCATCAAGACGCCCAAGAGTGGTAGTGATGCATCCTAGGGGCTACTAGACAACATGGTGGAGATAAGGGCAATTTGTCGTGCCAGCAATCATGGAAGCTTGACGTAGCTTCATGCACATGACATCGGTGTGGGGTCGAGATGAGGTCTCTGTCTATCACGCCCCAACCCGGTTTAGTTGGATCCCCGTGAACAACCCGCCGCTCTGTCTCGGTTTAAGAGGAGTTTCCTCCTTTAACTCGAGAGGAGCCAAGCAAAATTTCAACCTTGTTCCCTAGAAGACATATCAATTAGAATGCAAGATTAAGGAAAATTAAGCATACCTAATAAAGGGTAAGGCTAAGTGTTACTCCTAGACATTTTCTCTTTTTCCAGAAAATGGATAGAAAAGATTGGTGAGTTTCTACAACTAAGTGAACGGGTTTTTCAAAAGTCTACTTTTAACTTTTAGGGAAAAAAAATCTTGTATTGGAGTGTGCCAGACTCCTTTCTTTTCAAAAATCTCTTCATTTAAAATTTCAGGTTTTTCATCATTTCTTATTAATCACGATGTGTCAACACCCAACACACATCTTTTATCATGAAGGTTAAACACACATTCGCAGGCTAGCATGACCACTGAACCCACTTGTGGCTTCGGAGCAACTTTATCGACCACCTAGATAGAAGCACGTCCACTTCTACCCTGAGAATGAGTGGATGTACACGACATCCGACCCTCAATCCCGAAATCAATTCTTCATGTCCGTATGAGGACAGAGACCTCATCTCATCCCCACCCTGGTCTCATGCGCTTGGTGCTACTCCAAATTTCGCACGATCACCTAGAATGACGAACTGCCCTTATGGGCACCGAGTCGTCCAGGGAACTTAGGATGCATCACTACCCCTCCTGGGCGTCTTAATGATCTCATACTCATAATGCATGCACAAATAATGTTTTCTTATTATGCCATGTAATTTGTGGTGTCATTAGTCCAACGGTCCTGACCTTCATCTCAACCTGCAACAATTTGTCCTGACCGGTCATGTCACACTACAACTAGTTGATTGAGAAAGTCTGACCAGCCTTGATACCATGACCATACAATTTACTTATTAAAGTTTTATGGCACATATATTATGTTTGTTTAAAGGCTCTAGCTCGTGCCCATTGGCCTATGGCCCACTATTCGAGATTTTCAAAACTGGGCATATTAGCCGCCAAGTTCCAAAACCGAGGCCCCCGACCTATAAGTGCTATTCGAGCTCCCGTCAAGAAAGTCTCCCAAATTGTTTAAGAAAGTCTCCCGTTAAAGTCTCCCAAACCGAGGCCCCCGACCTCTAATATTCTTAACATGACTAATTGACCCTCAATTTTAGAAAATTTCATTTTGGTCCCTCGAATTTTCAAAAATCCCCAAATTTCCCTAATGTTTCCCCCAATTTCAACTTTTTAACACAACCGAATTTGATTTTATCAAATTGACCGATCAAACACCTCTAATTGTCAAAATTGAAGTTGAAATTAATTTTCAACATATTCATATGATTCTATAGAACTTTGAATAGCAGGTTTTAACGCTAGAACAAGCTCAAACAGAGCTTCGTCGAAAAATAGACTTTAGTGAGAGAAAGCTTCGATTTCTCACCGGTGAGGGCATGGCGGTCTGAGCTTTCTATCTGGGCAGGTAGCTCTCTTCTAGAGGTTCTTCCTAGGATCAAGAATGACATCAATTGATGTCAAATTGGATTAGAATTTTGTCACTGAAATTTGGTTGACTCTCTCTCTAACACCGATCAAAAATTGTAAAGGGAAGCCGAATTGGCTTACCTTTTGGTCCTAATTCAGCCATGGAAGGGCTGAGGAGGTATCAGGAGAGCTTGGTTTGGCCTGAGGAGGGCTCAAATTAGCCGATTTTAACTCGGCCGAAATAGGGCAGCTTTGGTCCGCCGGAGTGGCTTCACTGTTCAATCGCGTCGGCGACTCTCGGAATGAACAAAAGGTTAACTCTAGCCCTATGAGCCCAAGATATTAGGGGGTAGAAAATTCATGTAATAAGCCAAATAATGGCAAGAAAATATTTCCTGAATAAATTAGAAGTTTACTAAAACTCCTGAGTTCCTTGAGAAAGAAAATTTAAGTGAATAAAAGTTTAAGAGAAGAAATCATCCCCCTCCCCCCAAGGAAGAATGGCTTATTGATAGTTAAACTCAACCCTTAAGACTTAGAAAAAAAAGATGATAAGGAGAAATCTATATGATGAAGATCCTAAGGACTGGAAAAAGGGAGTTGAAGGAGCAACCATCCAAGAGTACATAACTTTCGATAGACCAAGAAATTTTGAGAAAACTTAGGAGAAAGTATAAATATCCCAAAAAGAACCACAAGAATAGAAGCTGGGCGATAAGAAAAAGAGATTAAGAGTCCACCTTATAAAGATGAAGAGAAAGTGCAACAACAAGAAGTCCCAAATGCAACAATTCCTTAGAAATTCCAGAGGATAAGGGACATATGGAAGGTAAAGAGTAAGTCAAAGAAAGAAGAAAAACAAGAGTAGATGAAGCGTACCAAGTCCCTAAGTTAGGGGAACATTTCCAAAGAATGAGGCAATCAAACACTAGAAAGTGTGAGTGGTTAGGTAAGAGTATTGGAAAGTTTAGCATGATCTACTACAAGAAGGCCTGGAAAACTCAAATTTGGAATGTCAAAGAAATACTACAAAAGGAAATAACTCATTTGGACCAAACGATTTGGAAGAGTAAACGAAATCTACCCAGAGATGGGGAATAGTGGGAGAATATACCCCAACCAAGACAAAAAGGGAAACACTAGGCATATAAAGGTATAAAAGGTAGAACACGATAAGGATAAGAGATCCACCTCAAAGGAGTAGGCGAATATTGAAGCGAGTGGAAATGAAGCAAGGTCAACAGAAGGTACTCCTAGATCCAAAGAGTAAGAATAAGTTGGTAAAAATATTGGAATAATAAACTCTAGAAATTTAAGGAGTTCAAGTGTAGAATTAGAAGGAATTACGGAGGGAAGGAGAATGGAAAGCTCATCAGAGAAAGAAATTATCCAACTCATGACTTAGAATTAGCTATGATAGTGTTGGCCCTAAGGATATGGTGCCCCTACCTTTACAGAATTAAGTACAGGATATACAAATATCACAAGAGCTTTAAGTACTTCCTAATTCAAAAGGAATTAAAACCCTATCAGGAGAGATGATTGAAATTGGTGAAGGATCATGATCTTGCAATAGAATACCACCCCAGAAAGGCTAATGTGGTAGCAGGTTCTTTAAATCGCAAGTATCAAACTGAGATGACACAAGTAAAGACAAGTTACATATCTTACTACAACAATTGGGAAGGATAGAGGTGGATCTGAGGGAAAATAAGCAGGAAAATGCTTGGTGGCTAAGGCAGTGGTAAGACCCAATTAATCGAGCATTAAGACTCAACAAAGGATTGATAAAGAACTCCAGTATTATTTGGACCTAGTAAACGAAGGAAGGAAACCAGACCACGACGTGCGAGGTAACGAAGTACTATCCTATAAGGGTAGGGTATGAGTGCCTCAAGATACGGAATTAAAGAGAGTAATTCTAGAAGAGGTACATGATTCAATGTATACTAGGCATTTGGACAGTATTAAGATGTATCACACCCTCCAACAAGGATAATAGTGGAATGGTATGAAGAGGGACATCACAGAATATGTAGCCCGATGTTTCTCATATGAATAGATAAAAGTAGAGCCTCAGAAACCGTTAGGACTACTACAACCCTTACCAATTCCCGAGAGGAAATGAGAGCACATTGTCGTGAACTTCGTCACGGGCCTACCGATGACCAGAGAGATTCAAGGGACAAATTGGAGAACAGCTGGCCATCCTATACATGAAGAAAATTATAAGACCCCATGGTGTCCTAGTGAGTATAGTATTGGATCGAGATCCAAGATTTACTTCCAAGTTTTGGCCAAGCTTACAAATGCTCTAGGAACCAAACTTCATATGAACACAACATTTCACCCTTAGACAGGTGGGTAGTATGAACAAACCATCCAACATTGGAAGATATGCTAAGGGCGAGCGTACTCACCATGAATAAAAGTTGGGGGGGGAGGGAACAATTGTGCCTGTTGGAAAGTTATTACAATAACAATTATCAGACCAGTATTCAGATAGCTCCCTATGAAGTCCTTTTATGGATGACCTTGTCATACCCCTTTATTTTGGGAAGAAGTGGGGGAGAGATAGTTAGAAAGGACAAAAATAATAGAGGATGCCACATAGAAGATAAATTAATGAGGAGTTGTCTTATGACTGCACAGGACATGCAAAAGAGTTACGCGGATAATCGAAGGAAAGATCTGGAATTCGAAGTGGGAGATTAGGTATTCCTCAAAGTATCTCCATGGAGAGGAATACTTAGGTTTTAGCAAAAAGGAAAGCTGAAACCAAGATATATCGGTCCATATCCTATTATTCAAAGGATTGGACCGGTAGCTTATAAATTAGAACTACGTCCTAATCTGCAGAGAATACATGATGTATTCCACATTTCAGTGCTTAAGAAATATCAACATGATCCTAGTCATGTACTGGACTGACCTCCAATGGCACTAGGAGAGAACCTAACTTACTAGACAAAGCCGGTACGAATCATCGATCGGAGAGACAAGAATTTGAGGAACAAGAAAATTCATATGGTCAAGGTGTTGTGGCAGAACAGACTCGTGCATGAAGAGACATAGGAAACCGAGTCTATGATGAGGGATAGTTACCCTCAATTATTTAACGTGTAAACTGTTTTGGGGACAAAACCCTTAAAAGAAGGGGAGAGTTGTAAATCACGTCCTTTGACAAGGAGAAAACCGGGGAAAGAATCGGTTAGTTTTGAATTTTAAACCGAGACGGTCTACAAGCTTGATTATTTGGAAATGGGGAAAATTGACAATTTACAACTTCCATGTGACTCAAAATGGTTCAAAAATCTTGGAAAAGAACCTTTGGACGAAATGAGGAAGAAAAACTAAAGTGATTCAAGAGAACCAAATCCGAATCGAATAGAACTGGTTTATGAACCAAGTTGATTCATGAACTGGAACCAATAGAGAATGGGTAAGTCGAGAATTTTATGAATCCTTTGTGATTCAAAAAGATTATAAACCTTTGGAAAGAACCTTAGGACAAAGTGGGAGAGAAAAACCAAGTCGGTTCAGGAGAATCGAGCCCAAACTAGATTAAACCGATTTAAGAACTGAGTCGATTTATGAACCGGAATCGATTAAGAGGTGGTAAACCAGGAACTTTATGAATCCTAAGTGACCTAAGGGGTCATAAAAGTCATGAAAATGGACTAGAAAATGAATTGGAGATGAAAACCAAACCGGTTCAGGTGAAGGATCCGAATCGGATTGAACTGGTTTGGATAGGTTTGAATCACTATTGAACCGTATGCTAAATTCATTTTTCTAGGTGGCTTAAAATTTTCAAATTTGAGATTTGAGACCATCATTGGATAAAAAATGAATTTTGAAATTTTTAGATTTGAAAAACTCGGTCGAATGGGGGGGTGAACCGGCCGGTTTAAGCTTTAAGCCCGGTTCAAACCGGTTCGGTCCGGTTCGGAATAGTGTCATTTTCTTCCTCAGAATGATAGCATTATTCACTTGCCAGAAAATTGTAGCAGCACCGACAAAGAAGAAACACTTATGTTCAATACATTTCAGGTCTTCACTGCCTGTCATAACAGTGCCAAACGGACGGCCAACGGGTCCCCGAGCTCCCTATATAAAGAGCCCCTCTCCATTTGTCCTCTCCACACCTAAAAAGCTCACTCTCTCTTAGTTGCTTAGTTTTTAGATGAAGCTCGAACCAGAGCACCAATATATGGTCAATTTTGAGCCAAAGAAGGTGAGGTCATGTTCATTAGAACCGAGGAGAAGTCAGCTACATGGTGGATTATGGGACGCTTGGTAAGAAGGCTCTGAGTAATTGATTGGGGTCCATTCGTGCTCCTCAATAGGATGAATTTCATGTATGGCCTCCAACCCGTACTACCTTAGTACTTCCACCTCCATTTCATCCATCGAGATGGATTGAAGTTAGATTGAGTGGGTGGAGATGCTAGGTGGACCTTCATGAAGGAGGCATAAGTATCCCAATAATTATCCCAGGCCTCCTTCTTGGTGGGATTCCGCTTCTGTTGTTGTGGTATTGGAGGAGGGCTTGGACTTCTAGGAGGTGATGATGGTTCCTCTTGTTTGGGAGGAGGGTATATGATGCCTTCTGGTTCCAGTAAAGCTCCAACTAGTTTCCAGTAGTCTTCCACCATGCCCTTGGGTACTAGTTTTTTGACCCTTAGGAACCTTTAAATGGCTTCCTCTGGTGGGTTGGATGTCTTTTTCACGCTTATAAGGGGAGGACTAAATTTCCCTGCGAATTTCCTAGGGATTCTCATTCCTACAAGATAGTTTAGAGTTGGGTTAATATTAGGGCATAATATTGATAATGTTTCAAGGGAACTAGGCTTTGATACCACTCTAGTTGTCATGCCCCAACCTAGTTTGGTTAGATCCACGTGAACAACCCGCTGCTCTTTCTCAGTTTAAGAGGGATATTTGAGGCCATCATTGGATAGAAAATGAATTTAGATAAATTTAGAAATTTTTAGATTTGAAAAACTTAGTCGAATGGGGGGTGAATCGACAGGTTTAAGCTTTGAACCCGATTTGGACCAGTCTAGTTCGGTTCGGAACAGTGTCGTCTTCTTCATTCATATGACAGCAATATTCACTCGCCAAAAAATTGAATCAGCGCCGGCAAACAAGAAACATCTTAGTTCAATATGTTTCAAGCCATCAATGTCTGTTATAAAGGTGCCAAAAAGACGGCCGACGAGTCCTCGAGCTCCCCATATAAAGAGCCCCTCTCCATTCATCATCTCCACACCTGAAAAGCTCACTCTCTCTCAACAGCTCCATTTTTCAGTGAATCTCAAACTAGAGCTCCGATGTAGGGTCATTTCTGAGCCAAAGAAGGCGAGGTTGAGCTCTTTAGAACCGCGAAGAAGTCACAACCCGCCTATAGTCTCTGTTTGCTCCGAGAGTCACCGGAGAAGCGCCAACGTGACGGAATAGTGAAGCAGCTTCGGCGTGCCGAAGTTGCCATATTTCGGCCGAGTTGAAATCGGCCATTTCAAGCCCTCCTCAGGCCAAACCAAGCCCTCCCAACACTTACTCAACCCTCCTATGGTCGAATTAGGATTGAAAGGTAAGCCAATTTGGCTCCCCTCTACAATTTCCAACCGGTGCTAGAGAAAGAACCGATAGAATTTCAATGATGAAATTCTAACTCAATTCGGCATCAATTGATGCAATTCTTGATTCTAGAATAAACCTCAGGACAAGAGCTATCTACCCAGATTGAAAGCTCAGACCGTCGTGCATTAATGAGTGAGTGGGATTTTATATCATACCCGGTTCGAGATGATAAGTACCTCAAAATGAAAGCCCACTACTTTGTGATATTTTAAACATCACAACTTAGAGGAGTGATGTGAAAATCACGCGGAAAAACTACATACCGGTTGTAAGTAGATCATACCTGTTTGGTATGATAAAACTTACTTGAAGGAAGTGGAAAACCCATTCATCGATTATGATCGAAGATGTCATTATACCCGGTCGGTATGATGGACAGCTAAAAATATATTTTTTGTTGGAAGTGCTCTCCCCTAACTGTGTTCCACTGCTTAAACAATTTGGGAGACCTTCTTGATGGGAGCTCGAATAGCTCTTATAGGTAGAGGGCCTCGGTTTTGGGACTTGGGGACTAATATACCCGATTTTGAAAATCTCGTATAGTGGGCCGAAGGCCCGTTGGCACGAGCAGGAGCTAATAAACAAACATGAGTTATATGCCATAAAACATTAAATAAATGAATTGTTTGGCCATGGTACCAAGATAGGACCGACATACTCAGTCAACTAACGGCACTGCGACATGACAGGTTGATGGACCAGTCAAGACAAACAGATGCGAGTTGAGTTGAGGGTCGGAGCCGTTGGACCAGTGTCACCACAAATCATATTGCTTGATGAGAAAACATTGATTGTGCATGCACTATGATTACGGGACCATCAAGACACCCAAGAGGGGTAGTGATGCATCCTAAGGGCACTAGACGATCTAGTGGGTATAAGGGCAGTTCGTCATACCAGGTGACCATGCGAAATTTGGAGTAGCACCGAGCGCATGAGACCGGGGTAGGAACAGGATGAGGACTCTGTCCTCATACGAACAAGGAGAATTGATTTTGGGATTGAGGGTTGGATGCCACGTACATCCACTTATTCTCAGGGTAGAAGTGGGCGTGCTTCTATCTAGGTGGCCGATAAAGTCACTCCGACGCCACAAGTGGGTTCAGTGGACGGGCTGGCCTACGAATGTGTGTTTGACCTTCATGATGAAGGATGTGTGTTGGGTGATGACACACCGTGATTAATAAGAAGTGGTGGTAAAAATTGAGATTTGAAATGAAAGGACTCATGACAAAGAAAGGAGTCTGGCACACTCCAATACAAATCTTTTTCCTAAAGTTAAAAGTTTTTAAAACCCATTCACTGAGTAGTCGTACTCACCCCCTCCCTTAGATCCCTTTCAGGAAATTCCAGAAAGCCTACCCTTAAATACTATCAACTAAGACGCATGTGAGACATGTATGATAAGTTTAAAATATTATGTAGTTTTGATTTATGTTATTTCAGGAAAAGGTACAGGTTTAAAGGACGCCTTACTCTTTTTGGTCTATAATAAGGGGAAACCTTTTAATAAACTGAGAGAGTGGCGGGTTGATCACGAGGATCCGACCAAACCAGGTCATAGCGTGACAACTAGAGTGGTATCAGAACCTGTTTTCTCGAATACATAATCAAGACTAGAAAATATAATAACTAATAGGATTGATCTAAAAATTTTCAGATGGCTCCCAGGAGAGGAATCAAGAAAACTAGGAATGTCTCTATTAAATACCTTGTCCTCATAGGAAGATAACCCTAGAAGCTTCCCAATGCCTGAGGTATGGTAGAAGTCTCAAAAGCCAAATGAGGAAGTATCCAAGAGGATGGTGCTAGGACCTATTGAGGTCACAACTCAAAGTATGAAGGAAGTCAAGCATGAAGCCATAAACACCAGCAAAAGGCATATAACCTTACATAGAAGGATGCTTATCAAGAATCCCGTAGCTCCCTAGTTATTTTGTGATCATTTTCTATAATAGGGACAAAACACCCAACATATTGTACTCCTCTATTAATGAAGTACTCCAAATTCCTAAAAATCCTGTCCCCCAAAGGATGTGATCTTCAAGGAAGATGGCCCCAAAGAAAGTGACCAAATAAGTCTGTACTACCATAGAAACTAAGGAGAATCCCATCCAAGTTAAGAAAAATTGAATTAGGGAATCGAGAAATCTAGGAGGATTCTTAGAGTGATCACGAAGTGAATAGGACAAGAGTCGTGACAATATTTTCCAAGAATAATGCCCCCATAGCTATAGGGAACCCGAAAGGATATCATCCTTAGAAATACAACTCCTACTCGGAACTTCAATTACATCGAAGAGTAAGCTCTTCAAGATTCTAGCATAATGGTAAGAATAAAAAGAAAATGGACTAAAGGTGGGACCTCGATATTGGGAGTCCTCAACCCGTCGAGGCGTGACAATCATCATGTTAGTTTACGAGCTTCTACTCGTGTCAACTGGCCTTGGGCCCACTATAAGAGATTTTTCAAAACCGGGCATTTTAGCCCCCAAGTTCCAAAACTGAGGCCTCTAGCCTATCTGAGCTATTCAAGCTCTCATCAAGAAGGTCTCCCAAAAGTTTTAAGCATTGGCACACAGTTAGGGGAGAGCACTTCTGACAAAATAACTCTTCACCTGTCTGTCACACCAACCAGGTGTGATGACATCTCCGCTTATAACTGGTAAGTGGGTTTTCTATTTCCTTCCACGAAGTTTATCATACCAAATGGGTATGATCTACTTACAACCGTTAAGTGGTTTTCTCGCGTATTTCTCACATCACCCCAACCAGGTGTGATGTTAAAATTCCACATAGTAGTGATTTTTCATTTCCGAGGTACGCAGCATCCCAACTGGGTATGACGTGAAAAATCTCACTCACCGGATAAGAGCAGTGTATTCCTCTTGATCGGCTTTTTACCTTCACGAGAGCTTATCCTTGCTAGCGTTTCCGTTCCTTCATGCTCCTACACAATTTGGACATCCTTGCTTATTAACCTTTGGCAAAATAGCCCTAATTCCTCATGTATGAACAAAATGCCCAAACTTTTAATTATTAGCAATTAGTCCCTAAAGTAATTTTACTTTAACTTTAGGCCCTAAATGCTAATTTGTCCCCTAATTGAGTCTAGAAATTTCTAAAATTCACTTTCGGATCTCAATTTATTCAAAATCACAAGAAGGGGTTCAAGTTTCCCAAATTTCTAATTTGGTCCCCAACTTTTCAAAAATTACCATTTTGCCCCTACTTTACAAAAATGGCAATTTTACCCCAATAAATTCTAAAAATTGACCCATTAGTCCTCCAACATCTTTTTCATGGCGAATTGGCCCTCAATTTTGGGAAATTACACTTTGGTTCCACAATTTTATGAAACCCTCAATTTCCCCCAAAATTTTCCCCCAATTTCCCCTTTCTAACTAGCTGAATTTGATTTCATCAAATTGACCGATCAATCGAGGTTAATTATTGAAATTGAAGGTAAAATTGAGTTTCTACATATACATATGATTCAATTGAGCTTTGAATTGCATGAATTGACACCGGAACGAGCACAAACGGAGCTTCGCCGGAAAATTGGACTTAGAGAGAGAAGGCTTCAAAAGCTTACCGTCAGGGGTGCGGCAGTCCGAGTTTTCGATGGAAGCAGATAGCTCTCATCTTGAGGTTACTCCTAGGATCAAGAATCACATCAATTCATGTCGAATTGAAGGAGAATTCGGTCAATGAAGTTTCATCAGTTCTCTCTCTAACACTAATCCTAACTTGTAGAGTGGAGCCAAATTGGCTTACCTTTCCGCACTAATTCGGTCGTATGAGGGCTGAGTGAGTGTTGGGAGAGCTTGGTTTAGCATGAGGAGATCTCAAATTGGTCAATTTCAGCTCTACAGAAACAGGGCTGCTTCGGTCCACCAAAGCTGCTTCAGTATTTGATTACGTCGGTACTTCTCCGACGATCCTCGAATCGAATGGTGACCACTATTGGGTAGCTGACTTCTCCCCGAGTCTAAGGAATCCGACCTCGCCTTCTTTGGCTCAGAAAAACCCTATGTCAGAGCTCTGGTTCGAGCTTCACCCGAAAATGGAGCACTAGAGAGAGATGAGTTTTTAGGTGTGAGGAAGATGAATGAGGAGGAGCTCTTTATATAGGAAGCTCAAGGATTCTATGGCTGTCAGATTGGCACATTTATAGCAATCATTTATGGCCAAAAACACCCTGAACGGAGATTTTTTATCTTCGACGGCGCTGCTCGCTTTTTCATCTGAAGGAACAAGGCGACACTATTCTGAATCGAACCGGTCCAAACCGGGTTCAATGCTTAAACTGGTCGGTTCAGACCCAATTCGACCGAGTTTTTCAAAATTAAAAATTTCTAACTTCATACTCTATCCAACGGTGGCTTCAATTCTTCAATTTTAATTTTTTAAGCCACCTAGAAAAATGAATTTAGAAATCGGTTCAATAGTGGTTGAAATCGATTCAAACCGGTTTTGTTTTCTCTTCCAATTCATTCTAAAGTCCTTTTCCATGACTTTTTGTGACTTTTTAGGTCACTCGGGATTTATAAATTTCCTGATTTGCCCTTTCTCTATTGGTTACAATTTATAAACCGACTCGGTTTTCTCTTTGGAAATAACCGATTCATTTCCCAGTTTATCTTATTATTAAAGGACGGGGTTTAAACATTCAGTCCCCAATTTTTGAAAAATCCCCAATTTGCCCTAACTTTGCAAAAATTGCATTTTGGTCCCGAATCATAATTTTGTTCAATTTACCCCCCGAAACTTGGTTAATTGGCCTCATTCTTGTTTAAATCATCTCATCTATGTTTTTCTTGTCATTTCAAGGTTTGAATCATTTGATTTAGCTTTAAAATGAGCTCAAATGGAGCTTTGTCGAAAAATACAATCTATAGAGAGAAAGCTTTGATATCTAACTGTGTGGGTCCAATTATCAGAGCTTTGGCTACCACCGTGTTGCTCTTGTCAAGGGGATCCTTCCTAGATCAAACCATGCTTCAATTGATGACCTGAGCAATGCGAATTTTAGTGTCTAAGTTTTTACAAAATTCGGTTATGCATAGTATTTTTCGACGGAGGGAGCTTACCTTCTTAGCTCAGGGGAAGGTCAGGACACCTTCAGGTGGGGCGTAGGGGGTCTGGCTAGGCCACAATTGGCCGAGGGACGGCTTAAAGTGGATGGCAAGAGACTGGTTATTTTCTAGCCGAGGAGTGGCAGCACTATTTGAGCTTCCTCGTTCCTCCTCGGTGGCTTTCAAGCAGAATGGAAGGTGTGGATGGGTAGAGGACTTCCTCCTGATTCCAAAGACACCCAATGTGGCTTCGGAGGTTGAGAAAAGTTCCATTGTCAGAGCTCTGGTTCATAGCTCACCGAAAAAATTACTCTTCTTCTTCTTCGCTCGATTGTTGGATGCTAAGAACAAATGAGGGGGTGCCCTTTATATAGGGAGCTTGGCAATTGTTAAGGCTACCCGCCAGGGTAAGACTCGGCCACCGGTGACCTAATCGAAGCATTTTTTGAGTCGCCGGAGACTCCAACTTTTTCGATGATTCACCCTCTCTCTCTCTCTCTTCTCTATTAGTTTTTGAAGGCTGAAGATGATGATGTGGCAGTCGTGCCACGTGGTGCACTATGATTGGTCATTTTTCTAACGTGGAGTGCCCACTCGGCCATCGTGTCAGTCGTTGACCAGACACGTGGCAGCCTCTCATTGGCTGCTTGTGTCTGTGTGGCGTGCTGACTGGGCGCTAATTGTCCGTTGACTAGACATGTGGCAGCCTCCCATTTGCTGACCGTGTCTGTGTGGCAGTTGACGTGGCACCAGCTGGCCGTTTACCATTGACTGGTCCAATCCGACCGGGTTCGCTGCCCAAAATTCAAAAATCAGTCGATTTAGAGCCGATTTGACCGTTTTTCTCAAATTTAAAATTTTCTAAATTCATTTTCTATCTAATGGTGGTGTCAATTTCCCAAATTGACATTTTTAAGCCACCTAGAAAAATGGATTTGTGAATTGGTTCACTATGGTTCATGCCGGTTTGGTCTAGTTTAGGTTCGATTTACTCTGAACCAGTTTGGTTCTCTCCTCAATTCCACTTCCCAGTTCTTCCTTGTAATATTTGTAAGTTTTTTGTCACTTGGGATTTTCCAATTTCCTATATTAGCTATTTTTCGTTCATTTAATGACTCGTTTCTTCATGTATAAACCTATACCGGTTTTTTTTTTCCAGTTTTTCTTTGGTCCGAAAGAATGAGTTTTACACTACCACCCATAGGTGTCCTATTGATGCTGGTCATACAATGTACATAACAAGTATGCAACAATAAGCACTATTTATCTTTCATGGAGTATGGTTATCTCAACTAACCCTTCTACTAGCATCTTCAATTAACATTTACCTCTTTCCATAGTTCATACATGATGAATCTATCATTTGACCATTTTCATGTATATGGTAAATCTCCATTTAGTTTGTTTTCATAGTTTTTTCATGGTGATTTTTCCAAAAAACAAATATATGGATATTATTGGAGTTTGTAAACAGTAGCAGTTGGTCCAATTGGACTCGTCAATGATAAACCGACTCACCCATTATTTAAGACTTGTTTGTTCCCAAGGTACTCCAAATCATTGTGCTCCACTTGCACAATGATATGTATGTGTATATGTTCCTACAAATAATATATTTGCATTATTGTACCATCCAAAAACTTTTAGAGTTGGTCTACATCAGTATATCTTATATAGTATCGTAATTTCCCTAAATTATAGTTTTGTCCCTAAGGTACGGTCTACCAATTTGTGCATCGGCGACCCTTTTTCACTAATATATACCCGATCTCATTCCAATAGTGAAATTATCCAAATGACACTTAGGTCTTTTTTCCTCAAAAAATCACCTTATACCTCTTACATTTGCAAAATTACCACATTACCATTCTCTTACAAAATTTTCCATTTTAGCCCATTTATTTTTCCAAAATTATTATTTTAACTCAAAACTTGTCAAATCTGACCCTCTTACCCCTCATTGTGTAAAATGACTATTTTGTTCATTTTTATACAAAAATTACTATTTTACACTTATTTCACCAAAAAAATAATTGCTTTGCCCATAATCTCCCAAAAATCCATTTTTGACATCTACATTTGTCATGAAATCACCCACTAGCCCCTTATGCTTCCCTCAAGGACTATTTCCCAAGTTTTCCTATTTTTTTAACTAGTCCTCTAACTTTTAATAGTATGCACTTTAATCCCCAAACATTGAAAATAACAACTTCAATCAACTTCAAATTTCACAAATCCACCATTAAATACTTTCATTTATCACATAAGGACATGTGAGAGATCGAATAAGGCTTGTGGGAGGTAGAGAAGAGGCATGTGGTTCATTTGGCATAGATGTCAGTCGGAGTAGTGGCTGGAGGTGGTCAAATTTGGCTCCTAAAGGGGAGCGACACAATGTTATTTTTCTATCACGAGCTGAAATAGTCTGAAACTGCCCTCATGCAATGTTTTTCTGTCACTTGCAGGTCGAGACCCAATCACATAACCCAAGAGAAGTCCCATAAAAAATTTTTAACATAAAAATCATCTCATTTGGTTGATTGATGAGGGATAATTGCTTCGTCGACTACTCAGGTGTCACGAAGGTATCCAGGAATGGCTTTTCTAACTTTGGGAGTGAAATTTGATATGATGGTGAGGAAATAAATCAATTAACTTCACGGGGAGGTATGTAAGGGAATTGTCAACTCTATCTCAAGCTTTGTTGTGTGTAATTTGATAAAAAAAAAATTAAGTCAATTAGTCATGTTTCCCATTAGTGGCGTGTGACAGAAAACTGTCAGGGGACGGGTGAGTCGGATGGAGGGAATTACAAATCAAGTTAGGCGGATGAAGTCATGTCGAATCTATGACCCGACTTGGTGACCCTTTTCCCCTTTTTATATTTGCACAACTTTTCCAATATTACATTTTTACCCTATTTGGATCCCCTTAATAAATTTAAATTATGTCCTTTTCCGATCCTAGGACTTTCCCCATATCTCGATTTCTTATTTAGAAAATGATTACCGATCTAATTCAAATTCCATATTCGGATTCTCATTCTTGTTTCAATATTAATTCTCAATCCAATTGAGCTAGGTTCTAATTTTGAAAAATTCTAATGTTATAATTTATATCTTTTATCAGTATTTTAAAATACTTAATTTTTTTATTGCATAAGTTTTATTCATATAATATAGATCTAAGCAATACCTTTCATTAACCTAAATATTACATAATTTTTTATTTATAAAAATAACTTATTTTTAAAATATAAACTGTAACACACTTAAGTTATCATGACTTGACCTTCATTTTAATCAAACTATAAACACGCCTCCTCACGCTCTCTCAGCGGTAGAATGGTGAGTATCACCTTATTTTAGAAATGACAAGAAAGAAGGCTCGTAAATAAAATACTCTAATTTCTATTTTAATTTAAAACTTTCGTAAAAATAATATATATATTTGCAAAGTATTTATATGTCGGGGAAATCCAACTCGATAAATCTCGTGTTATATTCGATAATTTATACACCTATCTCTCTATTGTCGGGAAATTCTTACCCTACTCTTCTTTTATTTCTTTTTTTGCACAATTATCTTATTTTCTTTCGATTCTCCTAAAATAATATGTTGGGGAGGGGTGAGTCGCGCTTACTAAAAACGAAGACTAACATCAGGTATTAATGCCATTGATTTCAATATTTAGTCAATGGTATCAAACAACTCAATCTTTGGTATTTTTGCAAAATGTATTGTATTTCAAAATACGACTATTTTTAATGTAGCATCGAACTATTTCAAATATAGTTTTGTTCGAAATGAAGTATCCAACTATCACAGAATGATTATAATTGTTAAATTCAAGATATGTTTTCCAATGAAAAATAATGACGTATTTCGTCCCCTCCTTGTGATATATACGCGACCCCACTCCAATGCACTTAGTGTCTGGCATACTGGAAAGTAATTACTTCTCTTATTTCACCGAATTTACTGTTATTATACAACTAAACCATTTATACATCTTAACTAAACTATTGTCTCATTTTACCATTGTCCATGTACATAATTCAATGATGTAACTAAGCATAAATGAAATTAGTTTGTTATCTAATTAATTACAATCATCCATTTCAAGTTGATGCACAATCAATGCCCTATGGATTTATCATAAAAATATTCAATGCCCTCACGTATAATTTCTGTACAATATTTATAAACCATAAATTTTTCCTATTTTTCATAACTCGTTAAATCTTATACATTATTTTTATAAATTATCATTGTACCGTGCAATGTTTCCTAAATCATTAGAATTCGATTTATCTTTTATAAACTATTATTTCTCATTCCATTTTTTATAAATTATTGGGTCACAACCCGTATTTTATAAATTATTAAGTCTCATTTTATATATCATAAATTATCAAATCGCTTTTTATAAATTATAAGTTATTAACATTTTTTTCATAAACTATCCGGTTATTACACATTTTTAGATAAACTATTAAGTATAGACCGATTTTTCGAAATTTATTAAGATATTAACTGTATTTCGATAAATGACATTTGTATTATTTATATAGCATTTATCTACCCTCATTTTATAAATATATATATGTATTTTTATAAAATTGGTAAAATATTTCATTCGGTATAATCAAACTCGATTTTAATAATTCCACTTAACTATACTCAAATTTTATTCTCGTTAGTATTTAATACATATATTAAATATATGAAAATTAAGTCATTCAAACAACAAGTATATTTATATCTTTACATCACAGTTAATATTTAATACATATATTAAATATATGAAAATTAAGTCATTCAAACTACAAGTATATTTATATCTTTACATCACATTTGAATACTTGTTCAGATTTTTATTAGTATACTATTACTCTTTCTTAACTTTTATATATTTTTAATTTAGTCAATTTTAGTTTAATTCATTCCATTCCATCATTGACTAATCTCTTTTTTTAGATTTAGCCCATAAATTTCTCCACTTTACAAAGTTGACTAAAAAAATTTTTTATTTACACTTAAATCTCTAAACATTCCTATAATTGTATTTAAATTTTTATACTTTTTAAATTAATTTTTAAATCTCTAAAATTTTACATTGTTTTATTTTAATATATTTTTTTACTTTCTTAAACTATCATTATTTTCATTTCAATACTTGAAATTTTTTATATTTGTAAATAAATTCTCAAATTATCCAAAATTATACTTTAATTCCTAAATTTTTTATTCCCACTTATCATGAGTTTTAAACCACCAAGTCGGGCCTATATATCTCTATTTGCCTTTTTCATATTCCCGTTATCATTTTCAAACCTTATATGATCAGCTTAATATGTTTTTAAACCATTTGAAGTTGGCTAGAAAATAGTCGAAACAAAAATAAATAGATGGAAAATTAATCGGCCGCGGTGAGTTTGTTGGAGAAGAGAATGCGGGGAGGCATATGAGCTCTTAGTAGTTATTCTTGGATCAATTATCGTCCAATGTGATGGTTGAGGTGAATAAATGACTTTATAAATCTAATATTATGAAAAGAAGCAAAATAAATAAAATGTACGAGAATGTTTGAATGTTATTTCTATATCTGATATTTATAATATATAGATGTTTTATTATAGAAATACTCTCAACCATTATGATATGATGAGATGCGTCTAATTTGTCACAGAAGAAGACAGGACAGACGATAACACTTACTTGCGGTATCTTTTGTCGTGTTAGTGATGTTTTTACTATTAATAAGATGGTGTTCGGTTCCCTTTTACCAACAATCAACTCAAAATCACACCAAAATTGTGTTGTTTGATTGATGAATAGTAAACCATTTCCATATAATCCAAAGGGAACTAAGGTTGATGATGTTGGTGGGGAGGTGATATTCTTTTCTTGCTAAGGCTGTATATGCATCTTTTTTGTAAGATTCTTTTCCTCCTTTCTTTGAACTTTAATGAAAAAAAGATGCATATACAGCCTTAGATATTATTATTATTTTGTAATTTACTATTCAAGCTTTCATGAAAATTTTAATATATGATTTTAAGACACATTAAACTCAATTTTCTAGGTTAAATCAGAATTACTTTAATTTTACATATTGGAGACTAAAGGAGGCACCATCCATCCATCCCCAACTGTCTATCTAGATGGGGGCTTCAATTAGAATAGGAAAAGCTCGACGACGAATACGATGGCTTCAATGGCAAAATATAATAGATAGAAATTAGTGGGTACGGTACATCAAAAGGGGGCACCCGCTGTGGCAGAGACGTAGTAGGCGACCGAGAAGAGGCCGTGGACGAAGCATAGGATGCCCCCCACCCCCAGAATGTGATGGTGTGTGAACCCGCAAGAGGCCCTGGGCTTGTGGCTTGACATCGTCCCTATCACAAACATCGACAATCCAGCTGCCAGAACGATCCTGGAGAGTGGGTAGAAGAATGACGACATAAATCTTAATATTTCATATTTGAAATTGGGGTAATAATTGAATATCCTAAAGGAAGAGGAGGTCTTAATTACCAGGTGAAGATGAGGCAGAGTACAGTGAGTTGACAGTTGAGGGGAGCCTTAACCTGGAGCTCATCGTGGGAGCAGTTGCAGTCGCAGCCACCAAGAAAATTGGCCAGGACATGGGCTGCCACGAGGAGGGTGGCCGCCGCCAGCCCCAGCTTGAAGGCGACCTGGTTTGGCTCCCTGTACTCGAATAACCATAGTCTCGTGTGTTTAGCCTGTGCAAAGGAAAACACCCGCCATGAATATTTGCTCGAGGACACAAGTCATGGGTTTCATAATCACGATGATCCCTGGGTTCGCAAAAAAGGTCGCACCTTGTTCTGTTTAACATCTGCTTCGAGGGCGAGGATGCCTGCTGCTATATCCAGGGCTATGATCAATACGCACACCAAGATCCCCCATGCCTTCACCATTGCTCTGAACTCACTGGTGGCACAGGCCTCTCTCTCTCACTCTCTCTCAAGAAAACTAGTCTGAGCAAAATGTGAAAAAACACTATGGCAATGTGTTTTCACGATCTCACGTGCAAGCCTCCAAAGGTCGAATATCAAATTTAAAATGACTTTATGAAAGTGGCTTTGACACCGAAAGATTACAAAGAGTTTTATTTAATAAAAATAATTGAAAATGTTATCATGTGATTCCATGTTTCCTTCGTCCATTAAAAAAAAGAATCGCTGGTGGCCTACTGCAGATCTGGCTGCTCCGACGAGGCCACGTAATGGCCCTGGGAATAGAGCACAGTCTGTGCAACGGAAGAGTTCACCAGCATGCTCCTGCTGGCCGCCGTCCAAAAGCTCCGTCGACCCGCAGCTACTAAAATATTATTTAATTATTATATATATTATTATACATTTATTACACTATTTAATATATTAATTTATTACACTTATAGTAAATTTTATAATTATTTATTATTTATTAATAAATTATATATAAATAAAATATTATAGTATATTAAATAGCATAACACAATTTTATCTATAACTCTTTTTCTCTACTTTTTCTTTTCTATATTTTTTTATTTAGTTAGAACCACCTTAAAACTTAATAAAATTGTTTCATATTTAAAGTTGCATAACACATTTGTAAATAATCATCTATTATTCTTTTTATTTCTACTGTGATACTACCTCTTTATTTACTAAAATAAATTTACAGATAATCGGAAATATTAACTCTGTAAACACCTGGAGCTGGCTTGAAATTTTGTACAGCTCCCAAATCCGTGCTCAAAACAATATCATTAATCAACAGTGGAGGGAGCTAAAAAGGGGAGAACAGCCTATAAAATCTTATTCGATAACTATTTCCAACTTAGCTACCTCTCTTGCTCAAATCAGTTGTTCGAAACCAAATCGTGAAATTAAGGACAAATTATTTGATGGTTTAGATAGGGAATGGAAAGCTCTTACCCTTGTAATGTCACCAATTCTCGAAACAATAACTCTTGATTCACTGAAAGCCCTTCTCCTTGCTCAGGATGCTTGGCGAGTTCAAAAATATGGTACTGACTCCGGCTCCAACAGTGCACCGCTCTCTGGCCTAATCGGAGATTTTTCTAAGTCTGCATCTAATGTCGCTGCCTTCTCTAGTCACGGACCACGAGGACTCCTTCCAACTCCGCCCCATCCTCGTTTTACTGATCTCATAAACCATAATCATATAGGAGGACGCAATGGAGGAACTAATAGAGGCTGGGGAAAACCTCTTGAAAATCGTGGAAATTTTTTTTTGCAGGGATTCAAACCGCACATATTTGGACCACATTTCAGCTCACGTCAAACAAATGCCCAACCCATTATACATTCTATAATTCGGCCCACTTCTCCTAAGCCCACCTCTTCCTAGAGTTTGATATGCCAGCTATGTGGGCTCATTGGCCACTCAGCCCATCACTGTCCATCATTCGAATTAAAGTTCACATCCTCTACTGCTTAGGCTCATTCTTCTTATGTATATAAACCCAATCCACATCATCTAGACTGGTATGTCGATTCAGGTGCTACTAGTCATATTACTAATGATCTGTCACACTTGTCTATTTAGGACGATTAGACACTCCCTAAGCACCTCACGATCGGAGACGGGACATTATCTCTTTTGGATTTGCCTATTTAACCTCACATTCCCGACGTTTCTCACTTACTAATATTTATTATATTCCTAAAATTTCTCTCAACTTATTATTTGTGTCTCGTTTCACTCAAGACAATTCCTGCTATTTTGAATTCTATTCCATTTATGAGTACCTTGAAAAGGAAAAACCACTAATAAGTGGAAATTTTAACATCACACCTGGTTGGAGTGATGTGAGAAACACGCGGAAAAACTAATTACCAGTTGTAAGTAGATTATACTCGCTTGGTATGATGAACTTCCTAGTAGGAAGTTGAAAACCCGCTTACTGGTTATAAGCAAAGATGTCCTTGTACTCGATTGGAGTGATGGACAAGTGAAAATGTTATTTTGTCAGAAGTGCTCTCCCCTAAATGTGTGGAATTGCTTAAAAAATTTGGGAGATGTTCTTGATGGGAGCTCGAATAGCTCAGTTAAACCCTACCAAGCCCTAAGAAACACTAAAAAAATACTAGGAAACGCTAAGTGACACTAAAAAAAAACCTCAAGAAATGTTTAAAAAATGCTAAGAATCGCTAAGAAACTTTAAGAAACTCAATGAAACCCTAAAACATGCTAATAAACACTAATAAACCATAGAGAACTTACTGTCAGAGGTGTGACCCATGAGTTTTCAATTTGGGAAGAAAGATCTCGTTCACATGGTCTTTCTAGGATCAAAAGCCACTACAATTCGTGCCCTGAGCAGTGGGAATTTGGTTAGTTAAATTTATGCACTTTCTCTCTCTAGACTCTAACTATTCCAACGAGGAAGGGCCAAATTGATTTACTATTTTCTTTGGGGAGGTCAAGTGCAGGCTATAGAGGCTAAGTGGAGGCTCAGTTTGGCTACATGAGGTCTGAATTGGCTGAATTCGAATTGAACAACGTGTGCTTTCAGATCATTTATCAATGAGTAATATTTCTCCCTTACCCTTTTGTGACTCATGCTCTTGTGGTAAAATTACTCAACAACCATTTCCAATCACTCAATATAAGAGTACTCATTCTTTCGAATTAATTCACAAGATATTTGGGGACCATCCCCCATTATTTCCTTTACAGGTCATCACTATTATGTTCATTTCTTGGATAACTATAGCAAATTTTCATGGTATTTTGTTATGAAACAACGATCTGATGTTCTCTCTATTTTTCGTGCCTTCCATTTACAAGTTGAAAATTTACTTAGTCAACGGATTAAATCTCTCCAATATGATGGTGCTAAAGAATTTATTTCTAATGCTTTCCAATCTGAGTTACAATCCGCAGGTATTCTCCAACGGATTTTCTGTACACACACACCTCAACAAAATAGATCTATCGAACGTAAGTATCATCACATTATTGATATGGGTCTTACTCTTCTTATTCACTCTCATGTTCCCACCAAATATTGGTCGTTTGCCTTTGAGACCGCTGTCTTTCTTATCAATTGCCTTCCCACAAGATCTCTCCACTTTCGATCCCCCTATGAGGTACTTCACCATTATACTCCTGATTACAAGTTACT
Organism: Trapa bicornis; assembly: GCA_030064425.1. Taxonomy (NCBI): domain Eukaryota; kingdom Viridiplantae; phylum Streptophyta; class Magnoliopsida; order Myrtales; family Lythraceae; genus Trapa; species Trapa bicornis. The sequence continues at coordinate 3,342,597 of CM057749.1, forward strand.
TCGAGTTTTTAGTTGTCATTGCTTTCCTTATCTCCGCCCTTATCTTACTCACAAACTTCAACCTCATTCAACTCCTTGTGTGTTTCTTGGATATCCCTCCAATTATTTCGGATATCGTTGTCTTGATAATCAAACAGGACACATATTTCTATGTCGCACAGTCCATTTTTATGAATCTATTTTTCCATTTGCCTCCTCGAGTTCCACATGTATGCCTTCCCCTCCTCCTGCAGTGCACCCTCCTGTGGTGAATCTCCCCACACCTGTCTAGTCTCCACCTCCGGACTCAGGTATGTTACCCCAATCTCCTGTACAAACACAAGTTGACTCACCTATTGTTTCTATTGAGGATGATCATGTTGCACCATCTTCCTCTCCTACATTGGATCATGCTCCTGCTCCATCTCTAGTTTCGCGTATGGTGACTCGCTCTCAAGGTAGCAGTATACCTCAACGGTGCTTCACTATTGATCCTACGGTGTTTATTGCCTCTATGGAACCCATACTTATTCTCAAGCTTCTCGTCACTCCTTTTGGGTTAAGGCTATGCATATTGAGTTTGCCTCTCTTCTTCACAACTAGACTTGGAATCTCGTGCCCGCTCCACCTGGTCGGCCTATTGTAGGGTGCAAATGGGTTTACAAAATCAAGCATTATTCTTATGGCTCAGTGGCTCGATATAAGACTTGTCTTATCGCTAAGGGCTACTCAAAGCGTCCTGGTCTTGATTATGATGATACCTTCAGCCCCGTTATTAAACTTGTTACTATACATGTAATTATTTCCCTTGCTATATCTTTCAATTGGACCATTCATCAGCTTGATGTGGATAATGTGTTTCTTCATGGTTATCTCAATGAGAAAGTTTATATGGATCAACCCCATATATTTGTTGATCCTTGCTTTCCTAGTCATGTTTGTCGCCTACGTAAATCTCTTTATGGCCTCAAACCAGCTCCTCGTGTTTGGTTCTTCCGCCTAAGTTCCTATCTTTATCAACTTGGTTTTTGTATATCTGTTGCTGATAGCTCTTTATTTATCTACCGCACAAGTGAATTTGTTATTTTTCTACTTATCTATGTTGATAATATTATTTTCACTGGTTTTTTTGCTGCATCCATTGGGAACATCCTTCATGCCCTTCATAGAGAATTCTCTATTAAGCATCTTGGTCCACTTCATCATTTTTTTAGGTATTGAAGTTACTGCTCACTCTCATGGTTTATATCTCACATAGCATAAGTATATTCGTTATCTTCTCTCTCGGGCAGTCATGAGTATTTGTAAGCCCATTTCCAGTTGCCTCTGGTCCCCGACTTTCATAATATGATGGTCTTCCTCTTCCTGATCCTTCTAAATATCGTCAATTTGTGGGCTCTCTACAGTATCTCACTCTCACTCGACCTGACATTGCATATGCGATTCTTCAGGTTTGTCAATTTATACATAATCCCACCACTACTCATTGGACTGATATTAAGCGCATTCTCCGCTATATTTAAGGGACACTTCATCATGGTTTTACTCTCTGACGACATCCTCCTTCTGTTCTTCACTGTTTTTCCAACGCTAACTGGGCCGAAAATCCGAATTATCGACGTTCTGTTAGTGGTTTTACAATTTTTCTTGGCCAAAATCTTATCTTATTGAGTTCTAAAAAAGAACGAACACTCACTCGATCTAGCACTAAAGCCGAGTACAAAAGTTTTACCAATTCAACCGATGAACTAATATAGCTTCAGTCTCTTTTTAAAGAACTCAACATATATTCCACTCATTTTCTAGTTTTGTGGTACAATAATCTTTCAGCAATTTATCTCACTACTAATCCCGTATTCTATGCACACACAAAACATATCAAGATTAATTTTCATTTTGTTAGTTAATAAGTGCGTTAAGATTTATTTATTGCTCAATTGGCGGATTTGACTAAAAATCTTCATTCTACCCTTCTCTATTTTTTACGGAAAAAAAAACTCAACATTTATGAGTTTGTGGTGAAATAATAACTAAAATATTATTTAATTATTATATATATTAATATAAATTTACCACGTCATTTAATATATTGATTTATTACGATAATTAATTTAATAATATATTTTATATCTATTTATTATTTATTATTGAGTTTATATAAATAAAATATTATATTAAAGTATCTTTCTTTTTTAGATTTTTTTCATTTACTTTAAAGGGTAAGAGGATAGTAAAGAAACGGTGGTTGATCATGGGCTGCAGCTTGGACGGGCATGCCATACAGGGCGGAGACATGTGCCTCGAGGAAGAGGATGTAGTTGTGGGCTCCTCCGGTTCCACGGCATCAACTTCTTTAGGCACGTCATCTTCTCGCTGATCCGGCGACGCCGTTGTCTTGTTAGCAGGTTGTTGTAGTTCCTCGAGGCTACAGTCTTGCGATATGCAGATTGATGGGCAGCGACGGCCATGACGGAGTGTTCGTCAGTGGTGCAAATCAGCTCGCTCTTGTTTGGGAATTAACTTGAGGGAAACGCGCCTGCTGCTACTAGTAGGGACGCCAACGCCGGAGGAGGAGGATTCGAAGTCGTCGAATGAGCTATAACTGAGAGGGCTTTGGTCTGAAATGCCCTGGGGTGGCAGCTGAGATGAGGGATAGTCGGAGGAGACGGGAGATGGTGGTGCAGGGAAGGTGGTTGATCGAGTAGGGGCTGGAGGTTCACACCTTGGAGCATAGCCTTGAAGATGCCTGCTACTCCGTGGGCATCGAAGCAGAGCTCCGCCATTGACAAGAGGAGTGCGGAAGGTACATTTGTCGGGGACGTACTCTGTCAGAGGAATTATGGAAAATGAAAAAAAAACAAATAATTTTACAGGAGAGTTGGCAAAGGAACCACCTCCGAGTATTTTTTTCTATCCCTTTTTTACATCTCTCATTTATGCTTTCAAGTTACAAATTACACCCGAAGAAAAAAAATCGGACTAACACTGCCCCGCTACCATTGCACAATGAATTACATATCTACGAGAAACAAAGAAAACAAGCAAAGCCTGTACACAAGAATTAAAGGATGGGTATTTGAGAATCTTGTTTCATCCACTGGCACCTGGTAGGTTAATTGGAAGGACATCCCTTGTCGGGAAAACGCCGGGACCTCTCCTTCCAAGAATGGAAAAAGCTTTGAATGAGCCACAACACTGGTTAGTAATTGCCTAGCTAAATTGCTTGTGGTAAGAGGTAATGGAAGAGCGGCAGGGCCTTATTGATCCCACATGGCATGAAATACAGAGATCCTGTTCTTGAGCCAGTGCACCATCTCCCTGTCCAGCGGCGTGTTCTTCAACACAGAGTCCAACATGGGGCTCCCAAAGACCTTCGGGCTCGACTTGAATGTCCATATTCGGTCCTTGGGCCATGGCCTCTGAGGTTGCTTCTCCTGTACAGGCAACAACACACATTGATAAATCACTCCATCTTCAAGAACATCAAATCTAGATTTTGAACTTTTCCAAGTCCCACGAGCAAGATTAGAAAATGAATATCATCGTCTCCAGTGGACAATGAAAATCACTTTGGAGCGGGGAGGATAAAGCATTGGAGGTACCATTCGGGCCAGCATAAACCTCACAGTCCTTGTGCCATATACGCGTTGTCGGGGTGGTTTCTGGAGCTTGGCATAAAAAGAACCCACATCTGGTAATGATAGGCAGCCTCTGCTCATCCTGAACAGAGTATTGTCAGGTTCGCTATTTGTCTGGAGGTACCAGAAAATAAGCTGTCCTATACAGTAGTTCTCCCCGTAGGTCTTGCAATACTCGTGGCCATCTCCTCCTAGTTTGTCACTGTACTTCGGACCCAGATCAAGTGGACTTATGAAAACTGGAGGAGAAGTGAGCGTTTTGTATTCCTGCAGGCAAATAGCACCACACACAAATCAGGAGCGAGAGGACCCTGCTGGAAATATTAGAAAGCAATCAGTTTTCATAATGAGACTGACTCGTAATTTGAAGAAACTTTTTGTGTGGGCATAGATGTGGATCAAGTCTGCAGCAGCATCGTGACGACATTTTGGCGTGCAAGATAGGTCACGCATCTCATCCCTCAACCTTAAAGAATCAAGGGAAGCAAGAGACTTGTAACTATAATCATAATAGTGAAAAAATGTGGAGAAATTTATGAGAACAGGAAATAGGATATCTCTAACCATAATAATGATCTGGTAAGTGCCATCTGTAGGTCGTCAGAACCAGATGGATCATGTTCATTTATCTTGGACATCAGCTCATTTAGAGTGTCCGCATCTGAGTGAGGAGTAATGCAGTCAAAAAGTTCCTTCACTAGCGACCCCTCTCCACTCCAGAGAAAAGAAACTGTTTCTTCAGGGCTAAGCCTCTCCAGTGGAGGAGGAGCCTTTTTCGGATCACTGAAAACTTGTGTCATTACATATCTAACCTGCATCATCCACAAAGAAATTATACATTTTGAAGCATCAAATCCCAAAGAAATGACTTTACAAGGAGTATGATCAAGCTAATTTTCTTCTTCGTAAATAAGCATTTAGGAAAAGAGGAAAGACCACAATAGTTGGCAAAATGTTCAAGCACATCAAGCAAGCAAATGAAAAATTAAAGGTGCTATTGAACAACCAGAAAGAAGCAAAAAGCTCCAAGTGCATTTTGAAAGCATAACTAGTTACCTTGTCAAGTGTGATAGCCAGATTTTGAAGCCTCTGGTTGTAGACACCCTCAGCCTGTCTCAAGACAATCAAGAAGTGAAAAGAGAGCAACCAATAGATACTGTATACAACAGTTTCATAAATTTGAACAGATTATACAATGCAAAAGGATCATTTACCTGAATCTCTGCTTCACTCTTCTCATTTTCAAGGTTAATATCTAGAAAATATTTCCTCTTCTCCTCCAAATTATGCTTAAGGATCTCTTGAGGCAGCTTTGTTCTTTCAAAGTTTATGAACCTCACCTTCATCACAATATACATCAAGTCACATGAAAGAAAATTTCAATAAATTAAATTAGAAATTAAAATGTGGAAAAAGAAGCATACGAGGCGTGCAGAATATGCTACAAGCCAATCAGGTAATCCACCAAGCATGCAACTACCAAGCCCAGCCCTCCCTAAATCATAGTAATCCTCATTGGAGACAGAATTGATTTCACAGGCCTCGACCATCAGCTGGTACCTATCTAAAATGCCATGCCACTCTTCAAGTATCTGCGACAAAAATTGTCCTGTTAACAAAATCTTCGATGTGATTGATGAAGAAATACTTCCATCTAATGCTATTTCTGGGAAATGTGAATGGCCTGGAAGATTAGAAACATTTTATATCATCTAAACACTTCAAAAGAAAAGAAGAGTGTTGATATTGCAGTTCCTAAAGGTTAGGTATGCCATTGGATGGAGGATGCGAACACACCAATAAAATATGTTGTTCAAGATAATTGGTCCAATCACATAATGAGGCAAGGAACAGAGAGCATGCAGTGATATTGCAGTTCCTAAAGGTTATGTATGCCATTGGATGGAGGATACGCACATCAATAAAATATGTTGTTCGAGATAATTGACCCAATCACATAATGAGGAAAGGAACAGAGGACATGCAGTGTACCTTCTGGAAAGCTCCTTCCCCCGTCAAATTCAAATAACTCCCTCGACAAATTTGACTTCCACACAAACACACAGAAGCTTCATACTCTTCTTTGCTCTGCAATCAAATATACTAGGAACTTAAGAGAGAAACACAGACCCAAACAGCTTAAGAGAATACGACATACCTCTGTTACTGAATTGTAGTCGAAGGTTATCTCCTCACCAAATTGTATCTTCCGCACAGAATATATTCCAATCTGGTAACGACCATCTACAGCAGTGACTCTGCATTGAATATTCCGTAGGTAAGATATCAACTAGACAGAAATTTTAAAGCCCCATATTGATTATGTACAATGAGCTCCATATTGGGTAAAATAGCATACTTCGCTTCACAGTTAGGTTTGCATGAGTGACAAATCCGACTTGCATAATTTGCCTTGTGCATGGCATCAACAACAACTAAATCATAGCCATCAGCATCGCCCTATGAAAAATACATGCATAAAATCAAATTTATTAAAAGAGCCAGAAGGGAAACTTGCAGAAGCTCCTAGGCATAAATGGAGTTTGATAAGGTGAGCACCTTCGGCCGCTCAAGGTATATGTTATAGAACTCCGGTGCCGGATCTTTGTTATTCTTTTGCAAGGATCTGATTCCATCTTGCTTCTCAAACCATCTCCATGTAGGATAGACCTACAAATAATTCAAGAATCCTAGAATTATAACCGTGACAACCAAGAGAAAAAAACATTTGGTGAGCTGCAGCAGCTCGATAGCCCTTTTATTTTTAATAATGAGAAAACATCCATGGATCCAGTCAGTCCGAGTGCAAGGATGTGTGAGTGGCCTCACCATGTTAACCCTTTTACTTATGGCTCATTATATGAAAATATTGGAAAAATTACACGTTAAAGGAAAAAACAAAATTATTCAAACCCAAGCATGAAGCAGCAATCAATGACTCAGAACTGGACTGAGATATGCATGGCCATAACTTGCAAAGCAAAGACTAATAAATTCAATTGTAAAAAATAGACATGGATCAATACCTCTCCTAAAAACTCCACAATGAAATCATCTTCTCCAAAGCCCCCTTCTTTGTGGCAAACCACACCAAGTCCCTAAGAGTTCAATCCATAAGTAAACGTGTAGCAAGATAAAAGTAAGAACAAACAATAAACGAATACTCTCCCAAAGGCCTGATTAAACTTATGAGAAGAAAAAAATCCAAATTATGCAAGGTTACCTTTCTATATGCTACATATTTATCCTCAGGGCGACTGTCTATGGCCCTCAAGATACCCTGGCACATCCTAATTGTTCGTATGTCATGGTCCTCATCAGCAACTCTTTCAACTTCTTCAATGACAGGCTGTAAAGGATACATCATCGGAGTACTTCCCTTGCCTGTAAAATGCCTGACCTGTTTATTCAAAGTGCAAAGAAGCACCTCCTCAATAAACCAATGTTTGTCCGTTAGTGTCCAATCCAACTCTTCAGGCATGGAATCAAGCAACAGATTGTGGGTATATGGGTCAATTCCATAAACCTCTTGTTCAATTACTTCAAGACCCAGCTCCTTCCTGGGTTTGTAGTCCTTGACTTCAGGAAGTTCCATATCCAGTTCCTCAGTTCCATTTTTCAGCACATCAAGTTTTTCAGCATAATCCTCAGGTAAAGCTACCTGCATTTTTTCCTTCACATTTTCTTCATCCGTAACAATAAGGTATTGATCTATTACTTCATACTTTCTGGTGACAGGAGGAACAAGGCTTGCTTTTGTCATCCGCGCTCCCCATTCACGATCATAACCCAAGGAATCTAAACCTTCATCTTCTAGAAGGAAATCATCCCCTCTAGGTTCCCCAGGCCGGCTTTCTGCTTTTGATTCCAAGTCACTTTCTGTTTCTGAGGCTGTAGTCTCACCATTACATCTACTAGTTCCAGAAGAGAAATCATCATATTCATCGGGTGTTTCACTTTCTGAATAAGTTGCCCTTTTATTCAACTTCAATAGGCGCCTTCTAATTTCCCAGTCAGAAAAGTAATCTCCATCAAAAACACCATTTAATGAAGAAGCATTGCTCCTATAAATGGATTTCCTCTCACTCTCAACTTTATTGATTTTCTTATGCTTTGAAGAAACAGAAGACCCAGCAGATGAATCATCCCTCCATGATTTGATATCATCTTTTTGAAAGGATGATTTTGAGCCGCCTTCTAATCTCAATGCAAGTTGGATGAATAATGTTATAATGTGATTCATATCTCCGATGTCACCTCGAGTCTTTGCTCTGCAATCAAACATAAACATCACGAATACAACACACGAGTTATTTCTAACAAAACCTGAATGATAAAAAAAAGAAGGCATGTTATGGAAAAGGGTAAAACTTTAACTAAAAATATTAAAATGAATATATAAAAGAAAATAGACTTTCAAAACCGGAGAACCAAAGCTCTTAAGGAAACTCATAAAAGTTCAACAAAGTGAAATTCGGTGAATATACTTGACTTTTCATGCTAACGGAATCATTTATCTTACTTTATGGCATCCCTACACATTCGACTTATGTCCTCCTTGATAGAGCTGATTCCTCGACGAATGTAATAGCCACTCTTGATTCTATACTCTATATCAGCAACCTGAAGAAAAAATCATGAGTACTCTCATCAATGCCTATAATATGAATGACAGAAGCGCGAGAATCATCATACCTTTTGCACAAAAAAGTCCGAAGTATTCTCCTTCATGATCTCTTTCAAACTTGAAATCAGAAACTCCTCCATTATCTTATACCCTTTTTCAGATTTTTTAGCATCCCATCGCCTTACTCGAGCATCCCCAGGCAGAATGGACAAGGCTTTCCTCGCACCAAATACTTTAGAACGTTTATAGAACCCACGGCGGAATGACTGTCCAGATGAGTCTCTTCGGTCTACACTGGCAAAATAATCCCTCAATCCACCGAAATCATCCACATCACTTCCCATGCTGTTGCTTACAGAATTTGAAGAATTTTTGTCTGTTAAATGTGTAAGACTCTTTATTTTAGACATCATATTCCCAAAATTCCATCGGCTCTTGATCCAGTGTACATTGGTATACCTAAGGGTCAATTCAGCAAGCTGACTGCAACCTCTAATGTCTATGTAAGATAAACAGGGACAAGAGTGTATAATATCTTCAAGTGCATCAGAACTAACATTAGAGCAACCGGCAAGAATCATAGAGTTGATCTTTGTTCTGTCAAAACCATCCTGCAAGAAGAAAATCAATTAAAATTTGCTTGAGAAGGAAATAATAAGAGCAACAGGAAGCTACAGATAAACTTACTATAATATTGCCCAGTACAGAGTCAGTACAGCAAGGTCCAAGGGAAGATACATCAACCTGACGAGTAACATTTTTATAAATCCTAGCAACAGCTCTCCAGTGTTTGCAAGTTGAAGATGCAATAAAAAAGGACTTCATATCAGATCCAAGAAAATGAAAAACTCTTGCCAACAGACCACCAACTAATGGACCGCATGAGACTATAGAATTGCCACAAGATGCAGTTTCCTCTGGGATAAATGTAACATCAGGATATAGATCCTCGAAAGATTGTTCACCCCATGGAAGTTTTTGCAAGACATCTATTTCAGTCTCCTCTTCACTTTCCTCAATCAAAAGACGAGCTCGTTTGCTTGCATGAAGATAGGCATCTGAAATTTAGCCACCCAAGGTACAAAGAGAGCATCAGATGAAAACAAAGTATTCACAAGAAATAAAGCACAATATAAAATGCTAGCTACCACTTGTAAACCTAATCATATTGGAGTAGAAAATCTTTGAATTTAACCTACACTCCCAAGTTTTTCAATGTTTTGAGCTACAGATGCCACCGAGAGATTTGCCTAAATATTTTGATCTGATTTTGTGACAATCGTAGATGATCAATATCAAAGTCCTTTCTGAATAGATAATATGCAAAAGAAAATATTCTACCTGACTTCCGATAAATTTGTTTCTCAGTTTGCTTCTTTGGTTGTTTAGCATTAATCCATGGATCTAACACCTCATTGATTGCAGCAGAAAATGCCCGGCTCTTATAGTATCTCATCACCAACTCATGTAACTTCCCCCGCATATAACCAATAAATTGAGGGTGCGTTCTGTGGAAAGAATTGTTGCTGTAATTTTCTTCAAGGGAACTCCCACATAACTTTGGAGCAGGGGCTCTAGAGGAACATATAGAAGATGAAGCACTCTCCTGATGAAACCTGGCTTTGGGCCCATCAACTTCATTAAAAGATGTAACTGGGACCCAGAGTTTATCAAATTTTCGGAACACACTGATGTTATTCTGGATGGTACCTCGACCAACAAGAGACTGTAACTCTGAAAATGATGCAGGCCCTCGTTCACGTCCAGCACCATCAAGGTAGTACCAATCACCCAAATGCAACTGTAATTCATGGGCAGTGCATACACGATCTTTTGGGGTACTAATACCTGCAGTATTCTTCCTAGAACCCCGCAAGTGATGGTCATCAACAGCTTTTGACTGTGAATCACCCTTGATAGAGCACCTTCTTATGTCACTGTTTGACTGTGGGCGAGCTGACCTGGAAGCATACCTGTCCTTTCCTCGGCTTCTGCTGCGAGTTTCAGAAATAAAGGAACCTCGATCCTTGACAACACATGCATTTATCCTGACTACTGATAACAAGGTACCTCTTACTCCCCTCAGAATAACAGGCTTCACTTGAGATCTGCCTGCTCCATCACTATCACTCTTCTCCTCTGGCCATGAGTATGCCCATAAAGGCAGGTCAAGCCGTCTGTCATGAGAGGTGTAATAGAGCTCATCCTTTTGGAGCCACCGAGGATCCTCAAATCCAGACTTTTGCATTTGGCATAATGGGAAACCATCATTGAGAACAAGTTTTCTTCTAAGCGGTCTATCTTGGTTTGTTTCCTCATTCCTCTTCCAGTCACCTCCTTTGCATGACCACTGACCAGGAAGCCAAATGCTAGAGTTGCCACCATCAGATGAAATGTCCTGGTCACAGAAAGTGCATTCCCTAAATTCACTGTATGTGATAGCTGGACAGCTTGATGTATCATCTTCATTTTGGTCATGCAGCTCACCAATGCAAGCTCGATGCCAGATGAAACCTGTATAAAGCAGGAAAGCGTTATAGATCCAATAAGCCAAATCAATGTAAGGAAGTAGCAACTATAGATTAGATGATGCATTCCTAATACTATCATAAGTGTACCTTCAACACTTCCCCATTTATCCCATTGATCATGGTCAAATGTCATCTGCAAAGCTTCTGCATTAGGAAGTTGGATATAGTGAGAAGTTGACAAAAGAAGATTTATAGCATTTATTTTTCTGTACTGACATCTAAAAGTGAAAAAGAAATTCATAGCTCAGCATCTCTTGTGATTTGACCAGACATGCAACTTTTCCCTTTTCTGTTTTTTTGCTAATATTCACCATCTAAGTAAGTTGACTTGGACACTATTTTGGGTAAATTATACAATTGATAATTCACCAAAAGAAAATACAATTGATACATAAACTATTGGAAAACATATAAATCCGTAAAAATGCTTTTTTGTTACATGTTGCTATAAAAACTTCTTCAGTTTGTTCCCTGTTACCACAAAGTGTCAATTTTGATTGACAGTGTCATTCAGAAAAGTGTATCAGGGTAAAAAGAAAACTTTGTACCAATTTTCATAATTTATGCACCACCTATGCAATTAACCCCTCTATTTTTCTCATTTTTTCTCATTTTTCCTATATGTTTTTTTATCCATTTTAAAGAATACAAAATGAAAAGGAATAGGAAATCTGGGTTAATGGTCCGGGAAAATGAACCCCTTATTATCCCAAAAAGGAAATAATTATTTTAATATTTCACCCAATTTAGCAATTCCAAAAGGACTCTATTAATTTCAGGATCCTGGAATAAATAGAATATAGAAAAGGGAAATTCGTAAATCACAATGATATGGACAAAATACCTCCAATAGTATCAAGTTCTTTGTCTGGAGCAATATTAAAACCCTCCAGCAAAGCCGCAACCCTTTCATCAATGCAAAACTCCATATCGTTATTGGTGGTAGTCAGTAGATCATCAGAAAGTTGAACAGCATCACCATTATCAACTAAAGAATTGCCAGGAGCTTCTGGAGGGTTCACCAGTTGAGTTATGTTGTCTGGTATGATGGATTGGAAACTTGGAGTCACCAGAGGAGAAGATGCATTCTCAATAGTAACCCACCTGTTGCTGTCCAAGTGGCGGATAAAGTGATCAGAATAAAGAACACCCTCTTCAACAAGTGTTTTAAGCTCACAGAGTTTAGATGGTCCACATTCTGCACCACAGTAATCAAGATAAACCCAATTCCCTGCAGGAGAGTCTTCTATGATAGGCACATGAGGTGGTGTGTTGCATATATCCATATCCTCCTCCATTGATACCAGCTCTTCTGGAAGAGCCCCTCCATCAACAAGATAGGACTCCTTGCAGCATGATGCAGGGGTATCAACTGGATCATCGTTTTGATGTTTGCAATTATCATTCTTCTCAAAAGCAGGTTGTGCTTTCACATCTTTAACCAAGATTCTATCCTGAGATTCCATTAAAGAAGGAATAGCATTTCTTTCTTTTGAAACAATCTGACACTGTTTTTCTTCTTCCCCACCTTTGCCCTCAGCCTGAGAATTGGGCTTATCACTTGTCCCAACCTTCTGACCGGCTTCCAAATTATTTTGAGACTTGGTAGGCGGTTCCCTACTTGCCTGATTTTGATCCCTACGGACATTGTGCCTCCGTTGATCTTGTGTGTACAATTCTGCAGTCTTCGGAATAGCATCCTGACTATGGGATTTGCCACGATCTTGCAGAGACCGCTCTCTACTAGAATGTTTCTGATCCATTCGGTTATGGTATCTCCCTCCATCCTGTGGAGACTTCTGGGAATGAATAGAATTTTTGTTTCTTCTATCAGAGTGATGGTTGCGGTCATGTGGAGACTGGCCATGTCCATGAGGAGTTCTCTCCCTGCCACAAGGAGATCTCTCACGGCCATATAGCGTTCTTCTGGCATAGTAGGGAGATCTATCACGAACAAAAGGTGACCTCTCATGACCAACAGGGCTTCGGTCCCGATGATCACTTTGTCGAGGACGATCACGTGGTGGTCGATCAGAATACACTGGGCTGCGGGCATTTCTGCCATGGGATCCTCTAGAAGATGAAGAAGATTCAGGATGTGGAAAAGTATATTTGTCAGTTGACGATACTCTGGAGGAAGAAGAAATTTTATGAGCTCCCTCCAGAGACCGGCGAGAGTGATGGTCGGAGTAAACTAAGCGAGCTCCATCATCAGAGAGTCTCCGGCTTTTTGATCCCATGTAATCAGCAGAATAGTCCCCATGATGCTTGTATGAATAGTCATGATCACGGTCACTACCATCCGAATCTGCATGGTGACCACTTTGGCTCTTTAGCCGATTAGCCAAGAAGTACTCCCTTCTTTGGTCCTGGTTCATGTCATCGCTATGCCCAACCCTGTAACCATCTTCATTCACAATTTTAGAGCTGAGCCTTGAACTCCTCTCCCGGCCATCTTCCCACCTGTAGAACTCCTTATCTAGCGGACTTCCCGCCCTTCTGCTGAGTTCTTTACTCCTGGAAATGTCATCATTAGAATACTTCCTCAGAGGAAGAGTACACTCAAAGTCATGCCTCCGACTCCTTTCCTTCCCAGTATCATACCTGCTGCGAGACTTGGGGTTAGAAAAGCAGTCCCTCGTGAATTCACTCTGGTGGCATCCGTCAGGGATGAATTCACCTTTCTCAATCTCATCATCAGAACCTTCCCAAAGCCGCAATTCACTTTTTTCAACTTCCCCTCTCTGACCCTTCTCAGGAGTTATCTCCCCTTTCTCCAGTTCTCCAGATTTAATTGAAGTACACTCCTCTTTTTCCTTCAATCTCTCTTCTTTCCTCTTATCAGGGATAGCGACTTCCTTCTTAGTATCGCTTGTCTGGGGATTGTCCAGCCTTATTTCCCCATTCTCTGTTTCTCTAGATGGTGACTTCAGTGTGCCCAACTCCCCCTCTTCAACATCATCGTTGGGCTGTGACTTGTCAGTGAAAATCTGACCATTCTCTATTTCTTTGTTGCTGTTGTTTTTCCCTGCTGCCACCACCCTCTTCAGTGTCTTCACCTTCCGAATAGAAACAACTCTCTTCACCACCTTCTTGATCTTCTTCTTCTTTTTCTTCATCACTTCGGGTTCAGCTAAATCGATGGGCTGGGAGCTGAACCCGTTGTTGCTGCTGCTGCCGTTGTTGCCTCCACAAAGCGGCTTCTCTGGTACTGAGAGCATGTCCATGATACTACTATGCTGCAAAGGTATGCATGCGACGCCTCCATCGCCCATGGAAATTCACCCTCGTTCCCAGAGTTCACGAACCCTAATTTTCCCCTCTTCCAGGGTTGCTAATGCTCATGCTGCAATCCGTTGGTCTCCAATTCGTCCAAGTCTCCAGTCCAGCCCTCGTTCGAAGCAAAAAACTGAACTCAAACAAAATGAAAGAAATGGGTCAATAGGATTGCCAATGTAGGGTTTTAAGAAATGCCTACATGAGAAACGAGACGCTCCGCCCCGCCAAAAACCTCGATTTCACTGCGCTCCGCCACCAGAAGAAAAAAAATTCCGGTCCCAGGATTGCGCAAATCAGAGGAGAAGCAGGCGAACTAAACGCTGAAGATAGCGATAATCACTCACGGATAAAACCAAGCCCCGGCGACAGATCGGAGGAGAAATCTCAGGAGCAGATGCTCGTGATACGTGACGGCGGAGAGACCGGCGGAGTCAGAGATCCAGAGAAGGAGTTGCGAAAGGAGATGCGCGCCAATTCTCGATTCCGGCGAGAGCGTTTCTTTCTTTCGTCCCCGCTCGGCTCTGTTTCTGTACTGCACGTCCCTTCGCTCTCTCTATATATACATATATCCTTTGCGAGTTCGCTCCCGTTTCTGCGCTTCCTCTGGTCTGAAGGGACGAAAACCTTCTGGGTGCTATTTTATTTTTCTTTTATCTTTATTTTTTTAATTTTTCCTCCCTTTAATCGTATACCGGTGTAATTACATAAATACCCTTGTTGGTTGTAGCCATGTGGCTCGTAGGAACCTGACTTTCTTGACCCTAACTATAGTCAGCAGATCGAGCCCAAGATGTTCTTATGATTCTATTTGTTTATTTTAGTGAGTATTTTCACAATTTAGTTACCATATTTTCTATTTATCTATTAACTTTATTTTTTAATAATTTCATCATTTATTTTTACTTTTTATATAACATTTGAATTTTGTTAAATGGAAGTTAAATTTAAGAACTAAAATATTAAAAAATAAAACCAAACCCTCTCTTGGACATGAGTCGAAGATGCATAACCCCCAATTTTTTAATGTTGTATTTAAAAATATTAAATGTCATGTCATTATGTATTTAGCTATCACATCAATAAAAATTAACATTTTTATTGAATAATTTATGAAATATACCTAATAAATAGTTTATATTAGGTATATTGTGTTGATTTTGTATCATATCGTAAACAAATGGTACTTATGGTGTATTTTACCCATATTTTATTATATGAATTAATTTTTATAGGCATGGCACTAAATTATAATTTTTTTAAAAAATTTATATATATTATATAATTTTTATATTTAACGCTATTTTTTTCATTGAATAATTTGTACTTTTCTCTAATTTGGTAAAAAAAAATAGGCGAAGGATGACCACAACCCTCTTTCACCCATTTAATTAAATTCAATGCAATCACTATAAAAGTTTAGGTATTTTGAGAGATTTTACTATTTATTATTTAAATTATTTTAATATTTTTATTTATTATTTATTTATTTTTATATATTTTAAAAAAATTTATATATATATATAATATTTTTATATAAAATTATATAATATAAATACATAATATAAATATTATAAATAAAAAATTATTATACAAAATATCTTTAATATAATTTAATTATATATAATAACTAATAAATTATTTAAATTAACTAAAATAATAAATTTATCTTTCTAATTTTTTTATTAATAATTATTTCATTCACTTTTCATATATTCAAATAATAAATTATTAAAAAATTTAACAACTCTAAATCTATCACTTCATTTATTTTTCGAATATCTTACAATATTTCACTTTAAATCTTTCCGAACTCCTAAATTTAAATATAACTTAAATAAAATAATTTAAAAGATTGTTTCAGTTAAATAAATAAAAGGTTGATGTTCCAAATAAATAAATAAATAATAAAATGGGTACTATTTTTTTAATTAATATATTCATCTTTTTTTTTTGTACCATAATTAATATATTTATAAAATATATAAATTAAAAGAAAAAATAGTACCTATTTTATCATTTAAAAAAATACATAATTGATGATAATTTTAATTAGTATTAATTATTAATAGTGGTTGATAAAGCATATGTGATATAAACGTATTTCATATACCCAATAGATATATAAAGATACATATTTGATGTACTAATGAATCCATTTGATATGTAGGAATATTTATTTGATATGCATAATAACTTATTTGATATAAAAGTTAGAAGTTTCCTAGTTAATATATAATTAATCATTCTTGGGTGAATTTATATATTTACTCTATGAAAAATTATTTATACTTTATATAAAAAGCTTAAATTTAGAATGAGATGAGCAAAAAAATGAATATTTTTGCATAAAAATCAGCAATAAAGATTGACACTGTGGTTTTAAAATTTGATTGAGGAGCGCTAAACACATTTTCAATATCTTAGGTTGGAGGCTACTCCCAACACCAATCAACTTTGGGTTAGAATGATGAAATATAAACATTTTAGTAAATTAGATTTCCTAAGGAACTTGAATTGATTATTATTTTTTTATTGAGATTGTATCATTGTATAGTTTTGCTCACATGAAAAATCAATGTTTCACTTCTATTGAAGAAGAACCTATGACACTAATATGAGGAGTTATATTTTGTTTTTTTGCTCTTTAGCATGTCAAACTCCAAATTGAGGGAATTGGATTATTGGCAAGTCAAATAAGGAAAGTTGGGGTGAGATTTGTACTTAATACAACAATTTTTTATGCATACCCACTAATAACCAGTATACATGTCCATATATAGTTATTTGATTGATTATAGTATAATTTTTTTATGTTCCAAATGAGTATCTTTTATATATGTTAAGCAATAAGGGGGTCATTGATTTTGGCAAAAAAATGGTTCAGCTTTATTTGGTGTTTGGATTGGAATAAAGGGAGATGAAGGTGAAATAGGGGAATGAGCATAAAATTTTCATCTTATTTAAATAACCTTATTAAGGAAATAAAAAAATAAAAAATTAATCACACGTTATTAATATAGGATATTTTTCAAATAATTATGAAAAATAGTTTAACTTATATTTATCCATAATTGTGATAGGAGAAAAATAACAAGTATGGATAAATATATGTCCATTTATTTTGCCTATATTATAGAAAGTATGGTGATAATATCTGAATATATAACCTTTTATTATTAGATAAGATATTATGTTACTACATTAACATTATATTTGGATTGATGGAGTGATTTGTAGGGATTTGATGTAAGTTGTTTCCAATTATTGAAATAAAAGTAAAAGAAAGTGGTAGATTTAGAATTGTTAAAATTTTTTAATTATCAATAATTTGGATTAAGGTAAAATGAGATTAATTATTATTAATTAATAAATTAGAAATAAAAATTTATCATTTTAATTAAATTAAATAATTTAATAGTTATATATAATATTTTTATTATATATTTATATTATATAATTTTATATAAAATATTATTAATATATAAATTTATTTAAAATATATAAGAATAAAAATAAATAAATAATAAATAAATATTATTATAAATAATAAATAAATGTATTAAATAATATAATCACTCCAAATACTCGTATATATATTATATTATAGTGTAAATGAAGTAGTTTGTATATTATTATCAAAATTTTAAAACACTTCAAATCATTTTATTTTTTTATCAAATTATCGATTTCTCCGCTATACAAATTCATTCAAATTATTCTCTCTAACAATTGTGTAATATTTCAAAAATTTTACTATTCATAATTTATACTGTAGTTATAGTTTATGAAAGTGAATCACTCATAATATAGGTTAACATGCAATGAATCGAAATTAAAAAAAATAATTTAAACTAAAAATAATTATATTTTTTATTTAACATGAGTAACTAATAATTATTTCTAAAAAAATAGTTATTAAAATTATTTTTTTCAAGGTGGTTAATCAACTACATTATATATATTAAATAATATATAATTATATTTTAAATTTAATTAGATAAGTTTGGAGTTGGAGTGATTGGAATAGAAAAGAGAGTTTAGAACTTCTAATTTGAAATGTGGAATGAAATACAGTTTTAAATTTTACAATTGAAAATGAATAATTTTAGATGGTTCACTTTTATTTAATTTAGTTTTATTAATAAATTATTATGTTTTTTTTTAATTTTTTATGAGCAAGCAAAGCTCATATTTTACTTAAATATTAATATTATATTTAGATCGAGTAGTTTATGATAGTGATGAGTATTAAAAAGTTAATACTCACTAAAAATGTAAATATATCGCTTACTAATTAAATTAAATTAAATATTTTTTAAAAGTATTTTATATACATTTATTTATATATAAATTAATTTAATTATATTACTATAAATTATTTTATATAAAAATAAATAATATTTAAATATAAATATTTTATAATAATACGAATAATATATATGGAATAAACTATATACATGGTACATTTTATATATATCATATATATATATTATATCATTCGAGATTTTTTCGTAATAAAATTTTATAAAATAAATGAATTAATATTTTAATTATAAGATAAATAAATTATAATTATATTATTTTTATAATTATTATATATACTTATATTACATATATTTTAATAATAATAAAAATAACACATAAATTGATAATAATATAACATATAAAATAACAATATAATATATTCATTTAAATAAAAAGTTTACATATATATTCAAGGTCCAAAATGAACACAAAGATTCTCCTGACAAAAGAAAAATTATTATACCAAAATAAATATAAAAAGTAGAAAATTTTACTTTATAATTCATAAAAATAATGAATATAAAAACTAAAAATCTAGAAAAAAATCCAAATAGTTAATTATAGTTTTTTTAAATATAAAAAAAACTGAAATGATACGTGAGAGAAATATTAACAATAACTAAGAAAGAAAAAAAGAAATTTTTTTTTTTTATATTCCACGCATAAGAAAAAGATAATAGCACTCAATTTAAAAATTATGATCCCAAAAGTGGAGACATTATTTTTTAAGAATAACTATTTAACCCTATAAAAAAATAGCCAAACATGCCTCCATCCAAACATAGCACACATTTTTTTGTAGTGAGGTAGATGAAGGGATAGTGGTGGCAAAATGATGCGTCCCCTCCATGAGTCCAAGCATTCAAGAGACCAATGAAAGTAATCCCATCTGGCAAAATATCATCTCCATACAGTATCATATCCTAAAAAATGTAGCAGCAGGTTACCATGGCCGTCCATAACACAACTATTCTATCACACATTTCATCTAACAGAAACCATGCGCTCTCATGTCAGTAGTGGGCAAATGGAGGGACGTGGAGCCAGATCATTAATTTTGTTTGATTATATGATTTTGGATGATTGAACTAGCCGTATCCGCTGGTTCATCGAAGCTTTGCCATAGAGTGATCAGTCCTCCATCTCTGGATATTTTTCAAGCAGGACCAAGTTTCCTGTGTCCATGAGCTTGACAGTCCTGTTATAACTCGCGTTAGCTGCTTTAAGCTTGGTGGACCATTGAGTTACTCCATCTTTGGACATTACGCCGAGGTTCCCATTGACATGGAAGCTGAAAACTCCAATTAATAGTTCTACATTGTTAAGGTAAAGAAAAACAATTGTAAACATGCAGATAAGTCGATATGTCCGAGTGGTTAAGGAGACAGACTTGAAATCTGTTGGGCTCTGCCCGCGCAGGTTCGAACCCTGCTGTCGACGAATAATTTTTTATTCATTTTAATCTTGTATGGGCTTTAGAGAGCATTTTCTGCCGAAGAAAATGAAAAAGGAAAAAGAGCGGGAAAAAAACCCTCCAAATGAACCCGATGCTTCAAAATACCCGCCACAGATAAACAGGAGACGCAGAATCCGGGCCTTCTTGCTCATCCTGGTCAGGCGATCGAAATAAATGGAGAAACGGTTGATCTCCGTCGACCGGTGGTCCGATGGCAGCCAGGCCTACTTCCTCACTCACTTGCACGCCGACCACATCCAGGGCCTCTCCTCCGCCTGGTCCAGGGGCCCTCTCTTCTGCTCCCGCCAGACCGCCAAGCTCCTTCCCTTCAAGTTCCCCAACTTCAATATCTCCCTCATCCGCATCCTTGAGGTCGATGCGTGGCACTCGCTCTTCCTCACCTCCCCTTCCTCCGGTACTAAAACAGCCGTCCAAGTCATGCCGATCGACGCTCACCACTGTCCTGGTTCGTTTTGTCGTTTTTTGAATTAAAATTTTAACTCATTTCTCATTAGCGGACCTCAGAGATGTGATGATTTCATCCGATGATTCATCTTGCTGCCTTTTAGTTTGTTTTAACCTAACCACACTTCAAGGAAGGGAATTAGTATGCTTGCTTGTTTGCTGCTCGATTTAAATACTCTGAGAGTGGATTCCCTACTATATGAAAGAGATCATTTTTTATTTAGAAAATTGTGAATTTCGACAGGTTCTGTGATGTTCCTGTTTCGGGGAGACTTTGGGTCCTTGCTGTATACTGGAGATTTCCGATGGGAAGCGATGAGTGAAAAAGCTAATAAATCCAGAATCATACTTAAGAGTGCTATCAATGGCAGCAAGCTTGACATTCTTTATTTGGACAATACTTACTGCCATCCATCGTACGCCTTCCCTTCTCGACTATGTGCTGCTCAACAGGTGCTTTTAGTAACTTGTATTTTTATCAGTAGCATGTGGTTGATTATCTTGTTTATTTAGTTGTGCTTTTGATGGATATTTAACCCAGTTGAGTACAATGGGACATCCCTGGAGATTATGAGATTAGGGGAAGACATTACTAGATGCTGTTTTGGATAATGTAGCATCTGCAGTCACTCTTGACACGGGTCCAACTTTTAGATAAAACTGGTTACAATAACAAACATGAAGTTAAATTTTCTTATGTTCCCAAGTCCTATGATAATTTGATAGACAACTTGCTGACTAGAATAATATTTTTCAGCAGTCAATCCACTTTGCTTATATCATTGCCTTTGAATCTTGATTTTACTATCCTTAGATGTATTGCTCCCTTATGGACCTAGGGATTATCACTACTTTTCCTTCTAACTGGTTTAATTGTGCATCTTACCATAGGAGACCCTTACATTATGTACTGTATCTATGCCTTCTGTAGGTTGTAAACATCATTGTCTCTCACCCCGAACATGATATCATAATTGCCATTGACAATCTAGGCAAGGAAGAACTTTTAGTTCATATTTCTCAGACTCTGGATATCAAGGTTTGTTTGCAGTCTGTACTCCATTAATATCTTTAACACCTGGGTACATATGTTTAACTGATCCTAACTTCATACAAATAGGCTCTCTTGCTAATTTCCATAATTTCTTGTCCAGTATAAACTTATTTTCGGACAAATAAGAGGTCAATCTTTTTCACAGACTGATCCTTCAAGACATGATTTCAATACAATGTCATAATAAATGAACCAACTAGATCCTCTATAACTAGAAAAACAGTGTCAGTTCTAAGATGTTGACTTGCAGCTTATGTTGATTAATCTTTGTTCTTTTCTGTTAGATCTGGGTGTGGCCAGAACGCTTACAAACTTTGCACCTTCTTGGATACAATGATAGATTCACGACCAATACTTCTTTGACAAGAGTTCGAGCTGTTCCTCGATATAGTTTTACTGTTGATACATTGGAAGGACTGAATAAGTTGAAACCCACAATTGGTATCATGCCCTCTGGACAAACTGGGGTGCTAAGACCCAATGGAAAAAATGGTAATATGCATACTTCCGTAGCTGCTGCTCGGGGTAATGGATTTGAAAGCAGTGCAGTTCCTACAATCACCTACAATAGGTGGAAGTGGAATATTAGATCGGTGGAGAGGTTGCATCAATATATATATTCGGTGCCATATTCTGATCATGCAAGCCATGAAGAACTTCAAGACTTTTTGGAACTTGTCCAACCAATCAAAATGAGGGGCATTGTGTCTTCATCATCCTGCTACATAGATCCTCTCTATTATTTTGGTCACATTCAAGGAGTAAATGGATCATCAAAGATGATGAGCCAGAAGCATGAAGAGGTTGAAAATGCATCAACCTTTCAACCTGAGTCTTTAAGACATAGCAGTTATTCACAGAGAAAAAGACTAAGATCTCCTAGAATTAGGATTTTGGGTTCTCGTAGAAGCAGAGTGAATGCTTTGAGGAGAGCTCGGAGTGGTGCCAAGATTGTGAAAGATGACCGTTTGGACTGAAGACTGATATCTCCATATCTTGGTTCTTCAGTTGTAATCTAAAAGCTATTATGAGAAACTGTCTGTGAATGAAGCTACTTCCACTTTTAAATGTGCAGTCAACTTTTGCCACAAGGTATGGTCCAAGCAGCACGTCTTTCATCTCCATATACGGACGTTTTTCATATATTTTGAAAAATAATTATAACTTCAATCACCATTTGATGAGAGAAGCAGATTGCAGCGTTAAATCCACTGTTCCTCTTGGCACGCCAATTTTTGGTATTGATCAAGCTTGTGTTGTTGACCTACTGCTTGTTTATTATGTACCAACATGTGCGGCTTTAGAATCCATTTTTAATCCAGCATTCACTCTGGAGCAACTTTTTAAATGTGGAATGAGAAGAAGATATCAACTTTGAATATATCATAATACACTTTTGTATTAGTGTGATATATGAATTGTGTGTATAGGGGTAAGATTCATTGTATAAACTATTAAAAAATTAAACATATTAAATATTGCAATAAAATAAAACTCTTGTTTTTTGGTGATTTTACCTCTTATTTTGATTAAGTGGTTTTGAATTGAGTTTTTTTTATTTAAATGACTCTGATACTATTATATATATATATATATTTGTTATTTTTATTTTTATTCTTATATTTTTTAAATAAATTTATAATATTCCCCCTCTAGTAGAGTCCCACATAGACAAGGTATGTAGTCTTCACAAAACATTCAAATCCTGCTTCAAGTTCAGAATTTTACCACAAGAGAAATTCAATGCCATTAGGCACTTGTTTGATTAATGCATGTGAAGATATTAGCAGCCCTAAATTTCAAGGGATAATTACAAATAGCGGCCTTCAGCCCTAAATTTTAAGATGAATTAGTAATTCATCTTACGTAACTTTCCCAAAATTTTAATGAATGATACGCCAGCCAACTGCCGGCGGTCCTCCTGAGGAAGATGGCGCACAGCGCAACAGACGTAAAGAGGAGCACTTGTATTCCACGGTGGCCGAGGAGCGAGAACGCCGCCTTCACCAGCCTCCTGGGCAGCGGAAGCCTCTCGTCTACCCCCACCGTCTCCTCTACGTCGGCCTCGTGGCGGCTCACGGTTCCGCTCGTCTCAATGCCATATCCGGACAATATTCCGTCAACAGTGATGTAGCTGATCTTCGATTCTGAGGAGGCGAGGTTTGAAGAAGATTGAACCGGTGGAGAATCTTTGGTCGCAAACTCATTAGTGTCTCCGTGTTTGAACCCTCTCCCGGCCACCGGACCAGTCAAAGGCTGCCCCGACGTGGGCGCTGGACCGGACTTGCCGTTGGCGCGGCTCTTTCGACGCTGGATTCTCCGTGTCTATAACAAAACCCAAATAACATTCACGAGATTTGATTATATATACTCGATCATACGGAAAATCATGTTCTTATAAAGCCTGAAGGGAATTAATTGGAGGACGAGCCAGGTTCGGACCAATGCGGACTCGAAGAGAGCGCCCTTCAGGACACGGGACAGGGATCGGTTCCGGGGGCGTGACGGCAAGTTGTCATCTTCAACATTTTTAGGGACAAAACGGTCGTCTGCTTTTTTGCAGTTGTTGCAGGATATGCCGCCGTCAACTTCGACCACCGGCTTAAAACAAAAATTTCGCAACGGGATCTTGCTCTTCACACCCTCCCTCATCAGCTTTTCGTTTGGTATGTCGTTAAGAAAGGTCTGTTTTGCTCTCTAATTAAATGGGTAAGAAGATCAAACGGAACGAACAAGACATGGAACGAGAGAAAGAGAGAGTAAATCGGAAATTCAGAAAAACACACTTTCAGGGAGTAATGAAAGAGAGGATGGGAAAATGGCAGTCAGAATCACCCGCTTTATTTACGCTAGGCCAGGCCCTTTGGGCCCGTGAATTAGGCAAAAATATGGATCAACCAATATATTTTCATATTATTTTTATTAATATATTATTTAAATTCATATTTCTTAATAATATATTTATTTATATATTGAGCAAAAAAAATATTTATATACTACAGTGATCATCTTACTTTTTACTTGAATATTTGACATTGTGCTGCCCAGCCCAGCCCATGATGTGTCAAAAGAATTTTGTCAAATCAACGTCATGGAAAGAAAAGAAATGCCTCATTGATGAAGTTCTTCTTCTTCTGATCATACTATTTATGGCCCATGCAGCTTTAATGGTCCACCTCCTGTATCTGTGACAAAGATATAAGCGGCTTTGGTGTAACCCAGCCAGCGGACTGATGAAGTTAATGCCTTGCAGCGCTACCTCTGACAGCTGTCAATACCTAGTCTGATTTGATTTGTCTACGGAAACTAGACCGCTAAGATATTTATTGATGGCTTAATTATATAAAAATCACGTGTTAAATAAAAATATATAATTTATATATTTTTAAATAATTGAAGAGTTATGTTTCGTTTTTTGTGTCAGAAATGGAAGATAAAATGGGCAATCAATAAGACAGACAGTTTTGTTCAGTTCTCTCTGTCTTGTTATTTCTTTGCCATGGCAAAAGCGGCCATATTAAACGTGGAGGATGAGGACTGCACCCCCACCCCCACCCCAATGGGACCATCGGCTCTTTCCAACGACTAACCTTGAACCTTCGCCTGTCACTCTCAATGAGACGACCCCTTTATGAAACATCTTCTTCAAGTTTAGTTTTTCAACTATTGGGAATCACTGGTCTGAGTACGAAGGCTTCCGTCTCTTGAGAGACCTCCCGGACGTGCCGGAGCCGTCGGTCTTCTGGCTGCCGCTGGAGGCCGATCCGAACGGCTGGTCCAGCACGTTGCTTGCCGTGCCCGATGTTGAGGCCGAGCCGTGCACCCCTTCGTGTCGTCCCACGTAGGCTGCTTGGAGCATTTTGTCGTAGCACTGTTCCAAGTGGTCCTGCAACAAGTTTCCCACCATCATCATCCAGCTGCTGGTTTATCAACCATTGGAGCAATTTGGAGGCGTCATCCATGCTTGATAATGATAAACAAACATGCAAGATTGGTCTACTTATGTTCTTGGTAATTGAAAAATAATTGATTCATATCAACCTCAATGGCTACATCCACAAGCAATTGAATGACAATAAATTTTGTTTTTTTCTCTAAATGTAGAAGCTAATAATATTTGACTAATTCGCAATAGAGATTGAGTATTTATTAGGGGACAAACATTTCCTAAAACAATAAATTTTATTTATTCACTTAAAAAAGACACTAAAAACACATTCCAAACCACTCATGACTGTGCAAAAAAAAACACTCCTGGTGAACCACAAAAGGAAGTCGGTAAAAAAAAGAACAGTAGCAAGTTTGATCAGAAAAAGAACTGTAACAATGCTTTGCTAGAGCGTCACCTTATTCACATGCGAACAATCAGATATTTCAACCCAGAAGGAAGGAAACTGGAGAGGGAGAAGCTCGTTCGATGCACAGAGAAGAGCAGATGCCGCAGCAATGGACGGCTTGAAGCTCAAAAGATTAATATCTGTAGAAGTCGTGATCTTTTTATCAGTTTCATGGACAACGCGCGTGAAAGAATGAATTTAGAAACGGGAGCGTACCAGTTTGGGCAGTGAGGATAATCTCAGTTGTCCTGGCTATAAGGGCATGCCTCAATGCGAGTTCTTGGATTTGAAAAAGCGAGATGAAAATGGGGATGAAAGAGAAGGGGGTTATGGAACGCATCCGCCATTTCAGAGCTCCCAAGATTAGAACTTCCGCCCTCTGTACCGTCTCCGAGTCGAATACCAGACCTCCATTGACCTGTTGCATCCCAACACACCCACAAAAAAAAAAACAAATATTTCATATAATCCATCTATAATTTCTATGAAAAGCCAAAGTGTCGATCTTGTTGTTGGATTCACCTGAAGATCGGAGAGAGGTATGCTCACCCCCTGCATCTTGGCAGCTAGAGAGACGCAGGACGTTGCGATAAGACTCAGCGTCCAAGGCTTTTTCTGCATAATGCAACAATTTGGCAGGTTTCGATTCTAAGATCCTTGGAAGAAGCAATGGATGAAAATGACAGCAATTTGTAGGGGAGGCGTTACCGGAAACTTCTGGCTGGATAAGAACCGATCAAGGTAGTTCACGGAGAGGTATGGGACAAGCTGGTCGTACCCAGAACACATCTTCACGAGCACAAGAGCAGACGAGATTCAGATTTCTGCAGAATTTGCATAAAATAAAGCAGGGGATATATATGAGTTGTAACCTCAGAGATAATGGCGATGATCTCTCTTCGAACTGCGACGTCGATGCACCCCCGAGAGGGCATGTGGTCGGATTCATGGAGGAAGAGGGGAGAGAGGTCGGTGGAGTCGGAGGGTAATGGGTTTTCAAGATGGAACTCCATTGATGAAAATGACTTCAGTTTCTTAAGGTCAATGCCATTCATTGCTATCTATCATAATGAGGAGGAAAAGAAGAGGTGTTCAGATTAGCTATTTTTGTGGTTTTAAAGAGTGGGGAGGAGTAGAGTGCAGCCAGCTTCTTCTATTGGGAAGAAGAAAGGGTTTAGTGGGCTGGCTGACGGAGACAGTGCATACATAGGATAGAAGAGAAACTTCACTCTTGGCTGGCTGCTGGCTGCTGACTGCTGCTGATATAAATAAATTAGTCTGTTACCTCTTTAATTAGAAGTGTAAGGATGTGTGTTATCGAAAAAGAGGAACAAAAAAACAAGTGCAAGGATGAGAAAAATATTTCTTATTTCTGAGGGATGAATTATGAAATTATTTTTATGATTCAGAAAGATGCATCGTGGAATTTGAAAATTGATCTAAATTTTGATAATCTGATTAGCATTAATTATGTCTAGTGATTGGATCACAGGACCAATAAATTTCAAATCATAAAAGCAATTCCATTTACTAATCTATTTTCTTAAGATTATACAATTAAAATATTTTTTTTATCTGAATAGTAAAAGTAATGTGTTGGGGGTAAAAAATGAATAGGGCATTATATACTAAGCTAATACATGAAATGAAATGAAATGGCATAAGATGCTTGTCAGATTGATGTATATCATAAACACAAAAAGGCATGTGGATCTCTAGGAAGAACCCTTCCATGTATGGTAATCAACAAACCCATTAACTTCAATTTGAAATTATATTTTTAACCCCATAATTAATTGTCAATAATTAAATATTTTTACTTAATTGAGCAGAATATTAACTGTATTTTTAATTTTGGATTAGGTACGTATACAAATACATTTAACAAAATATTTTGTATAGATAAATGTTATTACTTATATCTAATTAAAAGTTATTTATTTTAAATATTAAAATATTTACCATATTATAAAATCATAATACTTATCTATTTTATTTAATTTATAATTATATTCTCAACTATTTAGATATATATATATTTTTTATAATTAATTAAAAAATATATAATATATATTATTAAATTTGGTATAAAATGAGATGTTATATTCTTTGGAAATTTTGTACCAAGTTATAATATAATAAAAAAAGTAATTTACCTTACAATAAAAGGAGAAGAAGAGCCGGGGGAGTGATGGTGGTGACCATTTGGACAGCTAAGGGCATGAAAGGTAGGCATCTGATGTAGGTTTCTGTTTCTCCCGTGGGCATGAAACAAGACAAACCAATCCATCCCTACGTGGTCTAAAATCCGGCTCGAGGATGTTCGTACGCATTGGAGGGATCCGTCGTGCCGTCTGGGTGTAGGCATAATTTATTGTCACACGTTAGGGTTTCCTATTCAGCACTGTTTTGCATGTGATGCTCTTGCTTGCTCATGGTTGAGTGCTAAAAGGGAGCGTAGTATGGTTTGGTCATAACATCTGTGGTTCGAAGGGGGCCATCCACCATCACCCATAGGATTCTAAACTTCTTAAATGTGGGACAATCTTGGGACGACAAGAGGGGACAACAAGAGAAGATATTATATTATGACAGGCATTGTTTGTAGTAGTGAGACAAAAATCCACGGATACTAGAAGAAGCCAAAGAACCTTTAAAGCTGTCTAATGTAAGATAGTCTGCATTTATGGCCTACCAGTATATAATTTGATATATGCCATCTAATATAGACAAGGTTTCTTTGTGGTATCATCCACATTTCTTAATCTCCACTAGCTCTCCTTGCTAACTACCACATGGGGGTAATAATTCGGCCACCATTAGAGAGACTACCTTGCACTTAATCCATCCCTTTTTGTGTGGTGGATGATGTTCTTCTAGGAGAGATTGGAAAAAAGCCATTGATGCAAGAGAAAGATCTTGCACGCCTTGCAATCGAAACTCATAATGCACGAGAGAGAGATTGATTGAGTGCTTCACGCCATTGCTACATGCATGTAGACACCATCATTGGTGAGATTTTGTTGTTAGTATAACAGTAAAATTTGAAGGGATGAACTAGTAGCTGAGGAAATGAAGTCATGATATAAAGAGACCACATGTGATCTATGAAGGGTCAGTTAAGTCAAGTAAAGTATAGGGCCAATATCTACCTTATATTAAGAATTGATGGAGCTAAGAAAAAGAGCAAACATAGTTAAAACGTCAAGCTATGTTAGTCTGCATTTATCGGAAATAACATAATTTAAATACTTAATTTACTACGATATTTATGTGTATTTATAATTTTATTATTTCCAATATGAATAATTTAAGTTTTAAATGGTTCATAATCCAACCATAGATGGATAAGAAATTGAGGATATTATGGAGACCTATCTAGGGAGAAAAAAAGATGGCAATAATGGCAAAATGATGACGGTTAAATATGAGGATTGGGTCTATCACTTCTCTCATCCCTCCCCTCCTCCAATTCAGTCAATATTTGGACATGATTGGAGACAAGAAAATCGATCAAGAGCAACTAATAAATTGATACTGTACACACGCCTCCCACGTGCCTCCACTTTATGCTCTTTTGAGTGGCTTTAGCAGAGTTTCTCCTCCTCTATTATGCATATACCCCACTCTAGTACTCCTGTATATAGGCTCTTACATATAGGCTATAAAGAAAAGCAGCAATTATAATTTGGATCGACTCTTTTTCCTTTTTGGATGAACTGATAATTTATGCTAATGGAGATGATCCGTCAGTGGTATGTTGATCTTAGAAATCCATACTGTTTTATATAATTGGCCCGGGCGATTCCAATTTTATACACTTTTATATCTCTAAACTGACATTATTAAAAGAAATTATTGTATTGGGAAGGGGACCTCTCTGGGCCATACTAGACCGGTCGCCGGTGGTCTCCAAGTAGATTGATCAGGCAGTTTTCTGGTTTTAGATTGCATTTCACTGATCTCTTTCCATCTTACTTTCGAGCAAGAATTTTGAAACGAAGAGCCATTTCATTCTCATTCCGCATGCCTAAAACTATAGATGATGAATTAGAGCAAATGTATCAAGCATTGGATCGATAGGCCCATGATTAGTTAGTTCATCATGTCCTCCGTTCCCTTCAAACTGATAGGCCCATCAGTAGTATGTCCAGTGGGAATAAATGGATGGAACTTTCCCAATGTTGTGAATTGTATCGGGATTGATATTTGACCCGCACAAATTATGATCCCATATGGTATTCTAATCTGACTAAAAATTCAAATAGAGAAAGCAGGAGTTGGAATACATTTCTATAGCACGTGGTCAAATATTACTTAATTTAAAAGTAATGGCACGGAAAAGTGGAGAACTAGTTTCAACGGTCATATTAATAATAGGAAACTGATTCACGTATCCTTTCTTCTAGAATTTTAGTTATGAATTAGTGCTCTTCTAGAATTCTAGTTGTAAAATCATATGGATGAAGTGCAAGTACAAAACAGAATGATTTTTGTATTTTTGTAGAAAGCATGTTACATATGGCTAGATTAATTTAATCATATGAATTATGTCATATAGTTAGATGTGATTTTATTTGATTTTGAGTCTACCCTTATTACTAATAAAAAAATGCTGTAAGTTTATATATAAAGAAATAAAAAAAATAGTAGATAATATTATTATAATAATTAATATAAATATTTGTACAATCTAATAAATTTATATAGGTTTATTCAACTCTTTAAATAAATATATATAATATATTAAAATGATAGTAACAAAATTTAATGATATATAAATAAAATTTGAGTTAAATCTAAAAGTATTTAAATATGTTTATTGGTAATTTCATTAGAGTATATTTTTTTTAACTTGTACCAATTCATTTCTTGTAGATATAGTAAGATTATGACTTATTAATACATGTTATGGCTTGTATCTATTAACTTATGGTGTCTGTTAGCAATATTGGTTTGAACTTGTATTTTTTAATTTGTTGGAACTCATTTCTTGTACCTTCAATAGAATTATAACTTGATAATGTTTTTTAGGGATTGTGTCTATTAACTTGTGATTTATTATGATTTCAATATAATTTATTGTTTATTACTACAGTTAAATTCAAGTGGAGAAATAAAACTTGAGTTTGGATATAAATAGGATAATTGAATAATTAATACATGATATATTATTGAATATATCCGCTAAGAAAAAAAGATAAAAAAATTCATTGAAGATATAATGAGCCAAATGTGTAAAATGCCTTAAAAGATATTTAGATAAATAATATATATAGGGATGGATAGACCATTTTTGTGAAGGTAAATACTAAATATTAGAAAAAATTTTAAATGAGAAAAATATATATTAAAATAAAGAACGTGCTATTAATATAAAAAAAATAGACCTATTGAAAAATAAATAAATTGCATCACTGAATTTAGGCTAAATTAATAAATATGTTAAAAAAATAATAGTATTTACACGGTTTATAAAAACAACGAACATATACTCAAATTTTTGAAAAAAAATTTGAACTAAATTGAATTTTTTTTTAGAAATCAAAAATTTATTTTTTAAGATTACAACGAAAGCGATAAAATGAAAAATATATCGGGTTGGGAAGTGTTATTTTTAATGGAGACGAATGGATTCGGGGCGAGATGACAACGTCCGCCCCTATAATTATATTTTAGTGGTTTTCCTCGATAAGGCTCTAATACCATAAAAAAAAGAGTAGATAAACAATCTATATAATATTGTTGTAATAATTGATTTAAATATGTGTACAATCTAATTGGTTTATATAGCATTAATTAAACGTTTACAAGAATAAATATAATATATTGAAATAATATGAATATAATATAATAATATTCAAATATAATTGGAGTGAAATTTAGCCCATTAGTACTTATCTATTTTAACTTGTGCGAACTCATGTCTTGTGGCTCCAGTAGGATTATGACTTGGTAATGTTGGTTAGGAATTGTGTCTATTGACTTATGGTATCTCTTAGTAATATCTGTTGGATCTTGTACCTCTTAACTTGTGCGTACTTATTTCTTGTGGCTCTAGTAAAATTATGACCTGATAATGTATGTTAGGACTTGTGTTTCTAATTATTGTATATTACTCCCTACAAAGTAAGTGGAGAAAGTAAACTTGAGATTGGATATAAAAATTAAATAAATATATTAAAAAAATAATATTTACACTATTTAAAGAAAAAATAAAGATATACTCAAAATTTTGAAAGAAAAATATTGAACTAAATTGAATTTTTTAATCAAAAATCAGAAATTCGTTTTTTGAGATTACAACGAAAGCGATAAAATAAAAAAGATATCTAGTTGATAAGTGTTTTACATAATGGATACAAATGGATTCCGTGACCGACCCCATACTATCATATTTTAGGAGTTTTTCTTAATAAAACTCTAATACCATAAAAAAAATAAAAAAATAAGAGTAGATAAACAATGTATGTAATATTGTTGTAATAAATGATTTGATTATATATATATATATAATCTAATTATTTTATATAGGCTTACTCAATCATTTACATAAATATATATAATATATTGAAATGATACTAACTGAATATAATAATATCTAAATATAATTTAAGTGAAATCTAAATACACTCATGTCTATTGATAATTTCTATTGGGCTTATTTCTTTTAACTAAATACTCATTTAGTAGTATTATTGCTTGGTAATATTTGTTAGGGATTGTATCTTTTAAGTTGTGGTGTCTTTTATTTCTTTTTACATAATGACCAGCTTGTGTTTTACTTGTGGTGTCTTGTGTATTTAATATAATTTATTATTTATTACCGCGCAAACTCAAGTGGGGTAATTAAATTTGAGATTGAATATAAATAAGATAATTGAATAATTAATGTATAATAAATTATTAAATATGTTCGTTAAAAAAATGATAAATAAATTTATTAAAGGTAAAATGAGCCAAACGCGAAAAATGTCTTTAAGATAGTTAAACAAATAGTATATATATGACATATAAACTATTTTTGTGGAGATATTAAGAAAAAATTGAGCTAAATTTTGATAAATGGATTATAATTAGGATATATATACTAAATATAAGAAAAAATTAAATGAGAAATATATATGTTAGAATAAGGAGCCCGCTATTAATATAAAAAATAGAATAAATAAATTAAAAAATAAAGAAATTACCTCAATATTTGATTGAATTTATACTAAATTGAATAAATATGTTAAAAAATATTATTTACACTATTTAAAGAAAAAAACCAAGATATATTCAAAATTTTGAAATAAAAAGATTAAACTAAATTAATTTTTTTTAACGAAATTGATAAAATGAGTGACCACACCAAACCACATCGGACATATTTTAGGAGTTTAATTCAATAAGAATTTGATACTATAAAAAAATAAAAGAAAAGTATATAAACAATGTAGGTAATATTCTCGTAATAATTGATTTGAATATTGGTACAATTTAATGAGTTTATATAGGTTTAGTCAAGTTTTTAAATAAATAGATATAATATATTGAAATAATACAAATGATTATATATAAATAAAATTTAAGTGAAATATAGAATTAACTGAATATATTTATGTCTATTAGTAATACTATTTGACACTTGTGTTTTTTAATTTGTGTGTACTTATGTAATATGTCTCTATTACAATTATAACTTGGTAATATAAGTTAGAAATGATGTAATTTGTGGCATCTCTTAGTAATGAACATTGAGCTAATTTCTATTAATTTTTATTAACTCATTTATTATAATTATAGGGGAATTATAACTTAATGATACCTTATGTATTTTGAATTGTGGTATTTTATTGCTTTAATATAATTTATTATCTATTAATATAAAATTATTTTATAACTAATAATTAAATTTTATATCATGAATATTGTTATAATCCTAAGTCAAATTACCTTGCAGTGACAATTAAACAAGCAATTGATGAATTTTATTATGTATGAAACTAGCATGACCCACTTGTAACTTGATTGGTTCGATCATGTGTCATACCTCATCATCAAAATAAGATGTGAAAACAAATTAACAAGATCGATATAAATAAACAATAGTTGATCTTTTCTATTTTACTTTGATGGATATCGAATCCCACCCATCTCCAAAGGAAGAGATCCGACTGATGCTACACTAGGCGTTGAAAGAAGGCTGATGGCTACTAATTCTAGGTGGAGCTCGTTCTTGGAGTGTATAAAATGATAGTGGATGAGAGTACAAGCCCATGATAAAAATACCAATTTTTGTTGGATAATTACCATCAAAATGAGTTGATGTGGTATAGAATATTTCTAAAACTTATAATTTTCTTAATATTATTTGAC
This sequence comes from Trapa bicornis, assembly GCA_030064425.1. NCBI lineage: Eukaryota > Viridiplantae > Streptophyta > Magnoliopsida > Myrtales > Lythraceae > Trapa > Trapa bicornis. The sequence goes on from CM057749.1 coordinate 3,376,629, forward strand.
ATTTATTAGTATTCTTTTTAAATAAAAAACTTTAATGTTTAGTCAATCTCTATTATTATTTTATAAATTTATATAAAATATTACTACTTTATAAATTTATTTAAAATAAAGAAATAATAATATAAATATATAAAAATGTATTAAAATAATTTTAATAATAAAAGTAACCATCTCCAAATTTTCAAATTAAAAGTAATTATTTTTTAGTTTAAATTTATTCAACACTTCAAATACTTTTATTTTATTCGTAAATTCACCCCTTGAAATTCAACCAAGATACAAACAAACAATAAGTTAGAGCTCTTATCACACCTACCATCAACCTCTCATTTGTTCTCATCTCCACCCTCCACCTAAGTTCTAACTCATGATTTATGAACAAAAAAAAAGTCCAACTTATCATTATTTCTTTCTCCACTCGTACTAAAACAATTATACCATAACAAAAATCATCTTACAGTAAATTATATGAATTTTTAAGAAAATGTGTTACTACTACTTTTTTTTTTCGTTCAAATTTACTTTTATGTGTGTATTTTAAATAAATATAAATGTAATGTTTTGTAGTTAGTGTGATGGGTAAAGTTAGGCCTATCCAAATGCAGGTCTAATGTATTCTCACTCGAGTAAATTCGAACTTCGTATAAACTTGATCGGGTACAAAATTGATTCGAGATTTAGATCGGTTGGGCCCAAATATGAACGGATTTAAACTCGAATTTCGGATCGCAGAACTTGAAACCGAACATAAGACTCGATTTCATTTGAAAGTAACTGAGTTCAATTATTGAACTCGAACAGCAACATAAACCCGATAATACCCATTAATATTGTGCAAGTAGGGGCCTGTCCCTTTGACAACCCTGGACATCCCATTTTTATATTATTTTTATATGCGGGGTTGGCTACCACTATATCCATTTTGACGTGTAGAATAGCCCAACATATCCATATCAATTGGCTTTGTTACATTATTAAACAGAATAACTAAAACGTCACGTATCAAATTTTTGGTATTAAAATAATTATTTTACAAATTTAAGACTAAAATCGAAAAGGATAAAAATTTGGGACTGCTTGGGTAATTTTGTGTTTTGTAGAATAAACATGCCATATAGTTAAGACATGCCATGCAATTCCTCTATTTTTTATAATAAATTTCATTAGCATTATCTTGCATTTAACTTCAAAGATATTTAGTTGAGCAAAAAACTTCAAAGATATTTTACACGTATGAAAAGCCGTTTTAGGTAACTGTCAAATCAGCAATTTATGGTAAGTCAACGGAGTCATGCCTCCTGGTAATATAGAAAACATAGTAAGTTGTGGCTAAGTTGGCCATTGTTCCCTCCTCTTGACTTATTTCTCATTCCATCTGAGACTGCTTTAACATTAGTCCGAATGCTCATGCTCTGACGGTCCGATCATCTTATGCGGTTGCAGTCTACGCCGCCTTCTCATATGCGTTCTCCAGCTATAAAAGGTCAACGGGGAGGAAAAGAGAGAAGATAAACGGGAGGACTGCTCATCTCCAGCGATTCGGTCTTCAATCTTCTCCTTCCTCTGCTTCGAGTAAGTTGGGTTTCCTGTTTCAATTCCACAAAGAGAAAAATTTTACCTTGGGGCCGATGGACTGCATCTTCTCAGCTTAGGATGGTTCAATGGCTGGCTTTACTATCTTATGTATTTTGTATATGCGTGCACTATTTTCAGATGGGCATGAACTAAACGTTTTAGTTAATGTAAACGAAGCTGACCTTCATGGTTTCAGGCACTGTCTATTTTGTTTATTTTGTTAGGAGACATATATATCATGTTTGGATGGTTTTAATATGCTAATTATACCGCTACAACATCAGCCGCCTCCATTTCATCTGCAATGGAGAGTTCTTATTATCCACAATACTCTACTTGTCCTTGCAGATGGAGCCGGTTTCTTCTTCCTCCGAGCCCACGTTTTTGAGCAACTTCCACATTCCTTCATATATTCTCCTACCCAGTTCGGAAGCCCTCACTTCCATTGCAGAAGCCCCCACATGTCCAATATTGGTTTTCATTAACCCGAAGAGTGGTGGTCAGCTGGGGGCAGAGCTTCTTGTCACATATCGAACTCTTCTGAACAAGTGTCAGGTAGGTTCACACCCGGATGCATAGTCTTCTGCATTTCAATGATTGAGCTTTCTGATGCATAGTCTAACATACTTCAAATTTGTAGGTGTTTGATCTGACTCAACAGGACCCTGGCGAGGCATTACGAACCATTTATATGAACTTAGAGAGACTTAAGACAGGGGGAGATAAGCTTGCTGCCAAAATCGAGGAGAGGATAAAGATTATTGTGAGCCAATTGATAACATATACTTGCTATTGCATTTCACTTCCATTAGGTATGGTTCTGCTCGTACTAACAGAAAGTGATGGACCAATAATGACTAGGTTGCTGGTGGAGATGGGACTGCAGGTTGGCTTCTTGGAGTGGTTTGTGATCTCAAGTTACCAATTCCACCACCAGTTGTAACAATGCCCCTTGGGACAGGAAATAACCTTCCATTTGCATTTGGTTGGGTAGATAAACCATAAACCTTTCCTAGAACTACCAGTGACTGAAGCTTTGCAGGGTATTCGGGTTCTTTGCATGGTCAGTGCAGCATTTGATGTTTAAGTGCTCATGCTTCTGACAGGGGAAAAAAAATCCTGGGATAGACCCTCCTGCAGTGAAGGCATACCTTGATCAAGTGATGAAGGCAAAGGAGATGAAAGTAGACAAGTAAGGTTTATTTTCACTTCAACTTCCCTGCAATGTAAATGTACGCTAGCCAGTCATCACCAACCATGTTTATTGACTGAATCATTCATGATAAATTTAATGATGCAGTTGGCATATTCTTATGCGTATGAAGGCTCCCAAAGAGTGTTCTTTTGATCCTATTGCGCCTCTTGACCTTCCCCATTCTTTACATTCATTTTCTCGCGTGTCTTCCACAGACGAATTCAGCATGGTAAAATGCTTAAAAAGCACTGCATTCCACCTTCTGCACTTTCTTTCCTCAAGCCTTTATCTTTGAAAGATGACTAGATTCCTATGACAACTTATGCTCATGGATTTCTAGGAAGGATACCATACATTTCGTGGGGGGTTCTGGAACTACTTCAGCATCGGTAAGGCATGATTCAAGAGTCATAAAACTTTCTATGACAATGGGTGTACAGTTTCATTTATGTTCCCTCTCTTATATCTTTCTATCCTGTCTTCTTCAGGAATGGATGCTCAAGTATCATATGCATTCCATTCGGAGCGAAAGTTGCATCCTGAAAAGTTTAGGAACCAGCTAGTAAACCAGGTATTTATGAAGGATTCTACAGTGCATGATATTTTTGATTGATCTGCAGTTACCTCTAGTTCTTCACCAGGGCTTTCATTTTTCTCTTGAAGAAAACTTACATGAAGCTGGGATGCACACAAGGATGGTTTCTTCCTTCTCTCTTTCATCACAGTTCAGAGTAGGGTCATTCTTAGATTTGTCTTGCTCCTCCTGACACTCTGGATCTATTAAGGCAGATAAAAAAATCTAAGATCTATTTATTACAGGAACATAGGTCAGCTTGCTTGCGTGAAGATCATGAAAGGTGGGGAATGGCAAGAACTGAACATACCTAAAAGGTAAATATTAGAATTTTTGTGTTTGAACTGACTCTAGAGAACTCTCCTGTCGTCCAAGTAGTCTTTTGACAGAAGATCCCATTTTTGCTTCCTGCTTAACAGCATCAGATCAATTGTCTGTCTGAACTTGCCAAGCTTTTCCGGTGGACTAAATCCTTGGGGGACTCCAAACGCCAAGAGATCTCGTGACGTTAGTACTCACACATTCCAAGAATTTATATTCGATAGTCATGTTCAAATTTACTTCCCTTCCATGTCTGTCAAAGCCTACTCAGAGACCCTTAACTGGAAATCATAATAATTATCTGCAGAGGAACTTGACTCCACCTTATGTAGATGACGAACTTCTCGAGATTGTCGGGTTCAGAAATGCCTGGCATGGGCTCGTGCTGTTTGCTCCGAAAGGTCACGGAACCCGTCTTGCTCAGACTCATCGGATCAGATTCGAGTTCCACAAAGGTAAGGCCAACCACACGTACATGAGAATTGATGGCGAGCCTTGGAAGCAGCCATTGCCAGCGGATGATGATACTGTGGTTGTTGAGATCTCCCACCTGGGTCAAGTCAAAATGCTTGCAACTCATGACTGCATTTCCAGGAGTGTCAATGACCTCGCATCAACAGCTTCCTGTCATACATCCGATGAGGGGGATTCAGATGAAGGGGATGAAGAATCGGATGGTCCAATAGAGGAAGAACGGAGAAAGTTCGGGGCAGCAGAAACTTTCAAAATGCCGGATGGATATGACTTTGCTCGTCTAAGTTGATCAAATTGTAGCTTTTTCATTGCTTTAATGCCAAACATATACTAATATTCCTTTGCGGTCCAAGCTCAAATGAAGACAGCGTTTAATGAAAATGATATGCAATGATGACTACTGAAAAACATGCTGATTCTCCCCCAAGCATTTTGTGATGGCCTCATTGGCCTTCTGGGACCCTGCCCTTTCTTCTCTCTTCTTCTTCTCCCTGAAAAGCACAAGTTTGATGGAAAAAGTTATAGTTGCACAACAGATTACAGATTGTGTTAGAAAAGGGGAATAAGCTTTGAAAATGATATATATGGGAGATCCTAATCCTATGAATAAATACAGAGTCAATGTCTAGTTAGCCCAAAATGCTGGTTACAAATGGATGTACAAGTCATTGTCCAATCAGGTAAGAAAATAATCCAATGTATATGGAAGCCATCCGTTTTAATGGGTTTCCTCTAACAGTCAGTTGTAAAGAATGAAACTAACTTTGAAGACATGCCAATGATAGTCATATAGTTGTATTACCTATCAATGTACTCCTTTAGCAACTCCTTTGCTTGAACCAGCTTGGAGAGCAGGTTGCGATAGACATCAAGGTCCCTATCTACACTTCTCTTGTCCACATTTAAAGCAGCACAAAGCTGGCAATACAGAAATAAAAAAAATAAGAGAGAAAGAGAGATTAAGCCACCCCAAAATACAGTTTTAACAATATATAGGAAATAACCATCACTAATCAAGCTGGTATTGCTGAAAATATAGAAATAAAATATCATGACTAATCATTAAATAAAACAAAAATTGCAGATTTGACTGAAAGAATGAGCATCAAAGAACTAAAGAACATCTTAGAACTAAAATTATCATTTGAACTAAAATCTACTTAACCCTCTAACATAGAATTAAGGCCAACTGCATAAAGCTGAAACCTCATGTTAGCACTTTCATCCCTTAACTTCAATGACATTGCTACAAAAAGATAATGGAGGAGAAGAAACCTTTTCCAGGATTGTGGGCTCCATGGCATTTGCTAACTCTAGAAGACGGAACAGCCCCACGGCAAAGAATCGGCTATAGCTGAAGCTCCCTTTGCTCCCAGCTCTTTCTGAGACGTCCTTCAAAATAGCTTCCACATCCCCTTCTCTATCTGAATATCCAATTAGTGAGTCTGCACTTTGCGAGCGAGCCCACTCTTCCAGCTTTTTAGCATCAGCCCTGTAATATGTGCATATTCACATTAATATGAATGAAGATGACACATAACTTTCCCTATCCTGCATATTTCAAATAATACTTCTAACCACGATCACTCTCTAATTGTGAAATAACTGGATTAATGATTGAATTGATCATCTTCACTTTTCATCATCCCCATGATGCATGATTGGCATGGAGTGCAAAAAAATAATGTCTCCGGAATAAAATCACCATGTAAAAAAACAATTACTAGGTTGATTCCAACAGTTTTCTTTCCACTTTTTTTCTCACAAGACCTCAGACATCAAACCTGTATTGCTGGGGGTCCTCCTCGAGTGCACGGATGTATGCCTCAAAGATGGATTCTCTATCCTCATCACTCGGGTACCCTTCCATGAGTTGATCGTAGATAGTAACAAAACCAAGCGCAAACACATGGTCATATTGGTAGTTCTTCTTGTACTTTGTCAAGTGTTGCTGGACAAGCAGTTCCTGTAACACGGTGTTGTAGATACTAGGAATTGGCTTCTTGTATGCCTTGATGAAATTCAACTTTGTCTGAGAGACAGTAGGCAAATCTGAAAAACAGCATATATAAAACAATTTCATCCAAAACAAAATGGCTAAAGTGGTTCTTTAGCTAGCAATTCTCCACTAAACAGTCAAAACAATCAAGATTCGTCACAAAATTAGTGCGCGAATTCATGTAAGATAGAAATATGCGGCCATTCATTAACATTTTCTCATCTCCAAAACTCTATTTCTCGCAAAAGAAGAAGACTTGCTCACCTGATGCAGCGGACATGCACTGTACGACCATGCGGGAGCCCGAGGTTGAAGCTCTGAAACCGGAGACGTCACAGAGGACACTTGTACGGAAACGAATCTCCTCGGGGATACTGAAGCCAAGGACACGCGCCGACAACAGAGGGGACCTCCTCTCGGCAGACTGACCTATAGCCGAGAAAGACAGAGATGTAACCGCCGCCATCTCCGTCTGGAAGCAGAAGGAGAGAGGTTGCCTAGACTTGATGGATCTGAAGAAATCAAAATTTCTGCAGACACCTTCTTCTCATAGTGGAGAGACCGGAGGAGATGGAAGATCTTCTGATTACGTGGATCATCCAGTGGGAACGGAGGGAGGAAGAAGCTCACAGCAAGCAATGCCTTATCTAATCTTGTTTCATTCTTTTTCTTTTTGCCCTGAAAATACAGTTGTTTTTTGTCGATAGCATGAAAAACCAGTAGTGTCGTGACGCGTGGCCTTCGAAATCTATGAATAACATGCTCAATGCCAAAGCTTCACTTTGGACCACGAGAACATATATGTGATTTAATGATAGTTTTAAATCGTATAATATAATATTTAAATTAATTAGTTAGATTATTAAATTAGTTTATTTATTCACATAAAGTGTATTTAGATGTAAAAGTTTAGAGGGTAAAAAATTAGAGTCAACCACAAGTTTTCTAAAATTGTTTGAAGGGTTTTGGAATAATTTATAAATCCCATTAAATCATTAATTCATTCATTTAAAATAAAAGTAAATCTCACATATTTTAGCTATTTAAAGATATTGTAAATTTTTACTTAAAATAATATTAAATTACTATAATATTAATTTATATATTATTTTTTTTCATATTTATACTCATTCAATATCTCTCATATTTTTTATTCTTATATATTTTTAGAAAAAATATGTATTAATAATATTTTTTTATAATTTTATATAATATAATTATATGCTAAAAATATTATATATACAAATGTATAATTTGTAGATATAATATATTTTATTATATACATATATATTATATTATAAAATATAATACATATAATTTAACATATATAATAAAATTATTATTGAATTATATAATTTTTATTTGGCATAATATTTTACTCAATATATTCATTAATATTTTATCATATATATAACATAATTCTTATTAATATAAATTAATTCAATTATATATACACAAGAAGAATATGAAATTTAACTAAGTCAATTAAAAACTCCATAACCATCTATTTATGTTTTTATTAACATAAAGTTCTTATTATCCGTTGATTTGGAGCAATTTAATAATTAGGAAGGGCTCTCTTCACTCCCTTTTAAAGCATCCATTTAAATTGATACTTTTATTAATTATTTATCATAAAAAATTTAATAGTATAATCATTAAAAATTCATTAATTAATAATTAAAACCTATATTAAACTTGGTTGAGTTTTTTAACTTTCATAACAAAGTAGACAATCACAAAAATAAATTTTTCGGCCACTCACTCTATTGAAAATATGAGAATTATTCCCCCTGTATAAATATGTGACAAACTTATGTATAAATATATCAAACTATTGGCTGACATCGATCTAATAGCTCACAATACCATGTTCTATAAAGATAATATAATAAAAAATTAAAAAACAAATATAACTTAGACTCATAAAAATAATATAGAACTGAAACAATTAAATTTCACCCAATAATCCTATTGCCCAAAGGAAGCTATTCGGTAAAAATTAGAGAAATTTTTTTAGATAAAGAAATCACACACTCTAGCCAACTCTATTGCTCTCCTTGATAAACTTCTGTCACACATACATTAAACTTGATAAGTTGAGAGAAGTTCATATATCCTATACCCATAATATTTGTTAAGGAGCCAAAACTTAGTACCTATATATCATGCTAAATGATAATATTGTTATTTGTTTCAATTTTACCTGTCACAAAAGGTCTAATTATATAATGCAACTTCAATAACTTTCACCAATTTCATGAAAACGATACTAGAATTTGGCGATTTACTATTTTGTTCCAAAATTGTAAGAGTCCATCGAGTTTAAGACCCATTTTTTTCACATGACTTCAACGCACATCACACATGCCCAACTTTTTCTTTCCATTTCATACATAACCCACACACACCCTTAGTCTAATTCCTCTCTCCTCACTCGAATGACCAAATCCAATTTTAAAGTGTTTGACACTCAACCCATACATAGTTTACCAAGTTCTCTTTTCTCCTTCCTAGACAATCCAACACTCACTTGCTAGAACCCATCACACTAGTTGTTGATCTTCGACTACCACACTAAAGACTCTACCCTTCGGTTCTTGCCGAAAGCACACCTTAGTTTCCAACCATTTCCCTTCTACTTCACTCTTCTCAACCAAGCCCATAGTCACTATTTCCAATAATCCATGCATAGGAACCCTGATTTTTCCAACACCAACCAATCTTAACTTTTCAAGTGTAAGAGTAGTTCATTGTCACTTCAGGTTCACTAGCCAAACAACCTCGCAGAGACATGGCCTCTGTCAGCCAAGATAGTTGTCACTACTGTTTGAGGACACTTTGGTGTCAGTGAAGGTCAATCTATTTAAAGACGATCTATGGATTTTGAGTCTTCGAAGTTCTAATGCTCCACCACAAATACCCACATACTTTCATAAACGTTATCGTCACATGACTCACCGGCCAGGGACTCAATATGAGGTTTATTACCAGTATGGGTTTATTTCCTTCTCGGGCGATCGAGTATGGCAACCATTTAGCCCTATGCATGTTTATCAGTAACCTCATAGGGGCAGGATACAAGAATTTCTAAATGGCATTGTTGTTGATGCTCGAACAAAGATTCAAGTTCTCGATCAAAGGCCCATTTTCCCTCGAGCCTTATTAGATGTCTTCAATGTTTGTGAATTTTTTATTAGAGAAAACTAACTTAATTGTAAGGCCAAGTTCTCATGAAAAATCTAAATAACCACTTCTTGTTTTGGAAACATGGCATCAAATCGCATAAATGACCATTTGGGATTCTGTGGTAGAGAGGAAATTTGAGTCCAGTGTCTCAGTACCAATGAGGAGGGAAGACGCCCCAAATGTTAGGGGAAATATCCCAATTTTTGTTGATTATCAGTTTGGGGTCATTTGTAGGGAAAGTAGGTGAGGAAATAACTTTGTACATGAGACAATTTTAGGGGATTTGTTCAAGTTTGGAAGAGATGAGGAGGGATCAACTTGGGGAATGAAAATCTCTTGCATTTTGTAATTGAATGGGCTCTTTGGTTTCTTTCGGCAACACCCAAATCAAATAACCTTATTACTTCTTAGAAACTTTCAACTTTTCTGATAAATTTATTTTTTTCTAGGAAAAGGAATTGAAATCCTTAGTTTTTCTTAGTCTCATAGAAAGACATTCTTGAGACTTTATAGGACATCATTTTGGAGGAAATTTGGGGTGTAAAAGAGAAAGTGAGCTTCAGAGGAGCCTTTGGCAATTAGACAATGACCAACTTCCATGATCACTTGGAGCAAACAATACTTCTATAGGTTTTAGAAAGCCTGCTCAACCTTTGTGGGAAGGAGGGAGATCTGTATTCTAAGGTACACCCACATTCCCTATAATTCCCTTCTTATAATCACTCCCTCCTCTAGTTTTGCTAGTAACAAAGGTAATTTATTTCCATTCTTCCTCGGATAGATTTAGAAAGGAAGTTTGATTGTTAATCCTTAATGGAAAAAAAGTTTCATCCATTTGATGGATGGAAAATGTGGAGGATTTTCTGCTAGGAAGGAAGCCCCAATTATCATCTAGAACAAGTTTATCGAAATTTCAAGGAAAAGTTTATAAAAGTCATTGGTGAGGATCCCAATCAGAAGTGAACTCATAGAAGGAGACACACTCAACATTTCAAAAATGGGAGAGGCGAGCGTTGAGGTGTCCAACATTACAAAGTAAGGAGGTATGATGTCACGCCCCGACTCGGTTTGGTCAGATCCCCGTGATCAACCCACCACACTTTTGGTTTATTAAAGGGTTTCCCCTTATTGTAAACCGTAAAGAGTAATGCGTCCTTTAACCTGCACCTTTTCCTGGAATATTATAATCAAAACTACATAAAATTTAAAACTTTATATACTAGTCTTACAAGCATCCTAGTTGATGGTCTTTCAGGGTGGGCTTTCCGAGATTTCCTGAAAGGGATATAAGGGAGGGGGTGAGTACGACTACTTAGTGAATGGGTTTTCAAAGGTCTACTTTTAACTTTAAGAAAATATTTATTATTAAAGTGTGCCAGACTCCTTTCTTTTCAAAAATCCATTCATTTAAAATATTGGGGTTTTCCATTATTTCATAGTTACTGATGTGTCATCACCCAACACACATCCTTCATCATGAAGGTTACACACGTTCGCAAGTCAGTATCATTATTGAACCCGCTAGTGGCTTCAAAGCGACTTTTCCTGCCACCCGGATAGAAGTACGACCACTTCTACTATCACGCCCCGACCCGGTTTTGGTCGGATCCCCGTGAACAACCCGCCACTCTCCCGATTTATTAAAGGGTTTCCCCTTATCATAATCCATAAATAGTAAGGCGTCCTTTAAACCTGCACCTTTTCCTAGAATAGCATAATCAAAACTGCATGAAATTTTAAACTTTACATACCTGTCTTACAGGCATCTTAGTTGATGGTCTTTTAAGGCTTTCTAGGATTTCCTAAAAGGGATATAAGGGAGGGGGTGAGTACGACTACTTAGTGAATGGGTTTTCAAAGGTCTACTTTTAACTTTTAAGAAAAAACATTTATATGGAGTGTGCCAGACTCCTTTCTTTTCAAAAATCCCTTCATTTAAAAATTTGGATTTTTCCATTATTTCTTAGTTACCGGTGTGTCATCACCCAACACATAGCCTTCATCATGAAGGTTACACACATTCGCAAGTCATATCACTACTAAACCCGCTAGTGGCTTCGGAGTGACTTTTCCTGCCACCTGGATAAAAGTACGACCACTTCTACCCTGGGAATGAGTGGATGTACGCGACATCCGACCCACAATCCCGAAATAACTTCTTCGTGTCCGTATGAGGATAGAGACCTCATCTCGTCCCACCCCGGTCTCATGCGCTTGGTGCTACTCCAAATTTCGCACAGACACCTGGAACGACGATCTGCCCTTATACTCACCGGGTCGTCCAGGGCCCTTAGGACACATCACTACCCCTCATGGGCGTCTTGATGATCCGTACTCATAGTGCATGCACAAACAATGTTTTCTTATCAAGCCATGTAATATGTGGTGCCACTAGTTCAACGACCCCGACTCTCAACTCAACCTACAGTTGTTTGTCTTGACTGGTCCATCGACCTGTCATGTCGCACTGCTGCTAGTTGACTGAGCATGTCGGTCCTATCTTGGTACCATGGCCAAACAATTCACTTATGAAGTTTTATGGCACATATATCATGTTTATTTACGAGCTCCCGCTCATGCCAACTGGCCTTGGGCCCACTGTATGAGATTTTAAAAAATCTCGGCATTCGAGCTCCCATCAAGAAGGTCTCCCAAATAGTTTAAGCATTGGCACACAGTTAGGGGAGAACATTTCTGACAAAATAGGTTTTTACTGTCCATTATACTGACTGGTATAAGGTCATCTCCGTTCATAACCGATGAACGGGTTTTCAACTTCCTTCGAGGAAGTCTCATCGTACCAACCGGGTATGATCTACTTATAACGAGTAAGTAGTTTTTTTCGCATAATTTTCATATCACTTTCTCTAAGTGGTGATGATTAAAATATCACTAAATAGTGGGTTTTTATATCGAGGTACTTTTCATCCCATACCGGGTATGATATAAAATTTCCACCTACAATCGGTAAGTGGTTTTTATCTTTAAGTTGTGCTCATCATCCCAACCGGGTATGATGTTAGTAAACCCACTCACCTGTTAACGCAGCAAATTCCACTTGATTGGTTCTTTGTATTCACGCGAGCTTGTCCATGCCGGCGTTCCCGGTATTTCACGTTCCTACACGATATGAACATCATTGTTCATTATTACTCTGCATAATAGCCTTCATTCATTTTCAATGAATGAGAAAACCCAAACTTTTAGTTATTTGCAATTAGGTCCCTAAAGTTATTTCTCTTTAACTTTAAGTCCCAAATGTCGATTTTTCCTCAAATTGAGTCCCGTAACCTTTAAAATTTATATTGGGACCTCAATTAATTCAATTTCATCAAAAAGGGGTTAATTTCCCAAATTTCCAATTTGGTCCCCCAATTTTTCCAAAATTACCATTTTGCCCTTCATTTACAAAAATGGTAAGTTTCACCCCAAAAATTCCAAAATTCCTCAATTGGTCCTCCAACATTATTTTCATACCCAATTGACCCTCGATTTCATAAAATTACATTTTGGCCCGTTGAATTTCGAAAATCCCTAAAATTTCCCCCAATTTCAACTCTTCAACACTACCGAATTTGATTTTATCAAATTGACTGATTAAACACTTCTAATTGTTGAAATTGGAGTTGAAATTGAGTTCTTGCATGTTCATACGATTCTAAAAAACTTTGAATCGCAGATTTTAATGCCGGAACGAGCTCAAACGGAGCTTCAGCGGAAAACAAACTATAGAGAGAGAAAGCTTCGATTTCTCACCGGTGAGGGCATGACGGCCCGAGCTTTCAATCTAGGCGGATAGCTCTCATCTTAAGGTTCATCCTAGAATCAAGAATCGCATCAATTGATGCCGAATTGAGTTAGAATTTTATTATTGAAATTCTATCGATTCTCTCTCTAGCACCGATCGGAAATTGCAGAGGGGTGCCGAATTGGCTTACCTTTCAGTCGTAATTCGGCAGTGGGAGGGCTGAGGGAGTGTTGAGAAGGCTTGGTTTGGCCTGAGGAGGGCTCATAATGGTCAATTTCAACTCGGTCGAAATAGGGCAGCTTCGGTCCACCGGAGCTGCTTCACTGTTCGGTCATGCCGGCGCTTCTCTAGTGATTCTCAGATTGACTGGAGTTTGCTATTAGATAGCTGGCTTCTCCCCTGTTCTAAAGAGCCCGACCTCTCCTTTCGAGGTTAAGAAAAATGTTGAAGTTGAAGCTTTGGTTTAAGCTTCACCGGAAAATGGAGCAGTAGGGAGAGAGAGAGAGAGAAGTGTTTGGGTGTGAGGAGAATGAATGGTGATTACCTCTTTATATTGGTGTAAAACCCGTGTATTAAATGGGAGAGATTTATTACTAATATTAATTTTACCATAAATTATTGGTATTAATTTCAATAATTTAATTTTGGTATTAATTCCAATAATTTAATGTCGGTATTAAATTATTTCTATTAATTCCAATAACTTAATTTAGGTATTAATTTATGGTTATTTATGATAAGGCGTAAGTTCGCATAAAAATTTATTGACCGAAATTTCGGGTTACAAAAAAATTTTTAACTTCAAAATTCTTATGGAATCTTGTTCACCTAAACCAATTTGGTTTTTGTATTTTAATTTTTCTTAAATTTCTTTTCCAAGGTTTAATGAACCCTTTGGATCACCCGGAAGTTGTAAATTTCCATATTGCTTGTTCCCAAATGTAAACCGGCTCGGTTTTCTAACTCGGTTTGACCGGTTCTTTTCTCGATTTTCCTTAACTCAAAAGTGTGGGGTTTACATCTACCTTGGGAATGAGTGGATGTACGTGACATCCGACCCACAATCATGAAATCACTTCTTCGTATCCGTATGAGGACAGAGACCTCATCCTGTCCCCACCCCGGTCTCATGCGCTTGGTGTGACTCCATATTTTGCACAGACACCTGGAACAATGAACTGCCCTTATAGCCACTAGGTCGTCTAATGCCCTTAGGACGCATCACTACCCCTCATGGGTGTCTTGATGATCATGTACTCACAATGCATGCATAAACAATGTTTTCTCATATTGCCATATAATCTGTGGTGCCACTAGTCCAACGGCCCCGACTCTCAACTCAACCCGCAGTTGTTTGTCTTGACAGGTCCGTCGACCTATCATGTCGCACTGCCGCTAGTTGACTGAGCATGTCAGTCCTATCTTGTTACCATGGCCAAAGAATTCACTTATTAAGTTTTATGGCATATATATCATGTTCGTTTACGAGCTTCTGCTCGAGCCAACTGGCCTTGGGCCCACTGTACGAGATTTTCAAAATCGGGCATTTAGCCCTTAAGTTCCAAAACTGAGGCCCCCGGCCTATCAGAGCTATTCGAGCTCCCATCAAGAAGGTCTCCCAAATTGTTTAAGCATTGGCACACAGTTAGGGGAGAGCACTTCCGACAAAACATATGTTTTCTCTATCCATTATACCGCCCGATATAAGGACACCTCCGTTCATAACCGATGAACGAGTTTTCAACTTCCTTCGAGGAAGTTTCATCATGATTTACTTACAACCAGTAAGTAGTTTTTTCGCATGATTTTCACATCGCTTCCTCTAAGTAGTGATTTTTAAAATACCCCTAAATAGTGGGTTTTCATACTAAGGTACTTATCATTCCCAACTGGGTATGATATAAAATTTCCACTCACAACCAGTAAGTGGTTTTAAAATTTTAAGTTGTTCTCATCATCCCAATCGGGTATGATATTAGTAAACCCACTCACCCGTTAATGTCATGAATTCCACTAGACCGGTTCTTTGTATTCATGCGAGCTTGTCCTTACTGGCGTTGCTAGTACTTCGTGTTACTACACGATATGAACATCTCAGTTCATTATCCTTCGGCCTAATCGCCTTCATTCATTCCAAATGAATGAGAAAGTCAAACTTTCATTTATTTGCAATTAGCTTCCTAAAGTTATTTCTCTTTAACTATAAGTCTCTAATGCCGGTTTTTTCTCAAATTGAGTCTCGAAACTTCTAAAATTTATCATAGGACCTCAATTTATTCCATTTCACTAAAAGGGGATTAATTTATCAAATTTCCAATTTGGTCCTCCAACTTTTCCAAAATTACCATTTTGCCCTTCCTTTACAAAAATGGTAAGTTTTGCCCCAAAAATTTCAAAATTTCTCAATTGGTCCTCCAACATTGTTTTCATGCCCAATTGGCCCTCAATTTCATAAAATTTCATTTTGGTCCTTCGAATTTCAAAAATCACCAAATTTCCCCCAATTTTTCCCCAATTTCAACTTTTCAACACTACCGAATTTGATTTCATCAAATTGACCGATCAAACACCTCTAATTGTTGAAATTGGAGTTGAAATTGAGTTCCTACATGTTCATACAATTCTAAGGAACTTTGAATCGTAGATTTTAACGCCGGAACGAGCTCAAATGGAGCTTGGTCAGAAAATAGATTGTAGAGAGTGAAAGCTTCGATTTCACACCGGTAAGGGCACGGTGGTCCGAGCTTTCGATCTGGGCAGATAGCTCTCATCTTGAGGAGCATTCTAGAATTAAGAATCGCATCAATTGATGCCGAACTAAGTTAGAATTTCATCATTGAAATTCCGCCGGTTCTCTTTCTAGCACCGGTCGGAAATTGCAGGGGGGAGTCGAATTGGCTTACCTTTTAGTCCTAATTCAGCCGTGGAAGGTCTGAGGAAGTGTTGGGAGGACTTGGTTTGGTTTGAGGAGGGCTCAAAATGGCCGATTTCAGCTTCACCGAAATAGGGCAGCTTCGGTCCGCCGGAGTTGCTTCACTTTTCCATCATGCTGGGGCTTATCCAGCGATTCTTGGATTGACTAGAGTTTGCTATTAGATAGCTGTCTTGTCCTCAGTTCTAAAGATCTTGACCTCTCCTTACGAGGTTAAGAAAAATGTTTAAGTTAAAACTCTGGTTCGAGATTCACCTGGAAATGGAGCAGTAGAGAGAGAGAGAGAGAAGTGTTTAGGTGTAAGGAGAATGAATGGGGATGATCTCTTTATATAGGTGTAAAATCATGTATTAAATGGGAGAAATTTATTAATAGTATTAATATTGACATAAATTATTGGTAGTAATTTCAATAATTAAATTTCGGTATTAAATTATTTGTATTAATTCCAATAATTTAATTTAGGTATTAAATTATTGGTATTAATTACAATAATTAAATATATATTAATTTATGGCCATTTATGATAAGGTGTTCACATAAAAATATTTTGACCAAAATTTCGGGTTACAAAAAGAATCATACTTCCAATGAGGTCACCCATCCTCACACAAATCTCGGGTAAGCACGCTTAACTTTACAGTTTTTATGGATTCTCGTTTACCTAAACCAATTTGGTTTTTCTCTTCTAATTTGTTTTAAGTTTCTTTTCAAAGGTTTAATGAACTCTTTGGATCACCCAAGAATTGTAAATTTCCAAATTGCCCGTTTAGAAATGATCGGGTTTATGAATCGGTTCTGAATCCTCACTTGGTTTGACTAGTTTTTTTCCTAGTTTTCCTTAGCTCAAATGGGCGGGTTTTATAACTCTCCCCTTATTTTAGGAGTTTTGTCCCCAAAACTTAGTTAACATCCTTGCATGAGCAATCATTTCCTTTGATGCCCCTTTGGTGTTTGCTTAAGATACAAACTTTTCTCTTGTCCTTGAGATTAGTCCCTTTTACAACCTTCACTTAGGAAATTCCTTTTCCTTAATATTATTTACTCCATCCATGGAGTTTGTCATAACTAGACATACCATACCTCAGGGTATGTTCTTAGATTTTATCTCTCTCTTTGCTTAGAGCAACATTCTTCCCCTTGAGGTCCTGTACTCAAGATTGGGAATTCCAAGATAACTAACCATTTCCGTGTCTAGTTAACCGCTTGATCATTGAAACCCTTAGCTCGTCGTCCTATAGAGCATTTCGTACTTATTTCCATGGATTTCTTTATCACCACCTTTTCATCCCATTTCGACTCTTTCTCCATTCGTTGTCTATTATAATTTCGGTCCAAATTGTTATATTTGACCTTGTCATGCTTATTAGCCGACTCTTCCTTACTTTGAGTCATATTCTCCTCAGGTTGTTGGGCTTACATGCCTTATAGCATGGCATTTTCTAGGACTCATCTCTGTCCATTTGATTTCTAGAACATCTCCTGAAGTGTCTCTCTTAGCTTTTAGACCTTTCAAGGATCGTATAACTTCATTCCTCTTTTCTTTTGATAGTATTCCTCAACTATCCTTTTTTTACCATTATTAACTCCACTTACTAAATTGTGTTGGTTCTCCTTACCCACTCATTCCTTTTCGACTTCCTTATTGAGTGTTTCCGGTTCCAATTAATTAAATTCCCAAATGTTTTACCGACATGTTGGGTTTCATCCTTTCTTAGATCCATCATCATTCCCAATGATATCCTCTACTCAAGGGTTTTCCTTTGGCCTTAATCCCCTTTGATTTGTTCGCAACCATTTCACAATTCTTTATTTTTCTCATCTAATCGTCTGGGCAGCTGTATCACTCGTTCTTCATGCCCATCCTATTGTCCATCATAGAGTGTAGTCTTTACTACATCTCATTCCTTCTTAGGGTTTTGTTTATTCTATTTGGCTGTCCGTCGTTATTAGTTTTCCTCTTTCTACTTGGTTCTCCTATTCCCTCCAAATAGGTCAGCCTGGGCCATTACGATACTTCCTTCCTTGGAAACATTTCCTAATTAAGGGTTGGTTCCTTTCACTCCACATTGTGTCCATCCGCCCATCAATAATTTCTTTAGTTTAATTTCCTTCTTAGGACCTCATTTTTCCTTGATACTCGACTTTTCCAGCTCAACCAACATTTCATTTGTGAGCTTATCATTCCTTCTATTTTAGTTGGTTCCATTTCCTCTCAATTGGGATATACTACTTTTCGGGGCTTCCTTCCTTTGTAGAATTCTTTCCCTTTCTCTGGACATTCCTTTTTACATTTACTTTGGGGGATTTCTACTCTTGATGTTGTCTTCTCCTGTTTACCTTTACTCCTTAGGTCTTGTAGGACATCTTTTATACTCTATCCGCATCCTTATTCATACCCAATACCTGTCTATTTCCTTAGGGAGCATACAAATCTTCCTTGTTTCAAGATTTCTTGATCATTATGTGAGAAGCTTGCTTATTTCTTTCTTGGCTTGAGTTTGGTTGTTAATTTGGCCTTTTGGTCCCTTTAAGGATTTCTTTCATCCTTCTCTTTCAGAGTATTTGACCTTTCCGCCTCTCTTCCTTGTTGGAACTTACATCATTGTTCTTCCGCGTATTAGCTGGTTTAGGTCTTCTTAGGGCAGTTGTCTTCTCGAGTACTCCTGTCCTTAACGTCATCTCACTGACCTTTTTAGGGTGTAGTCCTTTCTACTTCCTAGTCTTCCTTAGGTATGTTCGTCAGAGACTTCGATTTTTTTTTACTATTCTACTTTTTTCAAAAAGAGGTAGTACTTTAAAATTATATCACTTTTCCAAAGCAAGTTAGTTTTGGCCTCTGATACTTCCTTCCTTCAAGTAGTTTCTAATGAGGGGTTGGCTCCTTGCACATCCGCCAACCAATGATTCCTTTTCACGGCGTATTCCTTCTCTTCTTCACTCTCACTGTGTCACTCCCTAGAGTTTCGGGGGACATTTTTTTGGGTTTGCCCCTTATGAGAGGGTTCTAAGTATGCTTCTCATGTACCTTATCCCTATTCATGAGGTATACTTCTCGATTTGACCTTCTTAAGAAGTTTTTGTATTCACCTCGTCTTTTCTTGACCTCTTTTTGAATTATTTATGTAACCTGCTCCATGGTATCAGTCTCAAATCCTTCATGTCCTTTGTGACCTTTGAGGAGGTATTGCCCTGAATCTATGAGGTGTGGAACACCCCTTCTTTCCTTACACCTATAATAGTTCAACTTGGTACTTGTCCTTTAGTAGGGTTGGGCATCTCTTCAGGTAATGTCCCATCGTCATTGCCTTACATGGATTGTTGTGGTTCTTACTTTCCTTTGAGTGAGGCTTTTTCCAGGGTTACTATTGGTTTGGTGCTTTACCGTTATTGAGTCTTATCACTTTGACAGTTTTCTAACTGAATCACCTTTGCTAAGGGTCATGGTCAGACTCCTCCTAGGTTTCCTGATTCATCTTCCATCACTGGGATGCGACTCTTCTTTAGTTTTTAGGATAGTGTGGGTTTGTTTTATTTTCCTTAGGCCATATTCCTTATAAGATCACATCCTCAGAAGATAGAGTTTTGGGAAATTTTGAATCTTTTATTAACATGGGGATACAAAAGGTTGGGCTCTCAGCCCTATCACAGAAAATGGTCACAAATTAACTAGGGAGCTATGAAATTCTTGATAAGCATCCTCCTTTATACTTAGGGTTGTGCCATCAATAGGTCCTGGCACCATTCTCCAGGATGCTTCCCCATTTGGTCTTTCGACATTTCTGTCAGGTCTTAGGCATTTGGGAAGCTTCTAGGGTTGTCTCCATACGAAGGTAGGGTTTTGAGTAGAGCACTTCCAAGTTTTCTTTGTTCCTCTCCTGGTAGCCATTTGAAAATTTTAGGATAAATCCTATTAGTTACTATATTTTCTAGTCTTAATTATGTATTCGAGGAAACAGGCTCTGATACCACTCTAGTTGTCACGCCCCGACCCGGTTTGGTCGAATCCCCGTGATCAACCCGCCACTCTCCCAGTTTATTAAAGGGTTTCCCCTTATTGTAAACTGTAAAGAGTAAGGCGTCCTTTAACCTGCACCTTTTTCCTTGAATAGCATAATCAAAACTGCATGAAATTTAAAAGTTTACATACCTGTCTTACCGGCATCTTAGTTGACGGTCTTTAAGGGTAGGCTTTCTGGGATTTCCTGAAAGGGATATAAGGGAGGGGGTGAGTACGACTACTCAGTGAATGGGTTATTAAAAACTTTTAACTTTTAAGAAAATAATTATTATTGGAGTGTGCCAGACTCATTTCTTTTTCAAAAATCCCTTCATTTAAAAATTTGGATTTTTCCATTATTTCTTAGTTACTAGTGTGTAATCACCCAACATACATCCTTCATCATGAAGGTTACACATATTCGCAAGTCAGTATCACTACTGAACCCGTTAGTGGCTTCGAAGCAACTTTTCTTGCCACCCGTATAGAAGTACGACTGCTTCTACCTTGGGAATGAGTGGATGTATGTGACATCCGACCCAGAATCTCGAAATCACTTCTTCGTATCCGTATGAGGATAGAGACCTCATCATGTCCCCACCCCGGTCTCATGCGCTTGGTGCTACTCCAGATTTCGCACAGACACCTGGAACGACGAACTGCCCTTATAGCCACCAGGTCATCGGATGCCCTTAGGACGCATCACTACCCCTCATGGGTGTCTTGATGATCCCGTACTCATAGTGCATGTAGAAACAATATTTTCTCATATTGCCATGTAATCTGTGGTGCCACTAGTCCAACGGCCCCAATTCTCAACTCAACCCGCAATTGTTTGTCTTGATTGGTCCGTCGACTTGTCATGTCGCACTACCGCTAGTTGACTGAGCATGTTGGTCCTATCTTGGTACCATGGCCAAACAATTCACTTATTAAGTTTTATGGCACATATATCATGTTCATTTACGAGCTTCTACTCGTGCCAACTGGCCTTGGGCCCACTGTACGAGATTTTCAAAATCGGGCATTTAGCCCCCAAGTTCCAAAATCAAGGCCCCCGACCTATCAGAGCTATTCGAGCTCACGTCGAGAAGGTCTCCCAAATTGTTTAAGTATTGGCACACAGTCAGGGGAGAGCACTTTTGACAAAACATATGTTTTTTCTATCCATTATACCGCCTGGGTATAAGGATACCTCCGTTCATAACTGATGAACTGGTTTTCAACTTCCTTCGAGGAAGTCTCATCATACCAATCAGTTATGAGCTACTTACAATCGGTAAATAGTTTTTCAGCATGATTTTCACATCACTTCCTCTGAGTAGTGATGTTTAAAATACCACTTAATAGTTGGTTTTCATATTGAGGTACTTATCATTCCCAACCGGGTATGATATAAAATTTCCACTTACAACCGGTAAGTGGTTTTTAATTTTAAGTTGTGCTCATCATCCCAATCGGGTATGATGTTAGTAAACCTACTCACCCGTTAATGCTATGAATTCCACTAGACCGTTGTTTGTATTCACACGAGCTTGTCCTTGCTGGCGTTCCTGGTACTTCGTGTTCCTACACGATATGAACATCTCAGTTCATTATCCTTCGGCCTAATCGCCTTCATTCATTCCAAATGAATGAGAAAGTCAAACTTTGCTTTATTTGCAATTAGGTCCCTAAAGTTATTTCTCTTTAACTTTAAGTACCTAATGTCAATTTTTCCTCAAATTGAGTCCCGAAACTTCTAAAATTTACCATAGGACCTCAACTTATTCCATTTCACTAAAGGGGGATTAATTTCTCAAATTTCCAATTTGGTCCTCCAACTTTTCCAAAATTACCATTTTGCCCTTCCTTTACAAAAATGGTAAGTTTTGCCCCCAAAATTCTAAAATTTCTCAATTGGTCCTCAAACATTGTTTTCATGCCCAATTGGCCCTCAATTTCATAAAATTTCATTTTGGTCCTTCGAATTTCAAAAATCCCCAAATTTCTCCCAATTTCCCCCAATTTCAACTTTTCAACACTATCGAATTTGATTTCATCAAATTGACCGATCAAACACCTCTAATTGTTGAAGTTGGAGTTGAAATTGAGTTTCAACATGTCAATACGATTCTAAGGAACTTTGAAATCGCAGATTTTAACACCGGAACGAGCTCAAACGGACCTTCACTGGAAAATAGATTGTAGAGAGAGAAAGCTTCGATTTCTCAGCAGTGAGGGCACGGCGGTTCGAGCTTTTGATCTGGGTAGATAGCTCTCATCTTGAGGATCATTGTAGAATCAAGAATCGCATCAATTGATGCCAAATTGAGTTAGAATTTCATTATTGAAATTCTGCCGGTTCTCTCTCTAGCACCGGTTGGAAATTGTAGAGGGGAGCCGAATTGGCTTACCTTTCAGTCCTAATTTGGCTGTGGGAGGGCTCGAAATGGCCAATCTCAAATTCGCCGAAATAGGGCAGCTTCGGTCCGCCGGAGCTGTTTCACTATTCCATCATGCCGGTGCTTCTCCAGCGATTCTTGGATTGACTGGAGTTTGCTATTAGATAGCTGTCTTATCCTCGGTTCTAAAGAGTTCGACCTCTCCTTCCGAGGTTAAGAAAAATTTTAAAGTCGAAACTCTGATTCGAGCTTCGCCGAGAAATGGAGCAGTAGAGAGAGAGAGAGAGAGAGAAGTGTTCAGGTGTTCAAGTCGAAACTTTGGTTCGAGCTTCGTTGGGAAATGGAGTAGTAGAGAGAGAGAGAAGTGTTCAGGTGTGAGGAGAATGAATGGGGATGGCCTCTTTATATAGGTATAAAAATCGTGTATTAAATAGGATAGATTTATTACTAGTATTAATATTGCCATAAATTATTAGAATTAATACAAATAATTTAATACATTGGTGTTAATTCCAATAATTTAATTTCGGTATTAAATTATTTGTGTTAATTCCAATAATTTAATTTAGGTATTAAATTATTACTATTAATTATAATAATTAAATATATATTAATTTATGGCCATTTATGATAAGGTGTTCGCATAAAAATATTTTGACCAAAATTTCGGGTTACAAAATGAATCATACTTCCAAGAAGGTCACCCATCCTCACACTACTCTCGGGTAAGCACTCTTAACTTCGTAGTTCTTATGGATTCTCGTTCACCTAAACCAATTTGGTTTTTCTCTTCTAATTTGTCTTAAGTTTCTTTTCAAAGGTTTAATGAACTCTTTGGATCACCCGAGAGTTGTAAATTCCCAAATTGCCCGTTCAGAAATGATCGGGTTTGTGAACCGGTTCTGAATCCTCACTTGGTTTGACTAGTTCCTTTCCCGGTTTTCCTTAGCTCAAAAGGGCAGGTTTTACAACTAACTTGGGCAGTTTTCTCAACCTCAAAAGGTGAGATCAAGTTCTTTAGACTCCGGAGGAAGTCAACTATCTGATAGCAACCTATGTTCGATTTGAGGACCATTAGAGAAGCGCTAACATAAATAAAAGTGAAGTAACTCCGACAGACCGAAGCTGCCCTATTTCGGTCGAGTTGAATTTGGCCAAATTCAACCCTGCTATAGCCAAACCAAGCTATCCTAACACTCCCACATCCCTTGTAAACCCCGCTCTTTGGAGTTAAGGAAAATCGGGAAAAGAACCGGTCAAACCGAGTGAGAAAATCAAATTAGTTCACAAAACTGATCATTGGAGAACGGGCATTTTGGGAAATTTAAAATTTTCATGAGTGACCCAATGAGTTCATAAAACCTTGGAAAAGAACCTTAGGACAAATTGGGAGAGAAAAACCAGATCGATTTAGGTGAACCAGATCTAAGCCAATTTAAATCGGTTTATGAACCAAGTCAATTTATGAATCGGAATTGATAGAAGATGGGAAAACCAGGAAATTTATAGATTTCAAGTGACCTAAATAGTCACAAAAGTCATGAAAAATGACTTTAGGATGAATGGGGGATGAAAACCAAACCAGTTCAGGTGAACCGGATCCGAACTGGATGCTAAATTCATTTTTCTAGGTGGCTTTGAAAATTTAAATTGTAGAATTGAGGCCATCATTGGATAGAGAATGAATTTAGAAATTTTTAATATTGAAAAACTCGGTCGAATCGGGCATGAATTGGCCGGTTTTAGCTTTGAACCCGGTACGAAATAGTGTTATCTTCTTCCTTCATATGACAATACTGTTCACTTGCTGGAAAATCTAGCAGCGCTAGCGAAGATGAACAGTCTCCGGCCAGGGATTTTTAGGCAATGAATGACCACCATTAAGGTGCCAATCAGATGACCAAGATGTCCCCAAGCTTTCTATATAAAGAACCCCTCCCCATTCATCCTCCTCACACCTGAAAACTCCACCTTCTGCCTAGTACTCCATTTTCTAATGAAGCTCAAACCAGAGCTCCGACTTGGGCAATTTTCTGAGCCAAAGGAGGCGAGGTTAGATTCCTTACACTTGGGGAGAAGTCAGCTACACGGTGGTAGTCTCCAATTGCTCCGAGGGTCGCCGAAGAAGCACTTCTGTGATCGAATAGTGAAGCAGCTCCGACGGACCGAAGCTGCCCTATTTCTATCAAGCTAAAATTGCCCAATTCGAGCCCTCCTCAGGCCAAACCAAGCTCCCCCAACACCTCCTCAACCCTCCTACGGCCGAATTAGAATGGAAAGGTAAGCCAATTTGGCTCCCGTTTGTAAATTCCGATCAGTGCTAGAGAGAGAACCAATAGATTTTCAATAACTAAATTCTCACTCAATTTAGTATCAATTGATGCAATTCTTGATCCTAGGAGGAACCTTGGGACGAGAGCTATCTGTTCATGTCAAAAGCTCTGACCGCCGTACCCCCAACGGTAAGCATTCAGAGCTTTCTCTTTATACGTTCAGTTTTTAAGTGAAGCTCAGTTTGAGCTCGTTCCTATGTCAAATCGTGTGATTCAAAGTGCAATTGAATCGTATGAAGATGTAGGAACTCAAATCTAACTTCAATTTCAACAATTAGACTCATTTGATTGGTCAATTGATTAAATCAAATTTGGGTGAGTTAGAAGGTTGAAATTGGGGAAAATTTGGAGATTTCGACAATTCGAGGGACTAAAGTGCAATTTCATAAAATTGAGGGCCAATTAGGCATGATAAAGATGTTTGAGGACCAATTGGGAAATTTTTGGGACAAAACTTACCATTTTTGTAAAGTAGGGGCAAAATGGTAATTTTGGAAAAATTAGGGACCAAATTGGAAATTTGGGAAACTTGAAGCCCTTTTTATGATTTTGAATAAATTGAGGTCCTAAGGTGAATTCTAGAGTTTAGGGACTCAATTTGGGGAAAAACCAGCATTAGGAACCTAAAGCTAAAGAAAAATAACTTTAGGGACCTAATTGCAAATAAATGAAAAGTTTGGTTATTTCATTCACTCGTGATGAATGAAGGCTATTAGGCCAAAGGGTAATGAACAAGGATGTTCATATCGTGTAGGAACATGAAGTATCAGTACTGCCAGCTGAGACAAGTTCGTGTGAAGGCAACAAGCCGGCTAAGAGGAAATTCATTCAACTATCGGATGAGTGGGATTTTTTATCATACCCAGTTGCGATGATAAGCACCTTGAAAATGAAAACCCACTGATAAGTCGTATTTTAACCATCACATCTGAAAGGGGAGATGTGAAAATTACACGAAAAAACTACTTATCGGTTGTAAGTAGATCATACCCGGTTGGTTTGATGAAACTTCCTAGAAGGAAGTAAAAAACCCGCTTATCGGTTATAAGCGGAGATGTCGTCATACCCGGTTGGTGTGATAGATGACTAAAAGTTTATTTTTGTTGGAAGTGCTCTCCCCTGACTGTGTGCCATTGCTTAAACTTTTTGGGAGACTTTCTTGACAGAAGCTCGAATAGCTCAGATAGGCTAGAGGCCTCGGTTTGGAACTAGGGGGCTAATATGCCCGATTTTGAAAATCTCGTATAATGGGCCGAAGGCCGGTTGACATGAGTAGGAGCTCATAAACAATCATGAGTTAAGCCATGAAAACTTTAAATGAAAGATTTGTTTGGCCATGGTACCAAGATAGGACCGGCATACTCAATGGACTGGCGACAGTGCGACATGATAGGTCGATGGACCAGTTAAGACTAACAACTGCAGGTCGAGTTGAGGATCGGGGTCGTTGGACCAGTGGCACCACATATTAAATGGCTTATCTGGAAATCTGTTGATTTGTGCATGCACTGAGCTACAGGACCTTCAAGATGTCCAGGAGGGGTAGTGATTTGTTCTTGGGCTACTGGACGACATGGTGGAGATAAGGGAAGTTAGTCATGCTAGCAGTCTTTGAAGCTCGATGTAGCTTCATTTCCATGAGACTGGGGTGGGGTTAGGATGAGGCCTCTGTCCTCATACGGACACGGAGTTTTGTTACGAGATTAAGGGTCGAATGTCACGTACATCCACTCATTCTCAAGGTAGAAGTGGACGTGCTTCTATCTAGGTGGCCGGTAAAGTCACTCCGACGCCACAAGTGGGTACAGTGGATGTGTTGGCCTGCGAATGTATGTTCAACATGATGAATGGCATGTGTTGGTTGATAAAACACACCAGTTATAATTGTGGGTTGAGAAATGACTATGAAAATTGATATTTTGAAAATGAGAATTTTTAAAGAAATTAAGGAGTTTGACACACTCCTATTTAAACATTATTTTATTAAAACTTCATTTTTTGAAAATACCCATTCACTGAATTGTAGAAACTCACACACCCTTTTTATCCCTTTTCAAGAAATAGAGAAATGACTAGAGATAACACCAGGCCTTACCCTCTGTCAGGTATACTTAATTATCTTGAGCTTACATTTTTATTTATATATGTTATTATGGGGAACAAGGCTGAGATTATGCCTAGCTCTTCTTGAATAAAAGAAGGGGGGAACCTGTAAACCCTGCACATTTGAGTTAAGGAAAACCGGGAAAAGAACCGGTCAAACCGAATAAGAAAACCAAACCGGTTTACATTTGGGAATAAGCAATATGAAAATTTACAACTTTCGGTTGATCCAAATGATTTATTAAATATTGAAAAAGAAAATTAAGACAAATTAAAAAACAAAAACCAAATTGGTTTAGGTGAATTAGATTCCATAAGAACTTTAAAGTTAAGCGTGCTTACCTAAGAGTAATGTGAGGATGGGTGACCTCCTGGAAAGTATGATTTTTTGTAACCCAAAATTTTGGTAAAAATTTTTTATACAAACCGAAATTAAATTATTAGAATTAATACCAATAATTTATGGCAATATTAATACTAGTAATAAATCTCGCCCATTTAATACACGGGTTTTACAACTATATAAAGAGGTCATCCCCATTTCATTCTCCTCACACCTGAACACTTCTCTCTCTCTCTCTATTGCTCCATTTCCCGGTAAAGCTCGAACCAGAGCTTCGACTTGAACAAAGGTCGGATTCTTTAGAACCGGGGAGAAGGCAGCTATCTGATAGCAAACTCCAGTCAATCCGAGAATCGTTGGAGAAGCGCCGACATGATGGAATAGTGAAGCAACTCCGGCGGACTGAAGCTGCCCTATTTCGGCCAAACTGAAATCGGCCATTTCATGCCCTCCTCAGGCCAAACCAAGCCCTCCCAACACTTCCTCAACCTTTCCACGGCCGAATTAGGACCGAAAGGTAATCCAATTCAACTCCCCTTTATAATTTTCGATTGGTGCTAGAGAGAGAGTCGACCGAATTTCAATGACGAAATTCTAGTTCAATTCTGCATCAATTGATGCAATACTTGATTTTAGGATGAACCTCAGGACAAGACCTATCTACCCAGATCGAAAGCTCGGACTGTCGTGCCTTCATCGGTGAGTAATCGAAGCTTTCTCTCTCTATAGTCTATTTTCCGGCAAAGCTCCGTTTGAGCTCGTTCCGACATTAAAATCTGCGATTCAAAGTTTCTTAGAATCACATGAACATACAGGAACTCAATTTCAACTCCAATTTCAATAAGTAGAAGTGTTTGATCAGTCAATTTGATGAAATCCAATTCAGTAGTGTTGAAGAGTTGAAATTAAGGGAAAATTTGGGGATTTTTGAAATTTAAAGGGGCCAAAATACAATTTTATGAAATTGAGGGTTAATTGGGCATGAAAATAATGTTGGAGGACCAATTGAAGAATTTTGGAAATTTTGGGGAAAAACTTACCATTTTTGTGAAAGAAGGGCAAAATGGTAATTTTGGAAAAATTGGGGAACCAAATTGGAAATTTGGAAAATTAAACCCCTTTTTGGTGAAATTGAATAAATTGAGGTCCCACGATAAATTTTAAAAGTTACGAGACTCAATTTAGGAAAAACTGACATTAGGGACTTGAAGTTAAAGAGAAATAACTTTAGGGACCTAATTGCAAATAACTAAAAGTTTGAGTTTTCTCATTCATTAATGAATTAAGGCTGTTATGCCGAGTAATAATGAACAAGGTTGTTCATATCGTGTAGGAACGTTAAATACCGTGAACGCCAGCAAGGCAAGCTCGCGTGAATACAAAGAACCAGTCTAGTGGAATTCATAGCATTAACGGGTGAGTGGGTTTACTAACATCATACCCGGTTGGGGATGATAAGTGCCTCGATATAAAAACCCACTATTTAGTGGTATTTTAATCATCACTACTTAGAGAAAGTGATTTGAAAGTTATGCGAAAAAACTACTTACGGGTTGTAAGTAGATCATACCCGGTTGGTATGATGAGACTTCCTCGAAGGAAGTTGAAAACCCATTCATCGGTTATGAACGGAGATGTCCTTATACCGGTCGGTATGATGGACAGTAAAAAAAAACCTCTTTTTGTCAGAAGTGCTCTCCTCTGACTGTGTGCCAATGCTTAAACAATTTGGGATACCTTCTCGACGGGAGCTCGAATAGCCCTATTAGGCCGGGGGCCTCGATTTTGGAACTTGGGGGCTAAATGCCCGATTTTGAAAATCTCGTACAGTGGGTCCAAGGCTAGTTGGCACGAGCAGTAGCTCGTAAATGAACATGATATATGTGCCATAAAACTTAATAAGTGAATTGTTTGGCCATGGTACCAAGATAGGACTGACATGCTCAGTCAACTAGCGGTAGTGCGACATGACAGGTCGACGGACTAAGAAATAATGGAAAAATCCAAATTTTTAAATGAAGGGATTTTTGAAAACAAAGGAGTCTGACACACTCCATATAAATGTTTTTCTTAAAAGTCAAAAGCTTTTAAAAACCCATTCACTTCTGTAGTCGTACTCACCCCCTCCCTTATATCTCTTTCAGGAAATCCTGGAAAGTCTCCGATTAAAGACCGTCAACTAAGATGTCTATAAGACAGGTATGTAAAGTTTTAAATTTCATACAATTTTGATTATGCTATTCCAGGAAAAAGGTGCAAGTTAAAGGATGCCTTACTCTTTACGGTTTACGATAAGGGAAAACCCTTTAATAAACCGGGAGAGTGGCGGGTTGATCACGGGGATCCGACCAAACCGGGTCGGGGCGTGACAAAACCCCTCTTTATCCAAGAGAGCTACAGGTTGTTCACGGGGATCCGATCAAACTGGGTCGGGGCGTGACAACTTGAGTGGTATTAAAGCTAAGTTCCCTTGAATCATTATCAGTATTATGCCCTAAAAATAATCAAACTTTAACCATCGTGTAGGGAGGAGAATCCCTAGGATGTTTGCTGTGAAATCTAGCCCACCACCCATAACCCTGAAAAAGATACCCAACCCAAGGGAGGAAGCCATTAAAAGATTCTTGAAGGGCGAGAAAAGAGTAACCAAGGACATGGTGGAAGACTATCGAAAACTAATAGGAACCTTATTGGAACTAGAAGGCATCACATATCCTCCTCCAAGACCAGAGGAACCTGTACCTCCTCCTAGGAGCCCAACTCCTCCTCCAGTCCCACAACAACTGGAGAGGAATCCAACCAAGAAGAAGGCTTAGGATAATTATTGGTATGCGTATGCCACCTTCATGAAAATCCACCAAGTACCCCCACCTACTCAGCCCAACTTCAATCCCTCTGAGTGGATGAAGTGGACGTATGAGTGTGAGGTGGAGGTTCTAAGGCGGTACAGATTGGAGGCCATACATGAAATTCGTCCCATTAGGGAATACGAATGGACCCCAACCAGTTCCTTAGAGCCTTCTGATCAAGAGTCCCTTAACTATTCTAGGGTTAATTCCTATGACCCCAAGTGATTAGGGGGTAGAAAATTCCTGTAATAAGCTAGGTATGGCAAGAAAATATTTCTTGAATGAATGAAAGTGAAATTTTTGATAAAACTTATGAGTTCCTTGATAAAATTCAAAGAAAAAAGAGTGTGATAATAATAATTAAAGGAAAAGGAGGAAATCACCTAAAGAAGAAAAGATGAGTTATTTATAGTTAACCTCAACCCTTAAGACTTTCCCTTAGAAGTACAATAAGGAAGAGTTCATCCAAGGGAGATCTTACCTAAGAAAAGGAAGATGAAGTTGGAACAAAGGGAAGTGAACATTAAAGAGTATGGACTTATGGAAAGTTCAAGGAGTTAGGGAATGGCTCAGAGAATAAGAGTAAGGAAAAACAAGGAGTAGAATATTCCAAAGGGAAACAAAGGAATGAAAGTTGATCAGGAAGAAAGGAAGTAAGTTGTGGGGGAACACCAAGGATGTCAAGACCACAAGGGCAGGATAAGAAGAAAATCTAATAGCAAGAAAGCGTAGGTATAACACCTACTTGTAAAGAACTAAGACACAATTTCTTAGGAACTCTATAAAATAAGGAGACTTGTGTAAAGCAGAGGTATGGAACCAAAAAGAAGAAAAACTAGAATGAATGAACCATATAAGAGCCTTAAGTATAAGTGGAGACAAAAAAGGGGGAACTTCTAAGGAACAATAGGGAGATTGAACATAAGAATCCCAGAATGGGAGACATTAGAAGAAGGATGAGAATAAGAAGTTAGATTGTGGAAGGAGAAAGCTTTAGGTTAAGAAAATCAATCGAGGAAATGTTGTAGAGACCAGAACAAAAATAAGGACCTCAGTAAGAAGTACAAGTGGTTAAGTGATCTACTTACAATAAAGCATGGGAACCCAAATAGGGATGTTAAACAAATTCGATTTAAGGAGATAACCCATAACAACCAGATCATCGAAGAAATAAACAATACTCCTAGAAGGATCAGAAAGTAATAACAATCACACCCAAAATAGGGCAAACGAATGAATACCAAAGACAAGAAGATTCAAGAGACAATACTCTTAAGATAAATGACTAAGAGGAGAAAACGAGCGAGATAATTAACAAATTGTTCCTTGTGGAGGCTATAGTCTCAGTGAAGAAGGAAAAGATGGAAATGTCAAAAGTTTTGAGAGGTAAGGATAGAGGAAAGCCTTAAAGAGATCAAAGACTAAGACTAGAGTAACGACCTGAACGCTACAAAAATGTTAAAAAGATTTCTGTAGGATGAACATAGGATTTTGACACAAAAGGGGATGTAAAATCAATCTCAAAGGAATAGATGAGTATTGGGAGCAAGTGAGAATGAGGTGAAATAGACAGGAAGTGCTCGTAGGATCTCAAAGTAAAGGTAAGTGGGAGAAGATGATGCCAAGGAATGTTATTCAAGGTTGGATATTCATAATGGTAAAACTAGGAGATTTCAGGAGAAAAGAAGAGTATAACTTACCTAGAGAAGGGAATCTTGGAAAAACATAGGTGTATCAATTAGGTGGAAATGGAACTAACAGACTTGGAAAGAAAATGAGCTCCTCAAGAACAAGCAGCTGGAGATGGAAGAATCAGGTACATAGGGAAAGTAATCGCGAAGATCCAAGAGATAAGCCAAACCCAAGTAACGGGTAAGTAGGAAGACGACATCAAAGATGCCATACGAGTAAGAAAGGAACTAACTCAGAATAAAGGATAGTGAAATGATCGCAATGTGAGTAAGAATGGATTAAAAAAGAGAAGAGACCTTAAAAAGGAAGGACGCTAGTGGGAATGAGGAATGAAGTAAAAATGGAAGAGTTTTAGTATGTCAGTAAGTTATTGGGAAGCTCAAGAACTTGAAAGTTGAATGATCGAATAAAGAAGTCTGAAAAAAATGAGTAAGTAAGGAAACCAATAAGGTTATAGAGATGTTACGTTAAAAACAAGTTCCGAAGAAATGTCATGCGGTAAGGGGCATGTAAGCCTAACTATCCCAGGAAAATATGACTTGGGTAAGGAAGAGTCTATGATTAAGGCATGATGAGGTCAAGCGTTAAAAAGTAGAACAAAGAAGTAATAATCAAAGAATAAGAAAAGGATCCATGCAGGATGAAAAAGTGACAAACGCCAAAACCTGTGGACAAAAATAACCGGAGCTCCTAGTCCCGAAATCTTAGGTAAAAGAGTTTGGAATAGATAAATGGTGCCTTGGGAAAAGAAGGATGTAAACTTAAGGATATGATTCTAAGTCTTCTAGGAAGATATGCTTAGCTAAAGTAAGATCCATGGAATGCGAAAGGGATGTGAATGAAACCAAAATCTTAGGTATGTGATGTAAGGGATAAACGGAAATAACCGAGAAGGTTGTAGGCCGATAAACTAGAAAAATTTATATTAATGAAAATTTATTCCAGTACACAAAAAGTGTGAAATAA
The DNA here is from genome assembly GCA_030064425.1 of Trapa bicornis. NCBI lineage: Eukaryota > Viridiplantae > Streptophyta > Magnoliopsida > Myrtales > Lythraceae > Trapa > Trapa bicornis. The sequence goes on from CM057749.1 coordinate 3,409,306, forward strand.
GTTTTGAGGACAAAACTACTAAAAGGAGGGGAGAGTTGTAAACCTTGCTCTTTGTAGTTAAGGAAAACTGGGAAAAGAACCGGTCAAACTAAGTGAGAAAATCGAATCCGTTCACAAACCCGATCACTAGAGAATGGGAAATTTGGGAAATTTACAACTCCCAATTGATGCAAAGGGTTCATAAAATCTTGGAAAAGAACCTTAGGACAAATTGGGAGAGAAAAACTAGACCGGTTGATGTGAACCGAATTCGAGCCGGATTAAACCGGTTTATGAACCGAGTCGGATTATGAACTAGAACCGATAGAGGAAGGGCAAATTGAGAAATTTATGGATTTCAAGTGATCTAAAGAATCACAAAAGTCATGAAAAAGGACTTTCGGAGTATGGGGGATGAAAACCAAACCAGTTTAGTTGAATGGGATCTGAACCGAAATTAATCGGATTGGACTGATTTGAACCACTATTGAACCGGATGCTAAATTCATTTTTCTTGGTGGCTTAGAAAATTCAAATTGGAGAATTGAGGCCACCATTGGATAGAGAAAGAATTTTGAAATTTTTAATATTGAAAAGCTCGGTCAAATCGGGCATGAACCGGCTGGTTTAAGCTTTGAACCCGGTTCAGAACAGTATCGTCTTCTTCCTTGAGATAACAACACTGTTCACTAACTGGAAGATCGAGCAACGCCGATGAAGATGAAATGTCTTTGGCTAGAGAGTTTTAGGCAATGAATGACCACCATTAAGGTGCCAATCAGACGGCCAAGAAGTTCTCGAGCTTCCTATATAAAGAGCCCCTCCTCATTCATTCTCCTCACACTTGAAAACTCCACTCTCTCTCTACTGCTCCATTTTCCTATGAAGCTCGAACTAGAGCTCTAACTTGGGCACTTTTTTGAGCCAAAGAAGCCGTGGTCGGGTTCCTTAGACTTGAGGAGAATTTATCTGCACGGTGGTAGTCTCCAATTGCTCCGAGGGTCGCGAGAGAAGCGCCGATGTGATCGAACAGTGAAGCAGCTCCGACGTACCAAAGCTGCCCTATTTCTATCGAGCTAAAATCGACAAATTCGAGCCCTTCTTAGGCCAAACCAAGCTCTCCCAACACCTCCTCAACCCTCCTACAGCCGAACTAGAATGGAAAGATAAGCCAATTTGACTTACCTTTGTAAATTTCGATCAGTGCTAGAGAGAGACCGACAGATTTTCAATGACTATATTCACACTCAATTCGGTATCAATTGATGCAATTCTTTATCCTAGGAGGAACCTCACGATGAGAGCTATCTACCCAGATTGAACGCTCGGACCGCTGTGCCCCCGACAGTAAGCATTTGAAGCTTTCTCTCTCTACATTCAATTTTCCGGTGAAGCTCCGTTTGAGCTCATTCTGGCATCGAATCGTGTGATTCAAGGTGTAATTGAATTGTATAAAGATGTAGGAACTTCAATTTCAACAATTAGACTCATTTGATTGGTCAATTTGATGAAATCAAATTCGATTCAGTTAGAAGGTTGAAATTGGGAAAAATTTGGGGATTTCAAAAATTTGAGGGACTAAAGTGCCATTTCATAAAATTGAGGGCCAATTGGGCATGATAAATATATTTGAGGACCAATTGGTCAAATTTTTAGAATTTTGGGGCAAAACTTGCCATTTTTGTAATGTACGGGCAAAATGGTAATTTTGGAAAAATTGGGGACCAAATTGGAAATTTGGGAAACTTGAACCCTTTTTCGTTATTTTGAATAAATTGAGGTCCTAAGGTAAATTCTAGAGTTTCAGGAATCAATTTGGGGAAAAACCGTCACTAGGGACCTAAAGCTAAAGAAAAATAACTTTAGGGACCTAATTGCAAATAAATAAAAAGTTTGGTTATTTCATTCACTCGTGATGAATGAAGGCTATTAGGCCAAAGGATAATGAACGAGGATGTTCATATCATGTAGGAACACGAAGTACTTGGAATGCTAGCTAAGACAAGTTCGCGTGAAGGCAACAAGCCGATTAAGAGAAAATTTACTACACTATTGCGCGAGTGGGATTATATATCATACCTGGTTAGGATGATTAGCACCTCGGAAATGAAAAGCCACTACTAAGTGTTATTTTAACCATTAAATATAAAAGGGGTGGTGTGGAAATTATGCGGAAAAACTACTTACCAATTATAAGTAGATCATTCTCGGTTGGTATGATGAAACTTCCTGTAAGTAAGTAGAAAACCTGCTTATCGATTATAAGCGGAGTTGTCCTCATACCCGGTTGGTGTGATGAGCGGCTAAATGTTTATTTTTTTTCGGAAGTGCTCTCCTCTAACTGTGTGCCACTGCTTAAACTTTTTGGGAGACCTTCTTGACGGGAGCTCGAATAGCTCAGATAGACCGGGGGCCTCGATTTGGAACTTGGGGTCTAATATGCCCGATTTTGAAAATCTCATACAATGGGCCCAAGGCTGGTTGGCACGAGCAGGAGCTTGTAAAGAAACATGAGTTAAGCCATGAAAACTTTAAATAAATGATTTGTTTGGCATGGTACTAAGACATAACTAACATACTCAATAGAATGGCGGTAGTGCGACATGATAGGTCGACGAACTAGTCAAGACTAACAGCTGTAGATCGGGGCTGTTGGACCAGTGGCACCACAAATTAATTGGCTTATGTTGAATATTGTTGATTTGTGCATGCACTAAGTTATGGGACCTTCAAGATGCCCAAGAGGGGTAGTAATGTGTCCTAGGGCTACTAGATGACATGGTGGAGATAAGAGCAGTTAGTCGTGCCAGTAGTATTGGAAGCTCGACGTAGCTTCATGCGCATGAGACCAGGGTGCAGTCAGGATGAGGTTTCTGTCCTCATACGGAGACATAGTTTTGTTACGGGATTGAGGGTCAGATGTCGTGTACATCCACTCATTCTTAGGGTAGAAGTGGATGTGCTTCTATCTAGGTGGCCGATAAAGTCGCTCCGATGCCACAAGTGGGTACATTGGACATGCTGGCCTACGAATGTGTGTTCCCTTCATGATGAAGGGTGCGAGTTGGTTGATAAAACACACCGGTTATAATTGTGGATTGAGAAATGGCTTTGAAAACTGAGATTTTGAAAATGAGAAATTTTAAAGAAATTAAGGAGTCTAGCACACTCCAATTTAAAAATTATTTTATTGAAACTTCATTTTTTTAAAAATACCCATTCACCGAGTTGTAGAAACTCACCCACCTTATTATCCCTTTTTAGGAAATAGAGAAATGACTAGGGATAAGACCAAACCTTACCCTCTGTTAGGTATGCTTAATTTCTCTTAAGCTTGCATTTTATTTGATTTATGTTATTACAGGGAACAAGGTTAAAATTATGCCTGACTCCTTTTGAGTTAAAGAAGGGGGAAACCCCTCTTGGACCAAGAGAGTGGCGGGTTGTTCACGGGGATTCAACCAAACCGGGTCGGGGTGTGAAAACTGTAAACCCCGCACATTTGAGTTAAGGAAAAACCGAGAAAAGAACCGGTCAAATCGAATAAGAAAACCAAACCGATTTACATTTGGGAATAAGCAATATGAAAATTTACAACTTTCGGTTGATCCAAAAGATTTATTAAACATTGGAAAAAAAACTTAAGACAAACTAGAAAACAAAAACCAAATTGGTTCAGGTGAACTACATTCCATAAGAACTTAATTTATTAGAATTAATACCGAAATTAAATTATTGGAATTAATACCAATAATTTATGGCAATATTAATACCAGTAATAAATCTTGCCCATTTAATACACGAGTTTTACGACTATATAAAGAGGTCATCCCCATTTCATTCTCCTCACACCCGAACACTTCTCCCTCCCTCTCTACTGCTCCATTTCCCCTTTTTGGGAAATTGAACCCCTTTTTGGTGAAATTGAATAAATTGAGGTCCCAGGATAAATTTTAAAACTTGCGGGACTCAATTTGAGGAAAAACCGACATTAGGGACTTAAAGTTAAAGAGAAATAACTTTAGGGACCTAATTGTAAATAACTAAAAGTTTGGGTTTTCTCATTCATTGGAAATGAATGAAGGCTGTTATGTCAAGTAATAATGAACAAGGTTGTTCATATTGTGTAGGAACGCGAAATACCGGGAACGCCAACAAGGACAACCTCACGTGAATACAAAGAGCCAGTCTAGTGGAATTCACGGCATTAACGGGTGAGTGGGTTTACTAACATCATACCCGGTTGGGGATGATAAGTGCCTCGGTATAAAAACCCACTGTTTAGTGGTATTTTAATCATCACTACTTAGAGAAAGTGATGTGAAAGTTATGCAAAAAAACTACTTACGGGTTGTAAGTAGATCATACCCGGTTGGTATGATGAGACTTCCTCGAAGGAAGTTGAAAACCCGTTCATCAGTTATGAACGGAGATGTCCTTATACCGGTCGGTATGATGGACAGTAAAAACCTATTTTTATCGAAAGTGCTCTCCCCTGACTGTGTGCCAATGCTTAAACAATTTGGGAGACCTTCTCGACGGGTGCTCGAATAGCTCTAATAGGCCCGGGGCCTCGATTTTGGAACTTGGGGGCTAAATGCCCAATTTTGAAAATCTCGTACAGTGGGCCCAAGGCCAGTTGGCACGAGCAGGAGCTCGTAAACGAACATGATATATGTGCCATAAAACTTAATAAGTGAATTGTTTGGCCATGGTACCAAGATAAGACCGACATGCTCAGTTAACTAGCGGTAGTGCGACATGACAGGTTGATGGACTAGTCAAGACAAACAGCTACGGGTTGAGTTGAGAGTCGGGGCCGTTGGACTAGTGGCACCATAGATTACATGGAAATATAAGAAAACATTGTTTGTGCATGCACTGTGAGTACGGGATCATCAAGATGCCCATGAGGGGTAGTGATGCGTCCTAAGGGCACTGGACGACCTGGTGGCTATAAGGGCAGTTCGTCGTTCCAAGTGTCTGTGCGAAATCTGGAGTAGCACGAAGTGCATGAGACCAGGGTGGGGACAGGATGAGGTCTCTATCCTCATACGAACACGAAGAAGTAATTTCGGGATTGTGGGTCGGATGTCACGTACATCCACTCATTCCCAATGTAGAAGTGGTTGTACTTCTATCCGGGTGGCAGGAAAAGTCGCTCCGAAGCCACTAGCGGGTTCAGTAGTGATACTGACTTCCGAATGTGTGTAACCTTCATGATGAAGGATGTGTGTTGGGTGATGACACACCGGTAACTAAGAAATAATGGAAAAATCCAAAATTTTAAATGATGGGATTTTTGAAAACAAAGGAGTCTGGCACACTCCATATAAATGTTTTTCTTAAAAGTTAAAAGCTTTTAAAAACCCATTCACTGAGTAGTCGTACTCACCCCCTCCCTTATATCCCTTTCAGGAAATCCCGGAAAGCCTCCCCTTAAAGACCATCAACTAAGATGCCTGTAAGATAGGTATGTAAAGTTTTAAATTTCATACAGTTTTGATTATGCTATTCCAGGAAAAAGGTGCAAGTTAAAGGACGCCTTACTCTTTACGGTTTACGATAAGGGGAAACCCTTTTATAAACCAGGAGAGTGGCGGGTTGATCACGGGGATCCGACCAAACCGGGTCGGGGCGTGACAAAAACCCTCACATGACTATAACAGAGCTGAAAGGTAAGCTAATTTGGCGCCCCTCTATCATTCTCGATCGGCGTTAGTGAAAGAAACTGTAAAATTTCACTGACAGAATTCTCCCTCATTTTGGGGTGAATTGTATCGATTCATGATCCTAGGAGAAATCTCAGAATGAGAGCTACCTACCTAGATAGAGAGCTTGGACCACAACACCTCTAACGGCAAGCTTTCAAAACTTTTTCTCTCTACGCTTAATTTTCTAACGAAGCTTCATTTTAGCTCAATTCGGGCCCAAATGACGTGGTTCAAAGCTCAATTGAATTGTATGAAAGTGTGATTGAGAGCACCAATTATGGTTATTTAAAAATCATGCTTCAATTGATAAATAATTGTTTTATATGAATATAATCCACTTACTATGTGAAGATGCTTAAACTATTTGGAATTTATTTCTTATGATAGCATTAAGCACAATATTAGAACAAACCATAGGCAAATATAGTTATGAAAATTGGGATTCTTATGGTATAGTCTAACCATCAATAAGGGATATGAATAAGACCGATGATGGACAAATGATAGGCCCAAGGACACAACTTTTATAAAAATTAAGCGAGTTAAAGCAATATTTTGAAAATCTAGTAGTTTGATTCCTACTAGTCTAAGAAAGTAGAGTAGTAATTGCATCGACTTCAACATGGGAATAGATCAGTAGTGAATGGGGAAGTGGCAAAATAATTGATAAAACAAGAGATTATGATGGAGGTTATGGTGTCACGCATTGGCCCAAAACCCTCGGCCAAGGACCTGTGTACCCCTCACCAATCCCCCCTAATGTTAGAGAGGCGGATATCTTCACCAAGGTAACACTAGTGGGACCAATGCTTAGGACTATGTAAAACCCGCCCTTTTGAGCTAAGGAAAACTAGGAAAAGAACCGGTTAAACCAAGTGAGGATTCAGACCGGTTCACAAACCCAATCATTTATGAACGGGCAATTTGGGAATTTACAACTCTCGGGTGATCCAAAGAGTTTATTAAACCTTTGAAAAGAAACTTAAGACCAATTAGAAGAGAAAAACCAAATTAATTTAGGTGAACGAGAATCCATATGAACTATGAAGTTAAGCGTGCTTACTCGAGAGCAGTGTGACTGAGAAGTATAATTTTTTTTTGTAACCCAAAATTTTGGTCAAAAAACTTTTTATGCGAACGTACGCCTTATCATAAATGGCCATAAATTAATATATATTTAATTATTAGAATTAATACCAATAATTTAATAGCTAAATTAAATTATTAGAATTAATACAAATAATTTAATACCGAAATTAAATTATTAGAATTAATTCCAATAATTTATGGCAATATTAATACTAGTAATAAATCTCTCCTATTTAATACACGATTTTTACACCTATATAAAGAGGTCATCCTTATTCATTCTCCTCACACTTGAACACTTCTCTCTCTCTCTACTGCTCCATTTCCCGGTGAAGCTCAAAACAGAGTTTCGACTTAAACATTTTTTTTAACCTCGGAAGGATAGGTCAAGCACTTTAGAATCGATGAGAAGACAACTATCTAATAGCAAACTCCAGTCAATCCGAGAATCGCTGGAGAAGCGCCGACATGATGGAACACTGAAGCAGCTCCGGCGGACCAAAACTGCCCTATTTCGGTGAAGCTGAAATCAGCCATTTCGAGCCCTCCTCAAACCAAACCAAGCCCTCCCAACACTTCCTAGGCCCTCCCACGGCCAAATTAGGACTGGAAGGTAAGCCAATTCGGCTACACTCTACAATTTCCTACCGGTGTTAGAGAGAGAATCGGTAGAATTTCAATAATGAAATTCTAACTTAATTCAGTATCAACTAGTGCGATTCTTGATTCGAGGATGAACCTCAAGATGAGAGCTATCTACCTAGATCGAAAGCTCGGACCATTGTGCCCTCACCGGTGAGAAATCGAAGCTTTCTCTCTCTATAGTCTATTTTCCGGTGAAGCTCCGTTTGAGCTCGTTCCAGCGTTAAAATCTATGATTCAAAGTTTTTTAGAATCGTATGAACATGCAGGAACTCAATTTCAACTCCAATTTCAATAATTAGAAGTGTTGGATCGGTCAATTTGATGAAATCAAATTCGGTAGTGTTTAAGAGTTAAAAATGGGGGAAAATTGGGGATTTTCAAAATTCAAAGGGCCAAAATGCAATTTTATGAAATTGAGGGTCAATAGGGCATGAAAATAATGTTGGAGGATCAATTGAGGAATTTTGGAATTTTTGGGGCAAAACTTACCATTTTTGTAAAGGAAGGGCAAAATGGTAATTTTGGAAAAATTGGGGGACCAAATTGGAAATTTGGGAAATTAAACCCCTTTTTGGTGAAATTGAATAAATTGAGGTCCCAAGATAAATTTTAAATGTTATGGGACTTAATTTGAAGGAAAACCGATATTAGGGACTTAAAGTTAAAGAGAAATAACTTTAGGGACCTAATTGCAAATAATTAAAAGTTTGAGTTTTCTCGTTCATTGGAAATGAACGAAGGCTGTTATGCTGGTTGTGAGTGGAAATTTTATATCATACCCGGTTGGGAATGATAAGTACCTTGGTATGAAAACCCACTATTAAGTGGTATTTTAAACATCACTACTTAGAGGAAGTGATGTGAAAATCATGCGAAAAAACTACTTACCGATTGTAAATAGATCATACCCGGTTGATATGATGAGACTTACTCGAAGGAAGTTGAAAACCCATTCATCGGTTATGAACAGAGGTGTCCTTGTACCCGAGCGGTATAATGGAGAAAACATATGTTTTGTCGGAAGTGCTCTCCCCTGACTGTGTGCCAATGCTTAAACAATTTGGGAGACCTTCTCAACGGAAGCTCGAATAACTCTGATAAGCCGGGGGCCTCGGTTTTTTAATTTGGGGGCTAAATGCCCAATTTTGAAAATCTCGTACAGTGGGCCCAAGGCTAATTGGCACGAGCAAAAGCTCGTAAACGAACATGATATATGTGCCATAAAACTTAATAAGTGAATTGTTTGGCCATGGTACCAAGATAGGACCGACATGCTCAATCAACTAGCGGCAGTGCGACATGATAGGTCGACGAACTAGTCAAGACAAACAATTGCGGGTTGAGTTGAGAGTCGGGGCTGTTGGACCAGTGGCACCACATATTACATGGTTTGATAAAAAAATATTGTTTGTACTTGCACTATGAGTACGGGATCATCAAGATGCCCATGAGGAGTAGTGATGTGTCTTAAGGGCCCTGGACGACCCAGTGAGTATAAGGGCAGATCGTCGTTCTAGGTGTTTGTGCGAAATTTGGAGTAGCACCAAGCGCATGGGACTAGGGTGGGGACAGGATGAGGTCTCTGTCCTCATACGGACACGAAGAAGTGATTTCGGGATTGTGGGTCGGATGTCGTGTATATCCACTCATTCCTAGGGTAGAAGTGGTTGTCCTTCTAATCGGGTGGCAGGAAAAGTTGCTCCGAAGCCACTAGCGGGTTCAATAGTGATACTGACTTGCGAATGTGTGTAACCTTCATGATGAAGGATATGTGTTGGGTGATGACACACCGGTAACTAAGAAATAATGGAAAAATCCGAATTTTTTAAATGAAGGGATTTTTGAAAAGAAAGAAGTCTGGCACACTCCATATAAATATTTTTCTTAAAAGTTAAAAGTAGACTTTTAAAAACCTATTCATTGAGTAGTCGTACTCACCCCCTCCCTTATATCCCTTTTAGGAAATCCCAGAAAGCCTCCCCTTAAAGACCGTCAACTAAGATGCATGTAAGACATGTATGTAAAGTTTTAAATTTTATACAGTTTTGATTATGTTATTTCAGGAAAGGGTGCATGTTAAAGGACGCCTTACTCTGTACAGTTTACAATAAGGGGAAACCTTTTAATAAACCGGGAGAGTGGCGGGTTGATCACGGGGATCCGACCAAACCGGGTCGGGGCATGACAGATTGTGTAATCATGAAAACTGCAACGAAAACTTTGAACTTTTTGTAATATGTCCCTTGTGGGGGCTACTTGCAAACACATGATTAAAAATCATGGGAATAGTATAGTTATGAAATGATAGGGAATTCAAACCTTCGTAGTAGAGGTGTACTCACCTCATGGTAAGGGGTTTCGGCTTTGACTTTCCCCTTCTCCTCTTGTCGTGTTTCCTCCACTTGTCTACACAATGTTTAAGGGAGGAGGTGAGCTCATAGCTCAGTGAATGGGATGTTGACATCGCACCACTACATGGCATATGACTGATGCGAACCTCGCCAATATGTTGATAACACCCTACACCAAATATGGCAAGACCCCAAGATTTTCACGACGCAAGTACGAAAAGATAGAATATATCTTATGTATGTGAGAAACAAGGTATGTGATATGTAGACGCCACACCCAAATCCTCTAAGAAGAACTCTTAGAAAACCTCGGGTGATAAGTCTTGATTGCTTGAACACCACAGGTAAAAACCTAATAAGTTCAAAAGTTCTTTCGAGAGAGAAAGAAGACAAAACCTCACATAATTGAATTTCCAAAGTGTCTGTCCTCCAATGCTGTGGAGTATGCCTTTTATAGGCAAAGATAACAATCGAATAGCCTAAAAATAAGGAAAATATATCTTATAGTTACATGTCAATCATATCTAATGTAAATATCTAGGATATTTTAATAACCAATTTAATAATCTAAATTTAACTAATTAAATATCTAATAATCTAAATGTAACTAATTAAATATCTAATAATATCATTTAATATCGTAGAATATTTATTATATTAATAAATCTCTACTTATTAATTAAATCTGGACCTTCTCGTGGGCTTTTCTTGGGCTCTTCAATTGGGCTTCCATTTGGATTTTTGACAATCTCTTTAATCCGCCCATATAAAGCTTGTTTGAATCTTTTAGCCACTTAACCTTATGATTGAGCCCTCTTGAAGTCTCAAATGATCATTTATCCCATTTGGTGACAAAGTGTTCAGCTTCATTGTAGGTTCGGTTGATTGGACTTGTGAATTTGTAGTCTATTTAGTCGGATTTACATCATTCTGCCCCTCTTGAAAATGATTTATTCTTAAATCTTCTCTTCCTTCATCACCAACATCAAAAGATATTAAATTAGAAATATTTATGCTATAGCTAACAGTATATTTGCTAGATAACTTCCTATTGTAATTATTACTACTGAGTTTTAACACTTTAAATAATCACTCTAATTTAAGAAATTTTGATAGTTTTCTATTTATAAACCGTTCATTACTCAAATATAGGCTAATCCAAATTCTTGGATAAAAAATAGCCTTCTTGAAACTCTTGTTGGCTAGATTAATATTTTCTTGATTCTGTCGTTTTTTATCAAATGGATTAAAACCATAGATAATCTCCAATGGTGATAGCTTAGTCACTGAATAAATATAACGATTATAAGCAAACACAACATGTGGTAAACATGTAGTTAAAAATAGAAATTTTGTATGAAACAAAGTATTCCAAGCAAAATTAAGCAATTTAGTATCAATGATTGTAAGTAAGATGTACCTTCCAAATAATGTATCAGCAACAACATTTTGTATACCTTGCTTACACTTGATCACATAAGCAGATGTATAAATGAATTTTACGCAACTTGCATGATGGCACTCGTTCAGCTTGAAGGCAACTCCGCTGGACTTTTCATTATAATATGCAATTGATCTTCTTTCCTGACTTACCAAATAAGGTGTTTTCCAATATTGAATTATCTTAATTTCCTTATCAATTGCAATACCTTCAAAACTTATAACATATCTAGGAAATACAAGTTTATCCGAACAAACAATAAATATCTTAAAATTCTCAAACAAATTACCTTTCCTTAAAACTTTTAACATAATTTTTAAATATTCTGCAAGTTCATTTAAGATCTTATCATATGCCCGAATGTCATCAATATATATATATATAGTCAAACTTTAAAATGATAACATGCAAGATATGGTTCATTGATCTCATGATAGTGTTAGAGGCATTAGTCAAACCAAAAATCATAACCAACCTTCATATAAACCATGTTTTACTTTTAATGAAGTTTTCAATCCATAATTACCTTTCATTTCATTTTGAAAATATTCACTCTTGTGATCAAATATTAAAAACAAATAATTTCCATACAACTCATCTACCATAATATTTAATCGAGAAATAGGGTGAAGATACATTACCTTCGTACAGTTGATGATCTCTTCTTCAAATTTAAGATTTTATACTTGATTTCTCGAACTAGTGGCATACCAAAATTTATCTTCTTAGGAATGAAAAGCTTGAATTCCTACAAAAATGAGATAATATTGCTCGACAAATATTTGACAATTTGGTTAGTAAAAAGTAAATTCTTGTACATAAGTATTGTAAGGATTGATTTTGAAATTATATGTAACACCGTGTTTTTAGTAACCAGAAAAAAAAAGAGAGAAAAACCAAACTGGTTCAGATTAACTATATCCCATTAGAACATCGAAGTTCAGCGTTCTTACATGAGAGTAGTGTTAGGATGGGTGGGCTCCTAGAAAGTATTCATTTTTTATTTTCTCAATAGTTGTCAAGGCATATTGTTTTAGAAATCCAAATGTAATAACATACTAGCACTAATGCATCAGATCCTATTAAAACATTAAAGTTAAGCGTGCTTGGATGAGTAGTGCTAAGATGGGTGACCTTTTAGGAAGTTACTTTTTTTTAATAACTCGAAATTTCGGTTAAAATTAGTTTATGGAATTATATTATTAGTTTAAAATTTAATTGATATAATTGGAATAAATTAAATGAAAGGTGTAAATTTTTTTGGTTTAATTAGTATTAACCCTACGTTAAATATCATAAATACCTATATTTATTTATTGAAATTAATACTAATAAATGCCCATTAATTTCCCAAGAATAATAACAACATTATTACCGTAATAATAAATCCTCTCCATTTAATACACAATTCTACTCCTCATCCCCATTCATTCTCCTTACATCTAAAAACTTATCTCTCTCTAATACTCCATTTCCTGGTGAAGCTCAAACCAGAGTTTTGACTTGAGAATTTAGCTCGAACCAGAGTTTTGACTTGAGAATTTTTCTTAACCTAAGAAGGAGAGGTCGGACTCTTTAGATTCTACGGGAAGTCAACTATCTGATAGCAACCTCCATTCAATCTGAGGATCGTTGAAGAAGCGCTGACATAATCAAATAGTGAAACAATACTGGTAGACCGAAGATGCCCTATTTTGGCCTAGATAAAATTAGTCGAATTCAGTCCTACTCTAGCCAAACCAAGCTCTCCCAACATCCCCACAACCATCATATGACCTCAACAATGCCGAAAGGTCAATAGTAGGAATTCTTAATCCTAGAAGGTAATTTAGTAAGAGAGCTACATTTACTAATAGAAAGCTTGGACCGTCGCACCTCCGACATGACAAGTGTGATCGGAACGCTAGCAAGAGAAAACTCATGTCAACTTAAAAAACCAAACGTGGACGAACACGTAACGGTTAATGGGTGAGTGAGCTAATTTACACATCATACCGGTTGGGATGATGAACACTTTTATTTAAGGAAAATCTACTTACCGATTGTGAGTGGGCTTACTAATGTCATACCCGGTTGGGATGATAAACATAGTTTAAAGTTAAAAACCACTTACCCGGTTGGGGATGATAAGTATCTCAAAATGAAAATACACTACTTAGTGGTATTTTAAACATAACAACTTAGAGGAGTGATGTGAAAATCACGCGAAAAAACTAATTAGCTAAGTAGATTATATCCGATTAGTATAATAAAACTTACTCGAAAGAAGTGGAAAACCCCTTCATTGGTTATAAGCGAAGATGTCCTTATGAACGAAAATAAATTTTGTCGAATGTGCTCTCCCAAGTAACGGGTGTGTGTACGTGATCTTTAAGACATACAAGAGGGGTAGTGATGTGTCATAAGGCCCTGGACGACCTGGTGGATATAAGGGCAATTCGTCGGACTAGATGACCTTGCGAAGCTCGACGTAGCTTCAAGCGCGTGATACTGGGATGGGGTCGGGATAAGGTATCTATCATTATAGGGATATGGAGAATTGATTTCAGGATTGAAGATTGGATATCGTATATATTCACTTATTCTTAGGGTAGAAGTAGACGTGATTCTATATAGGTGGCCGATAAATTCGCTCCAATACCATAAGTGGGTTCAGTGGACGGGCTGGCCTTTAATTGTGTATTTTTACATTCATGATAAAGAATGTGTTAGGTGATTAATAAAAAATGGTGAAAATTTGAGATTTTTAAAATTGAGAAAACCTAAAGGAAATTAAGGAGTATGACCCACTCCAACTTAAAAATGTCACCCGGTAGGTACTTTTAGAAAAAGATATTTGAGGAAAAGATATTTAAAAAAAAAAGAGTTTGGTACACTCCAATTAAAGTTGTTTTGTTTATTAAAACTCATTACTAAACCCCACTCACTGAGTTACAGAACTCACCCTATCTCTTATATCAATTTCAGGAAAATAATAAAAAATAAATTTTAAAAATTTACATATATATGAACTATAAAATCAGGTATATCTATTTTTTATTTTATATAATATTATTACAGAAAAAGTTTAAATCACATTTTACTTCTCTAAATTTTAAAAATTTTAAAGGATAACCCTTGGTAAATTAAGAAAAGTGATGGGTTGAATACAACCAAATGGAATCGTAGCATAATATTATCTTTCTTTATCTCATTTTTTATTTAAATAAAATTATTTTTACTATATTTTCTTTTTATTATAGTTTTTTTAATTATTTTCAATTATAGTTTCTCTTTTCAATTTCAACTATAATTTCTCTAATTCTTTTTAGATATTATGTTTTACCTCTTACTTTCAACTTGTAAAATAAAAGTAATAAAGATATTAGGATATTATTTATTACAAATAAATACTTATATGTTAATATATAATAAGTAACTTATAAGATTTTCCCAATACTAAATTATATAATATTTTAGCCTAATATTTATTACAAACATAGATTGATACTAAATCATATAATATTTTATCCTAATATTTATTACATACATACATTAATACTAAATCATATAATATTTTAGCCTAATATTTACAACACTATTAAGTTGATCATTTAGAATTTAAATTTAATGTAATTTTAAAAAATACATTATATATAATACCAATTTCTTCACAAACTCAATATTAACAAAATTATTTCTTTACATAATATTATATCTTTATTAATCTTACTTTTTCTTTATATAAAATTATTTTTACTCTTTTTTCTTTTATTATAGTTTTCTCTAATAATTTTCATTTCTATTCTTCAATTTCAATTATAATTTCTCTAATTCTTCTTCAATATTACATTTTATCACTTACTTTCAACTAAATTTCTCTATTAAACTTATAAAGTAAAAGTACTAAAGATATTAGCATATTATTTATTACAAATAAATACTTATATATTAATATATCATATTTAACTTAATTATCTCACTTATAAGATTTTTTCAATAAAATATTATATACTATTATATTACATAATATTTTCAACACTATCATATATTGGATTACCTATAGTTTAAGTTGTGATTTTAGAAAATAAATTATATGTAATACCAACTATTTTTAAGTTGTGATTCTAGAAAATAAATTATATGTAATACCAACTTTTTCACAAATTTTTAATAGTATTTTTTTATTTTTGGACCTTATGATCAACGGTCTTTTAAATATTTCTCCCGAACATTCTTATTTTATAATCAAATAATTTTTTCTTATAAATTTAAAACACTCTTTTCTTTCTCCATCACAACCCATACCCTAACCACTCATTCCCTTAAGTCCTATATGGAGTACATTTTTCCTTAAAACATCTGTCATACTAATTACGAGGATTCTAAATCACTCTGGAGCCGGCTAATTCTTAATATATTAAAAATATTTAAAAATTCAATATTGAATTTAAAATTAAATAAACTCAATAATTATTTTTATGTTGACCCCTTAAAAATTTCAATTATAATTATAGTATCAAACAATCATTTAGTGCTGTTATTTAACTCCTAATCTTGTGAATGTAAGAGAAGAAGCTGATGTCAACACAAAATCTCTGAGTTTATCAGACCCCACGACAATCACAAAAGATTAGGGAGTATAGTTAAACTCAATAAGGTGAATTATTTATACTAAGATAAAGAAAATGTTTATAATGAATATCTCAGAGAGATCCAGTAATTTCATAGAATGTGGACCACAAGTAGGTTCTTCCTGCGAGCAGGAACTTGTAGCTACCCACATCTCATTACATAGAAACATCATCATAGATATCTCCAAACCGTAATCTTAAATTAATATAAGGATTTATAATATTGTATGCAAACCAAACGAAATTTAATTCATCCTATTTATAAAAAATATTTAAATAAGAATAGTCATAAATTTCAAAAAAAAATACTAGATCTACACAGAAATAATCTCAGACATATCCATTTTTTCCTATGTAATTGGACACCAAGTAGGTTCTCCCTGCAAGCAGGGACATGGAGCTACCCAACCCTCGAGACATGGATGGATCATCATCGACAAAGTTCAATTTATCATGTAAAAAAATGATAAATACTAAAGCATTGAAACAATATTTACTTCCAAAAAAAATAAAAAAAGATGAGAATCAATGATTGCAAGAAAACTGATCAACCAATGTAAAATATCATAAAAAGGCTCAGTATATAGTACAGCTCTATCAATCAAGAATTCTCTGAAGCAGAACTGGCATTTAAAGCTGAATATAGTCATCATAGCCCAACGAGTAATTACAAAAAAGATTAAAAAAAGATACTTAAAAAATAATTATTTTTAAGAAAAACGTTGAATTCTAAATAAATTGATTAATTTTCTTTCAACATCAGTAGTTGTTGAAAATCATCAATTCGAACCATGAAAACTTACAACTACTACAAATGAAAAAATTGAAGGATCAATATTGAAAGAAAGAGAAAATTTTCCAACGATTGAAAAACTATGGCGGAAGTTTTTGGAAGCAAACTAAAGGGAATACACTAAGCCACCACGTTAACTCCGCTGATATAGTTACTATTTGCCCCCATGACTAGCCTTATTTTCATGATTTGTCACCGACGAAAAACAAGCTAAAGGTGTGTCGAGGCAAAACTAGTATAATTAAGATGTTGCGGTCTAATTGACACAGATCAGCCATTTATTCAAGAGTGAGCTGATCTGCAACACAGACAGCAATCTTCTAGCACAAGCATTGGGGCCATCATCATCACTATAATCTTCAGAGAAGCCCGGGGTGCTTCGTGCGATAAAACTAAAATTGATGTAAAGAGAGCATTTAAGGCACAGATTCCTTACAGACCTCTCGTTGCAGCTTCAAGGACAATTTCCGTGGGCAACAAATTCTCTTCTTCTCTAGAACCCGTCGACAATTGTTACAGATCTCAAGAGTAGGCGCTGATGGAGATAAGTTCACAAGTCTCTTCAATGGCAACAGGTTGGCTATATAGTAGTTTTTGAACAGCGAGAGGTAACTCAAACCCTAGCCCGCGCAGTCGGCAGTCTATGGGCCCTTATCTACATTTCTAGGGGCCATATTAGGCCAGTGTAAACCAAACCAAGTCCATTTCTTTTTTCTTTAAGTTAAAAGTAATTTGAAGTAATTAAATTGATAATATATCCCTCTCAATACTTTTTTTCATTTTATTTCTCAAAAAAGGAGGGAATATAAATTAATAAAAAGGGTTGAACAAAAAATTATAACCCAAAATGTTAATTTCATAATAAAATATAAATATTAAAATAATAATTTTCTCCATTTACCTTTATAATACGATAAAATAATAATAATAAATTCATTATTTTACTTTGTATATTCTCTAATGGTGAATTTTAATCTAAAAATAAATTAAAATTAAATATTTAAATTCAATAGAATACTTTACCATTACTATATGTATTAATATAACTATGTGTGGGAGTAATAATTTTTTTAAACCACCATTATTCTCGAGAATCATTGGCAACTAAAATTAAGAGAGTTAAATGAGCCCCTCGTGCAATATTATTATAGGTAGAATTCTTTTGTTTGTTTCCAACCAACCTTTCATAGAAGAATTGGTGCACTTACCAATAATGTGCATTCTAGCATGAAGGGTAAGGAAAATAATATACATGCAATTACCAATTATATTCAATAAAAGTCCATCATTTAGTAAACCCCTTTAGTAGTATTCAAGATGTTTCTCTTACTTTGCATTTTAGTTTTATAATAACGGCATAATTTAAGGTAGGTAGGATTATAAGAGGATTATAACTTATTCCCCTTAAAATTTGTACTTAAGTTTGGTGGTCAGATTTCAAATTTATGGAGAATTACAATGGTTGGTCAAGAGTAGCGAGGTAATATAACTTGGCGAGTTTACAACTTAGTGAATAAATATAACTAACATAGAGACTTTTTAATATTTAGTCAACCTATACTCAAATTTTTCTATAATAAATGTATCTATGGATATTTTTAGAAATCTTTTGACAAATGCGTTAATATTAGTATATAATTTAAAATTTAAATATTTTAAAAAATTTTAAGATTTCACAACAAGATTGTATTAACCAAGTTAGCTTTCACAATTATATTCATTCCATTATTGAAAGGTCACATGTATGTAGCATTGTGATACTCTCCATTTTCGCTTATAATTCGAACCAATAGTCCTGATTTGAGTATTTACCCCCTACCACAAGTATGAATGAATCATAGTATCTATGCGACGATCTGTATTAACCAAGTTGTCCACCATAAGTTGTCTGCTATTGAGATATAAGACATTTTTCCTTCACCTCAGGTCTAATGTGTATTAGACTTTTGAAGTACTACTATCTAGTATCATCTACTTTACTATCCATTAGTACTTGAGATCATCACCACCCCTCATTAGTCGTTTCACCACCCCATTAGAGTTGGCTTACTATCTAACCAATCACACTACTATTATTTTTGGGACATGGATCATTTCTTAGTTTTCAAATAATACAAGATGGTACACGTTTTCCTTTGGGTTATGACTTATTCTTCTCAAATGATGGCATTTGACCCACTTTCACAAGTGCTTTCAAAATATGTCACTAGGTCCATTTCTCTTTGAAAATAATGTGTGTCACACCAAAGTCCAGTTTCCTTGGCTGGACCTACGTACACCATGACATACACTTACATCATAGTCCTAGTATGAATAAGACTCAGAATAAGCACTTGACAAACTTTTAAAAGATACCTTAAAAATCTAGGAATGTAACTGTACTGAATTATGTAAATGTCTACCTACTAGACTTTGGTCTTTAACAATCCTTTTTACTTCGATCCGAGCTTCTTGCAGGGATTTAGGGGAGGGGTGTGTTGACAATGTAGTGAGTAGATTTTGTATAGCAACCAGATATCATAGATTCCAAATTAGTAGTACGCTATGATATGCATGAGGGATTTCTATTTAGGGAAGTGGTTCATAAGGTTAGGGATTTAGGTCTTCAGATTCTTGTCTTTAACTTTCATGGTTTAACACAGTAAATTTGCTCCATTAGGTAGGAATCACACAGTCACATAACATAACTCACTTATATTCCACTTGTGGCCTAGAGTGCATTTACAAACCACTAGTTTGTGTGGACTAATGTGTCAATGTCAGACTACCGACATGAGCACCACTACCCAACCCGTAAACATAATCAAGTTTGTCTGCTATTGAGGAACGAGACATTTTTCCCTTCACCAATGTTTAGTGCACATAAGACTCACAGAGCCCTTGACATAATGAACCAACGTAACTTCCCTTGTACTAACTATTAAACCAAAATGTCATATTAAATCAATTGCTGCAAATTCATACACTACTACATCAATGACACCACCTCCTATTTACAAGCAAATGATGTCATCACCACCATGACAAGCAAACTCACTTGCTGCAGCCTCTTACATCACATCCACTAGTACAAGTAATTGATATAATCACACCTATTCAATTTGTCATTTAGTATACTATATGTATATATATATATATGTAATCCTTGTTATTCAATGAAACAATGTGAAGAAATTTTATACACTACTAGTGCAATACATCTTTTCTTCCTCTTCTTCTTACACTCTTCTTTAAACATGGTATTAGAGTTTGATTAGCTTTACAACATTTTTTTGATCTACTCATCCCTTTCAATATCCAATCTTTCTCTTCTGTGCATCTCTTCTGTACAAGGAGCATCGTTACAAATTTCCCAACTTTCTCATTATGTTAACCTGCAAGCAACAAGGCGACAATGAGCTCATCATTCACAGTCACTCTTCCTTTTTCCCTGCCAACATTGCCAGTCAAACTCAACAGCACTAACTTCTATCTTTGGAAGAGCAACATGAGCCACCTTCTTCAAGCATATCGACTTCTTGTATATGCGGATGGCTCCTTACCTTCACCTTCCCCCTTTCTAATTCAGAAAACAAATACTAATGATGAAATCAAGCTACCAAACCCATAATTCGAAAAATGGAATATTCATGACAAGTTCTATCTTACTGCTATACTAGCCTCTTTGAGAATAGTGGTAAATCTTCAAGTAATCGGAGCTGCCACGACAGTCGAAGCCTAGAAGCAGCTTGATATCCTGTTTACTCACAGGTTCAAACACAATAAGACATCTTGGACCAACAATGGAGGGATCTGAAGAAAGTTGATCTTCCTATGTCCACCTACTTATCATCTATCAATGCCCCGACCACTAGCTTTGCCTAAATTAGGCATCCTAAAACTAATAGAGAAATAAAAAAAACAAGATACTCGGAGGACTAGGATATGATTAGGAATCACTTACACTCGGATTATCAACCACCATCGACACCATGACAGTAGATTATGTTAAATCTCTTCTTCTTGCACATGAAGCACGTCGAATGTTCTTGTACGACTCGCCAACACCTAGTGTGCCACTATCTGGTCTTCTCAAAGGTGTACAAAGTTCAAGTCCTCCCATTGCAGCACTTTCTCGCCATCGGAAGGGCCTCCTTCCTTCTCCATTGCTTGGACGCACCGTTGGGATGATCAATCACAACCTCAGCCCTGCCAGATTTTCGCCCAAATCTTTTGATCATCAAGTACGCACATCCAGAGGTAGCTATGGCAGACAATCTAAACCGCATCATTTTGGTCACTCTAACAATTATCTATCTTCTCAAAGGGAGGTTTCTCTTCAAGCCTCTCAATGGTAGGCCATGAGCCTTCCTTTCAGCCTAGTCCAAATAGCCCTCGACATGGGGTTCCTAGAAGAAAAGATTTTTGATACCATTCACAACGGCCCTTCATGACATCCGAATTTCGACCTAATCTTCCTACAGGCCAGACTTGTCAATTATGCAATTATAATGATCATATTGCACCCACATGTCCAAAATTGAGCGTGATTAAATAGTGAAGCAGCTTTGGTGAACCAAAGTTGCCCTATCTTGGCCGAGTTGAAATCGGCCAATTCAAGCCCTCCTCAGGCTAAACCAAGCCCTCCCAACACTTCCTTAGCCCTTCCAAGGCCAAATTAGAATCGAAAGGTTAGCCAATTCGGCTCCCCTCTACAATTTCCGACTGATGTTAGAGAGAGAGTCGACAAAATTTCAATGATAGAATTCTAATCTAATTCAACATCAATTGATGTCATTCTTGATCCTAGGAGGAACATCAGGAGGAGAGCTACATACCCAGATAGAAAGCTCAGACCACCGCGCCCTCACTGGTGAGCAATCGAAACTTTCTCTCTCTACAGTCTATTTTTCGACGAAGCTTCATTTAAGCTTGTTCCAGCGTTAAAACTTACTATTCAAAGTGCTATGGAATTGTATAAACATGTAGAAACTCAATTTCAACTTCAATTTCAACAATTAGAGGTGCTTGATTGGTCAATTTGATGAAATCAAATTCAGCTGTGTTAGTGAGTTGAAATTGGGGGAAATTTTGGGGAAATTAGGGATTTTCAAAAATTCGAAGGACCAAAATGCACTTTTCTAAAATTGAGGGTCAATTGGGCGTGATAAGAATGTGAGTGGGCTAATTTACACTTCATACCCGGTTGGGATGATGAGCACTTTTATTTAAGGAAAACCTACTTACCGGTCGTGAGTGGGATTTTATATCATACCCGGTTGAGAATGATAAGTATCTCGAAATGAAACCAATTATTTAGTGATATTTTAAACATCACAACTTAGAGAAGTGATGTGAAAATCACACGGAAAAACTACTTACCGGTTGTAAGTAGATCATACCCGGTTGGTATGATGAAACTTACTCGAAGGAAGTGGAAAACCCGTTCATCGGTTATGAGCAGAGATGTCCTTGTACTCGGTAGGTATGATGGACAATTGAAAACATATTTTTGTCGGAAGTGCTATTCCCTGATTATGTGCCAATGCTTAAACGACCTTCTTGACAGGAGCTTGAATAGCTCTTATAGGCTTAGGGCCTCGATTTTGGAACTTGGGAGATAATATGCCCGGTTTTGAAAATCTTGAACAGTGAGACATAGGCCAGTGGACACGAGTAGGATCTCGTAAACAAACATGAGATATGTGTCATAAAACTTTAATAAATGAATTGTTTGGCCTTGGTACCAAGACATGACCGACATACTCAGTCAACTAGCTGTAGTGCGACATGACAGGTCAACAGATCAGTCAAGACAAACAGCTGCAGGTTGAGTTGAAGGTCGAGGTCATTGGACCAGTGGCACCACAAATTATATGGCATGATAGGAAAATACTGATTGTGCAAGCACTGTGATTATGGGACCATCAAGATGCCCAAGAGGGGTAGTGATGCATCCTAAGTGCCCTAGATGACTTGCTAGGTATAAGGGTAGTTCGTCGTACTAGGTGGAGTAGCATTAAGCGCATGAGACTCGGGTGAGGACGGGATGAGGTCTCTATCCTCATATGAACACGGAGAATTTATTATAGAATTGAGGGTTGGATGTCATGAACATCCACTCATTCTCAAGGTAGAAGTGGATGTGTTTCTATCTAGATGTCTGGTAAAGTCGCTCCGACACCACAAGTGGGTTCAGTGGACGTACTGGCCTGCGAATGTATGTTTGACCTTCATGATGAAGGATGTGTGTTGGGTGATGACACACCATGATTAATAAGAAATGATAGTAAAAACCGAGATTTGAAATGAAAGGGTTTTTGAAAGAAATGAGTCTGGCACACTCCAATACAAATATTTTTCATAAAAGTTAAAAGTTCTAAAAACCCATTCACTAAGTTGTAGAAACTCACCCCTCTTTTATATCCCTTTTTTAGGGAAAGAGGAAATGATTAGGAGTAACACAGAGCCTTACCCTCTGTCAAGTATGCTTAATTTTCCTTAATCTTGCATTTTATTTGATACATATCTTTCCAGGGGAACAAGGTTAAAATTACACCTAGCACATCTTGAGTTAAAGAGGAGGAAACTCCTCTTAAACCGAGAAAGTAGCGAGTTGTTCACGGGGATCCAACCAAACTGGGTTGGGGCGTGACAACTTATAACCAAGAAGGACGATTACTAAGAACCTAGTATAGTAGCTCCACAAGCTGAAACTACTTCTTGTAATAGGGATAATGTCCAAAACGTATTGTCACGCCCCGACCCGGTTTGGTCGGATCCCCGTGATCAACCCGCCACTCTCCCGGTTTATTAAAGGGTTTCCCCTTATCGTAAACTGTAAAGAGTAAGGCATCCTTTAATTTGCAGCTTTTTCCTAAAATAGCATAATAAAAACTGTATGAAATTTAAAACTTTACATACCTGTCTTACAGGCACCTTAGTTGATGGTCTTTAAGGGGAGGCTTTCCGGGATTTCCTGAAAGGGATATAAGGGAGGGGGTGAGTACGACTACTTAGTGAATGGGTTTTTAAAAGCTTTTGACTTTTAAGAAAAACATTTATATGGAGTGTGCCAGACTCCTTTGTTTTCAAAAATCCCATCATTTAAAAATTTGGATTTTTCCATTATTTCTTAGTTACCACAGTGTGTCATCACCCAACACACATCCTTCATCATGAAGGTTACACACATTCACAAGTCAGTATCACTACTAAACCCACTAGTGGCTTCGGAGCGACTTTTCCTGCCACCCGGATAGAAGTACGACCACTTCTACCCTAGGAATGAGTGGATGTACGTGACATCCTACCCACAATCCCAAAATCACTTCTTCATGTCCGTATGAGGACAGAGACCTCATCCTATCCCCACCCCGGTCTCTTGCGCTTCGTGCTACTCCAGATTTCGCACAGACACCTGGAACGACGAACTGCCCTTATAGCCACCAGGTCGTCTAGTGCCCTTAGGACGCATCACTACCACTCATGGGCGTCTTGATGATCCCGTACTCACAGTGCATGCACAAACAATATTTTCTTATATTACCATGTAATTTGTGGTGCCACTAGTCCAACGGCCCCGACTCTCAACTCAACCCGCAGCTGTTTGTCTTGACTAGTCCGTCGACCTGTCATGTCGCACTGCCGCTAGTTGACTGAGCATGTCAGTCCTATCTTGGTACCATGGCCAAACAATTAACTTATTAAGTTTTATGACACATATATCATGTTCATTTATGAGCTCCTGCTCATGCCAACTAGCGTTGGGCCCACTGTACGAGATTTTCAAAATCGGGCATTTAGCCCCCAAGTTCCAAAATCGAGGCCCCGACCTATTAGAGCTATTCGAGCTCCCATCAAGAAGGTCTCCCAAATTGTTTAAGCATTGGCACACAGTCAGGGGAGAGCACTTCCAACAAAAATAGGTTTTTACTGTCCATCATACCGACCGGTATAAGGACATCTCCGTTCATAACCGATGAACAGGTTTTCAACTTTCTTCGAGAAAGTCTCATCATACCAACCGAGTATGATCTACTTACAACCGGTAAGTAGCTTTTCCACATAATTTTCACATCACTTTCTCTAAGTGGTGATGATTAAAATACCACTAAACAGTGGGTTTTTATATCGAGGCACTTATCATCCCCAACCGGGTATGATGTTAGTAAACCCACTCACCCGTTAATGCCGTGAATTCCACTAGACTGGCTCTTTGTATTCATGCGAGCTTGTCCTTGCTGGCGTTCTCGGTATTTAACATTGCTACACGATATGAACAACCTTGTTCATTATTACTCGGCATAATAGCCTTCATTCATTAATGAATGAGAAAACCCAAACTTTTAGTTATTTGCAATTAGGTCCCTAAAGTTATTTCTCTTTAACTTTAAGTCCCTAATGTCGGTTTTCCCTCAAATTGAGTCTCGTTACTTTTAAAATTTATCATGGGGCCTCAATTTAATCAATTTCACCAAAAAGGGGTTTAATTTTCCAAATTTCCAATTTGGTTCCCCAATTTTTTCAAAATCACCATTTTGCCCTTCTTTCACAAAAATGGTAAGTTTTTCCCCAAAATTTCCAAAATTCCTCAATTGGTCCTCCAACATTATTTTTATGCCCAATTGACCCTCAATTTCATAAAATTGTATTTTGGCCCCTTTGAATTTCGAAAATCCTCAAATTTTCCCCCAATTTCAACTCTTTAACACTATCGAATTTGATTTCATCAAATTAACCAATCAAACACTTCTAATTATTGAAATTGGAGTTGAAATTGAGTTTCTGTATGTTCATACGATTCTAAGAAACTTTGAATCGCAGATTTTAACATTGGAACGAGCTCAAACGGAGCTTTGCCGGAAAACAGACTGTAGAGAGAGAAAGCTTCGATTACTCCCCAGTGAAGGCGCGACAGTCCGAGCTTTCGATCTAGGCAGATAGGTCTCGTCCTGAGGTTCATCCTAAAATCAAGTATTGTATCAATTGATGTGGAATTGGATTAGAATTTCGTCACTGAAATTCGGTCGACTCTCTCTCTAGCACCGATCGAAAATTATAAAGGGGAGCCAAATTGGCTTACCTTTCGGTCCTAATTCGGCCGTGGAAAGGCTGAGGAAGTGTTGGGAGGGCTTGGTTTGGCCTGAGCAGGGCTTGAAATGGCCTATTTCAGCTTGGCCAAAATAGGGCAACTTTGGTCCGTCGGAGTTGCTTCACTATTTCATCATATCGACGTTTCTCCAACGATTCTCGGATTGACTGGAGTTTACTATCAGATAGCTGTCTTCTCCCCGGTTCTAAAGAGCCTGACCTTTGTTCAAGTTGAAGCTTTGGTTCGAGCTTTACCGGGAAATGGAGCAGTAGAGAGAGAGAGAGAAGTGTTCAGGTGTGAGGAGAATGAAATGGGGATGACCTCTTTATATAGTCGTAAAACCCGTGTATTAAATGAGTGAGATTTATTACTAGTATTAATATTGCCATAAATTATTGGTATTAATTCCAATAATTTAATTTCAGTATTAATTCCAATAATTTAATTTCGGTATTAAATTATTTGTATTAATTCCAATAATTTAATTTAGGTATTAAATTATTGGTATTAATTTCAATAATTAAATATATATTAATTGATGGCTATTTATGATAAGCCGTACATTCGCATAAAAATTTTTGACTGAAATTTCGGGTGAAGTCACCCATCCTCATACTACTCTAAGGTAAGCACGCTTAACTTTGAAGTTATTATGAAATCTAGTTTACCTGAACCAATTTGGTTTTTGTTTTCTAGTTTGTATTTAAGTTTCTTTTCCAATGTTTAATAAATCCTTTGGATCGATCGAAAGTTGTAAATTTTCATATTGCTTATTCCCAAATGTAAACCGGTTTAGTTTTTTTATTCGGTTTGACCGGTTCTTTTCCCGGTTTTCCTTAACTCAAATGTGCGGAGTTTACACGTATTGTACCCCTTATTAATAAAAATTTTGATTTTTCCAAAACTCTATTCCTCAGCTAGATGAGGAGGTGTCATGGAAGATAAGAAGGACTAGAGGAAATACAACAAAGCATAATATAGATAAAAGGAAAAGAGAAGTAGAAATAATGTCTTGGATGAGAAATGTTAGGATCAAGGAAGGACCGGTAACTAAAACCATGGAGCGGGTTAAGTAATCTGTTTGTAAGGAGGTCAAGAAATAGCAGGAAAAAAAATTTCAAACTTCTTTTTAAGAAGGTCAAACATGAGACGAATACCATAAGAATTGAGGTAAGGTATATGGGAAGTACACCTAGAATCCCCTTAGAAAGGGAAAATGCGGAAAACGTCCTCTGACAACTTTAGGGTAGGACACAGAAAGAGTGAAGAGGGAAGAAATGCGCTAGGAAAGGGAACTCTGGGGGGATGTATACGACTAAGTACCCCTTGAATGGACCATTGATGGGCAGTTAGACATAACATGGAGTGCAAGGAACCAACCCATAATCAGGAACTCCTCAAAGGAAGGATAAGGAACAAAAAGGGAATTGGAGGACAGTGAAGGATTAAGGGCGGATGACCGATGGGTGTAAGAAAGGAAAGAAGAAAAAGCCTTTAAGGAGTGTTAGGGAGGTTGAACATGAAACTCACAGGATGAAAGTCCCTAGGTAGAAGGATAAAGGTAGGAAGTGGGACCATAAAAAAAGGGAAATTCCCAAGCTAAAGAACCAACAGATGGATCATAAGAGGCTTAACCTGAAATAAGGAATCTCATAAAGGGGCATAACTGGTTAAGGATGTATTGGGATGGCCAAGTGTAACCGACTTTGGAAAAGTAAAGGAGTCAAATAGAGGCTCCAGGCGAACCTAGCGGAAGGAAGCAACTAGTAACAACGGACGATCAAGGAGAATCAACGACGCCCTAAGAAGGACCGAGAAGTAATAAGGACTACACCCTGAAGGGAAATATAATGGACATTAAGAACAAGTAGACTCGAGGACAACTATCTCAAGATAATTAAATAAGAAGAATAGTAGGGATGATGCAATTAACTAACTGACCATCAGGAAGGTCACAAATTTAAAATCCAGCAAAGAAGGGAGAGGTGGAAAGGGAAAAATTTTGGTAAATAAGGATGAAGGAAATCCTTAAAGAGATCAATGACCAAGACCAGATTAATGACCAAACTCTAGCCATAAGAAGGTTAAGTAAACCTCTCACAGGATGATCAAGAGATCTTGAAACAAGGAGAATTTGTGCTCTCACTAAAAGAAATAGAAGTGTAATGGGGTACAAGTGGGAATGAGGATGGAGTACAAAAGATGTGCCCACAAGGCTTCAAGAGTAAAGGTAAGCAGGAGAGGATGACATCAAATGATGTCATTTAAGGTTGGATGTCCTCAAGGGTGAATGAAAAGGGATGTCAGGAAACCTATAGTGGGAAAAGATCCACAAGAGTAACATGAGTGTTATTAAGAATGTGATAAGTGGATTTTAGGGAGAAATCGGAAAATATCCTTATAAAGGATTCATCAAAAGTTTGGAAAGCTGAAAAGATATACAAGAAACCTTATGAATGATACTTGGCAAAGGAGCCAAAGGAAATAGAAAGAAATATGTAATTTCCTTACCTTAAACCTTTACATATGGAACGCCATAAATATAAGTACTTTCATTTGAAGTACCAAAATTTTGTACTAAATGAAACCCATGAAGGGAAATTTTATTACAAGTAATAAGAAACTTGCTTGACTACCAATTATAACTACAAGGATGTTGTGGAAAACTTATAAGAGCCTAACCTAGTTGATGAGATGTAACGGATCTGGAGCATGAGTCTAAAATAAGAGGTTCTAGGAAATGTGAGACAAAGGGTTAATAAATCAAACACTCATGCAATACACATAGAGTACCTTGATTTGAATTAATGGACGCAACCAATGACAAATTCGAACGTGAGTGAAATCTTCAAATACCAATGAAATTAGTTCGGGGGGGGGGGGGGGAGGGGGGCATTAAAGGAAAGGCAGTCACATATGCCCGAGATAAAATTTTCTAAAGAGATAGACTTATTAAATATGCAAAACAAGTCCAATGAGATGAAAATCTTCAAAAAAATAGAATGACTTATAAAGTAATAAGTCGTAATGGAGAACAACGAAATGGTTATAAACGAATATCTCAATACCAAAGTATGTGAAGAATGGAAAATCTTGAGAATGATATACCAACATGTCATGACATGAGGAAGGACATGATGGTGGACGATGGAGTTAATAAAAATGTACACGGTATCGTAGACCCAATAAGTTGGTACAATCTTTGTGAAAAAAGGACCCTAAAATGGGAGGATATAGTCCAATGGTGGATGCATGACCCGGTGGAGGAAAATTTGTTAAAGATTTTTAGAACCTTCGTTGGATTAGAAGGTGTCAAATCAACCTCCTAAAGGAAATGAACAACTAGTAAATATAAAGACCATGTGATCATAGAACATCAAATCTCTAAAGAGAGATAGGTATTTGAAAAATACTCTAAAAGTGATATTTCCTTTTGAATGATATATAAACAATGCTCGCCTAAGAGGGCAAAAGTTTTATGTAAACACTAAGTGATCGATTAATATATAAAGATACCATTAACCTGGTGTGCAATTCAACCTTATAAGAAACCTCCAATCGGAAATTTTAACCTATAAGAATGTATGGTAGAATACCCAATTTACTTTGGATGAATTAGATAAGAGAACCTGAGTAAAATTGTCTACTAATAAAATAAATAGTCTTGAGAAAAAGTAACATTATCTTGAAAAGTTATTGTGGTAAAGTAAACAAATGTCTCTGTAGAAAGTTATTGAAAATGAAATCACATAAGTACACAAAAAAGAGTAAGAAGTAGAGACTAATGTTGCATTAGTTTTGGGGACAAAACTCCTAAAAAGGTGGGGAGTAGTTATCACGCTGTGTTTTTAGTAATCGGAAATTTTAGTCGAAAATTTTTCTGAAATTGTATTAATGTTTAAAATTCAATGAATATAATTGGAATAAATTTGATTTAAAATAAAATGAAAAGTGTTGTTTTGACAAAAATAAATAACTCGATGGAATGGATAGGGTAAATACCTAGTAAATTTCTCTAGGTGAAAATAATGAGATAATTATGTAAATTTGGTTTAAAACGAAACTATTAGCACTTTGTAGTATTAATTTTACGCCTCTACCTTAAATACCCATAAATTAATACCTACATTTAATTATTATAATTAATACCCATAAATTAATACCTACATTCAATTATTTGAAAAAATACCCATAATTTAGTAATAAATTTTCCTCATTTAACAAACAATTTTACAGATATATAAAAAGCTTAGAACAATTTATCAGAGCGACACCAACTAAGCTAAGAGAGCAATTAGAGTAGAAGAGAGCTACATGGTCCACTAGTCCTTGTTCACACCTCAAACATCATATTTGCCATGATCACATTAGATCTAACAGATTAATACTCCCTACCTATGAAATTCTCAATCTCAACATCCACCATGCAAAAACCAAATTTAAGGAAAATGGGGAAGTATCAGAGTAGAGAAACACCAATAAGACCAATCAGGGAAGGGTACCTGGAAATCTCTCTAGGATGAACATATCTCTGGATAAAAGGTGAGTGGGCTAATTTACACTCCATACCCTGTTGAAATGATGAGCACCTTTTCTAAATTGGAAGCCACCGTGAGTAGGATTATTCACATCATACATGGTTGGGATGAAGAGCACCTCGTAAATAAAAAACCACTCTTATGTGGAATTTTTAACATCACACCTAGTTGGGGTGATGTGAGAACTACACGGAAAAACTACTTATCGGTAGTAAGTTGATTATTCCCGGTTGGTATGATGAACTTCCTGAAAGGAAGTAGAAAATTCGCTTACCGATTATAAACGGAGATGTCATTACAACCAGTTGGTGTGATGGACGAGTTGAAAAATATTTTTTGTCAAAAGTGCTCTCCCTAACTATGTGCCAATGCTTAAAAATTTTGGGAGACATTCTTGAAGAGAATTGGAATAGCTCAGATAAGCCAAAGGCCTAGATTTTGGAAAATTAGGTACAGTGGGCCCAAGGCCAGTTGGCATGAGAAGGAGCTTGTAAACAAAAATGATGATAAGTCATGAAAATTATAAATGATTGATATATGTAATTTGGCCATGGTACCAAGACATGATTGACATACTCTGTAACCCCCGTACTTTTGAGTTAAAGAAAATTGGGAAAAGAACCGGTCAAACTGAGTAAGAAAATTGAGCCGGTTTACAAACCCGATCATATGGGAACAAGCAATTTGGAAATTTACAACTTCCGGGTGATCCAAAGGGTTCATTAAACCTTGGAAAATAAATTTAAGACAAAATAAAAGAGAAAAACCAAATTGGTTCAAGTGAACAAGATCCCATAAGAACTTTGAAGTTAAGCATGCTTGCTAAAGAGTAGTGTGAGGATGGGTGACCTCTTGGGAAGTATGATTTTTTTTTTGTAACCCAAAATTTCGGTCAAAAATTTTTATGCGAATGTACACCTTATCACAAATGGCCATAAATGAATATATATTTAATTATTATAATTAATATCAATAATTCAATAACTAAATTAAATTATTGGAATTAATACCAATAACTTATGTCAATATTAATACTAGTAATCAATCTCTCCCATTTAATACATGATTTTACACCTATATAAAGAGGTCATCCCCATTCATTCTCCTCACAACTGAACACTTCTCTCTCTCTCCCCTAGGGACATTTTTCTGTGTTTGCCCCTTATGAGAGAGTTCTAAGAATGCTTCTCATATACCTTATCCCTATAAATGAGGTATCCTTCTCGGTTTGACCTTCTTAAGAAGTTTTTGTATTCACCTCGTCTTTTCTTGACCTCTTTTTGAATCGTTTATGTAACCTGCTCCATGGTATCGGTCTCCAATCCTTCATGTCTTTCGTGACCTTTGAGGAGGTGTTGCCCTGAATCTATGAGGTGTGGAACACCCCTTCTTTCCTTACACCTATAATAGTTCAACTTGGTACTTGTCCTTTAGTAGGGTTGGGCATCTCTTCACGTAATGTCCCATCGTTATTCCCTTACATAAATTGTTGTGGTTCTTCCTTTCCTTCTAGTGGGGCTTTTTCCAGGGTCATGGTAAGAGTCCTCCTAGGTTTCCTGATTCATCTTCCATCACTCGGATGCGACTCTTCCTTAGTTTCTAGGTTAGTGTGGGTTTGCTTTATTTTCCTTAGGCCATATTCCCAATAAGATTGCATCATCAGGAGAGAGAGTTTTGAGAATTTGAGTATTTTATTAATAGGGGGATACAAAAGATTAGGCTTTCAGCCCTATCACAAGAAATGGTTGCAAAATAACTAAGGAGCTATAGAATTCTTGATAAACGTCTACATCCATACGTAGAGTTGTGCCACCAATAGGTCATAGCACCATTCTCCAGGATACTTCCCCATTTGGTCTTTTGACATTTCAGCCTGGTCTCAATCATTTGGGAAGCTTCTAGGGTTGTCTCCCTATGGAGGTAGGGTGTTGAGTAGAGCCATTCCAAGTTTTTTTGGTTCCTCTCCTGGGAGCCATCTAAAAATTTGAGGATAAATCCTATTAGTTACTATATTTTCTAGTCTTAATTATGTATTCGAGGAAACAGGCTATGATACCACTCTAGTTATCATGCCCCAACCCGGTTTGGTCGGATCCCCGTGATCAACCCACCACTCTCCCGGTTTATTAAAGGATTTCCCCTTATTGTGAATCATAAAGAGTAAGGCATCATTTAACCTGGACCTTTTTCCTGGAATAGCATAATCAAAATTGCATGAAATTTAAAACTTTACATGTCGGTGGCCTCAGTTTTGGAACTTGGGGGCTAATATGCCCGATTTTGAAAATCTTGGACAGTGGGCCCAAGGCCAGTTGGCACGAGTAGGAGCTCGTAAACAAACATGAGTTATATGCCATAAAACTTTAAATAAAGGAATTGTTTGTCCATGGTACCAACATAGGATCGACATACTCAGTCAACTAGTGGCAGTGCGACATGACAGGTTGACGGACGAGTCAAGACGAACAACTACAGGTTGAGTTGAGAGTTGGGGTCGTTGGACTAGTGGCACCACATATTATATGGCAAAATGAGAAAATATTGATTGTGCATGCACTGTGAGTACGAGACCATCAAGATGCCCAAGAGGGGTAGTGATGCGTCCTAAGGGCATTGGACGACTTTGTGAGTATAAGGGCAGTTCATTGTACTAGGTGACCGTGCGAAATTTGAAGTAGCACCCAACGCATGAGACTGGGGTGGGGACGGGATGAGGTCTCTGTCCTCATACGGACATGAAGAATTGATTTCAGGATTGAGAGTCAGATGTCGCAAATATCCATTCATTCTCAGGGTAGAAGTGGACATACTTCTATGTGGGTGGTCGGTAAAGTCGCTTCGAAGCCACAGGTGGATTCAGTGGACGTACTGACCTGCGAATGTGTGTTTAACCATCATGATGAAGGATGTGTATTGGGTGATGACACACCGTGATTGAATAAGGAAATGGTGATAAAAACAAAGATTTCAAATGAAATGGTTTTGAAAGAAAGGAGTCTGGCACACTCCAAAAATCTATATTTTTCCTAAAGTTGAAAAGTTTTGAAAACCCATTCACTAAGTAGTCATACTCACCCCTCCCTTATATCCCTTTCAGGAAATTTTGGAAAGCCTACCCTTAAAGACCATCAACTAAGACACCTGTGAGATAGGTATGATAAATCTAAATTATTATGCAGTTTTTATTTATGTTATTCTAGGAAAAGGTGTAGGTTAAAGGAAGCCTTACTCTTTACGGTTTATAATAAGGAGAAACCCTTTAATAAACTGGGAGAGTGGCGGGTTGGTCACGGGGATTCGACCAAACAGGGTCGGGGCGTGACAACTAGAGTGGTATCAGAGCCTGTTTCCTTGAATACATAATCAAGACTAGAAAATATAGTAACTAATAGGATTTATCCTAAATTTTTCAGATGGCTCCCAGGAGAGGAACCAAGAAAACTAGGAATGACTCTACTTAACACCCTATCTTCATAGAAAAAAAACCCTAGAAGCTTTCCATGAGGCCTGGGATGAATCCCAAAAGACCAAATGGGGAAGTATCCCAGAGAATGGTGCTAGGACCTATCGATGGCACAACTCTAAGTATAGATGAAGCCATATAACCTTACATAGAAGGGTGCTTATCAAGAATCCCATAGCTCCCTAGTTATTTTGTGACCATTTTCTGTAATAGGGCCAAAACACCCAACATACTGTACTACTCTATTAATAAAGTACTCCCAATTCCTAAAAATGTTGTCTCCCAAAAGGATGTAATCTTGTTAGGAAGATGGCCCAAGAGAAAACCAAACAAAACTGCGATTCCATAGACACCACAGATATCAAGGATAAAGGAAATAAATCAAGGAGATTATTATGCAAAGAAGGCATGACAAGAAAACTGTCATGGTAAGAAGTGTAGGAGAATTTGGGGGTAACTAAGCAAGGAACAACCTATTATAAAGTACAAAGGAAATAGGACATGAAATGAAGGACTGTCCCACACCACTAGGATTTAGAACAATACTTTCCAAGAATAAACACCCCACAACTATAGGAAATCCAAAAGGATACCATCCCAAGGAACACAACTCCCGCTTGTAATTTCAACCACATATAGGAGGAAACTTTTCGAGATCACAGCAAAGTGGCAGGAAGGAAAAAGGGCTGAAGGTAGGACCTTGATAAAACTTTACATACCTGTCTTACAGGCATCTTAGTTGACGGTCTTTAAGGGGAGGCTTTCCAGGATTCACTAAAAGGGATATAAGGGAGGGGGTGAGTACGACAACTCAGTGAATGGGTTTTTAAAAGCTTTTGACTTTTAAGAAAAATATTTATATGGAGTGTGCCAAGACTCCTTTATTTTCAAAAATCCCTTCATTTAAAAATTTGAGTTTTTCCATTATTTCTTAGTTACCACGGTGTGTCATCACCCAACACACATCCTTCATCATGAAGGTTACACACATTCGCAAGTCAGTATCACTACTGAACCCGCTAGTGGCTTCGGAGTGACTTTTCCTGCCACCCGGATAGAAGTACGACCACTTCTACCCTAGGAATGAGTGGATGTACGTGACATCCTACCCACAATCCCAAAATCACTTCTTCATGTCCGTATGAGGACAGAGACCTCATCCTGTCCCCACCCCGGTCTCTTGCGCTTCGTGCTACTCCAGATTTCGCACAGACACCTGGAACGACGAACTGCCCTTATAGCCACCAGGTCGTCTAGTGCCCTTAGGACGCATCACTACCACTCATGGGCGTCTTGATGATCCCGTACTCACAGTGCATGCACAAACAATATTTTCTTATATTACCATGTAATTTGTGGTGCCACTAGTCCAACGGCCCCGACTCTCAACTCAACCCGCAGCTGTTTGTCTTGACTAGTCCGTCGACCTGTCATGTCGCACTGCCGCTAGTTGACTGAGCATGTCGATCCTATCTTGGTACCATGGCCAAACAATTCACTTATTAAGTTTTATGGCACATATATCATGTTCGTTTAGGAGCTCCTGCTCGTGCCAACTGGCCTTGGGCCCACTGTACGAGATTTTCAAAATCGGGCATTTAACGCCCAAGTTCCAAAATCGAGGCCCCCGGTCTATTAGAGCTATTCGAGCTCCCATCGAGAAGGTCTCCCAAATTGTTTAAGCATTGGCACACGGTCAGGGGAGAGCACTTCCGACAAAAATAGGTTTTTACCGTCCATCATACCGACCGGTATAAGGACATCTCCGTTCATAACCGATGAACGGGTTTTCAACTTCCTTCGAGGAAGTCTCATCATACCAACTGGGTATGATCTACTTACAACCCGTAAGTAGTTTTTTCGCATAACTTTCACATCACTTTCTCTAAGTAGTGATGATTAAAATACCACTAAACAATGGGTTTTTATATCGAGGCACTTATCATCCCCAACCGGGTATGATGTTAGTAAACCCACTCACCCGTTAATGCCGTGAATTCCACTAGACTGGTTCTTTGTATTCATGCGATCTTGTCCTTGCTGGCGTTCCCGGTATTTAACGTTCCTACACGATATGAACAACCTTGTTCATTATTACTCGGCATAACAGCCTTCATTCATTAATGAATGAGAAAACCCAAACTTTTAGTTATTTGTAATTAGGTCCCTAAAGTTATTTCTCTTTAACTTTAAGTCCCTAATGTCGGTTTTTCCTCAAATTGAGTCCCGTAACTTTTAAAATTTATCATGGGACCTCAATTTATTCAATTTCACCAAAAAGGGGTTTAATTTTCCAAATTTCCAATTTGGTTCCCCAATTTTTCCAAAGTTACCATTTTGCCCTTCTTTCACAAAAATGGTAAGTTTTTCCTAAAAATTTCCAAAATTCCTCAATTGGTTCTCCAACATTATTTTCATGCCCAATTGACCCTCAATTTCATAAAATTGTATTTTGGCCCCTTTGAATTTTGAAAATCCCCAAAATTTCCCCCAATTTTAAGTTTTCAACACTACCAAATTTGATTTCATCAAATTGACCAATCAAACACTTCTAATTATTGAAATTGGAGTTGAAATTGGAGTTGAAATTGAGTTCCTGTATGTTCATATGATTCTAAGAAACTTTGAATCGCATATTTTAATGTCGGAACGAGCTCAAACGGAGCTTTGCCGGAAAACAGACTGTAGAGAGAGAAAGCTTCGATTACTCACCAGTGAAGGCGCGACAGTCCGAGCTTTCGATTTGGGCAGATAGGTCTCGTCCTGAGGTTCATCCTAAAATCAAGTATTGTATCAATTGATGCGGAATTGGATTAGAATTTCGTCATTGAAATTCAGTCGACTCTCTCTCTAGCACCGATCGAAAATTATAAAGGGGAGCCAAATTGGCTTACCTTTCGGTCCTAATTCGGCCGTGGAAAGGCTGAGGAAGTGTTGGGAGGGCTTAGTTTGGCTTGAGGAGGGCTTGAAATGGCCGATTTCAGCTTGGCCGAAATAGGGCAGCTTCGGTCCGTCGGAGTTGCTTCACTATTCCATCATGTCGGCGCTTCTCCAACGATTCTCGAATTGACTAGAGTTTGCTATCAGATAGTTGTCTTCTCCCTGGTTCTAAAGAGCTCGACCTTTGTTAGAGTCGAAGCTCTGGTTCGAGCTTTACCGGGAAATGGAGCAGTAGAGAGAGAGAGAGAGAAGTGTTCAGGTGTGAGGAGAATGAAATGGGGATGACCTCTTTATATAGTCATAAAACTAGTGTATTAAATGGGCGAGATTTATTAATAGTATTAATATTACCATAAATTATTGGTATTAATTCCAATAATTAAATATATATTAATTGATGGCTATTTCATAAAAATTTTTGACTGAAATTTCGGGTTACAAAAAAATTATACTTCCGAGGAGGTCACCCATCCTCACACTACTCTTAAGTAAGCACGCTTAACTTTAAAGTTTTTATAGAATCTAGTTCACCTGAACCAATTTGATTTTTGTTTTCTAGTTTGTCTTAAGTTTCTTTTCCAATGTTTAATAAATCCTTTGAATCAACCAAAAGTTGTAAATTTTCATATTGCTTATTCCCAAATGTAAATCGGTTTGGTTTTCTTATTCGGTTTGACCGGTTCTTTTCCCGATTTTCCTTAACTCAAATGTGCGGGGTTTACAACTACGATGTCCCTCTTCGTTCCCTTCCACCAATATCCCTATTTTACGGTGCGATACATTTTCGTACTACTCGGATGCATAGCGTACATCAAGTCATGGGTTCTTCTAGTATTCCCCTCTTTAATTCCTGGTTATTTGGTGCCCAAACCCTCACTTTGAAGGTCATTACCCCATCGCTCCTGACTGCGGTGTTTGGCTCTGAGTTATTCTCATTTTGCTCCCAATGGGGACGAAGTTCCTCATCTTCTTTTTGTAAAGCCTGTATTTGGTCCACTAGACCGGGTCGTACTACTAGGCTAGCTACTAGGTTACCTTGGCACTTGTCCATGCAGAGGTCCATCCTTAAATTTCATAGCTGGCTTAGTAAGGGTAGATAGCTGGTACTGACAAAGGTCACTCCTGTGTGGTACTTACAACTGAGTGCATTTGCCACCATGTTAGCCTTACCGGGGTGGCACTCGATTGTTAGATCGTAATCCTTCACTAGCTCTAGCCACCTTCTTTGTCACAGGTTGAGCTCCTTCTAGGTTTGGAAGTATTTCAGGTTCTTTTGATCGATGTAGATACGACACTATACTCCGTACAAATAATGGCACCATATTTTGAGGACAAACACTATTGCGGCCAGTTCGTGGTCGTGGGTGGGATAATTCTTCTCATGGGGCTTCAGTTGTCGTGGTACATAGGTAATAACCTTTCCTTGTTGCATCAGGATGCATCTGAATCCTTGTCCAGACGCATCGCTATACACCATGTATTACCTAGCATCCGCGTCGGGTAAGGCTAGTACCGGAGCTGTCGTGAGTCAAGTTTTGAGCTCTTGGAAAGACTCTTCGCACTTGGAATTCCACTTGTACTCCACTCCTTTCCTCATGAGGTGAGTTAAGGGGGCTCCTATTCTAGAGAAATCCTCTACAAATTTTCGGTAGTATCCAACGAGGCCAAGGAAGCTACGAATTTCAGTTGGGTTAGTGGGGGCTTTCCAATTTGATATGGTCTCTATTTTGGTTGGATCCACCTTTACTCCTTCCTTTGACACTATATGTCCTAGGAAGCCCATTCTTAAAGCTAGAACTCACACTTAGAGAATTTGGGGTACAACCAATTTTCTCGCAGGGTACTCAGGGTTATCTCCAGGTGTGCCCGATGCTCCTCTTCGGTCCAGGAGTATATGAGGATATCGTCTATAAATATGATCACGAACTTGTCTAGATATGGCTGGAACACCCAGTTCATCAGGTCCATGAAGGATGTAGGTGCATTGTTTAGTCCTAAGGGCATTACTCTGAATTCATAGTGCTAGTATCATGACCAGAAAGCAGTTTTCTTTATATCCTATTCACGAATCTTCAATTGGTGATATTTCGACCATAGGTCGATCTTGGAGAAGTAAGCGACCCTTCTAAGTTGATCAATTAAGTCATCTATCATGGGGAGAGGGTACTTATTCTTAATCGTTACCTGGTTCAATTTCTGGTAATCCATGCAAAGTCGCATACTTCCATCTTTCTTCTTGACGAATAACACTGGTGCACCCCACGGGGACTGACTTGTGCATATGAATCCTTTCTCTAATAGTTCATCCAACTGATCTTTCAGCTCCTTGACCTTTACGAGTGCTTGGGATATAGGGTGAGTGCCTGGTACCACCTCAATTACGAATTCTAGTTGGCGATTTGGGGATAAGCCAGGTAATTCCTTCGGGAAAACTTTCGGGTAACGATTGACCACTGGAATCTCTGTTAGACCCTTCTCTGGCGAGTCCTTGCAAGTGACTTGTGTGAGGAATACCTTACATCCTTTTCATAGTAAGTCCTAAGCTTACATACAAGACACCAGGTGTATTCTGGCCTTTCCTCTGTCCCCTTCAAATACAGCCTCTTTCCTTCTGGGGCCATGGAAGGTTATTCTCTTTTTCCTGCAGTCTACTTGGACTTGATGCGTGCTTAGCCAATCCATCCCCAAAATGATTTCTACTTCTTGTAGCAGAAGAGGAATCAGGTTGGCTGCTAGGGTGGTCCTTCCTATCTGTACTTCACAGGCCTCAATGTATGCGTGCCTTTCTAGTGTTTCTCCTAGAGGGATGAGGATTCGGAGGGGTGGCAAGAGAGGGGAGGTTTCCTTTGGAAGTTCTGGGACTAGGGCTTCCTTGATGAAAGATTGTTCAATTCCTGAGTCCAAGAGGGCGTATCTCTCCTTTCTGAATACTTGGACGAAGCCTAAGTGGGAAATTAACAAAAATTTTCAGGGAATGCATTTTATTAATTCCAAAAGGGGACTACATGACTCTGGTTACAGACTTGACTCATGAGGAGGAGGGTTGGGACATACAGCCACCATGCTGGGGTCCTTCCGAGCTTCTTCCTGGGTCAGGTTGTAAACCCTGACTGGAACTCTTATGGGTGCTTCTCGTCCCCCATTAGTTGGCCTCGGATTTTTGGGCGGTGGTGGTGGGGCGCTTCATAGGGCGTTTTCTCGTGCCTTCGGTGAACTCCTAATCTAGTGTCTGAGTTGTCCGCACCCATAGCATGTTATGCACACTCCTTCATGGTTTCTCTAGCACCGAAGAAAATAGGGGCTTCTCTTCGGAGGGAGCGCATCCATCTCCTTGTGGCCACGATGGCCCTCCTCCCTTCAGGGAAATCTTGGTGGGTTCCTCCATCGAGACAAACCCGGTTCCCTCAGGCCTCCTCAAATGCCCTGTCCCCTATCCTCCATACGTCCCCCCATTTCCATCAGACGGTGCCTCATCTGGACTAACCGCTCGCATTCATGTGCCATGCCAACTATGGCAACTAGGTTAGTGGGGCATCCCAAAACCCCCATTCGGTCTCTTATATCCATATTGAGACTTTCAATAAACTTCTAGCAAAGGTTGGTTGGTCCTACAAGGTCGGGGCTAAAGGGTAGCAACTCGTTGAACCTGGTCTCATATTCCGAGACCATGCAGGCTCCTTAGCGGAGTTGAAAGAATTCCACCTTCTTTTCATTGATGAGGTGGGGAGCCAAGTACTCTTCCAAGTACCCTCTTTCAAACTCTTCCCAGGTAGGTGGGGTCGGGAAGAGGCTTCTAGTGTTGTCCCACCATCTTTTCACGTTGGACTCTAGGAAAAATTTAGTCATCGTAACCATCTCCTCTAGGGGTATAATGATGATACCCATAAACATTTTTAGGCTCACCAACCAGTCCATGGCGGCCCCGACCTCCTTCTCCCCATAGAAGGGCTTACACCCCAATTTTTGGAGTGTCTTCAAGTATCTGGGGATGTTGAGGAGGGGTGGAATAGGTGCGGAAGAGGTTTGGGATTGTACTTCCACCTGGTAGATTTGGTACTCGGAGTCCAGGTGGGGTTTGTCGCTAAGTTGGGGCTCCCCGAACACCTTGGTGAGTTCCTCATAGAGTCATTGGTGTTCGGAGCTGATGCCTTGCAGGGCTAAGGTAGCTCCCGGGAATTCTATCTCCGGAATAGGGTTTTCGGCAGAATCAGAAATTGCTGCCCATGTTCTCTTGACTCCTCGTTTGGGTGCCATAACTGGTTTAAAGTTTTCTTCAATTAGTATTTAGGTTATAAAGTTTTGGTAATGTATCCTGGAAAACCCAAGCTGTGATACCACTAAAGTTGTCACACCCCAGCCCGGTTTGGTTAGGGTTTGATGAACAACCCGCCACTCTCTCGAGCCTCAAGGAGGGGCTCCTTGGGGATCAAGAGAGTCAATCGTATTACCTATCATACTTTCCCTGGATAACATTTAATAAAACTAAAACTTTTTAAATTTGTGTACCTGGTTTTGGGTCTAGGGAGGAAAAACTGGCGTAGTTGCGTTCCTTCCTAAAAATATTTAGAAGGAGGGGGTGAGTTCGACAACTCAGTGAGTAGGAGAAAACTCTTTTATTAATGCTTAATTTAGCAATTTCAATTATTTGATAATGCGGCAATTTCTTCTTGGGTTTCTCAAATCAACAACCGCCCTCCTATCATAGGAAGAATCACACATTCGCAGAACGGTACTCGACTATACCACTTGTGGACCAGGGCGCCTTTACAGTCCACCCTAATAGAGGGATACTACCTCTACCCCGAGTTTGAGTGGACATCAATAGTCTGACATCAAATGACCAAATGTCTCCACCATGTCCGCTCAATGGGACGAAACCTCATTCCCCCTACTACCTTGGTCTCCATGCATAGGAAGCTCCTCGGCTTCACGACCTACTAAATAACAAAATTGCCCTTATGCTCTCTAGGTCGTCCAGTAGTCCTTGAGCTTCATCACTACCTCATGCCAGGTGTCCTGATGGCCCAAACATCATGGTGCAAGCACAATCAACAAGCTTTTTGAATCATTATCTTTGGCCCTCTCACACAATGGTCTGTGAGCTTGGCTTTAGCCCACCATGCATACTGGCCCAACAGTTTCGATGACCTGGCTTCGAAAAAGTAGTGGTTCGGCCCAAAAAGCTTGACAACTCAGCTTGGCTCGATAGGTATCATGCAAGGTTCCCATTATTCATGTCTTTTAACCTCATATATCGTATGTCTGTTTTGGATGGGTCCATGCCCATATCCACCGGCCTTAAGCCTACTGGCATCTTGAGCTTAAGCCTAAAATTAGCTCCCAAATATTTTAAATAGAGTCATCCAGTTAGGGGATGCTAATTCTGAGAAAATAATTTTCAAAGCTAAATCATCAATCCAACCAGAATGGACACATAGCGGTTCCCACTCACCCAGTGACTTTGGCGGGGTCGTGTCGGCGGAGTCTGGCCTCACAGTCTCTCTTTCGGAAATAGGTGCTCGAGTAGTCAGTTCCTACATAGAACGGATGTCCTCGTTAGGGTAATGAACTAAGGAATTGCACTTCTTGGCGTATTTGCATATAAGCCTTCATATTTGGCCTTAATTACACTTTAGTCCCTTAGGTTTGTGCACTTATCTTTATTTTCTTAACTTCCCCTTTTTCCTCTAATTCAGCCCTAGATTCTTCCAATTGTCCTTTCGAGTCAATTTTATTAACCTTGTTCTTGGGTCCCTCTATTTTCTAAAATTGCCATTTAGCCCCCAAACTTTTCCAAATTTAAAATTTGACCCCAAATTCTCAAATTTTGCAATTTGATCCAATTTACCCAATTAACCCTCAATTGGAAGGGAATTTCATACAAGACCCTCAATTGTGTCAATTTTCCATTTAATCCCCAATTTTTGAAAAATCCCCAATTTGCCCAAACTTTTCAAAAATTGCATTTTGGTCTCAAATCACAATTTCATTCAATTGACCCCCGAAACTTGGTTAATTGTCCTCATTCTTGATTTAAATCATCTCCTCTATATTTTCCTCATCATTTCAAGCTTTGAATTGCTCGATTTGGCTTAGAAATGAGCTCAAATGGAGCTTCGCCAGAAAATGCAATCTAGAGAGAGAAAGTTTTGATATCTTTCTTGTGAGGGTCCGGTGGTCGGAGCTTGGGCTACCATCGTGTTGCTCTCATCACGGAGATCCTTCCTGGATCAAACCACGCTTCAATTGATGACCTGAGTAGTGCGAATTTTAGTATTAAATATTTTGTAAAATTCAATTGTGCATAGTGTTTTCCAGTGAAGGGTGGCGGAGGGAGCTTACCTTCTTAGCTCAGGGGGAGGTCAGGACACCTCCAGGTGGGGTGTAAGGGGTCTGTTTTGGCTGCAATTAGCCGAGGGAAGGCTTGAAGTGGGCGTTAGGGGACTGGCTGGTTCCCGACCAAGGAGTGGCAGCACTGTTGGAGCTTCCTCGCTCATAGAAAAATGAATTTGTGAACCGGTTCACTATGGTTCATGTCTGTCCGGTCCGTTGAGAACTACCTGCCCCGATCGAAAGCTCAGACCGCCGCACTCCCGATGGAAAGCTTTTGAAGCATTCTCTTTTTAAGTTTAGTTTTCTGACAAAGCTCCATTTGAGCTCGTTCTGACCTCAAATCATTTGATTGAAAGATCAATTGAATCGTATGGATGTGTAGAAAGTCAATTAAGGGTCCAAAGTGCAATTTCTCAAAATTTAGGGCCAATTGGCCATGAAAAAGATGTTGGAGGACCAATTAATCAATTTTTTAAATTTATTGAGGTTAAATTGCCATTTTGTAAAGTAGGGGCAAAAAGGTAATTTTTGAAAAGTTGGAAAACTTGTACCCCTTAAGTGATTTTGATTAAATTGAGGATCCAAAGTGAATTTTAGAAGTTTCGGGACTCAATTTGGGGAAAATTAGTAGTATGGGCCTAAAGTTAAAGAAAAAGAACTTTAGTACCTAAATGCAAATAATTAAAAGTTTGGGCATTTTGTTCATACGAGAGGAATGAAGGCTATTATGACAAATGTTAATAGACAAGGATGTCCAAAATCGTTTAGGAACATGAAGGACCGGAATGCTAGCAAAGATAAGCTCGTGTGGAGGCAAAAAGCCAATTAAGAGTAATACACTACACTTATCGGGTGAGTGGGATTTTTCACATTATACCCGTTGGGATGATGAGTACCTTAAAAAGGAAAAACCACTACTAAGTGGAAATTTTAACATCATGCCTGGTTGGGGTGATGTGAGAAATACGGGGAAAAACTACTTATTAGTTGTAACCAGATCATACCTAGTTGGTATGATGAACTTCTTGGAAGGAAGTAGAAAACTCACTTACCGGTTATAAGCGAAGATGTCATGGTGTGATGGTTAAGTGAAAAAGTTATTTTGTCAAAAGTGTTCACCCCTTACTGTGTGCCAATGCTTAAAAATTTTGGGAGACCTTCTTGAC
Organism: Trapa bicornis; assembly: GCA_030064425.1. Taxonomy (NCBI): domain Eukaryota; kingdom Viridiplantae; phylum Streptophyta; class Magnoliopsida; order Myrtales; family Lythraceae; genus Trapa; species Trapa bicornis. The sequence goes on from CM057749.1 coordinate 3,453,444, forward strand.
GAGAGCTCGAATAGCTTAGATAGGCCAGAGGCCTCGGTTTTGGAACTTGGGGGCTAAAATGCCCGGTTTTGAAAATCTTGTATAGTGGGCCCAAGGCCAGTTGGCACAAGTAGGAGCTCGTAAACAAAAATAATGATAAGCCATGAAAATTTTTAATTAATGAATGATGTGATTTGGCCATGGTACCAAGACATGACCAACATACTCGATGGACTGGCGGTAATGCGACAAGACTCGGTCGATGAACCAGTTTAGACAAATAGTTGCAGGTCAAATTGAGGGTTGAGGCCGTTGGACTAGTGACACCACATATTAATGGCTTATGGAAAACTTTGTTTGTGCATGCACTGAGGTTCGGGATCATCAAGACGCCCAAGAGGGGTAGTGATGCATCATAAGGGCTACTGGACGACATGGTGAAGATAAGGGCAAATTGTCGTGCCAGCAGTTAGGGAAGCTCGATGTAGCTTCATGCGCATGAGACCAAGGTGGAGTCAAGATGATGTCTCTATCCTCATACGGATATGGAGTTGCTTTTCGGGTTTGAGGGTCAAATGTCATGAACATCCACTCATTCCTAGGGTAGAAGTGGACGGGCTTTTATCTAGGTGGCCAGTAAAGTCACTTCAACGCCACAAGTGGGTGTAGTGGATGGGTTGATCTACGAATGTGTGATCCCTTCATAATGAAGGGCATGTGTTGGTTATTAAACACGCCGATTGTGGATAATGAGGAAATTGGTTTTGAATAACTAAGAATTCAAGGAATAAATGATTTTAAAGGAAATAAGGAATCTCACATTCTCTATTTAAAAACTATTTTATTAAAACCCTTTTTCAAACACCCATTCACCGAGTTATAGAAACTCACCCACATTTTTTATCCCTTTTCAGTAGTAGAGAAATGATTAGGGATAACACCAGGATTTACCCTCTGTCAGGTATGCTTAATTTTTTTTAGCTTGAATTTTTATTGATATATGTTATTACAGGGAACATAGATGAAATTTCCCTAGCTACTCTTGATTTAAGAAAGGGGGAAACCCTTCTTGAACCAAGGGAGTGGCGAGTTGATCACGGGAATCTGATCAAACTGGGTCGAGGCATGACAATTTGAGTGGTATCAGAGCTAAGTTCCCTTAAAACATTATTAATACTATGCCCTAACACTAATAAAACTTTAATTACCGTGCAGTAAGGAGAATCCCAAGAAAGTTCACCATGAAATCCAATCCTCCACACCTAACCCTGAAAAAGACGTCTATCCTTAGGGAGGAAGTTGTTCAATGGTTCCTAAAGGGCGAGAAGAGAGTGACCAAAGATATGGTAGAGGATTATCGAAAACACGTGGGAGCCTTACTAGAACCAGAAGGCATTATGTACCCTCCTCCAAGGTAAGAGGAACATGTTCCTTCCTCTAGGAGCCCAACCCCACTTCCATCCCCACAACAACCGGAGAGAAATCCCACTAAGAAGGAGGCTTAGGACAACTACTGGGATGCATATGCCACCTTCATGAAAGTCCACCAAGTACCCCCCACCGACTCAATCCAGCTTCAATCCCTCTTAATGGATGAAGTGGACAAATGAGTGTGAGGCTAAGGTATTGAGGCAGTACGGACTGGAGGCGAAACATGAAGTTCATCCCATAAGGGAATATGGATGGACTCTAACTAGTTCTCCAGAGCCATCTGATCATGAATCCTACAATCGTTCTAAGGCTAACTCTCGGCCTATGACTCCAAGGGGCTAGGGGGTAGAAAATCTCTGTAATAAGTCAAGTATGGCAAGAATCTGTTTCTTGAATGAATGAAAGTCTAATTTCCCTGATAAAATTTTTGGGTCTCTTTGATGAATTCAAACAATAAGAGTATGCTAATAAGGATCAAAGTAAAGGGTAGAAATCACCTAAGGAAGGAAAAACAAATGGGTCATTACTAGTTAACCCAAACCTTTAAAGTAAGATTACCCTCCAGAGAAGGGACAATAAGACTTGGCAAAGAAGAGACTACAAGAGTTCACCCAAGGAAGACAAATCCTAAATAAGGAAAGGAAGGAGAAGTCTGGAGCAAGGGAAGTGAGCGTCAAAGAGCATGGGACTAGTGAAAATCTAAGGAGTTAAAGAAAGACTCTATGGATAAAAGTAAGGAAACAAGAAGGATTAGACTATCCCAAGAAAACTAAAGGAATGGAAGCTGAACTGGAAGAAAGTAAGAAAGAAATGGAAGCACTAAAGATGTTAAGTCAATTGAGATAAGACAAGGAAAAAGGAGAAAGTAAAGAAGTACAATAGGAAGAAAACCCCAGAAATAATACCAGTACTTGGAAATAGTTAGGATGCAAGTTCTTAGGAACTCAATAATAATAAGGGTACTTTTTGAAGCAAAGAGATGGAATAAAAATGAATAGAAGATAGGGAAGAAATCCAGTGAATAACCATACAAAGGTTAAGAATTATAAGAAAAGAATAAAGGAAGAACTTTCAAGGAGCAGTAGGGAGATTGAACGTGAAAATCTTAGAACATAAGTCCCTAGAAGAAGGATAACGATAGGAAGTGGAACCGTGGAAGGAGGAAGTTCCAAGCATAGGTAACCAACAAAAGAACTGCTATAAAACTAAAGCTGGAATAAAGACCTTATTAAAAAGGCATAGGTGGCTAAGGAAATACCTGGATGGCAAGGTATGATCTACTTTCAAAAGGAGCAGAGAAATCAAATAAGGATTTTAGACAAATCTAGTTAAGGGAAATAAATGCGTAACAACAAGATAATCTAGATGAATAAATGATGCCTTGAGATGGACCGGGAAGTAGTGAAGACTAGGCACTAAAGAGGGAAATGAAATGGATATTAAGGACAATACGACTCAAGAGACGATAGCCTCAAGATCATATGAAAAGGGGAAGGATAAGCTCGAAGTAATTAATGAACTGACCTTGGGAGGAATATAAATTTAAACTCTAGTAAAGAAGGGAGAGAAGGAAAGGCCAAACATGTGGTGATTATAGGTGAAGGCAAAATCTTTAAGAGATCAACGACCAATACCGGATTAACGACCAAACTCAAGACAGGAGAAAATTAAGTAAGCCTCTCACAGTATGATCGTGAGATATTAAAATAAGGCAGATATGAATCCCATCTAAAAGAAATAAATGGATACAAGAAAGAAAGGAGAATGAAGACGAAGTACAAATAAGTTCTCAAGAGTAGTGTAAGTAGGAAAGGATAGCATCAGGGAATACCTTTTTAAGTTAAATATTCTAAATGGCAAAACGGGAAGAGAAACCGAGAGAAAAGAATATAAACTGCCAAGTAAGGAACCTTGGAAGGACAAAAGTGTCCCAAATCAAAAGGTAATGGGATCAACAGAAATGGAGACGAGATAAGTTCATCCAAGATATGTCGATCAAGATGGAAAGACCAAGTACAAAGGAAAGGTACTCAGGAGGACCCAAGGAGCAAGTTAAGTCCAAGTAATGTGTAAGTAAGAAAACACATTAAAGGATGTCGTGCGAGTAAGGAGGGGCTGGATTGGCCATAAAAGAGGAAATAGAGAAAAACACATCTAAGAACCCTTGGAAAAGTTAACCACTCAGTTAGGAAGGGATTTAAGTAAAGGATCATTGACATAAAAAATGGTAGTGATTAACGCTCAAATTGATAGAGCCTAAAGAGAGGACAACTAGACATAGTGTGGAGTACATGAAATGAGATCGATAATTGGAAATGTCTCAGGTAAAGAACAAGGGATGAGACCCAAATTTCAGTTAGAGAAGGATTCAAAAGGAAAAATACCCTAATATAGAAAGGGGTATGAAGAAAGGAAGGAACGAATCCTTCAAAGAAATGATAAGAAGGTTGAGCATGTAGTTCCTAAGATAAACATCTCTATTGTAAGGGACATGGTAGAGAGCAAAATTGGAATGAGGGAGCTATCACAAATATGCAATCGACACATAAGATTGAAGGAGGTTAACTCTTATAAGAATCTTGAAGTGATCACGAGAGAGTAAGATTTAAAAGTAAGTATGTCTAGTTGAAACTAAGGAAGGACATAAGAATGGTCAAAATTGTATAAAAGAAGTTAACACCGAAATCTATGAAGTAAGTAGGTGGTGCTTGAGAGGACCCCAAGCTAAGAGTTTTAACGACAAAGGAAGTGACTACACACAATTATGAATGGGTATCTTGGAACTCACAATCCCAAAATCATGAGTAAAGAACCTCAAGAGAAAGAATTATGCTTTAAGGAAAGAGGGACGTGATTTTAAGGATATAACCTTAAACTTGCAAGTAAGGTATGCTTAGCTAAAGTAAGCTCCATGGAATGACTAAGTAATGGGAAGGAAAAGAAAATTTTAGGTGTGTGTTATAAAAGTGCTAAGTGGAAATAACTGAAATGGTTATATGTCAATAGACTACAAGTTGATATCAAGGGAAGTTATATCTAGTGCGTAGGATGTTGAATAAGTTTCGGGGACAAAACTCCTAAAAGGAGGGGAGAGTTGTAAACCACATCCTTTGGAGTTAAGGAAAACCGAGAAAGAACCGGTCGACCCAAGTGAGAAAACCAAACTGGTTCACGAACCCCAACCACTAGAGAACGGGCAAATTGGGAAATTTACAACTGCCGATTGACCCAAAGAGTCATAAAAACCTTGTAAAGGGGCTCCCCTCTGTAATTTCTGATCAATGTTAGAAAGAGAACCGAGAAACTAAACTGTCCAAATTCTCCCTCAATTTAACATGAATTGATGTCATTCTTTATCTTAGAAGGAACCTCAGGACGAGAGCTACTTGCCCCGATCGAAAGCTCAGACGTCGCATCCCAGACGGTAAGCTTTGGAAGCTTTCTCTCTCTAAGCTCAATTTTCCGGCAAAGCTTCATTTGATCTTGTTTCAACCACAAATCATGCGATTCAAATCTCAATTGAATCGTATGGATGTGTAGGAGCTCAATTTTACCTTCAATTTCAACAATTAAACCCGATTGAATGGTCGATTTGATGAAATCAAATTCAGCCAGTTTGAAACGGGGAAATTAGGGGAAATTTTGGGATTTCATAAAATTGAAGGACCAAAGTGCAATTTCCCAAAATTGAGGGCCAATTGACCATGAAAAAGATGTTGGAGGACCAATTGATCAATTTTTTTAAATTTATTGGGGTCAAATTGTCATTTTTTGTAAAGTAGGGGCAAAATGGTAATTTTTAAAAAGTTAGGGACCAAATTGGAAATTTGGGAAACTTGAACCCCTTAAGTGATTTTGAATAAATTGAGGACCCAAAGTGAATTTTAAAAGTTTCGGGACTCAATTTGGGAAAAATTAGCATTAGGGGCCTAAAGTTAAAGAAAAAGAACTTTAGGGACCTAAATGCAAATAATTAAAAGTTTGGGCATTTTTGTTCATACATGAGTAACGAAGGCTATTATGCCAAATGTTAATAGACAAGGATGTCCAAAATCGTTTAGGAACACGAATGACCAAAATGCAAGCAAAGATAAGCTCGCGTGGATGTAAAAAGTCAATTAAGAGTAATACACTACACTTATCCGGTGAGTGGGATTTTTCACATCATATTTGGTTGGGATGATGAATGCCTCGGAAAGGAAAAATCGCTACTAAGTGGAAATTTTAATATCATTCCTAGTTGAGGTGATGTGAGAAATAAGCGAAAAAACTACTTATTGATTGTAAGTAGATCATACCCTGTTGGTATGATAAACTTCCTGAAAGAAAGTAGAAAACCCATTTACCAGTTATAAGCGGAGATGTTATCACACCCGGTTGGTGTGATGGACAAGCGAAAAAGTTATTTTGTCAGAAGTGCTCTCCCCTAACTATGTGCTAATGGTTAAAAATTTTGGGAGACCTTCTTAACAAGAGCTCGAATAGCTCAGATAAGCCAGAGGCCTTGGTTTTGGAACTTGGGGGGCTAAAATGCATGGTTTTGAAAATCTCGTACTGTGGGTCCAAGACCAGTTGGCAGGAGCAGGAGCTCGTAAACAAATATGATTATAAGCCATGAAAACTTTTAATGAATGAATGATGTGATTTGGCCATGGTATGAAGATAGGACCGACATACTCGATGGATTGGTGACAGTGCGACAAGACCAGGTCGACAGATCGGTCTAGACAAATAGCTACAGGTCGAGTTAAGGGTTAAAGTCGTTGGACTAGTGGCACCAAAGATTAATGGCTTATGGAAAACTTTGTTTGTGCATGCACTTAGGTTCAAGACCATCAAGACGTCCAAGAAGGGTAGTGTCATGCCTCGACCCGGTTTGGTCGGATCCCCGTGAGCAACCCGCTACTCTTTCAGTTTATTAAGGGTTTTCCCCATCTTTAAACCTTAAGAAGTAAGGCGTCCTTTATACATGTACCTTTCCTAGAATAACATTAATAAAAACTGAATAAATTAAACTTACATACATGTCTTGTAGGTTTAGCTAGCAGAAGGTTTGTAGTTAGGTTTTTCCGTCGGTTACCTGAAAAGGGGTAAAGGGAGGGGTGAGTTCGACAACTCAGTGAATGGGAGTTTAAAACATGAGTTTCTATAAAATAGTTTGAATTAGAGTGTGCTAGACTCCTTATTTTCTTTAAAACCATTATTTTCTTTAATTTCCGATTATTCAAAACCAATTTTCTCACAATTGGTGTGTTAAACAATCAACACACGCCATTCATCATGAAGGGATCACACATTCGCGGGGCAGCCCGTCCACTGCACCCACTTGTGGCGTCGGAGTGACTTTATCAGCCACCTAGATAGAAGCCCGTCCACTTCTACCCTAGGAATAAGTGGATGTACACCACATCCGACCCTCAAACCCAAAAAGAAACTCTATGTCCATGTGAGGACAAAGACCTCATCCCGACCCCACCCCGGTCTCATGCGCATGAAGCTACATTGAGCTTCCCTGACTGCTGGCATGACAATCTGCCCTTATATCCCCCCATGTCGTCTAGTAGCCCTTAGGATACATCACTACCCCTCTTGGGCGTCTTGATGGTCCTGAACCTCAGTGCATGCACAAACAATAATTTTTCATATAAGCCATTAATCTTTGGTGCCACTAGTCCAACGACACCGACCCTCAACTCGACTTGCAACTGTTTGTCAAGACCAATCCGTTGACCGGGTCTTGTCGCACTAGCACCAGTCCATCGAGTATATCGGTCCTATCTTGGTACCATGGCCAAATCACATCATTCATTAAAGTTTTCATGGCTTAACATCATATTTGTTTATGAGCTCCTACTCGTGCCAATTGGCCTTGGGCCCAGTGTACGAGATTTTCAAAATCGGGCATTTTAGCTCTCAAGTTCCAAGATCGAGGCATCTGGCCTATCTAAGCGATTCGAGCTCTCGTCAAAAAGGTCTCCCAAAATTTTTAAGTAGTGGCACACAATAAGGGGAGAACACTTCTAACAAAATAACTTTTCACTCGTCTATCACATCGACTGGGTGTGATGACATCTCCGTTTAAAACCGGTAAATGGGTTTTCCACTTCTTTCCAGCAAGTTCATCATACCAATTGGGTATGATCTACTTACAACCGATAATTAGTTTTTCCACATAGTTTTCACATCACTCCAACCTGACATAATGTTAAAATTTCCACTTAGTGGTTTTTCCTTTCCAAGGTATGCAACATTCCAACCAGGTATGATGTGAAAAATCTCACTCACCCGATAAGTGCAGTATATTTTCCCTAAGATGGCTTTTTGCCACCATGAGAGCTTATCCTTGTTGGCATTCCTAGTCCTTCGTGTTCCTACATGATATGAACATCCTTGTTCATTAACCATTGGCCTGATAGCCTTCATTCCTCACGAATGAACAAAATGCATATAATTTTAATTATTTGCATTTAGGTCCCTAAAGTTCTTTTTCTTTAACTTTAGTTCTCTAATACTAATGTTTCCCCAAATCAAGTTTTAAAACTTCTAAAATTTACTTTGGGACCTCAATTTATTCAAAATCACAAAAAGGGGTTCAAGTTACCCAAATTTCCAATTTGGTCCCCTACTTTACAAAAATGGCAATTTTACCCCAATAAATTCAAAAAATCAATCAATTAGTCCTCCAGCATATTTTTCATGGCCAATTGACCCTCAATTTTGGAAAATTGCACTTTGGTCTCTCAATTTTACAAAATTCCCAAATTTTCCCCAATTTTCCCCTTCAAACTGGTCAAATTTGATTTTATCAAATTGACCATTCAATCAGGTTTAATGGTTGAAATTGAAGGTAAAATTGAGTTCCTACACTTCCACACTTCCACACGATTCAAACGAAGCTTTGTTAGAAAATTGGACTTAGAGAAAGAAAGCTTTGAAAGCTTACCGTCGAGGGTGCAGCAGTCTAAGCTTTCGATCGGGGCAGGTAGCTCTCATCTTGATGTTCCTCCTAGAATCAAGAATTTCATCAATTCATATAGAATTGAGGGAGAATTTAATAAGTGAAGTTTCGCCGGTTCTCTCTCTAACACTGATCAGAAATTACAGAGTAGAGCCAAATTGGCTTACCTTTCAGCTCTAATTCAGTCTTATGATGGCTGTGTAAGTGTTGGAAGAGCTTGTTTTGGCCTAAGAATGGCTCAAATCGGTCATTTTTAGCTCAGCCAAAACAAGGCAGCTTCGGTCCACCGGAGCTACTTCATTGTTCGATCACACCAATGCTTCTCCCGTGATCCTCGGAGAAAATAGAGACTATCAACAGGTAGATGACTTCTCCCTGAATCTAAGGAACCCAACCTCGCCTTCTTTGGCTTAGAAAAACTCCAATGTCGGAGCTCTGGTTCGAGCATCGCTAGAAATTAGAGCAATAGATGGAGAGAGATGTTTTCAGGTGTAAGGAAGATAAATGAGGAGAAACTCATTATATAGGAAGCTGTAGATTCCTTGGTCATTCGATTGGAACCTTTATGGTGATCATTCATTTTTTGAAACTCTGGAACAGAGACTTTTCCTCTTCGTTAGCGCTGCTCGATTTTTCGGCGAGTGAATAGTTCTGTAATCTAAAGGAAAAAGACGACACTGTTCCGAACAGGACCGGACCGGTCCAAACCGAGTTCAATACTTAAATCGACTAGTTTAGGCCCAATTCAACCAAGTTTTTTAGAATTAAAATTTTTCTAAATTCATTCTCTATCAAATAGTGGCTTCAATTCTCCAATTTGAATTTTCTAAGCCACCTAGAAAAATAAATTTAGAAACCGGTTCAATAGTGGTTCAAACCGGTTCAAGTCCGGTTCACTTGAACTGGTCTATGTTTCTCTTCCAATTCATCTTAAAGTCCTTTTCCATGACTTTTATCTCTTTAGGTCACTCGGAATTTGTAAATTTCTCATTTTGCTCTTTCTCTAATGGTTGGGGTTCGTGAACTGTTTTAGTTTTCTCATTCGGGTTGACCAGTTCTTTCCTCGGTTTCCTTATCTTTAAGAGATGGGGTTTATAGGTAGTGATGCGTCTTAAGGGCTACAAGACGATATGATGGAGATAAGGGTAGATTATCGTGCCAATAGTAAGGGAAGCTCGACGTAGCTTCATGCGCATGAGACCGGGGTGGAGTCAGGATGAGGTCTCTATCCTCATACAGAGATGAAGTTGCTTTTTGGGTTTGTTAGTCGGATGTCGTGAACATCCACTCATTTCTAGGGTAGAAGTGGATGGGCTTCTATCTAGGTGGCCGATAAAATCGCTCCGATGCCACAAGTGGACGATTCATGATGAAAAACGTGTGATCCCTTCATGATGAAAAACGTGTGTTGGTTGCTAAATACACCGATTATGGATAATGAGGAAATTGGTTTTGAATAATCGAGAATTCAAGGAAGAAAGGATTTTAAAGTAAATAAGGAGTCTGACACACTCCAAATAAAAACTATTTTATTGAAACCCTTTTTCAAACACCCATTAACTGAGTTGTAGAAACTCACCCACCTTTTTTATCCATTTTCAAGATTAGAGAAATAACTAGGGAGTGATGGGTTAATTACGAGGATTTGATCAAACCGGGTTGGGGCTTGACATTTATGATATGTCAATACTATAGTAGTGAGGGATCCACTATTGTAGCATCATGAGGTGGTGGCAGTGACAATCATCTGACCCAAGATGTTTGGTTGGGGCATTACAAAAAAGGTAGAGTCATGATGAACTAAATGGAGATTATTAGAATACACAACAGTATGGTGACAAGGTAAAATTAGAGAAAGGGGAAGACTCAAATGAACCTTGACAAGAGATCATTTCTCCGTAAATGAAAGTTTTGGGAACAAAACACTTAAAATGATGTGGAGTATTTTAACATCGGAATTTTTTAAACCAATTGGCCTTGAAAACTAGTGTTGAACTAGGAATGAAATTTCCCTCCAAATAATGTCCCTTGATCGAAAATCAATGATCAGGAAAAGTATGATTGAAAATTGTTTCAAATTGAGATTCAACCTGCTTAGGGCACAAAACCTCCAATTTTTAGAAAAGATTATAGAAATCGAAAAATAGCAATTTGTGGGCCAATTAATATGTAATTGAACAAAAAAGTTTTGGAAAAATAAATGGGGCCAAGACTGTTCAAATTGGAGGTGAATTGGCTCGAAGATAGAAAACACATATCAAATCAGCTCATAATATAAAACTCTAATTTTTAGAATGGGCTATAAAAATTAGAAAATAGAAATTATTTAGTCGTATTTGTATAAAGAATTTTTAGATAAATAAATTGGAACAAGAACTATTCGAATTGGAGGTGAACTAGCTAGGACACTACCAAAATCGACCAAACCGACTGATTTATTCGTCAGAAATCGGTTCACTACAATGTGAACTCGGCGACAGTACGACGGGCGCACGACACGCATTGCGCACAAACGTTCATTTCTTCTTTCTCGCCCGATTGCTAATCCGAAATCTCACCCTAATTTGATCAGAAACTAGATTTTCAATCAAAAGTAGTGTGAGTTATGACCCTAACATCTAAATAGATAATATAAGCCGTAGTCTTGCTCCCGTCAACCGACCACCAGAATTGTCTTTGAAAGCCAAATCCCTCAGTTTTTATTGACCTCACTTTCAAAAGAGATAACTTTCAACTCAAACTACCAAACTTTGTGATTAAGATGGTGTTAGAACCACACAGAAGCCAGCTTTCAAATCACACTAACATCTGTATGCCTTCTACTAGTGTTGGCGTGATCAAATATTAATACTACTACCTCGGCTAAAAATGGAGCAATGCTTTCCCAAGCTAACCTTGACCTCTCTGACGGTGAACTACAACCCAAAATAACTCCAAGGAGTCCTCTCGATCCCCTCTAACCAACACCACTGGCCCTTTGAGTTAAAGGTAAGTCTCATACCGTGAAAATTCTTGGAACCTCCAGCGGCACCACTATTTTTAAGGTTTTTTTGCGAATCATATTTTTCATGTGAATCAGACCGCCATTTGGGGTAGTTCAAAAAGCTATAAATGTGCAAGGGAGTCTAATTTCCAACCCCACCCATGGCTATGACCGACTCACCCTATTTGGTGAGTTCTTAACATTTTTCTGAACTTTGTCAGTTTTTCGACGTAGGCTTGATCACAACCGAAACGACAATGTTTCGATCGAGACTGTCCGGTAAGTGACTGTGGGGACCTGGGGAATAATATGAGGAACTTATAAATTGTTTTGGAAAGTTTATGGATGTGTTTTAAGGTAAAAGAAAGGTGGGGGACAAAATGGAATTTTAAAAAAAGTATATAGGTAAAAATAAAATGTCTGAGAAATGGAGACCCAAATGAGACTCGATAAAAGTTTAGGGGCCTAGAATGGGGCTTGAGAAAACTTAGGGACCTGAAATAGAGCTTGAGAAAACTTAAGGATCCGAAGTAGTGGCATGAAAGAGGATACGGACCTAACTGAAACTTTTAAAAGTTTAGGGGCAAAATAGTAAATATTATTATGTTTGGGTTGAAAGGTAATTTATAATAGTTTGAGTATCCAAATGAGACCATAGTAAGTTAGGGGACCTAAAATAAAGATATGAAAGAGTTTAGAGTTTCAAAATTAATAAGTAGAAAGAGTAGGGGTATTATGGTTATTTTAGAAAGTTCAAAAACTAAAATGTAAAAAGTGAAAAGTTAACGTTCTAGTAAAAAACTTGACATAATTTGGGGTTTTATGATAAATATTGTTAAATAATGGTGAAAAATATAGAAATATCGAATATTATGTAAACGGGTCGTATAAACGAGCTCATCGACACGTTAATCGAATAAATCCGACCCGATGGATAAAACCATAATTTGTGAAAAATTATGATGTGATACTAAAGTTGTCATGGAAAACCAAATCTAACCCATAAATATTATTTAATTTATGTAATTAAAACTTTCACTCAAATATATAGGAAATTAAGCTTCCCAAGACATTAAAAAATACTCAAGGATTAACAAGTCCCAAATAAAATAATTAGTGGAATTTACTAATGGTAAGTTCGATTCAACTGACCGACCGCTACACTTTACCGTACTTAATGAAACTATGATATTGCGCATGAAGTGATTTAAAGTATTATGATATTGCGCATGTAGTGATTTGTAAAGTATTTTTTAAAACGTAAAGGAAAAACTAAATTGATGTATACTCACCGGAGTAAATGAATCATTGAGATTATTTATCTAAAAAGAAGGGTTAAGGAACCCATGTTAAAGATATGCATAATTGCTTGTTATATGAGTGTATAAATCCATAATTAATATAATAAGTGGAGACGTTGGTGATGCGAGAAAAAATAATGTGTTATGTGTAATACATAATTTTGGACATTGCTTAGTATATATTATTATTATGACATGAGGCATTTATCTACCTACCATGAGTTAAAGGTAAGTCTTGTATTGTGAAAATTCTTGGAACCTCCGGCAGCACCACTATTTTTAAGGTTTTTTTTGTAAATCATATTTTTCATGTGAATCAGACCGTCATTTGGGGTAGTTCAAGAGGTCATAAACGTGTAAGGGAGTCTAATTTCTAACCCCACCCATGGCTATGATCGACTCACCTTATTTGGTGAGTTCTTAACATTTTTTCTAAACTTTATCAGTTTTTCGACGTAGGCTTGATCACAACCGAAACGACAATGTTTCGGTCGAGACTGTCCGGTAAGTGATTGTGGGGACCTAGGGAATAATATGAGGAACTTATAAATTGTTTTGGAAAGTTTATGGAGGTATTTTAAGGTAAAAGAAAGGTGGGGGGACAAAATGGAATTTTAAAAAAAGTATATAGGTAAAAATAAAATGTCTGAGAAATGGAGACCCAAATGAGACTCGATAAAAGTTTAGGGGCCTAGAATGGGGCTTGAGAAAACTTAGGGACCTGAAATGGAGCTTGAGAAAACTTAAGGACCCGAAGTAGTGGCATGAAAGAGGATACGGACCTAACTGAAACTTTTAAAAGTTTAGGGGTAAAATAGTAAATATTATTATATTTAGGTCGAAAGGTAATTTATAATAGTTTGAGTATTCAAATGAGACCATAGTAAGTTAGAGGACCTAAAATAAAGATATGAAAGAGTTTAGAGTTTCAAAATTAATAAGTGGAAAGAGTAGGACTATTCTGGTTATTTTAAAAAGTTTAAAAACTAAAATGTAAAAAGTGAAAAGTTAACGTTCTAGTAAAAAAACTTGAGATAATTTGGGGTTTTATGATAAATATTGTCAAATAATGGTGGAAAATATAGAAATATCGAATGTTATGTAAACGGGTCGTATAAACACGTTAATCGAATAAATCCGACCCGATGGGTAAAACCATAATTTGTGAAAAATTACGATGTGATACTAAAGTTGTCATGGAAAATCAAATCTAACCCATAAATATTATTTGATTTATGTAATTAAAATTTTTACTCAAATATATAGAAAATTAAGCTTCCCGAGACATTAAAAAATACTCAAAGGATAAACAAGTCCCAAATAAAATAATTAGTGAAATTTACTAACGGTGAATTTGATTCGACTGACCGACCGCTATACTTTACCATACTTAATGAAACTATGATATTGCCCATGAAGTGATTTGTAAAGTATTATGATATTGCGCACAAAGTAATTTGTAAAATATTTTTTAAAACGTAGAGGAAAAACTAAATTGAGCATTCTCATATACCTAATTGTATTGCAACCGTGACAACCAGATTATATAATATAATTAATTGTATTGCGGGAGGTACAATCATATTATATAAGTAATCGATGATATATTTTCGGCATTTATACAACTATATATGTATTGATTGGAATATAACGTGTTTATTTTTATTCGAAATATTTGATTGTTATAGTGAAAGGTGAGCATCTACTTTAATTGAATGTGTATGCTTAAATCCAAGACATGTGCTCTAATGGATGAAAATTGTGAAAAAAAATATAATACAGAAATTATGAAAAATTAAAATATGTATAGTTATTATTTAGGGAAGTATGGCATCATAATTCATTAATTATTCCAAAGTTGGTAAATTAATTCACTAATTTGTGAACTTATTTTCCTTCTTAAAAGATGAAAGTAGGAGCCAATTAAGTGTATCATCCACAAAAACAATAAATGTGGCAAGTTATTATTTTACAACCATTCAATAAAAAATAATTTGTCACGTTAAAAATTATACTTTTATTTGTTCAGCATATTAATAATTATTTTTCAATATGAATAATTTATCAACATGAGACACATTAATCGATAAAAGGTAAAAAAGGTCCCACCGAGATTTGAACTCGGGTTACTGGATTCAGAGTCCAATGTCCTAACCACTAGACCATGGGACCATTTAATATATATTATAGTCTATCTCTTTTATGTATAGATCTGAGTTCGTGGTTCATTGAATTTATAATTTTTTTGCAATAATTTCACATAAACTTTAAATTAAAATTTTATAAACTAAAAATAAGACAATCATTAGAATTTTTGTTAATGATTGTCTTATGCTATTTATTCTGAGAATCTTATTTTTCTTAATGTATAAACCAATTTTTAACTTAAATCCAACTGCCTATTCAAATGTGAGGATGGTAAAAAAATTACTTTTTACCAATAAAAACAGATTTTTTAAGCCATCTTTTATGTTAAGTTAATACTTTTTATGTTTTGTTAGGCTGATACTTTAGTAGGAATGTACTTGTCAATGAGATGTGTCATCATAACGGTCGACCCATTTAGTCAGCATTATCTAATGGTATGCAAACATTTAATTTAATTTTTTTTATTAGTAACTCAATTCAAATATATTGTACTTCAAATATTTGAGCAATTAATAAGAAATTTTATATTTTTATTATAAATTACATTATATAATATTAATCTATATTACCTCAGTAAATACATTGAATAATATTTAAACATTCTATGTATAACGTTTGTGGTAAATAAATGTACGAATGCACTTGATCAAAATGTTTACTTTTAGATATGCTAGTGGTAGTTAGTGAAAACGATAGTTTGATAGCTTAAATTGTTGAATATTAAACGTTATATGAAGCTGGTATGATAGTTTACTTAACAATATGGTTATATTATTTGAATTATAAGTATGATATATGTAATTTTTGGATATAATATATATAATTACATTAAAATTTTATCTGAGTTTTTTTTTCACATTAATCCCAACATTTAACTGCATAAAAGAAAAAGAATATATTATAAGGCCGACAAAGAAAACGGTTAGAGGGACCAATGATAAATTAAACAGAAAAGGCCATAAATATGTGCCTTAAATGGACACGTGACCTTTGTGGCCTAACAACAAACTACAAACAGCCTCACATCACATCAGCAGTGTGTATGAATAATCAATTTAAAGTATAAATAAATGATAAATTATGTATATATATATATTAAATTAATTAATTAAAAAACACATTTTTCTATATGTATTTAGATTTAAAGGGGTTGATATTTCATTTCCTTCCCCTCCAAGTATGCTGGTTGGTATTATGCAATAAAATATTAATAGTTTTTTTTTAATATTTCAAGTACATGTAAGTCTGTTTTTATTGAATTTTAGGCAACAAAATCATCAACTCCTCACCGAAGGGAATATCTGTTCTTGGAAAAGAAGAAGCCTCATTTTCACATTCACTTTGTGTCACTCTACTACACGTCTCCGCAGGTCTCATCAGCTCCTTTCCCCTCCAGGTTGAACCCTCGCATCTGTGTGCCTGCGCTGGTTCGCCCTCATGAGTCGCTACGATCCCAATCCCTTCGAGGAAGAAGAGGACAATCCCTTCTCGGTGAGTTTCGTCGGAAGATCTGCCGCAGGATTTGGTACATTTGAGGCTTTATGCATTGGTGTTAGCTAAGTTGAATTATGGTTTTTTGGTTGGCTTTTGTCTCTGTTTGGAGTACTGAGCGCAATTTCGTCGAGGAAGGGGATGCTTTTATGTACTTGATTGGGTGGATTAATTAGATCAACTGTATTCATCCGGCAGAAATGACGTAGTTCAATTACGCGCTCCATTGTAATGGTTCACGTCCTCGTGATGTACCAGATCTGTTTATTATGATCCGTATGAAGAATATTAGTGAGAGTACATTGGATGTGATTTTGAGCTGATAAATTGTTCTTTCCATCTGAAGTAACATTATAAACTGGTTCTTGCTCTATATGTCCTTAATAAGTCAGAAGAATTACTTGGAAGGTTGCCTTAGACTTGTACTTTCTGAGGTTGAATAATATGATAGTCAAAATTTATTGTATAGAGTACCACACTTAGTTGAAGCATAAACAATTAATACATTGTTCCTTTATTGACTCTGCATACTTGTGCGACATGTATGTGATTTCAAGAATTTACATAAATAAGCTCTAAAATGAAAATATAATAACAAACTCCTCTGCTGCTTATTACTATTTGTAATGGAACCATGATATGCTTGACTACATTGTATAGCCGACTACTACATACAGAATGTGGATGATTAAACTAGGGGGCCAATGTCCTTAATATGAGACTCTTAAGGCCTTTCTGTATTCTTCTATTTGACTTGAGATTATAGAAATGGTAGAAATCTATGTTCTTATAATATTTCCAGAATATAGTCCATCTGGTATGATTGGCCTATTTTGTTTTACTGAGTCATATTTTCCATCCTCTTTATAGATGATTATTTCCATAGTCATTCATCTCCTAGTTTTGCATAGCACTTCAAAACGTTTTTGTAAAATTCCAGAATCCTGGGAGAGTAGCTGCAGCAACTTCTAGACCTTTATCTCTTCCTCCTGAACCCTATGATCGAGTTGCAACAATAGATATTTCTCTTGATTCTTCAATGGTTGGTCAATCACCATTTTACCCTGAATTGAGTGCACTTTTGCTTTTCCGAAAGAATTGTTTATTATATTCTTCATTTTCCAATTCAAATTTAGGATCTTAAAGCGAAGGAGAAGGAACTTCAGGCTAAAGAAGCAGAATTGAAGAAGAGGGAACAATTTTGCTTTGTACTGCATTTTGTTTCATGATTGTCTTCATGGAGTTGTGCTTATGCATTTAATTTCGCTATGCAGGCTTGGTTCTCTGTCTGCTGTGGAATTTTGTGGCTGTCACTACAGCATGGATTAAAGGAGAAGGTTAGCCCTTTAGTATCGCATGCTCAAGCCAATGGGTTATTTTGTGTAAAAACCATGCCTTATCATGTTTATCTTCTCGTCTTGCAGGTCCAACAATTTGGTTTCTTGCTATTATCTACATCATCACAGGGGTTCCTGGAGCTTATGTCCTATGGTATCGCCCCCTCTATTGAGCTATGAGGTAGTAATTTCTTAAACTCGACAAATGATGCTGCATACTCTGGCAGACAGTTAGATCCTTATGCTATAATTTTGAAGAAAGTTTTTTCCCCTTATATTACATGATTATATTAGATGTGGAAAATGGTAAATTGCTTTTTGAAAATGAGTATGCTCTTTTCATCTAAGATCTGCCATTATTTATGCACACATGAATGTATGGTAAGGTGTACTATATAACATTTTCCGTATCTATTGCAGGACTGATAGTGCACTGAAGTTTGGTTGGTTTTTCTTGTTCTACCTGGTGAGCTTTTCACAGCACTGACACAGATTCTGGAGATTGTGGGGCTGACTATAGATGTGTTTATTTATTTTGTTCTGTAGCTTCATATTGGCTTTTGCATCTTTGCAGCAGTTGCTCCCCCAGTCATATTCAAAGGGAAATCCCTCGTGTAATATTTCTTATATATATATGCTATATTTAGAACCTTGATTTATTCAGATTTCCATGGCCCTCTGCATCCATTTTCTATCTTTGCCTGCTGCTTAATCCTGCACAGCCTTTTAATCTCCATTTTGTTATGGGCATCAGTTCTACTATAGTTTATAACCACTGAAAGTGATGGCTAATCTTCTGAAAACATATGCTATTTGTTGGCTTGGATATACCTAAGATATGAACCTCTTGCATCTTTTGCTTTTTCATTAGTACTCTAGCTCCATTAAGTGATTTATTGTTTGTACTGTGTAGAATTGACTACAGCATTATGTATGAGATTGATATTTCTTTCTATTCTTTGCAACTGATTTTTGTGCTGATATTTTTTGCAGAGGTATTTTGCCTGCAGTAGACATTTTAGGCGACAATGCTTTGGTTGGGGTAAGTTGCCTTCTTGTATTGAATTTGCCTGTATAACATTCTGTTAAAATATTGCAGCCTTACTATCACCATACTGTCAACTTTGATAAGTTGTGATCACCCCCCCCTCCCCCAAATGGACAAAGTCCTAGTTCAGTAAAGGGAAAAAGAAAAACTGAATAGTTCCCAGCGTACTGATCATTCTCTTGCCCTTATCTGCAGATTTTCTACCTTATTGGTTTTGGGTTGTTCTGCGTCGAATCCTTCCTCAGCATCTGGGTCATACAGAGGTCAAATGCGAAAACTATCCACATTTGGCATGCTGTAATACCTTCTTGTTGTAAGCCATCACTGATAAGTATCCTGACTTTGCAGCAAGTTTACATGTATTTCCGTGGAAGTGGCAAAGCAGCAGAGATGAGACGAGAGGCTGCTAGAGGAACCGTGATGGCTGCACTTTGATGCAGAGATGAGGAATTTTAACCTCACTTTCCCTTCAGTGCATGTGTTTGCCTACCACTGTTCAAATCACATTCTTTCCTTCTTTTCATGGACTTTTTTCTTTGTTTATTGAATATCTTTTGCATAGCTGAGACCGTTGCCTGTTTTATTGTTATCGAGGGAAAACTTCATTTGGCGTGATGCACGAGGTGGAAATATACGTTAACCTTTTGATGTACAAACATATGTTTTCTACAAGTAATTCAATTCCTTTTATTGATCTTCTCATGCAGTTTGCCCTCATCATTTTGAAACTCTGCCTTTGACCTCCAGCATCACCCCACCCCCAACAGCCCTGTAGACAATATCTAGTAGTTGAAAGAGAAGAGCCTCTTCTCCTCTCCCATCATTGAGTTCCATATTATTGTATTGTATTCCTAACTGGCATCTGCACAAAAATGGCAAAGTAGATGCACCCACCTTTATATATGACCATATTAAGTGTTACTTGAAGTGAATATTACTTTTTTTATAGAAGATTTGAAAGATTATACTTAAACGGCTGGTTAATAAATATATTAGTTATATATAAATATTTTGTTTTATTTAACTTAAATTATGTATATATATTTAAAAAATGTATATTATATATATTTTTTATAATTAATATTTTGTTTATTCAATTTAAATCTATAAATTAAATATTTTACATGAATATAATCTAAAATTATATATTCTAAGTTATCAATAAAAATTATAAATAGTTAAATAAAATATCTATATAAATTATAATATAGTACAAATTATATATAATTTGTATAGAAACTTAATATATATATATACATATGTTTTACTTAATTTTAAATTACTAATATATTTTTTAAAATATAAATTATATATAATTTTTACTTACTAAAATTATAAATAAAAAGTATATATAATTAGCCTATATAAAATTGAAATAATAAATTAACTATATTAAACAAATATAATATAAATTATATATTTTAAGGCATTAATAAAATATACTTAATTTAAATAAAATATTTATATATAAATTTATATGATATTATAATTTAAATATAATTTATATGATACCATAATTTATTTTTAAATATTTTATTTAAATTTAATTATACATATATTAATAACTTAAAATATATATAATATTTATGTAATATATTTAATTTATTATTTTAAACTAAGTAAATAAAATATTAATTATATGATTTTTATTTGAAAAAATATATAATTAATATTTAAAATATATCATTCAAATTAAATAAAACATTTATATATAAATTACCATACTAGAAATTATTGTCAATAATATTAAATTATAATTTTAAAATTATCCATGTAATAATATATATATATATAAATTATTAAATGTATACCAACGTATTTTAAAAATTTTTAGGGCAGTTCAACTTTACATTTGTACAAGATTGACCACGATTTCTCCCACTGATTGCCGAAATTGCTGCGTAGTGGGCTGGAAGAACAGTCCCAAAGCTGTAGATGTCTCTATCATGTTCGGATGTTTTGTATGCCCTGCAGGTCAATCAAACAATGGTGTACAATCTTGTTGATTGTCCTATTCTCTATGCTTTGACTACGAGTGAGTTGATAATGCGTTAACTCAACAACAGTTTAATATCTATTATCAACATTGAAGAGATAACACCTTATCTCAACCACACTTTAATATCTATTATCAACATTTATCTTATCGGTTATTATTTCTATAAATACTTTGCACCTTCCACGTTATCATGCCCATTCTTGTAATGCTATTTTCTTGAAATATTATCTTCTTTTGAAAAATTACATATTGAATTGGTCCCACTTCCATATATCAAGAAAATCATTTGTGCAAATATATATATATATATATATATACACGAGAGATTAAACAAAATTATGATAACATTATTAGGCATTACAAAACTCTTGCCAAAAAGCTACAATCAAGAATAGAGTATAAAATATGATGTTATATTTAGTAAGGTTATCAAGCCCGTCCACTTTGTTCACCAATTAGATGTTAATTGAAATAAGTAATAGGAAGAAAATTATAAAATAATAAGTAAAATATATAATTAGAAAATTAAATATAACATATTAATGATATTTTAATTATTGTCATTTAATTTTCTCTAATGTAAATGATATATTTTAATTTATTATTATTGTATTTAATATTATCTCTATTATTTCCTACCATCTCAAAATAGTTAGCAATATTGAGTTTAAATCTTAATATGAAATTATAAAATAATTTAAAACTAATTGGATTGGCTATTCAAGTGAAAAGTGTGAATATATTGATATAACAATGATTTCTTCTTAAACTGCACGAGGAAATACAAATAAAATAAAAACCTGAAATTGAACTAATTAATAGAAGGATTTGAATTTGTGGGACATATATACAACAAGATAATTATAAAGTATCGAAAGAAGTTTGCTCAGCAAAATAAAGAAAGATAAGCATATTGTTAGTTATTTGATAAATATGTAAAATAAATATTATAATTAATAAAAATATGAGATGAGAGTATAATAGATAGTGATTTAGTATTTGTTCGAATGAGTGTAAGTACCACCCAAATGAAAAGTGAGAAATATAAGAGGGGAACTAAAACATTCAAATAATGTGAAATGCTAAAATATCCACTATAGTGTGGATAATATTGAAAAATGTTAGTTTGATCAAATAAAATTATAATGTTAAGATCTAATTATAGTTAAAAATAGATTAATGATCAATTTATGAGAAGAGGTTGAATAAGGTGACCAAATTATATAAATGATATATTGTGGATGAAAATACATAGAAATAGTGATGTGGAAATTGTTATTGGAAAATTAAGATTTGAATATTCAACTAATTCGAAAAAATGATAACTTTTTGTTTTAGCAGATATGAGATGTTATTGAGTTAGAAAAATAAATTTGGAAAAAATAAAATTTATAGTAAAACTAAGATTTTGCTATAGAATAAAACTATAAAGTTGGACAAGACAATAAAACATTTAACTATAAATTTGTTGATGATGGTAAAAAAAGTCTTGATATCATCCCGAAACAAGTCAACGAGCTTTTAAAGAGAGTGATGATTCCAACTAATAAAAAAGTTAGAAATTTAGTAAAAAATAGTAAAAGAGAACCTTATCCATAAAAATTAATATTAAAAATATTAATGCATTATTGTTGTAGAATGGTAAATAGATTAATCAGGTATAGTTGAAATGCAAAATTATGTAGAATACGACCAATTAACCAAAAAATATATTGATTTGAGGTTCGGTTTTCACTCGACCCCAATGATAGTACTATTTGAAGTTTTCTTAAAATAGCTATAATATAATGAAAGAAATAATAGAGTGAAAATATAAAATCATAATTTATCTATTATATTTATAGTAGATAATATATAATATATAATTAGAAAATTAAATACGATAAATTAATAATATTATAATCACTATCACTTTATTTTCTCTATTATAATTACAACTTTTTTTATTTATAATATTTAATATTATCTCTATTATTAATAATATATTTTCTCTATAAATATCTTAGAACAACATTCAAAATTTTAAAATTTATTAATAAAGTCAAATTATGTATACAGTCAATATATGATCTCAAGAAACTCATTCGTGCATTGTTTATTTATTTCTATCATTAGAAGTCCGATTGACCGTGTTCTTCATGCATTCACGTGGGAGTTTTCTATTCGTGAATTAGCCCTACAAACATTTATGGGTCTAGAAGTCACCTATCATGACTAGGGTCTCACTCTAACTTAATCCAAGTACACTCTTGTTTCATATAACTAATATGCTTACAAGTAAGGTAATACCGTCTAGGACTTCTCGTCACATACCTATTGCCAATTGGCGTTGGGTTGAATTTAATTAAATACAGTATCATTGCGTGGTACCTCATTTCTTGGATTAAATATTCGAGATAGTTCCTGCAAGAATCTCCGTTACTTTTTACCAACTTAGTGAATATATATGATCAACCTTCCGTAAATAATTATACTATTTTTCTTATGTCTCATCTATTAGAATTGGTAAAAAACCTTATTTTTTAGGCTGCGTGCCTCATTTTTTTCGTTTTTTTAGTGGGATAGTTTATCACTAATAATCTTATTTTTCATATATTTATAAAATATATTAAAATTAATTATTATTTTATCAGTAAGCCTATTAATGATAACTTATTACCAGAATACATAAATAGGATTGGATGATAATGATATCAAGTATCAACTCACTCTAGATGGAGCTAGTTTTTCACTTCGTTTCTTATTGAACTGTCATTTAAGTATCGTGCTTGTACCTTATATATAACAAGAGAATGCAATTGAAAATACATATATGAAACTTACATTATTTCTTCTTCTTGGATTGAGTATTTTTGTTACACAACATCAAAAAGGGTTCCTGTGGCCATCATATCAAAGATTCCTCGAGCATCACGGATGGACCCACATTAACAACGTTTTCAGATAGTCCTGAAGTGACGACCTTGCAGTGAATCTGTTTGCCCGGCTTCAACCTCTCCATATTTCCAGTGGCAGTCAGCACAGTCCCGAATGTGAAACTATGAGGAATCAGTTTGTGATTCCTCAGCATTCACAAGAATAAGGAATGCGCTTCCTCGAACTGATCATTTCTACTAAATGCTGAAACGACAGAAGTCCAGCATATGACGTGGACTTCGAGGACTTCGAGAAACTCATTGAATAGCCTCTGCAATTCATTGACCCACGATGAAAAGCCATGCTGTGTAAACCCCAGACAAGCCTCAATTTCCGAATATACCCTGATATCATTGAACTCTTAAGAGATGATATCTTTATAGTACAGTAGCAAGCTATTACCGACATAGCCGAACTTGATGGCATGACAGTGGATTTGAAGGGCAAGGTTTAATGAGATACTATCATGTTGCATCAGTTGCATTGATCCACATATCCAGGGTATGCCATTGAGCCACGGGTCTCAGTAAAAGATAGGCATCATTATGAGTGAACAGTATAACTTATGTCTCAAGACAAGATACTATCATGTTGAACGGATCTTAGCATTAATTAATGATAAGAAAACGTAAAGAACATTGTGTGGCAACTCCTACACGTGAGAATAAGTCACCATCATCTTTTTTATATCTAGAGTCCAATCAATGACGACCGGACAAGTGATTTTGTAAAAGCAAGATAAAGTCCAACACATGAGAAATCAGATACTTTATTGCATAATGTCTAACGCTAGTTTCCACCTCCTTATCTCAGTGCGATGCTTTGACCAACTTCTGCATAAAGTGAAAAAAGTGTCATGGAGTAACAATTTTCAGGAACATCTCAAGACGTGAAGGGAACAACCAAGAAATTCCTACTCCCTAATATCATACCTCTAAACATTTTCAAAAAATTTGCTTACTCAACACTTACTAGCAGCATACTTAAAAAGCATCTCCCTCGAGTTTGGGTGTGTAGAAGGAAAGCATGTATTGAAAATTAGTGTCATCAAGCAAACATCACATCCACATATTTTTAATATGGTGACATATAAGAGCTGACACTGACCGACTTAAAAATGATATAACGTTTTCAGAAACAAAGGTCCCTGTTCAAAACACACCATCATTCAAAATAGGCACCCAGTCTATGTCAACATTTATGAAGCATATATAACATATAGAAAAGGAAAAAAATCATTACCTCTTCCTTCTTGCCCTTGCCACTTGTGAAGAACTTGTAGCCACCAAAAATCAGTAGACCCCAGCCAGATAAAGAGATGATCACAAACTGCAGGAGAAAACAATATTCAGTCAAGTTAAATTAATTTGAACACAATTCTCCATATGGCATTCATCAGCAGGTGAGATTCAAAAGTAGGAGGGTAAAAAATGGAAATGTAAAAGTACTGATTTCATCTGTGTTGTGCTTCCCCATCATATATACAATCCTCACATCAACATTTCAGAGACTAAAGAAACATTATCACTAACAGTTAAATGATCTTGTATTAGAGAGGCGAAGACAAGAAGCAAGTTACTTACATGAAAGACAACATTACTGCAGCATTGGAAAATTAACATCTACAATGCTATAAACAAATGTTACAGAATTTTTCTATGAGGATAAGTCAGAATAATCAATGCAGTTGTACATCACATGACAGAGCACAGAATATGTATGCTCAATGAAAGAAATTAATCATATTCATGAAGCACTGATTTTTAAACCTAGAGTGTCATTTTATGCACAAACAATGCTCTAAATAGCTAAAAGTTAGTTAAGAAAATAAATAAGACTCACATGCTCTTCCTTCCACTTGGATGGGCTCATAGGATCCTGCCAACAGTTAACCTTTGGAGAACCATGATGTTCTGAAAAAGAATCAAAACTAATCAGTGAAGATAGTACCAAACTACTTAAGATGGAATATTGTAAGCATGACTAGGCTTTAGATGAATACATAACAATAGAAAAAAAACAAATAATTAACCCAAAAAACAGCACAGTAGGAATAGAGCACAAGGTATACCCACGTCAAGCACTTTGAAAGACCTCAATGATAGCATAATTCGCACTCCATTATGCTAAATTTAAAAATCCATGCACAGTTCAAACACATAATGCACTTGGGATCCAAAAAAAGGCAAATTCTAAGCTACCACATAAAGTGGCGAAATTTCCACGCCGTCATCCATTCACCGGCTAACATATTTCAATCCATCATTCTCTCAGAACAATTTATTGCCACTTGCTCTTACTTATGCCCCCAAAACAAGTGTTTCTCTGCCTAATTAAACTACATTGGTTTCTGATGGAAAAATATATGGTTATGAAGATCCACTCAGCACTCAACGAATAGCACAGTCAGCAATGTCCACAAGATCGATTTCTGGTCCGTTTCCACGAATTCTCAGACTAATTGAGAAATGTTCGACCAGGTCGTATATCTATGACATCAAACTAAACAAGAAGTAGTATAAAATCAACATAGATTGCATGTGATTGCAAGAAATAAGCTTCAAATTCAAGCCGCAAACGGATATATGGATTTCAGAGTTACCTGCAGCACCCGCCAGCCCCCGGCGCTGAGAGAGATTACCCACTTGGCCTGACATCCTCGGGGACGACAGAGCCGCCAATCGACGAGCTGCAGCCGTGGCTAGTGTACTCGCCATAGCTCAGAGCTTAATCAGAGGCGAGGAGATCAAATGCGTTAAGAAGCTGGACACAGCCCGACGGCGAGAACGAAAAAAATACCACCTAATAGCGAGTGCCCGAGTGGATTGTTCAAATGGAAGAATGGTTGTGAAACGACGTCATTTCCGCTGCTCGCTCGCACTCCATATTTTTCTAAATTTCAATTTGCATCCTGAATTTTAATACTATTTTCATTTTTAACAAAGTGTTTTCCACGAGGTAGGTTGCCAGATGAGATTCATTTAGCAATGTCATATTGAGTTAAAGTTATAAGCCCAATGTCAATTGATAAGTCCAAGCCCAATGTCAATTGATAAGTCCAAGCCCAAGCTTCAACCTGGTTCCTAAGAACCGTATGCATCTTCTCTCACTTACCCACTCCCTCCCTCTCTCAAGCTGAACGGCTTGCCCATAGCATAACAATGGGGGGACCTCTGTAAACTGGGGAGCTATGTCGCCGATAATCTCTGCAGTTCCTTACCCTCGCCTCTCTGTCGGAAGTCCTATAATTCGAGGCAAGTGCAGTGATGTAGTTCAGCTCCGGTCTCGAGGCCATGGCCTCAGAAGGCCGTCCTGTTGTTCTATGAGACCGGGAAATCTACCAGTCAACCGGAGACTCGGCCTAGAAACCACCTTGAATCCGAGGAGGGATCTTGGAATTTTCAGCGGCAGGAATATATGGTTCCGTTTGAACGCAAAGAGTGATGGAGAAAGGGGAGTTGATATGGATGAGGCGGAGAAAGTGGCGAGAGGAGAGAGCACAATGCCCGAGCAGTTCAGGTACTTGACGAAGGAGGCATCTGATCCCCCTGTCCGGTGGCCTTTCTTCGTAGGTATATATGCTCTCGTGTAGATATCCTTGCAATTGCGGCTATAGTTGAAAGTTCTTACTGCATCGCTCCTAATATAGTGCAATTGTTCTTTTTGTTCGTCAAAATTGTGTTATTTTTTTATATTCGAGTATAAATGTTCATCATCTTTAAGGAAAATCGTTGTTTGTGAATTTCAGTTATGTTGATTCAGTGAGTGATGCCGACTGTAATGGTAGATGAATTCATAAAAAAACTGATCTCAGGGAACTGTATTCACAAAACAAAAAGGGATTCGGGAACTTGTATCGAATCTTTGAGCGCTTGGACCTCGGGAGGAGAAGATTAATTCCCTCTTTGAGTTGTATGAGAAAAAATTGAACTTTGAAAGCTGTGGTTGGAAGAGTTATTAAGTAGCAACAGCAACATCTTGGGATCTTTGTTTTCCATTTGATATGGAATCAATGGGTTTTCTACGATAAGATATTATCCCTTAAGAGTGTTTTGTGCTTTTTTTTGCTTGGACTGGCTGTTGCTTTAACACTATATTATTGCTCAGATAAAGGATGCTGCTCAGTGTTATTCTTCCTTTATCCATTACTGACTTGACTTGCTCATGTAAAATTTTTGCAGTGACAACTTTTCTCATCTATGCGTGGAGGGCAGTTCTGTTTGAACTGTCTAATTGGACGAAGGCATTGTGGGCAATTGTTGGCTTTGTGGGATATCTCCTAAAACTTGTCTTGGCCCTTATTGTCCATTTCACTGGAAATCCTGTCACCTCTACCATCAGATTCATTGAGACTGCACTCTACACCATTCGGGCATTCTACTCCAGTATAATTTCATATGCCCCTGTTCCTGAGCTAACTGCAGTTGTCATTTACTCATCTGTGGTGATTGCGATTGCTGAAGCTGTTGTTCCAGATGCTGTGAAGAGCCAACCTTATACTCTCACATTTTCGGGTTTGGTAGGCTATGCTGCTGTGAAGGGCTATATCTCAGAGCCTTTCTTCTGGACCATATTGGTCGTTATTTATGGGTTCTCCCGTTTGGTTAAGAGGAAAAATGATGTCTCTTCGGCCTTGCCTGCTGCAGCTGTTATGGCTGCAATAGGAGAGCCATGGGTTAGAGTGCTGGTAATAACGGCTTTCCTCGCACTAGCAATACATCACCATTGGAGGAAGATTTCAGAAGGCAAAGCATGTGAAGATGTCATCATGGTGAGGAAGCCGCCATTGCCCTTATTGGGAGTGGCACTGGCAATTGGAGTTCGGCTTGCTGCTAAGTGGGCTGGATATCGACATTTGACATGGATGATTGTATAACCATCTTTATCAATGTAGTTGACCCTTCATGGACAAGTAGGACATGAATTGCTTCTTTGTGATGTTCACTTTGCATTCTTTGGTACTTTCCATACTCAGTGAAAAGCTCACTATAATGTCTAATGATTTTTATACATGCAATATGCAACTCAACAATGGTAAAAAGGAATATGCAATGCCATACGTTACTTTTAGAGGAGGGAGTTTTTAGAGGAATTAATGAAAGCCTATTTTGTTAAAAAGGTTAAATTACACTTTCGTTTAAAAACATTTTAACATAATTTGAACTTTGCATTAAATCATTGAAAATTTATATTTTATATAAATTTTTATAAAATAATTATTTTATTAACAATTTTAATTTTAAATTAAATTACGCTTCCATTAATTTAACCATTTATCTTCTACAATATCACATAATTTGTTTTTTCTAACATAATTTTATTAACTTACATTTCCCTCTATATAAATTCACTTATTCCAAATTTTTATAACAAAAAACTTATTCGAGGTCACTTTAAACTCAAATCTAATATATTATCCAAATCCCACCCGAACCCAAAATTCGGAACAAATTCGGGAATTAAGTTCGTCTGCACATATTCAAGTTTCCCATTCGTAAAATGTAACACGGTGTTTTTTATCAGAAATTTTTTTTATAAAAGTTAGAACTAAAAGTGAAATATTTATATTGGAGAATATATTTTTATTTTATTTTAAATTTAAAATAATTAAATCAAATATCAAATGTAAAATTTTATTTTTCTAATTTAATTGTAAGATAAATTGATTATTATTTAATAATTTATTTTGACAAAAACGTTGTATTTATTGAATAATTCATAATATAAATAAATTAGAGCATGTTTACATAAACAAAAATTAGCTACTTATACAACCAAAGTCCAAAACTATTTCACTACTTACACACTATAAAAGGACAAATCTAAACATATGGTATTAAATACGAAGTCTCATGTTGGAAAAGGTAAAATTTAAGGCCATAAGAAGGGAGACTCAATCATTACTTTACGCTCAACAAATACCACATCCAAAGAGTTCATCTAAGTCTTATCTTCGAGATCGAGTGAAAAAACAATAAGCTAAATAAACTTATCCTATAGAAGATTAATATCATTATAAAATTAAGGAAAACTATGCATATAACTTGGACAGGAAATTAAGTATAATCACAATTAGAAAATCTAAAAAGTGTCATTAGAAATGCCTTACATATGGACAAGTGTAAAGAGTAGCCTCATTCAATAAATTAAATACCAAAATACATACATGTGCTTGTTGAGCATGATCGCTAGATACCCGGTATGGGGTAGTGATGATTTCAAAGGCCGTTAAACAACAAGGTTAGTGTTAAAAGAAGAGTGTAAGAAGAAAAGTAAAAGAAGATGTATTGCACTAGTAGGGTATAAAATTTCTTCACGGTGTTTCATTGAATAACAAGACTTTTATATATATATATATATATATAGACTTGTAGTATACTAAATAAAAAATTAAATAGGTGTGAGTATATCAATTACTTGTACTAGTGGAGGTGATGTAAGAAATTGCAGTAAGTGAGTTTGCTTATCATGGTAGTGATGACATCAATTACTTGTAAATAGGATGTGAAGTCATTGATGCAGTAGTGTATGAATTTGCAGCAGTTGATGTAATATGTATGACATTTTGGTTTAATACTCACTCGCAAGCTCAAAGGGAGTTGACGAATATTGAGCTTGGACCGTAGTAGAGAAAACTGGGAAGACAACAGTCCCTTAGTGAGCAAATCAGCAAGTTGGTCATCAATGCCAGTGAAATGAACCCGAAAAAGTTGTTGACTAACACGCTCACATATAAAATGATAATCAATTTTAATATGTTTGGTCTTAGCATGAAAGACGGGGCTCGCAATAAGATATATGCCTGAAAGGTTGTCACACCACAATGTGGGAGGTTGAGAGAGCGAGAGCCCAAGCTCGCTAAGCAAGGATTGGATCCATATAAGTTCAGCTATCGCATTGGCAAGAATTTTATATTCAGCCTCGGTGCTGGATCGAGCGACGGTGCATTGCTTCTTAGAACTCTAAGAGATAAGACTGCGACAAAAAAAGACAACAAAACCACTTACAGAACGACGATCATCAGGGTTACTAGCCCAATCTGCATTCGAGAAACAAGATAAAGTAATAGGAGAATCACACCAAAGAAAAAGTCCAAGATGAGAAGTGCCCTAAAGATAGCGCAGAATATGCTTGACGACAGTATAATGAACGGATGTAGGTTGATGCATGAACTGACAGACTTGATGGACAACATAAGCAATGTCAGGCCGAGTGAGAGTGAGATATTGAAGAGAACCCACAATTTGACAATATTGACATGGATCTAGGAGTTGATCACCTTGAGTGAGAGACAAGCGGGGACTGGTCACAACAGGAGTGCAGATGGGTTGACTAGTAGGCATAGAAGCCTTGCAGAGGATGTCAGCCCCAACCCGATTTCGTCGGATCCTCGTGAGCAACCCGCTACTCCCTTTGGTCCATGAAGGGTTTCACCATTTTTAAATCGCAAGGAGTAATGTGTCCTTTCCTATCTTTCCTGGAATAGTATTATACAAAACTAAATATCTTAAAATTGACGTACCTGTCTTACAATCTCAATACATGGAGGTCTTTAAGTTTGGTTTTCCCTCAGTTACCTGAAAGGGGTAAAAGGAAGGGGGTGAGTTCTACATCTCAATGAGTGAGTGTTGGGAGTGAGTTTTAAAGATAGACACGCCAAGGTTATCATTTTTTTAAGAAGAAAGTTTTTCCTCAAAGTTCGGTTTTTCAAAACCTTTACCCTCCCAAGGGTGACATTTTCCTTTTAACAGGGTTTCCTCAATTTCAAATTATTTTCCAAGGTTTACCAATTATTTCCCAAGGATTCTTAAATCCTTTCTAGGGTTTTTAAAACCTTTTTTTCCATCTCCATGTTAGGTGTGTTTAACAAACAACACACGCCCTTCATCAAGAAGGGTACGCACATTCGTAGGTGCAACACGTCCACTACATCCACTTGTGGCTCGGAGTGTCTTTACCGACTACCAAGATAGAAGCCCGTCCACTTTTACTGTCACACCCCGACTCGATTTGGTCGGATCCCCGTGATCAACCCGCCACTCTTTTGGTTTACTAAGGATTGCCCTTTCTTATAAACCGTGAGGAGTAAGGCATCCTTTAAACCTCCACCTTTCCTGGAATAACATAAATCAAAATTGAACAAAATTTTAAACTTATCATTCCTGCCTTACAGGTACATTAACTGGTGGTCTTTGGGGTAAACTTTCCGGGGTTACCTGAAAGGGGATATAAGGGAATGAGTGAGTTCAACGACTCAATGAATAGGTGTTCAAAGATTTACTTTTAGAAAAATAGTTTGAATTTTGAGTGTGCTAGACTCCTTATTTTTCTTTTAAAAACATTTCATTCTCAATTCTTGGTTTCCATAACCATTTATCATCATAATGGTGTATTTATCAATCAACACACGCCCTTCATCATGAAGGAACACACAATCGCATGCCAGCCCGTCCACTATACCCACTTGTGGTGTCGAAGCATTTTTATCAGCTACCTAGATAGAATCATGTCCACTTCTACCTTGAGAATGAGTGGATGTTCGTGACATCCGACCCTCAATCCCGTAACAAAACTCTGTGTTCGTATGAGGACAGAGACCTCATCCTATCCCCACCCCGGTCTCATGCGCATGAAGCTATGTTGAGCTTCACAAGACTTTAGGTATGACTAACTGCCCTTATTTCCACCAGGTCGTCCATAGCCCTATAATGCATCATTACCCCTCTTGGGCATCTTGAAGGTCCCATAACATAATGCATGCACAAATCAACAGTTTTTCACATAAGCCATATAATCCGTGGTACCACTAGTCCTACGGCCCCGACCCTCAACTCGACTTGTAGCTGTTTGTTTTAACTAGTCCGAAGACCTGTCATGTTGCACTGTCGCTAGTCCATCAAGTATGTCGGTCCTGTCTCGGTACCATGGCATAACAACTCATTTACTTAAGTTTTCATGGCTTAATAATCATGTTTGTTTATGAGCTTCTGCTCGTGTCAACTGGCCTAAGGCCCACTGTTCGAGATTTTCAAAATTGGGCGTATTAGCCCCCAAGTTTCAAAATCAAGGCCTCCGACCTATATGAGCTATTCGAGCTCCCGTCAAGAAGGTCTTCCAAAAATTTTAAGCAGTGGCACACAGTCAAGGGAGAGCACTTCCGACAAAATAAAATTTTCAACTGTCCATCATACTAACTGAGTATGAGGACATCTCCGCTTATAACTGATAAGCGGGTTTTTCACTTCCTTTTAGGAAGTTTCATCATACCAACCGAGTATAATTTACTTACAACTGGTAATTAGTTTTTCCACGTAGTTCTCACATCACTCCCACCAGGTGTGATGTTAAAATTTCCACTTAATAGTGGTTTTTCCTTTCCGAGGTACTCATCATCCCAACTGGGTATGATGTAAAAAATCCCACTCACCCGATAGTGTAGTGAATTTCCTATTAGCTGGTTTGTTGCCTTTATGCGAACTTGTCTTAGTTGGCGTTCCTGGTACTTCGTGTTCGTACATGATATGAACATATTTGTTCACTATCCTTTGCTCTAATAGCCTTCATTCATTACAAATTAATGAGAAAACCAAACTTTTTATTTATTTGCAATTAGGTCCCTAAATTTATTTTTCTTTAACTTCAAGTCCCTAATGCCTGTTTTTCCTCGAATTGAGTCCTGAAACTTTTAAAATTCACATTGGGACATCAATTTATTCAAATTCACAAAATGGGGTTCAATTTCCCAAATTTCCAATTTGGTCCCCCAACTTTTCTGAAATTACCATTTTGCCCCTACTTTACAAAAATGGTAAGTTTTACCCCCAAAATTCCAAAATTTGCCCAATTAGCCCTCAATTTTATGAAATTGCACTTTAGTCCCTCAAATTTTTGAAATCCTAGATTTCTCCTAATTTTCCCCCAATTTCAACCTTCTAACTCAGCCAAATTTGATTTAATCAAATTGATCGATCAAATGTTTAATTATTGAAATTGAAGTTAGATTGGAGTTCCTACACCTTCATACGATTCAATTGCACTTTGAATTGCACGATTTGATGCCAGAATGAGCTCAAAAAGAGTCTTGCTAGAAAATTGGACTTAGAGAGAGAAAGCTTTGAAAGCTTACCGTCGGGGGCGTAACGGTCCGAGCTTTTGATCTGGACAGATAGCTCTAATCCTTTAGCTTACCTTTTCACTCTAATTTAGCTTTAGGAGGGCCGTGGAGGTGTTTGGAGGGCTTGGTTTAGCCCGATGAGGGCTTGAATTGGCTAATTTTAGCTAGGTCGAAACATGGCAGCTTCGGTTTGCGAGAGCTACTTCACTATTCTTTCACGCTGACGTTTCTTCGTCAATCCTTAGAGCAAATGGAGACTACAGACGTGTAGCTGACTTCTCCCCGAATCCAAAGAACCTGACCACGCCTTCTTTGGCTCAGAAAAGACCTTATATCGGAGCTCTGGTTTGTGCTTCGCCAAAAATTGGTGTAGTTGAGAGAGAATGGAGTTTTAAGGTGTGGAGAGGATGAATGAGGAGGGTATCTTTATATAGGAAGCTTAGGGACTTCTTAACCGTCCGATTGGTGCCTTAATGGTGGTCATTCATTGCCTGAAACTCCCTAGTTGGAGACTTTTCATCTTCGTCGGTGTTGTGCAATTTTTCGGCGAGTGAATAGTGCTGTCATCTGAAGGAAGAAGACGACACTATTCCGAACCGAACCAGACTGGTCTCAACCGGGTTCAAAGCTTAAACCCACCGGTTCAGGCCAGATTCGACCAAGTTTTTCAAACTTAAAAATTTCTAAATTCATAAATTTATTATCTATCAAATGGTGGACTCAATTCTCAAATTGGGATTTTCTAAGCCACCTAGAAAAATGAATTTGGCATTCGGATCAATAGTGGTTCAAACCGGTTCAAACTGGTTCAATCCGGTTTAGATCATATTCACCTGAACTGGTTTGGTTTTCATCTCCAATTCATCCTAAAGCCCTTTTTCATGACTTTGGCGACTCTTTTGGTCACTTGTAATCCATAAATTTCCCAGTTTGCCCTTTCTCTATCGGTTCCGATTCATAAACTAGCCTGGTTCATAAACTGGTTCAATCCGATTTGAATCTAATTCATCTGAACCGGTCTAGTTTTTCTCTTCCAGTTTGTCCTAAGGTTCTTTTCCAAGGTTTTATGAACCCTTTAGGTCACCCAAGAGTTGTAAATTTCCCAAATTGCACATTTCTCTGATGATCAATTTTGTGAACTAGTTCGATTTTCTCACTTGGTTTGACCGGTTCTTTTCCTGGTTTTCCTTAATTCCAAATAGTGGGGTTTACATCTACCCTGGGTCTGAGTGGATGTTCTTGACATCCGACCCTCAAACCCAAATACCACTTCGTGCCTGTATGAGGACAGAGACCTTATCCTGGTCTCGTGCGCATTAAGCTCAAACATAGTAGCTTCGTGGAGTCCAAAAATAGTAACTTCGTGGAGTCCCAACATAGTAACTTCATGGAGTCCAAACAC
This sequence comes from Trapa bicornis, assembly GCA_030064425.1. NCBI lineage: Eukaryota > Viridiplantae > Streptophyta > Magnoliopsida > Myrtales > Lythraceae > Trapa > Trapa bicornis. Next base: position 3,488,551 of record CM057749.1, read on the forward strand.
AGTAACTCCATGACTAACTAGTTCGACGAGAAACTCAAATACAGCAGCTTCTCCTTCACTTATTGCCACCATGTCGTCCAGCAGCCCTTAGGTTCCATCACTACCCCTAGGGCATCTTGATTGTCCTATACCATAAGTGCATGCACAAACAATGGTTTTCATTTTTTTTAGCCATTCTCTTTGGTGCTTACAGTCCAACGACCCCGACACTCAACCCGACCTGCAGTTGTTTATCTAACTGGTCCGTTGACCTATCCTTGAGGCACTATCGCTAGCCCATTGAGCCTTGTCAGTCCTGACTTGGTACCATGGCGAATCACACAATAAATTCCACTTTTTAATGAGAGTTTTCATGGCTCTTCCTATTCATATTTGTTTATGAGCTTCTACTCGTGCCTACTGGCATTGGGCCCACTGTACGTGATTTTCCAAAACCTGGCATTTTGCCCCCATGAGTTCAAAAACAAAGGCCTCTCGCCTATCTGAGCTATTCTAGCTCTTGTCAAGAATGTCTCCTAAATAGTTTAAGCAATGGCACACAGTCAGGGGAGAGCACTTCTGACAAAAATGTATTTTTCCACTTCATCACACCAACCGGATGTGATGATATCTACGCTTACAACCAGTAAGCATGTTTCTCCTTTCCTCAAGGAAATTTATCATACTAACCGGGTATGATCATCTCTAATTAGAACCAGTAAGTAGGTTTTGTTTTGATAAAAGTACACATTACCCCAACCGGGTATGATGTAAATAAGCCCACTCACATCCGGTAAGTAGATTTTCCTTTAATAAAAGTGCTCATCATCCCAACTGGTATGATGTATAAGATTCCCACTCACCTGATAACCGTGACGTGTTCGTCCTTGGTCGGTTTTCCAAGTCTACACGAGTTTTCTCTTGCTTGCATTCTGGTCACGCTTGTCCCTATACGATTTGGGCAGCCTTATCACTTACGGTTTAGCAAAAAAGCCTAGGCTCACAATTTATCAATAAATTGTATTTAGGTCCCTAAAGTTTATTTTTCTTAACTTTCGGTCCCTAATGCCATCTTTTGCCCAATTCGAGACCCAAAGTTTCCAAAATTCCCTTTTGAGTCCTCATTTTACTCAAAATTGTATAAGGGGCTCAAGTTTCCCAAATTTCCAATTTGGTCCCCAACTTTTCAAAAATTACCATTTTGACCCTACTTTCCAAAAATGGAAATTTGACCCCAAATGTTCCAAAAATTGACCAATTTACCATCCAACATCTTTTCCATGGTCAATTGACCCTCAATTTTGTAAAATTGTAAAGAAGTCCCTCAATTTTACTAAATCACCAATTATCCCCAAAATTTTCAACCAATTTTTCCCCAATTGAAGGTATGATCAGTTCCTACACTTCCATATGATTCAATTGAGCTTTGAACTGCATCATTTGGGTTCGAATTGAGCTCAAACTAAGCTTCGCCCAAAAACTGTGCCCAAAAACTGTGCGTAGAGAGAGAATGCTTCAAAAGATTACCGTCGGAGGTGCGACGGTCCGAGCTCTCTATCGGGGAAGGTAGCTCTCTTCCTGAGGTACCTTTTAGGATAAAAAATTCCTACAATTGACCTCGAATCGAGGGAGAATTTCGTTAGTGAAATTCTAAAGTTTCTCTCTCTAACTTCGACCTACAACGACTGAGTAGGGCCGAATTGACTTACTTTTCAACTTAGTTGAGGTCGTATGAGGGCTGTGGGGATGTTGGATGTCACATCATATTTTTAGTAACTCGAAATTTTGATCAGAGATTTTTTTTGTAGAATTGTATTATAAGTTTAAAATTTAATTGATATAATTGGAATAAATTTGATTTAAAATAAAATGAAAAGTGTTGTTTTGACCGAAATAAATAACTTGATAGAATAGATAGAGTAAATACCTAGTAAATTATTTTAGGTGAAAATAATAAAATAATTATGTAATTTGGTTTAGTACAAAACTATTAACACTTTATAGTATTAGACCTACGCCCCTAACACAAATACCCATAAATTAATACCTACATTCAATTATTGGAATTAATACCATAAATTAATACCTATATTCAATTATTGGAAGTAATAACATAAATTTTAATTATTGGAATTAATACTATAAATTAATACCTACATTCAATTATTGCAATTAATAACCATAAATACCCATAATTTAGTAATAAATCTTCCCCATTTAACAAACAATTTTACAGCTATATAAGAAGCTTAGAACAATTTATCAGTGCGACACCAACTAAGCTAACAAAGCAATTCGAGTAGAAGAGAGCTACCTGGTCCACTAGTCCTTGTTCACACCTCAAATATCATTTTTGCCATGATCACATTTGTCACGCCCCGACCCGGTTTGGTCGGATCCCCGTGATCAACCTGCCACTCTCCTGGTTTATAAAAGGGTTTCCCCTTATCGTAAACCGTAAAGAGTAAGGCGTCCTTTAACTTGCACCTTTTTCCTGGAATAGCATAATCAAAACTGTATGAAATTTAAAACTTTACATACTTGTCTTATAGGCATCTTAGTTGATGGTCTTTAAGGGGAGGCTTTCCGGGATTTCCTGAAAGGGATATAAGGGAGGGGGTGAGTATGACTACTCAGTGAATGGGTTTTTAAAAGATTTTGACTTTTAAGAAAAACATTTATATGGAGTGTGCCAGACTCCTTTGTTTTCAAAAAATCCCATCATTTAAAAATTTGGATTTTTCAATTATTTCTTAGTTACCGGTGTGTCATCACCCAACACACATCCTTCATCATGAAGGTTACACACATTCGCAAGTCAGTATCACTACTGAACCCGCTAGTGGCTTCGGAGCGACTTTTCTTGCCACCCGGATAGAAGTACAACCACTTTTACCCTGGGAATGAGTGGATGTACATGACATCCGACCCACAATCCCGAAATCACTTCTTCGTGTCTGTATGAGAACAGAGACCTCATCCTGTCCCCACCCTGGTCTCATGCGCTTCATGCTACTCCAGATTTCGCACAGACACCTGGAACGACGAACTGCCCTTATAGCCACCAGGTCGTCCAGTGCCCTTAGGACGCATCACTACCCCTCATGGGCGTCTTGATGATCCCGTACTCACAGTGCATGCACAAACAATGTTTTCTTATATTGCCATGTAATATGTGGTGCCACTAGTCCAACGGCCCCAACTCTCAACTCAACCCGCAGCTGTTTGTCTTGACTAGTCCGTCGACCTGTCATGTCGCACTACCGCTAGTTGACTGAGCATGTCGGTCCTATCTTGGTACCATGGCCAAAAAATTCACTTATTAAGTTTTATGGCAAATATATCATGTTCGTTTACAAGCTACTGCTCGTGCCAACTGGCCTTGGGCCCACTGTACGAGATTTTCAAAATCGGGCATTTAGCCCCCAAGTTCCAAAACCGAGGCCCTTGGCCTATCAGAGCTATTCGAGCTCCCGTCGAGAAGGTCTCCCAAATAGTTTAAGCATTGGCACACTGTCAGGGGAAAACACTTCCGACAAAATAGGTTTTCACTGTCCATTATACCAACTGATATAAGGACATCTCCGTTCATAACCGATGAACGGGTTTTCAACTTCCTTCGAGGAAGTCTCATCATACCAACCGGGTATGATCTACTTACAACCGGTAATTATTTTTTTTATCGCATAATTTTCACATCACTTTCTCTAAGTGGTGATGATTAAAATTCCACTAAACAGTGGGTTTTTATACCGAGATACTTATCATCCCCTACCGGGTATGATATAAAATTTCCACTCACAACCGGTAAGTAGTTTTTATCTTTAAGTTGTGCTCATCATCCCAACTGGGTTTGATGTTAGTAAACCCACTCACCCGTTAATGCCGTGAATTCTACTAGACTGGTTCTTTGTATTCACGCGAGCTTGTCCTTGCTGGCGTTCTCGATATTTAACGTTCCTACACGATATGAACAACCTTGTTCATTATTACTCGGCATAACAGCCTTCATTCATTAATGAATGAGAAAACCCAAACTTTTAGTTATTTGCAATTAGGTCCCTAAAGTTATTTCTCTTTAACTTTAAGTCCATAATGTCGGGTTTTCCTCAAATTGAGTCCCGTAACTTTTAAAATTTATCATGGGACCTCAATTTATTCAATTTTACTAGAAAGGGGTTTAATTTTCCAAATTTCCAATTTGGTCCCCCAATTTTTCCAAAATTACCATTTTGCCCTTCTTTCACAAAAATGGTAAGTTTTTCCCAAAATTTCCAAAATTCCTCAATTGGTCCTCCAACATTATTTTCATGCCCAATTGACCCTCAATTTCATAAAATTGTATTTTGGCCCCTTTGAATTTCGAAAATCCCCAAATTTTCCCCCAATTTCAACTCTTCAACACTATTGTATTTGATTTCATCAAATTAACCGATCAAACACTTCTAATTATTGAAATTGGAGTTGAAATTGAGTTCCTGTATGTTCATACAATTCTAAGAAACTTTGAATCGCAGATTTTAATGTCGGAACGAGCTCAAACGGAGCTTTGCCGGAAAATAGACTGTAGAGAGAGAAAGCTTCGATTACTCACCGGTGAAGGCACGACAGTCCGAGCTTTCGATCTGGGCAGATAGGTTTTGTCCTGAGGTTCATCCTAAAATCAAGTATTGTATCAATTGATGCGGAATTGGATTAGAATTTCGTCATTGAAATTCGGTCGACTCTCTCTCTAGCACCGATCGAAAATTATAAAGGGGAGCCGAATTGGCTTACCTTTCGGTCCTAATTCGGCCGTGGAAAGGCCGAGGAAGTGTTGGGAGGGCTTGGTTTGGCCTGAGAAGGGCTTGAAATGGCCGATTTCAGCTTGGCCGAAATAGGGCAGCTTCGGTCCGCCGAAGTTGCTTCACTATTCTATCATGTCGGCGCTTCTCCAACGATTCTCGGATTGACTGGAGTTTGCTATCAGATAGTTGTCTTCTCCCCAGTTCTAAAGAGCCTGACCTTTGTTCAAGTCGAAGCTCTGGTTCGAGCTTTACCGGGAAATGGAGCAGTAGAGAGAGAGAGAGAAGTGTTCAGGTGTGAGGAGAATGAAATGGGGATGACCTCTTTATATAGTCGTAAAACCACCCGTGTATTAAATGGGCGAGATTTATTACTAGTATTAATATTGCCATAAATTATTGGTATTAATTCCAATAATTTATTTGGTCACCCATCCTCACACTACTCTCAAGTAAGCACGCTTAACTTTGAAGTTCTTATGGAATCTAATTCATTGAACCAATTTGGTTTTTGTTTTCTAATTTGTCTTAAGTTTCTTTTCCAATGTTTAATAAATCTTTTGGATCAACCGAAAATTGTAAATTTTCATATTGCTTATTCCCAAATGTAAACCGGTTTGGTTTTCTTATTCGGTTTGACCGGTTCTTTTCCCGGTTTTCCTTAACTCAAATGTGCGGGGTTTACAACATTAGACCTATAAGATTAATGCTCCCTACCTATGAAATTCTCAATCTTGACACCCGCCATGCAACAACCATATTTAAGGAAAATGGGGAAGTATCAAAGTAGAGAAATACCAATAAGACCAATTAGGGATGAGTACCTACGAATCCCTCCAGGATGAACATATCTCTAGATAAAAGGTGAGTGGGCTAACTTACACTTCATACCCAGTTGGGATGATGGGCACCTTTTCTAAATTGGAAGCCACTATGGGTGGATTTATTTACATCATACTCGATTGGGATGGTGAGCACTTTAGAAATGAAAAATCACTTGTGAGTGGGCTTATTTACATCATACCCGGTTGGGGTGATGAACACTTCTATAAAAAAAAAACCTACTTACTAGTTGTAAGTAGAGATGATCATACCCGGTTGGTATGATGAATTTCCTTAAGGAAAGGAGAAACCCGCTTACTGGTTGTAAGCGGAGATATCATCACACCCGGTTGGTATGATGAAGTGGAAAAATACATTTTTGTTAGAAGTGTTCTCCCCTGACTATGTACCATTACTTAAACTATTTGGGATACCCTCTTGATGAGAGCTAGAATAGCTCAAATAGGCTAGAAGAGCTCAAATAGGCTAGAAGAGCTCAAATAGGCTAGAAGCCTTGATTTTTGAACTCATGGGGGCTAAATGCCCGGTTTTGGAAAATCACGTGCAGTGGGCCCAAGGCTAGTGGACATGAGTAGAAGCTTGTAAACAAACATGAATAGGAAGAGCCAAGAAAACTCTCATTAAAAGTGGAATTTACTATGTGATTTGTCATGGTACCAAGTTAGGACCGACAATACTCGATGGGCTAGCGACAGTGCGTCAAGGCTAGGTTGATGAACCAGTCAAACAAACTACTGTAGGCCGTGATGAGTGTCGGGGCCGTTGGACCGTAGGCACCAAAGAGAATGGCTAAGAAAAATGAAAACTATTGTTTGTGCATGCACTTATGTTATGAGACCATTAAGATGCCCTAGGGGGGTAGTGATGGTTCCTAAGGGTTGTTGGACGATATGGTGATGATAAGGGAAGAAGAGGCTACTACGTTTGGGTTTCTCATCGTACCCGTTAGTAATGGAGTTTCTATGTTTGGACTTCACGAAGCTACTATGTTTGGGGCTTCTTGAAGCTACTGCATTTGAGCTTCATGCACACGAGACCAAGATAAAGTCTCCGTCCTCATATGGACATGAAGTATTTTTTGTCTGAGGGTAGGACGTCGGAGATGTTCACTCATACTTTGGGTAGAAATTTGGGACTTCTATGAGGGTGGATGGTAAAAACGCTCATATCCACAAATGGGTGTAGTCGGTGTAACTGAATCTCACGATTGTGTGTGTACCCTTCCTGATGAAGGGCGTGCGTTATTTGTTAAACGCATCTAATGTGGAAATGAGAAAAAAGGTTAAGAAAAACCTTGGAAAGGGTTTGAGAATCCTTGGAAAAAGAAATGGTAAAACCTTGGAATAAGGTTTGGAAAAGAAGTTAAAATTCTTTTGAAAGGAAATGACACCCATGGCAGGGTAAAGGTTTTGAAAACCAAACTTTGAGGAAAAACATTTTTTTAAAGAAATGATAACTTTGGTGTGGCTATTTTTAAAATTCACTCCCCAAACTCGCTCGTTGAGTTATATAACTCACCCCTCCCTTTTACCCCTTTCAGGTAACCAAGGGAAAACTAAACTTAAAGCCCTTCCTATTTGAGAACTATAAAGACATGTATGTCTGCTTAAAAGATTTTTAGTTTTGTATAATGTTATTCTAGGAAAGACAGGAAGGAGGACGCCTTACTCCTCGCAGTTTATAAAAGGGCGAAACCCTTCCTGAACCAAAGGGAGTGGTGGGTTGCTCACAGGAACCTGACTAAATTGGGTCGGCACATGACAACTTGAGTGGTATCAGAGCTTGTTTTCTCGAATACATTATTAAGACTATATAACATAGTAACTAAGAGAAAGTTTTAAAATTTTCAGATGGCTCCCAAGAGAGTAACCAAGAAAACTAGGACTAATGTCGCCAACATTACCCAATAATCTGTCCCCTTAGGAAGACCACCCTAAAAGCTCTCAAATGCGTGAGGTGTAGTACAGGTGCAAAAAAAGGTTAATAAGTAGAGACTAATGTTGCATGAGTTTTTGGGACAAAACTCTTAAAAAGGTGGGGAGTAGTTGTCACACTGTGTTTTTAGTAACTTGAAATTTCGATTGGAATTTTTTTTGGAATTGTATTATAAGTTTAAAATTCAATCGATATAATTGGAATAAATTTGATTTAAAATAAAATGAGAATTATTGTTTTGACTGAAATAAATAACACGATGGAATAGATATGGTAAACACATAATAAATTCATTTAGGTAAAAATAATGAGATAATTATGTGAATTTGCTTTAGTACGAATACCTTGTAGTATTTGTCTTATGCCCCTACCATAAATAACCATAAATTAATACCTACATTTAATTATTGGAATTAATACAATAAATTTTAATTATTGGAATTGATACCATAAATACCCATTAATTAATACCTACATTCAATTTTTGAAATTAATACCCATAAATTAATACATACATTAAATTATTAGAATTAATACCCATAATATAGTAATAAATCTTCCCCATTTAACAAACAATTTTACAGCTATATAAGGAGCTTAGAACAATTTATCAGTGCGACACCAACTAAGCTAAGAGAGCAATTCGAGTAGAAGAGAGCTATATGATTACATACTTGTCTTGCAGGTTCAGCTATAGGAAAGTCTTTAAGTGGGTTTTCCCTTGGTTACTTGAAAAGGGGTAAAGAGGGGGTGAGTTCGACAACTCAGTAAATGGATATTGGGAGAGAGTTTAAAAAAAAGATCTCTTTAATCGAAGTATACCAGACTCCTTATTTCTTTTAAAAACATTCTTTTCTCAAGTTTCGATTATCAAAACCCTTTTTCCTCATTATTCACATTAAGTGTAAACCCCGTCCCTTAAAGACAAGGAAACTAGGAAAATAACCAGTCAATACGGGTGAGAAAATCGAACCGGTTCACGAACTCCAACTGTTAGAGAAAGGACAAAATGGGAAATTTATATATCCCAAGTGACCTAAAGAGTCACAAAAGTAATGAGAAAGGACTTTAGGATGAATTAGAGGTGAAAACCGAACCAGTTTAGGTGAACCGGACCTGAACCAAATTGAACCAATTTTTAAATTTATTTTTCGAAGTGGCTTAGAAAATTCAAATTAGAGAATTGAAGCCACCATTAGATAGAGAATGAATTTAGATGAATTTACAAATTTTTAATTTTTAAAAACTCGGTCGAATCGTGCATGAACAAACCGGTTTATGCATTGAACCCAGTTCAAACCGGTCTGGTCGAGTTCGGAATAGTGTTGTCTTCTTCCTTCAGATGACCACACTATTCACTTGCCAGAAAATTGAGCAGTGCCAGTGAAGATGAAAAGTCTCCATTCAGGGAGTTTCAGGCAATGAATGACCGCCATAATGGCAACAATCGGGTGGCCAAGGAGTCCCCGATCTTCCTATATAAAGAGCCCCTCCTCATTCATCCTCTTCACACTTGAAAACTCATCTCTCTTCCTACTAATCCATTTTTTGGTGAAGCTTGAACCAGAGCTCCAACTTGGGCATTTTTCTAAGCCAAATAAGGCGAGGTCGGGTTCCTTAAATTTGGGGAGAAGTTAGCTACCAAACGGTAGTCTCCATTTGCTCCGAGGATCGCCGTTGAAGTGCCAGCGTGATAGTACAGTGAAGCAGCTTTGATGGACTGAAGCTAACTTATTTTGGCCGAGCTATAAAAAGCTAATTTGAGCACTTCTTTGGCAAAACCAAGCTCTCCCAACACTTCTACAGCCCTTAGACGACTGAATTAGAGCGAAAAGGTAAGCCAATTTTGCTCTACTCTGTAATTTCTGATCAGTGTTAGGGAGAGAACCGACAAAACTCCACTAATCAAATTCTCCCTAAATTCGGCATGAATTAATGCGATTCTTGATCCTATGAGGAACCAGATGAGAGCTATCTACTCAGATCGAAAGCTCGGACCGTCGCACCCTCGATAGTAAGATTTTGAAGCTTTCTCTCTATAAGTCCCATTTTCCAACGAAGCTCCGTTTGAGCTCGATTCGGATCCAAATGACGTGATTGAAAGTTCCATTGAATCATGTAGAAGTGTAGGAACTCAATTTTACCTTTAATTTCAATAATTAACCTTGATTGATTGGTCAATTTGATGAAATCAAATTTGGCCAGTGTAAAAGGGGGAATTGGGGGAAAATTTGGGGGAAATTGGGGATTTCTAAAATTCGAGGGACTAAAGTGTAATTTCCCAAGAGTAAGGGCTAATTGGCCATGGAAAAGATGTTGGAAGACCAATTGGTCAATTTTTTGAATTATTGGGGAAATTTGCCATTTTTATAAAGTAGGGGCAAAATGGTAATTTTTAAAATGTTGGGGACCAAATTGGAATTTTGGAAAAACTTGAACCCCTTTTTGTGATTTTGAACAAAATGAGGTCCCAAAGTGAATTTTAGAAGTTTTGGAACTCTATCTGGGGAAAAATTGGCATTAGGGATCAAAAGTTAAAGAAAAAGAACTTTAGGGATTTAAATGCAAATAAGTAAAAGTTTGGGCATTTTATTCTTTCGTGATGAATGAAGTCTATGAGGCCAAAGGTTAATGAACAAGGATATTTATATCATGTAGGAATACGAAGTATCAGGAACGTCAACAAGGATAAGCTCGTGTGAGGCAAACAGCTGATTAAGAGGAAAGATACACTCCACTTATCGGGTGAGTGAGAATTTTCACATCATACACAGTTGGGATGATGAGTACCTCGAAAATAAAAACCCACTACTATGTGGAATATTAACATCACACCTGGTTGGGGTGATGTGAGAAAACACACGGAAAAACTACTTAGCAGTTGTAAGTAAATCATACCTAGTTGGTATGATGAACTTCCTAGAAGGAAGTCAAAAATCCGCTTATCGGTTATAAGCGGAGATGTCCTCACACTTGGTTGGTGTGATGAACAGGTGAAAAATGATTTTTGTCAGAAATGCTCTCCCCTAACTGTGTGCCACTACTTAAACATTTTGGGAGACCTTATTGACGGGAGCTCGAATAGCTCATGTAGGCCAGAGGCCTTGATTTTGGAAGTTGGGGGCTGGATTGCCCGATTTTGAAAATCTCGTAGAGTGGGCCCAAGGTCGGTATGAGCAGAAGCTCATAAAAAAACTTGATGTTAAGCCATAAAAATTTTAATGAATGATGTGATTTGGCCATGGTACCAAGATAGGACCGACATACTCGATGGATTGGTGGCAATGCGACAAGTTAGGTCGACGGACCAGTCGAGACAAACAACTGCAAGTCGAGTCGAGGGTTAGGGTCATTGGACCAGTGACACCAAAGATTAATGACTTATATGGCAAAATTATTGTTTGTGCATACACTGAGGTTCGAGACCATCAAGAAACCTAATAGGGGTAGTGATGCGTCCTAAGAGCTACTAGACGACATGGTGGAGATGAGGGCAAATTGTCATGCTAGCAGTTACGGAAGCTGGACATAGCTTCATGCACATGAGACTGGGGTGGGGTCGGGATGAGGTCTTTGTCCTCATACGGACATGGAGTTTCTTTTTAGATTTGAGGGTTAGAAGTCGCGAACATCCACTCATTCCTAGGGTAGAAGTAGACGGGCTGCTATCTAGGTGGTCGTTAAAGTTACTACGATGCCAGTGGACGGGTTGCCCCACGAATGTGTGATCCCTTCATCATGAATGGTGTGTGTTGATTATTAAACACACCGACTATGATTAATGAGGAATAATGGTTTTGAAAACTGAGAAATTGAGGAAGGAATGGTTTTAAAGAAAATAAGGAGTTTGACACACTACAATTCAAACTATTTTTATGAAAATTATGTTTCAAATACCCATTCACTAAGTTGTCAAACTTACCCCCTCCCTTTACCCCTTTTTAGGTAAATGAGGGAAAAACCTACCTAAAGGCCTTCAGCTAGCTAAACTTGCAAGATATGTATGTAAGTTTAAATTTTATGCAGTTTTGATTAATGTTATTCCAGGAAAGGTAAAGGTTTAAAGGACGCTTTACTCCTTGTGGTTTAAAAAAGGAGAAAACCCTTAAAAAACTGAGAGATGGTGAGTTGCTCACGGGGATCCGACCAAACCAGGTCGGGGCATGACATTAAATGTGTTTAACAGTCAACACACGCCCTTTCATTAGGAAGGTATCACATATTCATAGGGCAGCCCGTCCACGACACCCACTTGTGGCGTCGGAGCAGCTTTACCGGCTACCTAGATAGAAGCCCATCCACTTCTACCTTGGGTCTGAGTGGATGTTCACAACATCCAATCATTAAACCCAAAAATAACTCTGTGTCCGTATGAGGATAGAGGCCTCATCCCGACCCCACCCCAACCTCATGTGCATGAAGCTACCTTGAGCTTCCCTGACTGCTGGTACAATAAATTGCCCTTATCTCCACCATGTCCTCCAATCGCCCGTAGGATGCATCACTACCCCTCTTGGGCATCTTGATGGTCCCGAACCTCAAGTGCATGCACAAACAATAATTTTCCACAAAACCATTTATCTTTGGTGTCCCTAGTCCAATGGCCCCTACCCTCAACTCGACCTGCAGTTGTTTGTCTAGGCCGGTCCGTCGACCTGGCCTTGATGCATTGTAGCCAGTCCATCAAGTATGTTGGTCCTGTCTTGGTACCATGGCAAAATCACACATTCGATTCATTTGGAATTTTCATGGCATAAATATCACATGTTTGTTTATGAGCTCCTGCTCGTGCCAATTGGCCTTGGGCCCATTGTACATGATTTTCCAAAATTGGGCATTTTAGCCACACAAGTTCCAAAATCGAGGCCCTTGGCCTATTTGAACTGTTCTAGCTCTCATCAAGATCACCCAAACATTTTAAGCATTGACACACAATCGGGGTAGAACACTTCTAAAAAAATAATATTTCCATTAATCACACTAATTGGGTGTGATGACACCCCCGCTTACAACCAGTAAGTGGGTTTTTCTCCTTCCTTCCAAGAAGTCCATCATACCAACCGGGTATGATCTCTCTACTTAGAATCGGTAAGTAGTTTTTTCGTTAGTTCTCACATCACTCCAACCAGGTGTGATGTTAAAATCCCACATATAAGTGGTTTTTCATTTCTGAGTTGCTCATCATCTCAATCGGGTATGATGTTAATAAACCGACTCACCTGTTAACCGTGACATGTTCATCCTCGGTTGGTTTTCCAAGTTGACGCGAGCTTCTATTGCTGGCATTCCGATCACACTTGTCCCCACACGAATTGGGCAGCCTTTTCACTTAAAGTTTGGCATAATAGCCTAGGTTGACAATTTATCGATAAATTGCATTTAGGTCCCTAAAGTTTATTTTTCCTTAGCTTTAGGTCCCCAATGCAAACCTTTACCCAATTTGACTCCTAAAGTTTCCAAAATTCCCTTTTGAGTCCTCATTTTACCCAAAATTATATAAGGGAATCAAGTTTTCCAAATTTCCAATTTAGTCCCCAATTTTTCAAAATTACCATTTTGCCCTTTCTTTACAAAAATAGCAATTTAACCCCAATTATTTTAAAAAATTGTCCAATTGGTCCCCAACATCCTTTCCAAGGTCAATTGGCCCTCAATTTTGGGAAATTGCAATTTGGTCCCATAATTTTACGAAATCCCCAAATTCCCCCAAAATTTTCCCTAATTCCTCCTTTTAAACTTGCCGAGTTTGATTTCATCAATCGAGGTTAATTGCTCCAATTGAAGGTATGGATTAGTTCCTACACTTCCTTACGATTCAATTGAGCTTTGAACTGCATTATTTGGGTTTGAATTGAGCTCAAACGGAGCTTTTCCGGAAAATTGAACGTAGAGAGAGAAATCTTCGAAAGCTTACCGTCAGAGGTGCGACAATGTGATCTCTCTATCGGGGAAGGTAGCTCTCTTCCTGAGGTATCTTCTAGGATCAAGAATTTCTACGATTGACCTCGAATCGAGGGAGAATTTTGTTAGTGAAATTCTTTAGTTCCTCTCTCTAACTCCGACTTGCAACGACTGAGGAGGGCCAAATTAGCTCACCTTTCAGCTTAGTTGAGGTTGTCTAAGGGTTGTTGGGAGAGCTTGGTTTGGCTAGAGGAGGGCTGAATTCGGCCGATTTCAGCTTGGTCGAAACAAGGCAGCTTCGGTCCGCTAGAGCTGCTTGACTGTTTGATTCCTCCGGCGCTTCTTCATCTATCCTTGGATCGGGCGAATGTTGCTATTAGATAGCTGACTTCCACCAGAGTCTAATGAACCCAACCTCGCCTTTTAAGGTTGAAAAAATGCCCAAGTTGTAGCTCTGGTTCGAGCTTCATAGGAAACTGGAGCAGTTGAGAGAGAATGGAATTTTTAGGTGTGATGAGGATGAATGGAGAGGAGCTCTTTATATAGGGAGCTTAGGGACTCTCTATGTAAACCCCATCCTTTAAAGATAAGAAAATCGGGGAAAGAACCAGTCAACCCAAGGGAGAAAACTGAACCGGTTTAGGTGAACCAGTTTGAACCATCATTGAACCGGTTGCTAAATACATTTTCTAGGTGACTTAAAATATTCAATGTGAGGAATTGAAGCCACCATTGGATAGAGAATAAAGTTGGATAAATTTAGAAAATTTTAATTTTGAAAAAACTTGGTCGAATCGGGTCTGAATCGGCTGTTATAAACATTGACCTGATTCAGAATAATGTCATCTTCTTCCTTCAGATGACGACACTGTTCATTTGCTGGTAGAATGGACAGCGCCGATGAAGTTGTATCTCATCCATTTAGGGTATTTTAGGCCACGAATGAGCACCATAAAGGTGCCAAACCGGGTGTGATGAGAGTCCTCGAGCTCCCTATATAAAGAGCTACTATCCATTCGTCCTCCTCACACCTAAAAACTTCATTCTCTCTCAACTACTCCAATTTTTGGTAAAGCTCAAACTAGAGCTCCGACTTGGCCATTTTTATCAACTTCAGAAGGTGAGGTCGAGTTCTTTAGACTCCGGGGGAAGTTAGCTATCTCATAGCATCCTCCGCTCGATCCAAGGACCATCGAAGGAGCATCGACAAAATCAAATAGTGAAGCAGCTCTAGTGGACCGAAGTTGTCCTATTTCGACCAAGCTGAAATCGACCAAATTGAGCCCTACTACAGCCAAACCAAGCTCTCCCAACATCCTCACATCCCGTAGACAACCTCAACTGAGCTAAGCCAATTTGGCCCTTAGTCGTTGTAGGTAAGAGTTAGATAGAGAAACTGCAAAATTTCCTCTAATAAAATTCTCCCTCAATTCAAGGTCAATTGTAGGAATTTTTGATCCTAGAAGATACCTTAGGAAGAAAGCTATCTTCCCTGATAGAGAGATCGGACCGCCGCACCTCCGACAGTAAGCTTTCGAAGCTTTCTCTCTCTACGCACAATTTTTTGGCGAAGCTCCGTTTGATCTCAATTCGGACCCAAATAATGTGGTTCAAAGCTAAATTGAATCGTATGGAAGTGTAAGAATTGATCCATACATTCAATTGGAGCAATTAACCTTGATTGAATGGTCAATTTGAAGAAATCAAATTCAGCTAGTTTTAAAGGGGGAAATATTTTGGGGAAATTTTGGGATTTCGTAAAATTGAGGGACCATTTTGTAATTTCCCAAAATTGAGGGCCAATTAGCCATGGAAAAGATGTTATAGGACCAATTGGTCAATTTTTGAAACATCTGGGTCAAATTGCCATTTTTTGAAAGTAAGGGCAAAATGGTAATTTTTGAAAAATTGGTGACCAAATTGGAAATTTGGGAAACTTGTGCCATTTATACAATTTTGAGTAAAATGAGGACCCAAAGATAATTTTTGGAAGTTTTAGGATTCAATTTGGAGAAAAGTTAGCATTAGGGACCTAAAGTCAAGGAAAATGAACTTTAGGGACCTAAGTGCAATTAATAGATAAATTTGAGCCTAGACGTTCATATGCGAGAAACGTAGGCTGTTATGCTAAATTTTAATAGATAAGTATGTCCAAATTGTGTAGGAACATGAGGGACTAGAAAGCTAGCAAGGTTATGCTAGCGTGGAGGCAAAAGCCGATTAAAGAAGAATACGCCACTATAATTGTGTCACGCTCCGACCTGATTTGTTCAGATCCCTGTGAACAAGCCACCACTCTCTTGGTTCAAGATGGGTTTCCCCATTCTTTAATTCATGAGGAGTCAAGCGAAATTTAAACCTTTTTCCTTAGAATAACATATATCAATAAAAATGCAACTTAAAATAATTAAGCATACATGACAAAGGGTAAGGCCTGGTGTTATCCCTAGTCATTTCCAGAAAATGGATAAAAAAGGTGGGTGATTTTCCACAACTTAGTGAATGGGTAAGTTTTTTTTAAATAAATAAAGTTTTAGAAAAATAGTTTTTAAATTTTAATGTGCCAGACTCCTTATTTCCTTTAAGATATTTCATACTCAAAGTTTCGATTTTCAAAGTCATTTGTCATCATTAACCACAATGGTATGTTTATCAACTAACAAATGCCCTTCATCATGAAGGGAACACACATTGTCAAGGCAGCACGTCCACTGCACCCACTTGTGGCGTCAGAGCGACTTTACCGGCTACCTAGATAGAAACACGTCCACTTCTACCTTGAGAATGAGTGGATGTACGTGACATCCGACCCTCAATCCTGTAAAGAAAATTCCATGTCTGTATGAGGATAGAGACCTCATCCCGAACCCACCTCGGTCTCATGCGCATGAAGCTACGTCGAGCTTCCTTGATTGCTGGCATGAAAATCTGCCCTTATCTCCACCTTGTCGTCCAATAGCCCTTAGGATGCATCACTACCCCTCTTGGGCATCTTGAAGGTCCCGTACTTTAGTGCATGTACAAAACAACAATTTTCCTCATAAGCCATTTAATCTTTGGTGCCACTAGTCCAACCGCCCCGATCCTCAACTCGACCTGCAATTGTTTGTCTTGACTGGTCCGTCGATCTGTCTTGTCGCACTGCCGCTAGTCCATCGAGTATGTCAGTTCTGTCTCTATACCATGGCCAAACACATCATTCATTTAAAATTTTCAAAGCTTAAACTCGTGTTTGTTTACGAGCTCCTGCTCATGCCAACTGGCATTGGGACCACTATACGAGATTTTCAAAATCGGGCATATTAGTCCCCAAGTTCCAAAATCGAGGCCTCCAACCTATATGAGCATTTTGAGCTCCCTTCAAGAAGGTCTACCAAAAATTTTAAGTAGTGGCACATAGTTAGGTGAGAGCACTTTTGACAAAATAATATTTTCATCTATCCATCACACCAACCGGGTGTGAGGACATCTTCGCTTATAATCGATAAGCGGGTTTTCTAGTTCATCACACCAACCAGTTATGATCTACTTACAAGTGTTAAGTAGTTTTTCTGTGTAATTTCCACGTCACACCCTTCAAGTGTGATGGTTAAAATTCTACTCAGTAGTGGGTTTTCATTTCTAAGGTGCTTATCTTCTCAAACGGGTATGATATAAAAATCCTACTCACCCGTAAATGCTGTGAATCCTTCTTAACTGACTTTCATCTCCTCATGAGCTGTCTTAGCTGGTGTTCTTGGTACCTTCTGTTCCTACACGGTATGAACATCTTTGTTCATTATTCTTTGGCTTAAGAGCCTACATTCATTATGAATGAATAAAATATCAAACTTTTCAAATATTTGCAATTTGGTTCCTAATGCCGATTTTCCCCCAAATTGAGTCCCAAAACTTCAAAAATTTACTTTGAGACATTAATTTATTGAAAATTAGATAAAGGGGCTCAAGTTTCCAAATTCCCAATTTGGTCCCCAATTTTTCCAAAATTACCATTTTGCCCCTACTTTAAAAAATGGTAAGTTTCAACCCAAAATTTTCAAAAATTGACCAATTGGTCCTCCATTATCTTTATCATGCTGAATTGGCCCTCAATTTTAGGAAATTGCACATTAGTCCCTCGAATTTTTGAAATCCTCAACTTTTCCTCAATTTTCCCCCAATTTCAACCTTCCAACTCAGCTAAATTTGATTTCATCAAATTGATCAATCAAATGAGTTTAATTATTTTAATTGAAGTTAAATGTGAGCTCCTACACCTCCATACGATTCAATTGTATTTTGAATTGCACGATTTGATGCCGGAACGAACTCAAATAGAGCTTCGCCGAAAAAGTGAACATAGAGAGAGAAAGCTTCGAAAGCTTATCGTCGGGGACACGGCAGTCCGAGATTTTGATCTTGACAGATAGCTCTCATCCTGAGGTTACTCCTAGAATCAAGAATCACCTCAATTCATTCAAATCGAGGGAGAATTTGGTCAATCAAGATCTGTCGATTCTCTCTCTTGCACCGATCGAAATTCATAGAGGGGAGCCAAATTGGCTTACCTTTTCGCTCTATTTCGATCGTAGGAGGGTTAAGGAGGTATTGGGAGAGCTTGGTTTGTCTTGGGGAGGGCTCGAATTGGCTAATTTCAGCTCGATAGAAATAGGGCAGCTTCAGTCTACTGGAGCTGCTTCACTATTCGATCACGCCGACATTTCTCTAGTGATCCTCGGAGCAATTGGAGACTACCATCGTGTAGCTAACTTCTCCATGAGTCTAAGGAACCTAACCATGCCTTCTTTAGCTTAGAAAAGACCCTATGTTAGAGCTTTGGTTTGAGTTTCATCGAAAAACTGAGTAGCTAAGAGAGTGAGGTTTTCAGGTGTGTGGAGGATGAATGGAGAGGGACTATTTATATAAGGAGCTCGAGGACTCTTCAGCCATCTGTTTGGCACCTTAATGGCAATAATTGATGAACTGAAATGTACTAAATGAAAACATTTCCTCTTCACTGGCGCTGGTTCATTTTTTTCGACTAGTGAATAGTGCTGTCATCAGAAGGAAGAAGACAACACTATTCCGAATTGGACTGGACCGGTCCGAACTGGGTTGAAGGCTTAAATTAGCCAGTTCAGGCCTAATTCAATCGAGTTTTTCAAAATTAAAAATTTCTAAATTCATCTAAATTCATTCTCAATCTGTTGGTGGTCTCAATTCTCCAATATGGTTTTTTTAAGCCACCTAGAAAAATGAATTTAGCATCCAGTTCAATAGTGGTTCAAACCGGTCCAAATCGGTTCAATCCGGTTCATATCCAGCTCACTTGAACCGGACTGGTTTTCATTCCTAAATTGTCCTAAAGTACTTTTCCAAGGTTTTTATGACCCCTTTGGGTCACTTGGGAGTTGTAAATTTCCCAATTTGTCTGTTTTCTGTGATCGGGGTTTGTGAACCGGTTCAATTTTCTCACTCAATTTGACCGGTTCTTTTCCTAGTTTTTCCTTAATCCCAAAGAGTGGGTTTTAGAACTCTCCCCTCCTTTTAGGAGTTTTGTCCCCAAAACTTACTTCACACTTTTGTATCGAAACGAACTTCCCTTGATATGAACTTGAAATTTCTCGACAAATAATTCCTTTGGTTATTTCCATCTCTCCCTTACTTGATATCTTCTTTTCTTTTCCATCATTTTCTCATTCAGGGACTTTATTTTTGTTAAACCTATCTTTAATGGAAGGTTTAAGGTCATATCCTTAAATTTACATCCTTCGTTCCTTAAAGCATTATTTCTCTTGTCTGAGATTCTTTACTTAAGAGTTCAAGGTTGGGAGTTCCAAAATACCCAATTATTTATGTATCTAGTTATTCTCTTTATTTGTTGACTACCTTAGCTCAGTGTCTGTTCAAGCACCACATACATGCTTGCACGAGTGTTGGTATGATCACCTTTTTCTCCTACATTGATTTTTCCCTTACTCATTGGTTATTACCACTTTGTCCCAAATTTAATGCCTAACCTTGTCATGCTCAATTAACAATCTCTTCCTTACCTGAGTCATATTTCCCTAGAATAGCTGGGCTTACCTGTCTCTCACAACATGACGTCTCTTGGACTTGTCTTTAACCATTTATCATTTTTAAAGTACTTCCCCAATGGTTATTCTCCCTCTTTCTATCCTTTAGGGATGGTAATACATTGTCCCTCTTTTGTCTGGTGATATTCCTTGATTGTCATCATTGTTATCCAATCGGTCATTTTGCCTTTGAGGTTATATTCCTTATAACCGTATTGGTTTCCTTACTTATTTGTCTTTTCTCAACTTCCTTATTGGGTCTTTCAGATTTCAAGTCTTTGAGTTTCCCAGTATCTACTGACTTGATGAGATTCTTCCTTTCTTATGTCATTCCTCATGCCCAATGGCGTCCCTTCCCTTAAATACTTTTCTTTTTCTTAGTCCATTCTCACTCACTCGTGATCACTTCACGATTCTCTATTCCGAGTTAGTTCCTTTCTTTCTCGTACGACACCCTTTTAACGTTGTCTTCCTACTTACCCGTTACTTGGGTTTAACTTACCCCTTTGGATCCTTACAATTTCTCTTCTTTTGCACGTGATCTTTTCATCTACAATAGCTCATCTTTGAGGAGCTTATGTTCTTTTCAATTCTGTTAGTCCCATTTCCTCCAAATTGGGACATATATGTTTTTACAAGGTTCCCTTCCTTGGTAAGTTTATACTCCTTTTTTCTCCCAAAATTTTCCTATAGTTTTATCATTGTGAATGTCCAACCTTTAAATGACATTCCTCGATTCCATTCTCTCCTGCTTCACTTTTACCCTTCCAACCCTACGGGTACTTCTTGTGTACATCATCTTCATTCTTACCCCTTTTCCAGTACTTAATTTATTTCTTTGAGGTAGAGTTTAAATTCCCTTAATTTCCCCATCTCTTGATCATCCTGCACAATGCTTATTTAGCCTTTTCATAGTTTTCGAGTAGTTACTCCTATTTTATCCATTGATATCTTTAAGGCTTTCCTCTGTCTTTATCTCTAAAAAGTTTTAACCTTTCCATCTTTTCCTTTTCCACTGGGATTATGACCTTAGGATTGTCTCTCGAATCTTCTTGTCTTTGGTATCCATCCCTTTGCCCTATTTTGGGTATGATTCTTACTACTTTCCGATCCTTCTTAGAGTGTTATTTGTTTCGTGGATGATCTGGTTGTCATGGGTTATTTCTTTCAATCGGATCAGTCCAAAATCCCCATTCGGTTCCCTACTATCTTGCAAGTAGATCATGCTTGGCCTTCCATGTATTTACTTAGTCACTTATGTCCTTTAATTAGATCCTAGTTCCTGTTCCAGTTTATGATATCTCATCTGTTGATTTCCTTAGCTTGGAACTTCCTCCTTCCTACGATTTCCCTTCCTATCTTCGTTCTTCTTCTAGAGACTCCAATACTGGGATTTTCATGTTCATTTTCCTTATTGCTCCTTGAAAGTTCTCCCTTCATTCTTTCTTATACTTCTCGACCCTTGCATGGTGATTCACTCTGGCTTTCTCCCCTATCTTTTATTCCTTTTTGTTTCACATCCTTATCTCCAAACAAAGTCCTTTATTACTATCGAGTTCTTAAGGATGTGTGTCCTAACTCTTTCCAAGTATAGGTATTATTTCTAGAGTTTCTTTCTATCGTACTTCTTTCTCTTCTCTTTTCCTTGTCTTGTCTTACACGTCTTAATATCTTTAGTTTTAACCTTCTTTCTTTCTTCTAGATTAACTTTCATTCCTTTGGAATAGTCTATTTGTTTACTCTTATCATTTGAACCCTTCCTTAACTCGTTAGACTAATCCCCTATTCTTTTAATGCTCACTTTCTTTTCTTCTAACTTCTCTTTCCTTCCCTTAGTTAGGATTTGTCTTCCTTGGGTGAACTATAAGAGTTTCTGCCTTGCCAAATCTCATTGTACTTCTGAGGAAAGATTTTTTTAAAGGTTAAGGTTAACTTGAAATCACCCATTTTTCCTTTCTTGGGTGATTTTCTATCCTTTTATGTTGATCTTTATTAGCACACACTCATTGTTTGAATTTATCAAGGAAGCTCAAAAGTTTTATTAGGAAGAATTTAACTTCATTCATTCAAGAAATTTTCTTGCCATACTTGGCTTATTATAGAAAATTTCAACCCCCTAATCCCTTGGGGTCATATGTTCTAAGGAACTAGTTGGGGTCCATTCGTATTCCCTTTGGGGACGAATTTCATGTATAGCCTCCAATCCGTACCGCCTTAGTACCTCTACCTTGCATTTATATGTCCACTTCATCCATTGGGAGGGATTGAAGTTGGTCTGAGTAGGTGGGGGTACTTGGTGGACTTTCATGAAGGTGGCATACGCATCCTAGTAATCGTCCCATGCCTCCTTCTTAGTTGGATTCTTCTCCGGTTGTTGTGGGGTTGGAGGAGGGGTTGGGCTACTAGGAAGAGGTACTGATTCCTCTTGTCTTAGAGAAGGGTATGTGATGCCTTCTAGTTCCAATAAGGATCCCACTAGTTTCTGGTAGTCTTCCACCATGTTATTTGGTACTCTTTTCTCACCTTTTAAGAATCTTTGAGCGACTTCCTCCCTTGGGTTGGGTGTCATTTTTAGGGTTATGGGTGGAGGATTGGATTTCACAGTGAACTTCCTTGGGATTCTCCTCCCTACACGATTGTTAAAGTTTGATTAATGTCAGGACATAATATTGATAATGTTTTAAGGGAACTTAGGTCTGATACCACTCAAGTTGTCATGCCTTGACCTGCATTAGTTAGATCCCCGTGAACAACCTGCTGCTCTCTTGGTTCAAGAGGGGTTTCCCACTTCTTTAATTCAAGAGGAGATAATCAAAATTTTAACCTTGTTCCCTCGAATAACATATATCAATAAAAATGCAACTTAAATTAATCAAGCATACCTGACAAAGGGTAAGACCTGGTATTATCCCTAGCCATTTCTTGAAAATGGATAAAAAGGATGGGTGAGTTTCTACAACTCAGTGAATGGGTAATTTTTTTTAAATAAATTTTTAGAATTATAGTTTTATAATTGTAGTGTGCCAAACTCCTTTTCAAAGTTATTTCTCATCATTAACCACAACGATGTGTTTATTAACCAACACATGCCCTTCATTATGAAGGGAACACACATTCGTAGGGCAGCACGTCCACTACACCCACTTGTGGCGTCAGAGTGACTTTACCAGCCACCTAGATAGAAGAACGTCCACTTCTACCTTGAGAATAAGTGGATGTATGCGACATCTGACCCTCAATCCTGTAAAGAAAACTCCGTATCTGTATGACGACAAAGACCTCATCCCAACCCACCTCGGTCTCATGTGCATGAAGCTACATGTAGCTTCCTTGACTATTAGCACGACAATCTGCCCTTATCTCCACCATGTCATTTAGTAGCCCCTAGAACACATCACTACCCCTCTTGGGCATTTGGAAGGTCCTGTACCTCAGTGAATGAACAAAAAATAGTTTTCCTCATAAGCCATTTAATCTTTGGTGCCACTGGTCCAACGGCCTCGACCCTCAACTCGACCCGCAGTTGTTTGTCTCGATTGGTCCGTCGACCTATCTTGTCTTATTGCCGCTAGTCCATCAAGCATGTCAGTCCTGTCTTGGTACATGGCCAAACACATTATTCATTTAAAATTTTTATGGCTTAAACTCATGTTTGTTTATGAGCTCTAGCACGTGTCAACTGGCCTTGGGCCCACTGTACGAGATTTTCAAAATCGGGAAAATTAGCTCCCAGGTTCCAAAATCGAGGCCTCTGACCTATATGAGCATTTCAAGCTCCCATCAAGAAGGTCTCCCAAAATGTTTAAGCAGTGGCACAATGTTAGGGGAGAGCGCTTCCGACAAAATAATCTTTTCATCTATCTATCACACCAACCGAGTGTGAGGACATCTCCGCTTATATCTGATAAGCTGATTTTCTACTTCCTTACAGGAAGTTCATCATACCAACCGGGTATGATCTACTTACAATCGGTAAATAGTTTTTCTGCGTAATTTCCACATCACTCCATTCAGGTGATGATTAAAATTCCACTTAATAGTGGGTTTTTGTTTCTGAGGTGCTTATCATCCTAACTAGGTATGATATAAAAATTCCACTCACCCATGAATGTCATGAATCCTTCTTAACTGGCTTTCATCTCCTCGTGAGCTTTATCTTAGTTGGTGTTCCCAGTACCTTGTGTTCCTACATGGTATGAACATCCGTGCTCATTATCATTTGGCTTAAGAGCCTTCATTCATTATGAATGAATAAAATATCCAACTTTTCATATATTTACAATATGGTCCCTAATGCCAATTTTCGCCCAAACTGAGTCCCGAAACTTCAAAAATTTACTTTAAGACCTCAATTTATTCAAAATTACATAAAGGGGCTCAAGTTTCCAAATTTCCAATTTGGTCCTCAATTTTTCCAAAATTACCATTTTGCCCCTACTTTACAAAAATGGTAAGTTTCACCCCCAAAATTCCAAAAATTGACCAATTGGTCCTCCATCATCTTTATCATGCCCAATTGGCACTCAATTTTAGGAAATTTCACTTTAGTCCCTCAAATTTTTGAAATCCTCAACTTTTCCCCAATTTTCCCCCAATTTCAACATTCTAACTCAACCAAATTTGATTTCACCAAATTGATCGATCAAATGAGTTTAATTGTTGAAATTGAAATTATATTTGAGTTCCTACACCTCCATACGATTCAATTATATTTTGAATCGCACGATTTGATGTCGGAACGAGCTTAAACGGAGCTTCGTTGGAAAAGTGAACATAGAGAGAGAAAGCTTCAAAAGCTTATCGTTGGGTGCACGACGGTCCAAGATTTTGATTTTGGCAAATAGCTCTCATACTGAGGTTACTCCTAGAATCAAGAATTACCTCAATTCATATCGAATTGATGGAGAATTTGGTCAGTAAAGATCTATCTATTCTCTCTCTAGCATTGATCGAAATTCATAAAGGGGAGCCAAATTGGCTTACCTTTCAACTCTAATTCGGTCGTAGGAGGGCTGAGGAGATGTTGGGAGAGCTTGGTTTGGCCTAAGGTGGGCTCGAATTAGCTGATTTCAGCTCGACAGAAACAGGGTAGCTTCGGTTCGTCGGAGTTGCTTCATTGTTCGATCACGCTGGCGTTTCTCCGGTGACCCTCAAAGCAATTGGAGATTACCACCGTGTAGCTGACTTCTCCCCGAGTCTAAGAAACTCGACCACACCTTCTTTGGCTCAGAAAAGACCATATGTTGGAGCTCTGGTTCGAGCTTCATTGGAAAACTGAGTAGCTGAGCGAGAGCGAGGTTTCAAGGTGTGTGGATGATGAATGGAGAGGGGCTCTTTATATAGGGAGCTCAAGGACTCTCTAGCCTTCCGTTTGGAACCTTAATGGAAGACATTGATGGCCTAAAACATACTGAACAGAAATGTTTCCTCTTCACCAGTGCTGGTTCGATTTTTCGATGAGTGAATAGTACTGTCATCTGAAGGAAGAAGATGACACTATTCCGAATCGGACCGGTCTAAACCGGGTTCAATGCTTAAACCGGCCGGTTCAGGCCCAATTCGACCGTTTTTTTCAAACTTAAATTCATCTAAATTCATTCTCTATCCAATGGTGGCCTAATTCTCCAATTTGAATTTTTTTGAGCCACCTAAAAAAATGAATTTAGCATCCGGTTCAATAGTGGTTCAAACCGATCTAAATTGGTTCAATCCGGTTAGGATCTGGTTCACCTGAACCGGTACGGTTTTCATTCCCAAATTGTCCTAAAGTACTTTTCCATGGTTTTTATGACCCCTTTGGTTCTCTCAAGAGTTGTAAATTTCCCAATTTTCTTGTTCTCTATGATCGGGGTTTGTGAACTGGTTCGATTTTCTCACTTAGTTTGACCGGTTCTTTGCCCAATTTTTCCTTAACTCGAAAGAGTGGGGTTTACACATCGGGTGAGTGGGCTCATTTACATCATATCCGGTTGGTGTGATGAGTACTTTTAACAAAAGAAAACCTACTTATTGGTTGTAAGTAGAGATGAACATACCCGGTTGGTATGACGAATTTCCTTTAGGAAATGAGAAACACGCTTACCAGTTGTAAGTGGAGATATCATTACATCTGGTTGGTGTGATGAAGTGGAAAATACATTTTTGTCAAAAGTGTTCTCTCCTGACTGTGTGTCATTGCTTAAAATATTTGGGATAGCTTCTTGATGAGAGCTAGAACAACTCAGATAGGCTAGAGGTCTTAGCTTTGGAACTTGTGGGGGCAAAATGCCCGATTTTGGATAATCACGTATAGTGGACCCAAGGCTAGTGGGCACGAGCAGAAGCTCGTAAACAAATATGAATAGGAAGAGCCATGAAAACTCTCATTAAAAGTGGAATTTACTATGTGATTCACCACGGTACCAAGTTAGAACTGACAAGGCTCGATGGGCTAGCGGTAGTGCATTAGGGCTAGGTTGACAAACCAATCAGATAAAACAACTACAGTCCAGGTTGAGTGTTGGGGTCGTTGGACCATATGCACTAAAGAGAATGACTAAGAAAATAAAAAACTATTGTTTGTGCATGCACTTGTGGTACGAGACCATCAAAACGCCCTAGGGGGTAGTGATGGGTCCTAAGGGCTGCTGGACGACATGGTGGCGATAAAGGAAAGAGAAGCTACTGCGTTTGAGTTTCTCGTCATACTAGTTAGTCATGGAGTTACTATATTTGGACTCCACGAAGTTAATATGTTTAGGGCTTCTTGAGGCTACTATGTTTGAGCTTCATGTGCACGAGACTAGGATAAGACCTCTGTCCTCACACAAACACGAAGTGACATTCGGGTTTGAGGGTGGGATGTCGAGAACATTCACTAAAACCTAGTGTAGAAGTGGACGGACTTCTATCTTAGTGGACGGTAAAGACGCTCCGATCCACGAGTGGGTGCAGTGGATGGGTTGCACCTACGAATGTCTGTACCCTTTCTAATGAAGGACGTGTGTTTCTTTGCTAAACGCCTCCCGAGGCAAGGGGATGCGCTAAGGAAGCTAAACACACCTAATATAGAAATGATAAAAAGGTTTTGAGACTTGAAAATCCTTGATAAAAGGAATGTTACCCTTTGGAAAATATTTTGGATACCAAAATTTAGGAAAGATCCTTTTTAAAGGAAATGATGACCTTAGCATTGTTTGGATAAGCCATTTTTGAAAACTCATTCCCAACACCCGCTCACTGAGTTGTAGAACTCACCTCCTCCCTTTACCCCTTTTAGGTAAATTAGGGAAAACATTCAACCAAAAAGACTGTCACGCTCTGACCCGCTTTGGTCGAATCATCGTGATAAACCCGCCGCTCCCTTGGTTCAAGAAGGGTTTCCCACTTTCTTTAATCAAGAGGAGCTAGGCAAAATTTCAACTGTGTTCCTTGGAATACATATATCAATAAAAATGCAAGTTTAATAGAAATTAAGCATACCTGACAAATGGTAAATCCTAGTTGTTACGCCCGACCTGGTTTGGTCGGATCCTCGTGAGCAACCTGTCACTCCCTTTGGTTCATGAAGGGTTTCACCCTTTTCTAAACCACGATGATTAAGACATCCTTTTCACCTATATCTTTCCTAAAATAACATTAATCAAAACTAAATATAAATTTTACATACATGTCTTAAGGTTTAGCTACAGACAGATCTTTAAGGTTGGTTTCCCTTGATTTCTTGAAAAAGGGGTAAAGGGAGAGGGTGAGTTTGACAACTTAGTGAATGGGTGTTAGGTGCAAGTTTTCACAAAACAACTTTAATTGGAGTGTGACAAACTCCTTATTTCCTTTAAAAATATTCTTTACTCAAGTTGTAGTTTTCAAAACCTTTTTCTAAGGTTTACCAATTCTTTTCCAAGGATTCTTAAATACTTTTCAAGGTTTTCAAACCTATTTCCCATTTCCATATTAAGTGTGTTTCACAAACAACACACGCCCTTCATCAGGAAGGGTACAAACACATATTCACGAGATGCAGTTACGCCGACTGCATCCACTTGTGGATCGGAGCGTCTTTACCATTCACATTGATAGAAGTTCTTAACTTCTACTCGGAGTTTAAGTGAACATCTCAATGTTCATCCCTCAAACCCAAAATACTTCGTGTCCATATGAGGATGAAGACCTCATCCCGACCCCACCTCGGTCTCAGGTGCATGAAGCTACGTCAAGCTTCCCTGACTACTGGCACGACAATTTGCCCTTATCTCCACCATGTCGTCCAATAGCCCTTAGGACGTACCACTACCCCTCTTGGGCGTCTTAATGGTCCTGAACCTCAAGTGCATGGACTAACAAAGTTTTCCATAAAGCCATTTATCTTTGGTGCCACTAGTTCAACGGCCCCGACCTTCAACTCGACCTATAGCTGTTTGTCTAGACCGGTCTATCGACATGGTCCTATCGCACTGCTACCAACCCATCGAGTATGTAAACCCCGTACTTTTGAGTTTAGGAAAACCGGGAAAAGAACCAGTCAAACCGAGTAAGAAAACCGAGCCGGTTTACAAACCCAATCATATGGGAACAAGCAATTTAGAAATTTACAACTTCCGGGTGATCCAAAGGGTTCATTGAACCTTGGAAAATAAACTTAAGACAAAATAAAAGAGAAAAACTAAATTGGTTCAGGTGAACAAGATCCCATAAGAACTTTGAAGTTAAGCATGCTTGCTTAAGAGTAGTGTGAGGATGGGTGACCTCCTGGGAAGTATGATTTTTTTTTGTAATCCGAAATTTCGGTAAAAAATTTTTATGCAAATGTACGCCTTATCACAAATGGCCATAAATTAATATATATTTAATTATTGTAATTAATACAAATAATTTAATATCAAAATTAAATTATTGGAATTAATACCAATAACTTATGTCAATAATAATACTAGTAATAAATCTCTCCTATTTAATACACGATTTTGCACCTATATAAAGAGGTCATCTCCATTCATTCTTCTCACACCTAAACACTTCTATCTCTCTCTACTGCTCCATTTCCCGGTTAAGCTTGAACCAGAGTTTCGACTTGAACATTTTTCTTAACCTCAAAAGGAGAGGTTGGGCTCTTTAGAACCGGGGAGAAGTCAGCTATTTGATAGGAAACTCCAGTCAATCCAAGAATCACTAGAGAAGCACCGACATGATAGAATAGTGAAGCAGCTTCGGTGGACTGAAGCTGCCCTATTTCGGTCGAGTTAAAATTGGCCATTTCGAGCCCTCCTCAGGCCAAACCAAGCCTTCCCAACACTTCCTTAGCCCTCCCACAGCCAAATTAGGACCGAAAGGTAAGCTAATTCGGCTCCCCCCTACAATTTCCAACTAGTGCTAGAGAGAGAACCAACAGAATTTCAATGATGAAATTCTAACTCAATTCAGCATCAATTGATGCGATTCTTGATTCTAAGAAGATCCTCAAGTTGAGAGCTATCTGTCCAGATCGAAAGCTTGGACCGTCATGCCTTCACCGGTGAGTAATCAAAGCTTTCTCTCTCTATAGTTCGTTTTTCGGTGAAGCTCCGTTTGAGCTCGTTCCAGTGTCAAAACTTACGATTCAAAGTGCTATTGAATCGTAAGAGGATGGAGGAACTCAATTTTAACTTCAATTTTAACAATTTGAGGTGTTTGATCGGTCAATTTGATTAAATCAAATTCGGCTGTGCTAAGGAGTTGAAATTGGGGAAATTTTGGGGATTTTCAAAATTCAAAAGACCACAATGCAATTTTATGAAATTGAGGGTCAATTGGGCATGAAAATAATGTTGGAGGGCAAAATGATAATTTTGGGAAAATTGGGGGACCAAATTGGAAATTTGGGAAATTAAACCCCTTTTTGGTGAAATTGAATAAATTAGGGTCCCAAGATAAATTTTAAAAGTTACAAGACTCAATTTGAGGAAAAATCAACATTAGGGACTTAAAGTTAAAGAGAAATAACTTTAGAGACCTAATTGCAAATAATTAAAAGTTTGAGTTTTCTTGTTCATTGGAAATGAACGAAGGCTGTTATGCCGAGTAATAATGAATAAGGATGTTCATATCGTGTAGGAACGTGAAATACTGGGAACGCCAACATGGACGAACTCGCATGAATACAAAGAAACAGTCTAGTGGAATTCACTGAATTAACAGGTGAGTGGGTTTATAACATCATACCCGGTTGGGATGATGAGCACAACTTAAAATTAAAAACCACTTACCGGTTATGAGTGGAAATTTTATATCATACCCGGTTGGGAATGATAAGTACCTTGGTATGAAAACCCACTATTAAGTGGTATTTTAAACATCACTACTTAGAGGAAGTGATGTGAAAATCATGCGGAAAAACTACTTACCGATTGTAAGTAGATCATACCCGGTTGATATGATGAGACTTACTCGAAGGAAGTTGAAAACCCGTTCATCGGTTATGAACGGAGGTGTCCTTGTACCCGAGCGGTATAATGGATAGAGAAACCATATGTTTTGTCGGAAGTGCTCTCCCCTGACTGTGTGCCAATGCTTAAACAATTTGGGAGACCTTCTCAACGGAAGCTTGAATAGCTCTGATAAGCCAAGGGCCTCAGTTTTCAAACTTGGGGGCTAAATGCCCAATTTTGAAAATCTCATACAGTGGGCCCAAGGCCAGTTGGCACAAGCAGGAGCTCGTAAACGAACATGATATATGTGCCATAAAACTTAATAAGTGAATCGTTTAGCCATGGTACCAAGATAGGACCGACATGCTCAGTCAGGTCGATGGACCAGTCAAGACAAACAACTGCGAGTTGAGTTGAAAATCGGGGCCGTTGGACTAGTGGCACCACAGATTACATGGCAATATGAGAAAACATTGTTTGTGCATGCACTGTGAGTACGGGATCATCAAGACGCCCATGAGGGGTAGTGATGTGTCCTAAGGGCACTGGACGACCTGGTGGCTATAAGGGCAGATCGTCGTTCCAATTGTTAGTGAAAAATCTGGAGTAACACCAAGCGCATGAGACCGAGGTGGGGACAAGATGAGGTCTCTCTCCTCATACAGACACGAAGAAGTGATTTCGGGATTGTGGGTTGGATGTCGTGTACATCCACTTATTCCCAGGGTAGAAGCGGTTGTACTTCTATCCGGGTGGCAGGAAAAGTCGCTTCGAAGCCACTAGCAGGTTCAGTAGTGATACTGCCTTGCGAATATGTGTAACCTTCATGATGAAGGATGTGTGTTGGGTGATGACACACTGGTAACTAAGAAATGGTGGAAAAACCCAAATTTTTAAACGAAGGGATTTTTGAAAAAGAAAGGAGTCTGGCACACTTCAATAATAATTATTTTCTTAAAAGTCAAAAGTTTTTAAAAACACATTCACTAAGTAGTCGTACTCACCCCCTCCCTTATATCCCTTTCAGGAAATCCCGGAAAGCCTACCCTTAAAGGTCGTCAACTAAGATGCCTGTAAGACAGGCATCAAAAAGGTCTCCCAAATAGTTTAAGCATTGGCACACAGTCAGAAGAGAGCACTTCCGACAAAATATATTTTCAACTATCCATTATACCGACTCGGTATAAGGAGATCTCCGCTCATAACCGATGAAGGAGTTTTCAACATCCTTCGAGGAAGTTTCATCATACCAACCGGATATGATCTACTTACGGCCGGTAAGTAGTTTTTCCGTATGGTTTTCACATAACTCTTCTAAGTTGTGATGTTTAAAATGCCACATAATAGTGGGTTTTCATTCTGATATATTTATCATTCCCAACCGGCTATGATATAAAAATCCCACTCACAACTGGTAAGTGGTTTTTAACTTTATGTTGTGCTCATCATCTCAACCGAGTATGACATTAGTAAACCCACTCGCCCATTATTGTCGTGAATTCCACTAGACCGGTTCTTTACATTCACACGAGCTTGTCCTTGCAGGCGTTCCCAATATTTCGTGTTCCTACAAGATATGAACATCTCGATTCATTATCCTTCAGCCTAATAGCTTTCATTCATTCCAAATGAATGAGAAAGTCAAACTTTCATTTATTTGCAATTAGTTTCCTAAAGTTATTTCTCCTAAACTTTAAGTCCCTAATGCCGGTTTTTCCTCAAATTGAGTCCTGAAACTTTTAAAATTTATCAAGGGACCTCAATTTATTCCATTTCACAAAAAGGGGTTTAAATCTCCAAATTTCCAATTTGGTCCCCCAACTTTTCCAAAATTACCAATTTGCCCCTCCTTTACAAAAAAATGGTAAATTTTACCCCATAAATTCTAAAATTTCTCAATTGGCCCTCTAACATTTTTATCATGCCCAATTGACCCTCAATTTTTGGAAATTGCATTTCAGTCCCTCGAATTTTCAAAAATCCCCAATTTGCCCCAATTTTTTCCCCAATTCCAACTCTTTAACACAGTCGAATTTGATTTCATCAAATTGACCTATTAAACACCACTAATTGTTTAAAATAAAGTTGAAATTGAGTTTCCCCATGTCCATACGATTCTATATAACTTTGAATCATGAGTTTTAACGTCGGAATGAGCTCAAACGGAGCTTCGTCGGAAAATAGACTGTAGAGAAATAAAGCTTTGATTACTCACCGATGAAGGCACGACGGTCTGAGCTTTCGATTTGGGCATATAGCTCTCGTCTTGAGGTTCATCCTAGAATCAAGAATCGCATCAATTGATGTCGAATTGAGTTAGAATTTCATCATTGAATTTCTGTCGGTTCTCTATCTAGCACCGGCCAGAAATTGCAAAGAGGAGCCAAATTAGCTTACCTTTCAGTCCTAATTTGGCTGTTGGAGGGCTGAGGAAGTGTTGGGACGGCTTGTTTTGGCCTGAGGAGGGCTCGAAATGGCCGATTTCAACTCAGCCGAAATAGGGCAGCTTCGATCCTCCGGAGCTGCTTTACTGTTCCATCATGTCGACGCTTCTCCGATGACCCTCAGAGTGACTATAGGCGTGTAGCTGACTTCTCCCCAGTTCTAAAGAACCTGACCTCACCTTCTTTGGCTTAGAAAAGACCCTATATCGGAGCTCTGGTTCAAGCTTCACCAAAAAACTAAGCAACTGAGAGAGAGTGAGCTTTTTAGGTGTGGAGAGGATGAATGTAGAGGGGGTATTTATAAAGGAAGCTCGGGGAATTCTTAGTTGTCCATTTGGCCGGTAACGTATTGAACAGAGACGTTTCCTCTTCTTCGGCCCTGCTTCGATTTTCTGGCAAGTGAAAAATGCTGTAATCTCGAGGAAGAAGATGACACTATTCCGAATCGGACCGGACCGGGTTCGAAGCTTAAACCGGTTGGTTCACCCCTCATTCAACCGAGTTTTTCAAATCTAAAAATTTTTAAATTCATCTAAATTTATTTTCTATCCAATGGTGGCCTCAAATCTCAAATTTAAATTATTTAAGCCACCTAGAAAAATGAACTTATGATTCGGTTCAATAGTGGTTCAAACTAGTCTGAACCGGTTCGGATCCGGCTCACCTGAACTAGTTTGGTTTTCATCCCTAATTCCTTCACAAGTCCATTTTCATGACTTTTGTAACTCCTTAGGTGACTTTGGGTCCATAAAATTCCCGGTTTACCATCTCTTTATCGATTTCGTTTCATAAATCGGCATGGTTCTTAAACCGGTTTAATCTAGTTCTCCCGAACCAATCTGGTTTTTCTCTCCCACTTTGTTCTAATGTTCCTTCTCAAGGTTTATAATCTCTTTGGATCACAGGGGATCCATAAATTTCTTGGTTTACCCATTCTCTATCTGTTCCGGTTCATGAATCAATTCTGTTCATAAACCAGTTCTATCCAGTTGGATTCGGTTCATCTAAACCGGCCTTGTTTTTCTCTTCCAATTTATCCTAAGGTTCTTTTCCATGGTTTTAGGAACCCTTTGATTCACCCAAGAGTTGTAAATTTCCAAATTGCCCATTTCCTAATAATCGGGTTTGTGAACCGGTTCGGTTTCCTCACTCGATTTGACCGGTTCTTTTCCTAGTTTTTCCTTAGCTCAAAAGGGCGGGGTTTACAGACTGACCAAGTCCTCACATTTCCTGCCCATCTAGGTGACATACCTGATTAAAAAGCTCACCGCCCTATACGTGGGGGAGATTGTACAATTCCATGGAGTGCTAGTAAGCATAGTATCAGACCAAGACCCAAGTTTCACCTCTCAATTTCCCAAATGACAAAAAATCCACAAAAACTTTAACGAAGAATCGAGAAGTGGAATTAAAGAAAGAACTGAACCGGTTCGGACTTGAACTAGACCGAACCGGGATGAACCATAGTGAATCGATTCACAAATTTATTTTTCTAGGTGGTTTTAAAATGTCAAATTCGAAAATTGAGATCACCATTAGATAGAAAATGAATTTTTAAATTTTTAAATTTGAGAAAACTAGCCAAACCGGGTCCGAACCGAGTGATTTTTGAATTTTGGACAGCGAACCCGGTTGGACCAGACCGGTCAACGGTCAGCTGGTGCCATGTCAGTTGCCATGTAGACATGGTTAGCCAATGGGAGGCTGCCACGTGTCCGGTCAATGGACAATTGGTGCCGTCAGCACACCACGCAAACACGAGCAACCAAAGAGAGGTTGCCACGTGTTCGGTCAATGGTCAATGGCTAACGCGACGACCGAGATGGCATTCCATGTTAGAAAAACTAACTAATCACAGTACGCCTCATGGCACTATTTCCACATCATCATCTTCAACCTTCAGATGCTAATAGAGAAGAGAGAGGGAGTCGCCAGAAAAGCTAGAGTATCCAATGACTCGAAAAATGCTCTGGTTAAGTCTTCGGCGGCCGAGTCGGAGGCTGAGTCTTACACCAGCAGGTAGCCTGAATAGTTGCGGAGATCCCTATATAAAGAGCACTCTCCTCATTTGTTCTTAGCATCCCACAATCGAGCGAAGAAGAAGAAGAGAGAGTTTTTCGATGAGCTGCGAACTAGAGCTCCAGCAACGGGACTTTTCTCAACCTTTGAAGCCACATTGGGTGACCTTGGAATCAAGAAGAAAGTCCTCTACCCAACCACACCTTCCATTCAAATTTAGAGCCATTGAGGAGTTGCGAGGAAGCTCAAATAGTGTTGCCACTCCTTGGCCGAGAACAAGCCAGCCCCCTACCACCCACATCTATCTTTCCCTCGGTCAATTGCGGCCAAGCCAGAATGCCTATGCCCCACCTAGAGGTGTTCTGACCTCCCTCTGAGCTAAGAAGGTAAGCTCCCTCAGCCACCCTTCACCAGAAAAAACTGTGCATGACCGAATTTTGCAAAAACTTTAATAGTAAAATTCACACTGCTAAGGTCATTAATTGAAGTGTGGTTTGATCTAGGAAGGATCTCCGCAATGAGAGAAACATGGTGGTAGCCCAAGCTCAGACCATCGGACCCTCACCTGTAAGATATCGAAGTTTTCTCTCTAGACTGCATTTTCCGGAAAAGCTCTGTATGAGCTCATTTATGAGCCAAATTGAGCTATTCAAAGCTTGAAATGATGAGGAAAATACAAAGGAGATTATTTAAATCAAGAATGAGAACAATTAACCAAGTTTCAAGGGTTAATTGAACGAAATTGTGATTTGAGACCAAAATGCAATTTTAGAAAAGTTTGGGTAAATTGGTAATTTTTTAAAAATTAGGGACCAAATGGCAAATTGACAAAATTGAGGGTCTTTTTATGCAATTTTCTTCCAATTAAGGGTCAATTAGGTAAATTGGATCAAATGGAGGGCCAGTTTGCAAAATTTGAGAATTTGGGGTCAAATTGTAATTTTGGGAAAGTTTGTGGTTAAATCATAGTTTTAGAAAATAGAGGGACTCAAGAATAAGGTTAATAAAATTAAGGACCTGAAAGGACAATTGGAAGAATCTAAGGGTCGAATTAAAGGAAAAAAGGGAAGTTAAGAACGTAAAGATAAGTGCACAAACCTGAGGGACTAAAGTGCAATTAAGGCCAAATATCTTCGCCTATATGCAAATACGCCAAGGAGTGCGATTCCTTAGTTCAATACCCTAACAAGGACATCCGTGCCATGTAGGGACCGACTACTCGACCACCTGCTTCCGCAAGAGAGACTGCGAGGCCAGACTCCGCCGGCGCAACCCCACCAAAGTCACTAGATGAGTGGGAACCACTATGGCATCCATTCTGGTTGGAATGACGGTTTAGCTTTGAAAATTGTTTTATCAGAATTAGTATCCCCTGACTGGGTGACTCTGCTTAAAAATATTTGGGAGCTAATTTCGGTCTTAGGCTTGAGATGCCAATGGGCCCAAGGCTAATCGATACGGGCATGGACCCGTTCAAAATAGACATGTGATATATGAGGCTAAAAGACCTGAATAATGGGAACCTTGCGTGATACCAATTGAGCCAAAGCTGAGTTGTCAAGCTTGTTGGGCCGAACCGCTGCTTTGTCGAAGCTAGGTCATCGAACCTATTGGGCTAGTACGCATGGTGGGCCGAAGCTAAACTAACAGACCTTTGTGTGAAAGGGCCATAGATGATGGCTATAATTCAAAAAGCTTATTGATTGTGCATGCACTATAATTTTCTAGCCATCAGGACCCTGACATCAAGTAGTGATGGAGCCCAAGAACTGTTGGATGACCAAGGAAGCATAAGGGCGGTTTTGTCATTTAGTAGGTCGTGAAGCCGATGAGCTTCCTATGCATGGAGCCCGAGGTAGTAGAGGGAATGAGGTCTCGTCTCATTGAGCAGACATGATGGAGAAATTTGGGGGTTTGATGTCAGAGTATCGATGTCCACTCAAACTCCAGGTAGAGGAATTATCCCTCTATCAGAGTGGACGGTAAAGGCGCTCCGATCCACAAGTGGCACGGTCGATGACCGTTCTACAAATGTGTGATCCCTCATATGATAGGAGGGCGATTGTTGATTTGAGAAACATAAGAATAAATTGCCGAATTATCAAATAATTGAAATTGCTAAATTAAGCCTTCATGAAAGAGTTTTCTCCCACTCACTGAGTTGTCGAACTCACTCCCTCCCTCTAAACATTTTCAGGAAGGAATGCTTGAGAAAACCGGATCTGAACCGGCTGATCTTTGAATTTTGGACAGTGAACCTAGTCTGACTGGACCGGTCAACAGTCAACGGGTAGCTAGTGCCACGTCAGCTACCACGCAGACACGATCAACCAATAGGAGGCTGCCACATGTGCGGTCAACTGACAGTTGGCGCCTGTCAGTATGCCACGTAAACATGAGCAGCCAATGAGAGGTTGTCACGTGTCCGATCAATGTGTCAATGGCCAATGCGGCGGGCGAGCTAGCGTTCCACATTAGAAAAACTAACCAATCACAATGCACCTTGTGGCATCATCTTCAACCTTCAAACGCTAACAGAGAAGAGAGAGAGTGAGAGGGAGTCTTCAAAAAATCTAGAGTCTCCAGGGACTCAAAAAATTCTCCAATCAGGTCTTTGGCAGCCGAGTCGGAGGTTGAGTCTTACACCGGCGGGTAGCCTGAACAGTTCTTGAGCTCCCTATATAAAGAGCACCCCCTCATTCGTTCTCAGCATCCCACAATCGAACGAAGAAGAAGAAGAGTAAGTTTTTCGATGAGCTGCGAACTAAAGCTCCGAAAACGGGACTTTTCTCAACCTCCGAAGCCACATTGGGTGTCCTTGGAATTAGGAGAAAGTCCTCTACCTAACCACACCTTCCATTTAGCTTGAGAGCCACCGAGGAGGAGCAAGGAAGCTTAAACAGTGCTGCCACTCCTCGGCCGGGAACCAGCCAGCCCCCTTCCGCCCACTTCGAGCCTTCCCTCGGCCAATTGCGGCCAAGCTAGACCCCCTATGCCCCACCTGGAGGTGTCCCGATATAAACCTCGCCCTTTTGAGAGAAGGAAAACTAGGAAGGGAACCGGTCAAACCGAGTGAGAAAACTAAACCGATTCACAAACTCGATCAATTGTGAATGGACAATTTAGGAATTTACAACTCCCAAGTGATCCAAAGGGTTCATAATACTATGGAAAAGAACCATAGGATGAATTGGAAGAGGGAAATTAGATCGTTTTGGATGAACCAGGTCCAACAGAATTGAAGTTGTTTATGAACCGGGTCCAACAGGATTGAACCGGTTTATGAACCGAGTCGGTTCATGAACCGGAACCGATAGAGATCGGGCAAAACAAAGGAATTCAACTCCATTGTACCCCAAAGAAATTTATAAACCTTGGGAAGGAACCTTAGAACAAACTATGAGAGGAAAACCAGATTGGTTCAGGTGAACCGAACCCGAACCAGATTGAACCGGTTTAAGGACCAAGCCAGTTTATGAACCAGAATCGATAAAGAGATGGTAAACTGGGAATTTTATGGACCCTAAGTGACCCAAGGAGTCACAAAAGACATGGAAATGGACTTGTGAAGGAATTGGGGATGAAAACCAAACCGGTTTGGATCAGTTTGAACCACTATTGAACCGAATCCTAAATTTATTTTTCTAAGTGGCTTAAATAACTCAAATTGGAGATTTGAGGCCACCATTAGATATAGAATGAATTTAGATTAATTGAGAAATTTTTAGATTCGAAAAACTCGATCGAATGGGGGGTGAACCGGCCGGTTTAAGCTTTAAACCCAGTTCGTACCGGTCCAATCCGGTTTAGAACAGTGTCATCTTTTTCCTCAGGATAACAACACTGTTCACTCACCGGGAAATTGAAGAAACACCAGGGAAGAATGAATGCTTCTGTTCAGGGTCCCTGAGCTCTCTATATAAAGAGCCCCTCCCCATTCATCCTCTTTACACCTAAAAACTCCATTCTCTCTCAACTACTCCATTTTTTGGCGAAGCTTGAATTAGAGCTCTGACATGGGGTTTTTCTGAGCCAAACAAGGTGAGGTCGAGTTCTTTAGAACTGGGGAGAAGTCAACTACACGTCTGTAGTCTCCGTTCACTATAAGGGTCGCTGGTGTGATGAAACAGTGAAGCAGCTCCGACGGACCAAAGCTATCATGTTTCGACCAAGTTAAAATCGGCTATTTCGAGCCCTCCTCAGACCAAACCAAGCCTTCCCAACACTTTCTCAGCCCTCCCACGGCTGAATTAAGACTGAAAGGTAAGCCAATTTAGCCCTCCTCTACAATTTCCAGCCCAGATCAAAAGCTCGGACTATCATGCCCTCATCGGTGAGTAATCGAAGCTTTCTCTCTCTACAGTCCGTTTTTCGATGAAGCTCCGTTTGAGCTCGTTCTGGCGTCAAAACTTGCGATTCAAAGTGCTATTGAATTGTAAGAAGATGGAGGACCTCAATTTTAACTTCAATTTCAACAATTAGAGGTGTTAGATCGGTCAATTTAATGAAATCAAATTTGGTTGTGCTAAGGAGTTGAAATTAGGGGAAAATTGGGAAAATTGGTGATTTTTGAAATTCAAAGGACCAAAATGCAATTTTATGAAATTGAGTGTCAATTGGGCATGAAAATAATGTTTGAGGACCAATTGGGGAATTTTGGAATTTTTGGGGCAAAACTTACCATTTTTGTAAAGGAAGGGCAAAATGGTAATTTTGGAAAAGTTGGGGCACCAATTGGAAATTTGGGAAATTAAACCCTTTTGTGCGAAATTAAATAATTTGAGGTCCTAAGATAAATTTTAAAAGTTTTGGGACTCAAATTTAGGAAAAACTCGACAATAGGGACTTAAAGATAAAGAAAAATAACTTTAGGGACCTAATTGTAAATATACGTAAAGTTGAGTTTTCTCGTTCATTTGGAACGAATGAGGGCTATTAGGCCAAAGAATAATGAACAATTATGTTCATTTTGTGTAGGAGAACGTGACATCAAGAATGATAGTCGAGGTCTAAACCCGACTAAGTGGAATTTCACTGCACTATCGGGTGAGTGGGTTTATTAACATCATACCCGGTTGGGATGATGAGCACAACTTAAAATTAAAAACCACTTACCGGTTGTGAATGGGATTATATATAATACCCAATTGGGGATGATAAGTACCTCAGTATAAAAACCCACTGTTTAGTGGAATTTTAATCATCACAACTTAGAGAAAGTGATTTGAAAACCATGCGAAAAAACTACTTACCAGTTGTAAGTAGATCAAATCCGATTGGTATGATTAGATTTCCTCGAAGGAAGTTGAAAACCAATTCATCGGTCATGAACGGAGATGTCCTTACACCGGTCGGTATAATGGACAGTGAAAACCCATTTTGTTGGAAGTGTTCTCCCCTGACTGTGTGCCAATGCTTAAACAATTTGGGAGACCTTCTCGACAGGAGCTCGAATAGCTCTGATAGGCCAGGGGCCTCAGTTTTTGAACTTGGGGGCTAAATGCCCGATTTTGAAAATCTTCTACAGTGGGCCCAAGGCTAGTTGGCAAGAGCAGGAGCTCGTAAACGAACATGATATATGTGCCATAATACTTAATAAGTGAATTGTTTGGCCATGGTACCAAGATAGGACCGACATGCTCAGTCAACTAGCGACAGTGCGACATGACAGGCCAATGGACCGGTCAAGACAAACAACTGCGGGTTGAGTTGAGAGTTAGGGCCGTTGGGAAAAATGGCACCACATATTACATGGCAATTTAAGAAAACTTTGTTTGATCATACACTATGAGTACGGGATCATCAAGACACCCATTAGGGGTAGTGATGTATCCTAAAAGCCCTGGACGACCCGGTTAGTATAAGGGTAGATTGTCGTTCCGGGTGTCTGTGCGAAATTTGGAGTAGCACCAAGCGCATGAGACCGGGGTGGGGATAGGATGAGGTCTCCATCCTCATATGGACAAGAAGAAGTGATTTCAAGATTGAGGGTCGGATGTTGCGTACATCCACTCATTCCTAGGGTAGAAGTGGTCGTGCTTCTATCCCGGTGGCCGGTAAAGTCACTCCGAAGCCACTAGTAGGTTCAGTAGTCATACTAACCTGCGAATGTGTGTAACCTTCATGATGAAGGATGTGTGTTGGGCGATGACACACCGTGGTAAATAATAAATGATGGAAAAACCCGAATTTTTAATAAAGGGATTTTTGTAAAGAAAAGAGTCTGGCACACTCCATATAAATATTTTTCTTAAAAGTTAAAAGTAGACCTTTGAAAACCCATTCACTAAGTAGTCGTACTCACCCCCTCCCTTATATCCCTTTTAGGAAATCCCGGAAAGCCTACCCTTAAATACCATCAACTAAGATGCCTATAAGACAGGTATGTAAAACTTAAAATTTCATATAGTTTTGATTATGCTACTCCAGGAAATTGTGCAAGTTTAAAGGACGTCTTACTCCTTACAGTTTATAATAAGGGGAAACCCTTTAATAAACCGGGAGAGTGGCGGGTTGATCACGGAGATTCAACCAAAATGGGTCGAGGCATGACAACTAGAATGATATTAGAGTCTGTTTCCTCGAATACATAATCAAGACTAGAAAATATAGTAACTGATAGGATTTATCTTAAAATTTTCAGATGGCTCCCAGGAAATGAATCAAGAAAACTAGGGATGACTCTACTTAGTACCTTGTCCTTGTGGGACGACAACCCTAGAAGCTTCTCAAATGCCTGAGACCTGGCAGGAATCTTGAAAGACCAAATGGGGAATTATCTTGGGCAATGGTTCTAGGACCTATCGATGGCACAACTCTAAGTATAGAGGAGGATGTTTATCAAGAATTCCATAGGTCCTTAGTTATTTTGCGACCATTTCCTGTGATAGGGCTGAAAGCCTAATCTTTTGTATCCCCCTGTTAATAAAATACTCAAATTCTCAAAACTCTATCTCCTGATGATGCAATCTTGTTGGGAATATTGCCTAAGGAAAATAAAGCAAACCCACACTATTCTGGAAACTAAGGAAAAGTCACATCCCGGTTATGGAAGATGGATCAGGGAATTAAGAAACTTAGGAAGACTCTTACCATGACCCTTTAGAAAAGGAGATTCAGTAAGAAAAATGTCAAAGTGATCAGACTCAAGAACGGTAGAGCACCAAACCAATAGTAACTCTAGAAATGCCCTACTCGAAGGAAAGAAGGGACCACAATAATCCATGTAAGGGAATAACATATTACAAGTATGAACGATGGAGACATTACCTGAAGAAGTGCCCAACCCTACTAAGGACAAGTACCAAGATAAACTATTATAAGTGTAAGGAAAGAAGGGGTGTTTCACATCTCATAAATTCAGAGCAATAACTCCTCAAAGGCCATGAAGGACTGGAGACCGAAACCATGGAGCTAGCTAAGTAAGCGGTTCACCAAGGGGTCAAGAAATGATGAGGTGAATGCAAAATTTTAAATTTCTTCTTAAGAAGGTCAAACTGAGAAAGATACCTCAAGAGTAGGGATAAG
Organism: Trapa bicornis; assembly: GCA_030064425.1. NCBI lineage: Eukaryota > Viridiplantae > Streptophyta > Magnoliopsida > Myrtales > Lythraceae > Trapa > Trapa bicornis. The sequence continues at coordinate 3,530,421 of CM057749.1, forward strand.
GTACATGGGAAGTATATCCAGAACCCTCTCATAAGGGGCAAACACAGAGAAATGTCCTTTGGAAACCTTAGGGAACGACAACAGTGAGAGAGAAGAAGAGAAGGAATACACTGTGAAAGGGAACTTTGGAGGGATGCATACAACCAAGTACCTTGAAGGAATCAATGGTTGATGGATGGATATAACGTGGAGTGCAAGGAACCAACCCTTCATTATAAACTACTTGAAGGGAGGATGTATCGGAGGCCAAGACTGACCTGCTTTGGAAAAGTAATAGAAATTTTGGTACAACTTCCTTTGGAAAATATAGAGAAGTCAAAATTCGGAACAACATAACAGAAGTAAGCAAACCATGACAACGAGATGGTTAAAGAGAATGAACGACACCCTAAGGAGGGTCAGGAAGTAGTAAGGAATACACCCTAAAAAGGGCACTGGAAGGATCATTAAGGACAAGGAGATTAGAAAGACAACTGCCTCAAGAAAACTAAATAAGGTGAAAAGTAGGGGCGAGACAGGTAACGAACTACTCTCATGAGGGTCATAGAGTAAACTCCAGCAAAGAAAGAAGAAGTGGAAAGGCCAAATAGTGGAGAAAAGAAGGATGAAAGAAATCCTTAAAAGAACTAATGACCAAATTAATGACAGAATTCAAGCCAAGAAGGAAGTAGGTAAGCCTTTCACATGATGGTCAGGATATCTTGAAACAAGGAAAATTTTAAACTCTCCCTACAAGAAATAGACGTGTATTGTGGTACGAGTAAGGATGAGGATAGGGAACAAAAGATATAGCTGCAGAATTTCAAGAGAAAGGATAAACAGAAGAGGATGACAATCAAAGGATGCCATGTAAAGGCAGATATTTCGTAGAACCAGGAAAAAGGGGATAGTCCTACCGAGGAAGAAAATCTTGGAAAGACATATGCATCCCAACTAAGAGATAATGGAACCAAGAGAAAGGGACAAAGATATAAACTTGCAAATGAAGCGCAAGCCAATTTGAAGGAACCAAGAAAGCATGCTTGAGTGATCCAAGGAAATAGTTTAAAAGGAAGAACGAAGGAAAATCCTTAAAAAGAAATCAATGGCCAGAATCGGGACTATAATGTCTTGAGACAGTTAAATGAACCTCTCGAAGGGTAATTAAGGGATTTTGAAACTAGGTGGATGCGAGCTCTAGACATGTGCTGAGATACGAGGGAGAATGAGGATGAAGTACGAAAAACGTATCCATAGGATCTCAAGAGTAAAGGTAAGCATACAAGAATAACATCAAGGGGCATCATTTAAAGTTAGGTGTCTTCAAGGATTTATGGAAAAGAAATTACATTAGAAAAGGGTAAGAATCCTCCCAAATAAGGAAATCCTAAGAAAGGATACATGACGTAATAAAAAATAAACGGAACCTGGTGGCGAGAGGTGAGGAGACAAATTCACAAATAAAATGCATGATAAGGTGAAAGAAACCCAAGGAAACATATTAAGATATGTTGTGGCAAGTAAGAATGAGTGGACTATCCATAATAAGGTAAGGAAGGAAAGAACGTCTAAGAAACGTTGGGAAAGTGAGCCCTCCAAATAAGATGTGGTTATGGAGGAATAACCACGATTGATAAGACAGGTTGTAGTCCACATGCGTATAATAAAGCCTAAAGATTGGACGGCTGAGCATAATATGAAGGATCCGAAATAAGATTAATAAACTACTCAAATAAGGAATAAAGGATGGAATGAGAAAAATTTAAGACAATGAAGGACAAAAAGGGGGCAAATGCCCCAATATGGAAAGGGTGTAAGCAGATGAAGAAAGGAAACCTTCAGGAAATGGTAAGAAGGTTGAACATGTATCTCCTAAGATGGAAGTCTCTACCTTGAAGGAAGTAGTAGAGAATGAAACTGTAAAAAGGGCAAACACCCCAAACCAAGCAAACAACATGTAAACTGAAAGGAATCAACTCGGTATAAAGAATTGTGAAATGGTTACGAACAAATAAGAGGGGATTAAGGCCAAAGGAAAACCCTTGAGTAAAGGATATCATTCGGAATGATGAATGGGCCTAAGAAAGGACGAAACCCAGCATGTCGGTAAAAAATCTGGAAATTTAATTAATTGGAATTGAAAATACTCAATAAGGAAGTCGAAAAGGGATGAGTGGGTAAGGAGAACCAACACAGTTGTGTAGATTGAGTTAATAACGATAAAGGTAGTCGAGGAATACTACTAGAGGAAAAGAGGGATGAAGTTATGCAATCCCTGAGAGGTTGAAAAATAAGGAATAGCCCTAAAGGAGGTGTTTTGGAGATCTAATGGATATAGAGATAAGATCTAGAAAATGTCATGCTGTAAGGGACAAGAAAACCCAACGATCCCAATGAAAACATGACTCAAAAAAAGGAAGAGTCGGTTTATAAGCATGACAAAGTCAAACATAATTTGGACGAATTTGTAATGAGCAATAAATGAAGGAAGAGTCGAAATTGGACGAAAAGGTGATGATAAAAAAATCTATGGAAATAAGTACGAAATGCTCTATAAGACGACGAGCTAAGGGTTTCAAAGACCAAGCGGTTAACTAGACACGAAAATGGTTAGTTATCTTGGAATTTCCAATCTTTAGTATAGAACCTCAAGGGGAAGAATGTTGCTCTAAGCAAAGAGAGAGATAAAATCTAAGAACATACCTTGAGGTAAGGTATGACTAGTTATGAAAAACTCTATGGAGGGAGTAAATAATATAAAGGAAAAGGAATTCCTTAAGTGAAGGTTGTAAAATGGGCTAATTGAAAGGACGCAAAAATTTTGCATCTTAAGCAAACACCAAAGGGGCATAAAAGGAAATGATTGCTCATGCAAGGTTGTTAACTAAGTTTTGGGGACAAAACTCCTAAAAGGAGGGGAGAGTTGTAAACCCTGCCCTTTTGAGCTAAGGAAAACTGGGAAGGGAACCGTCAAACCGAGTGAGAAAACCGAACCAGTTCACAAACCCAATCAATTGTGAATGGACAATTTAGGAATTTACAACTCCTAGGTGATCCAAAGGGTTCATAATACTGTGGAAAAGAACCTTAGGATGAATTGGAAGAGGAAAATTAGATCGGTTTGGATGAACCAGGTCCAACAGGATTGAACCGGTTTATGAACTGAGTCGGTTCATGAACCGAAACCGATAGAGATCGAGTAAAATAGAGGAATTCAACTCCATTGTATCCCAAAGAAATTTATAAACCTTGGGAAGGAACCTTAGAACAAAGTGGGAGAGGAAAACCAGATTAGTTAGGGTGAACCAGACCCGAACCAAATTTAACCAGTTTAAGGACCAAACCGATTTATGAACCGAAATCGATAAAGAGATGGTAAACCGAAAATTTTATAGACCCTAATTGACCCAAGAAGTCACAAAAGACATGGAAATGGACTTGTGAAGGAATTGGGGATGAAAACTGAACCAGTTCATGTGAATCGGATCCGAACAGGTTCGGACCGGTTTGAACCACTATTGAACCGAATCCTAAATTCATTTTTCTAGGTGGCTTAAATAACTCAAATTGGAGATTTGAGACCACCATTGGATAGAGAATGAATTTAGAAATTTTTAGATTCAAAAAACTCGATCGAATAGGGTGTGAACCGGCTGGTTTAAGCTTTGAACCCGGTTCGGACTGGTCCGGTTTAGAACAGTGTCATCTTCTTCCTCAGGATGACAACACTATTCACTCGCCGGGAAACTGAAAAAACGCCGGCGAAGAAGAAATGCTTCTGTTCGGGGCGTTCCAGGTCTTCAATGTCAATCATAACGATGCCGAACGGACGGCCAACGGGTCCCTGAGCTCTCTATATAAAGAGCCCCTCCCCATTGATCCTCTCCACACTTGAAAACTCCATTATCTCTCAACTGCTCCATTTTCCGGTGAAGTTTGAACCAGAGCTCCGACATGAGGTCTTTTTTGAGCCAAATAAGGTGAGGTCGGGTTCTTTAGAATGGGGGAGAAGTCAGCTACACGTCTGTAGTCTCCGTTCACTCCGAGGGTTGCCGGCGAGACGCTGGCGTGATGAAACAGTGAAGCAGCTACGGCAGACCGAAGCTGCCCTGTTTCGACCAAGTTGAAATCGGCCATTTCGAGCCCTCATCATGCCAAACCAAGCCTTCCCAACACTTCCTCAGCCCTCTCACGGCCGAATTAGGACTGAAAGGAAAGCCAATTCGGCTCCTCTCTGCAATTTCCAGCCAGTGCTAGAGAGAGAACCAGCATAATTTCAATGATGAAATTCTAACTCAATTCGGCATCAATTGATGCAATTCTTGATCCTAGGATGAACCTCAGGATGAGAGCAACTTGTCCAGATCGAAAGCTGGGACTTAAAGTTAAAGAAAAATAACTTTAGGAACCTAATTGTAAATATACATAAAGTTGGGTTTTTTCATTAATTTGGAACGAATGAAGGCTATTAGGCCAAAGAATAATGAACAATTATGTTCATTTCGTGTAGGAGAACAAGACATCGGGAATGACAGTCGAGGTCCAGCTGGTTAAGGACGGAACCCGACTAAGTGGAATTTCACTGCACTATCGGATGAGTGGGTTTACTAACATTATACCCAATTGGGATGATTAGCACAACTTAAAGCTAAAAACCACTTACCGATTGTGAGTGGGATTATATATCATACCCGGTTGGGGATGATAAGTACCTCGGTATAAAAATCCATTGTTTAGTGGAATTTTAATCATCACAACTTAGAGAAAGTGATGTGAAAACCATGTGAAAAAACTAATTACCGGTTGTAAGTAGATCGTACCAGGTTGGTCTAATGAGACTTCCTCGAAGGAAGTTGAAAACCCGTTCATCGGTCATGAACGGAGATGTCCTTATACCGGTCGGAGATTGTCGTTCCAGGTGTCTGTGCGAAATTTGGAGTAGAACCAAGTGCATGAGACCAGGGTGGGGACAGGATAAGGTCTCCATCCTCATATGGACACGAAGAAGCGATTTTGGGATTGAGGGTCGGATGTCGTGTACATCCACTCATTCCCAGGGTAGAAGTGGTCGTGCTTCTATCCGGATGGCCAGTAAAGTCGCTCCGAAGCCACTAGTGGGTTCAGTAGTCATACTGACATGCGAATGTGTGTAACCTTCATGATAAAGGATGTGTGTTAGGTGTTGACACACCGTGGTAAATAAGAAATGATGGGAAAATCCGAATTTTTAATGAAGGGATTTTTGAAAATAAAGGAGTCTGTCACACTCCATATAAATATTTTTCTTAAAGGTTAAAAGTAGACCTTTGAAAACCCATTTACTCAGTAGTCATACTCACCCCCTCCCTTATATCCCTTTCAGGAAATCCCGGAAAGCCTACACTTAAAGACCATCAACTAAGATGCCCGTAAGACAGGTATGTAAAGTTTAAAATTTCATGCAGTTTTGATTATGCTATTCTAGAAAATTGTGCAAGTTTAAAGGATGCCTTACTATTTATGGTTTATAATAAGGGGAAACCCTTTAATAAACTGGGAGAGTGGTGGGTTGATCATGGGGATCCGACCAAAACGGGTCGAGGCATGACACCCGACCTCCCCCTAAGCTAAGAAGGTAAGCTCCCTCTGCCACCCTTTGCCGAAAAATACTGTGCACGGCCGAATTTTGCAAAAACTTTAACACTAAAATTCGCACTGCTCATGTCATCGATTGAAGTGTGGTTTGATCTAGGAAGGATCCCCGCGATGAGAGCAACATGGTGGTAGCCAAATCTTTGACCACCGGACCCTCACCTCTAAGATATCGAAGCTCTCTCTCTTTAGACTGCATTTTCTGATAAAGCTCCGTTTGAGCTCATTTCTAAGCCAAATTGAGCAATTCAAAGCTTGAGATTTGAATCAAGAATGAGGACAATTAACCAAGTTTCGAGGTCAATTGAATGAAATTGTGATTCGAGACCAAAATGTAATTTTTGAAATGTTTGGGCATATTGGGGATTTTTCGAAAATAAGGGAACGGATGAAAAATTGACAAAATTGAGAGTCTTTTTATGCAATTTCCTTCCAATTGAGGGTCAATTGGGTAAATTGGATCAAATAGAGGGCTAATTTGCAAAATTTGATAATTTGGGGCCAAATTGTAATTTTGGAAAAGTTTGGGGCTAAATGGTAGTTTTAGAAAATAGAGGGACCCAAGAATAAGGTTAATAAAATTAAGGACTCGAAGGGATAATTGGAAGAATATGAGGGTCGAATTAGAGGAAAAAGGGGAAGTTAAGAACGTAAAGATAAGTGCACAAACCTCAAGGACTAAAGTGCAATTAAGGCCAAATATGAAAGCCTATATGCTAATACGCCGAGAAGTGCAATTCCTTAGTTCAATACCCTAATGAGGACATTCGTGCCATGTAGGGACCGACTACTCTAGTGCCTGCTTCCGGAAGAGAGGTCGCAAGGCCTGACTCCACCGGCACGACACCACCAAAGTCACCGGGTGAGTGGGAACCACTATGACATCCATTCCGGTTGGAATGACGGTTTAGCTTTGAAAACTATTTTCTATGAATTAGTATCCCCTAACTGGGTGACTCTAGTTAAAACATTTGGGAGCTAATTCCGGTCTTAGGCTCGAGATGCGAGTGGGCTCAAGGCTAGTGGATACGGGCATGGACCCATCCAAAATAGACATGTGATATATAAGGCTAAAAGACCTGAATAATGGAAATCTTGTGTGATACCCATCGAGCCAAGCTGAGTTGTCAAGCTTGTTGGGCCAAACCACTAGTCTGCCAAAGCCAGTTCAACGAACAGTTCATCAAGCTTGAGGTCTCGTCCCATTGAGTGGACATGATAGAGAAATTTTGGGGTTTGATGTCAGACTATTGACGTCCACTCAAACTCTGGGTAGAGGCAGTATCCCTCTATCAGAGTGGACGGTAAAGGCGCTCTGATCCACAAGTGGCACAGTCGAGTACCGTTCTGTCAATATGTGATCCCTCCTATGATAGGAGAGTGGTTGTTGATTTGAGAAACCCAAGAAGAAATTGTTGAATTATCAAATAATTGAAATTGCTAAATTAAGTCTTCATGAAAGAGTTTCCTCCCACTCACTAAGTTGTTGAACTCACCCCCTCCCTCTAAACATTTTCAAGAATGAATGCAATTGCACTAGTTTTTCCTCCCTAGACCCAAAATCAGGTAAACAAATTTAAAAAGTTTCAGTTTTGTTAAATGTTATCCAAAGAAAGCATGAAAGTTAATACGCCTGACTCTCTTGATCCCCGAGGAGCCCCTCCTTGAGGCTCGAGAGAGTGACGGGTTGTTCAACAAACCCCAACCAAACTGGGTCGGGGCGTGACATCAGAGCTTTAGTTGGAAAACTGAGTAGCTGAGAAAGTGTGAAGTTTTCAGGTGTGTGGAGGATGAATGGAGAGGGGCTCTTTATATAGGGAGCTCGGGGACTCTCCGACCATCCGTTTAGCACCTTTATGACACTCATTGATGATCTGCAACATCCTGAACGGAAACGTTTCGTTTCCGCCGGAGCTGTTCATTTTTTTGGTGAGTGAACAGTGCTTTCATTTAAAGAAAGAAGATGACACTGTTCCAAACCGGACTAGACGACACTAAGTCTAACCAAATCGAATATACACTAGGGAGATTGTGCTCTAGTATACTCTAAGGTCCAGACCAATGACGCTTTTGGAATACTACGACCATCTTCAGCCACCGCTTGGTCAATATGTGGACACTGCCATATGACTCTTATGTTATGGATATCTAGGATAAAAGAATCTCCCTCTTATTACTTCACCTCTCGACATCCTTTAGTACTTGATACTAGCCCTCCATACACACATCTACTAGTATCGTTTCACCTCCGCCACAAACACAAACAACATAGAATAATACAATTGCTACATATGTTGTTTTTCTATCTAGCCAACCGTTTTACATCACAACAAATACATATATTGGCATAACGATTAGCACGTTATATGGTCGACCCCTCTAAGCCCAGGTTATAGTCAAGTAGTTAGGTCATTGAAGTAATCTTAAAATTCATTATGAAATCATAGAACAAGGTTCTTCTTTCTAACTTATGGCTCACAAACTCCTTTCCAAAAATGTGGGCCAAGGTCTTTAGTTTCGAAAACATAGGCCATATTCCTTCTTTAGAAAATACGACCAAAGCCTTACTAATGTTTATAGAACATGAGTCATAACCCTATTTTTTAAAAATATGAGCCATATTTTTTTCTATAAAATATGAACCATATTCTCATTTTAGAAATAGGAGTGGAAACATATGTTTCATAAAAATATGAGTTATAACTCAGATTCTAAAAATAAGTGCCAAAGCTCATGTTCTATTAAAATACAGACCATCCCCTCGAGTTGAAAAGTATGGGTCATAACCCTCAGTTTAGAATGTGGGCTAAAACCCTGCGTTCCAAAATATGGGTTGAAACCCCAAATTCCAAAATATGGGTTGAAACCCCAAATTCCAAAATATGGACAAAAGTTATGTGTTCTAAAATATGGGTTGAAATCCTAAGTTCCAAAATATAGGCTAAAATATGGGTTCATAAAATTGTCATTAAGTGGATACTAACCTTAGTTCAAGCAAGTAGTATATGAAAAAAAGTACAAGAATTCAAAACCAAGTAGCAAGTATAAAGTCGGTCCAATCGAACCTAATGTTAGAATTAAAATCCCATTCACTTGGTGAGCCTCACTTTGATATTGCGTATATCGTACGTGCAACTGTTAACATTGTAATATCTAATCAATATTTGAGTAACTCATTTCCAACTACGTTATATCGATATTTCCCGATACCGTTTCTCGATTTCCCCTTCTTTCTTACCTATCGATCCCTATGTTTCTCTAACGTTTAATTTAAGTCTCTAACATGATGATTTCTACTCTTATCACCTCAAATGCTTCTAATAGCTCCATTGGGTCCCTAAAATTTACATTAATTGCATTTGGGTTCCCTAACATACTACTCACACACACAATCCTCATTTGTATTTCATCAATTTAAATAATAATCCTTCTAATTTTTCGCTTCAACTTCTTCTATCATTTTCCTCATCTCCCTATGATCATTCTAAGATTTAAATAGACCAATTTGACCATGTTTAGCACCTAGTCATAGCTTCACCTAAAAACTACGTGGTTTGCGCAATTTACAGGAATCTCACCGATGATGGCGAGTTGGTCGAGATCATTGACCGAGAAAGCTCCCTATCGAAGTTATCTAAAGCTCCAGTGAAACTACTCCCCTTCAAACTAAGCAGAAAACTTTGAAGAAAAGAATGAAAAGCTAAGGCATTGGCTTAACTCAAATTATACTAGACCAAGATTGATGAAGTTGTTAGGAACTCAAGTCACTTTCCACTATCAATTGGCCGTTAAAGGAGGCCATAATTCACTAACTCAAGTCACTTCCCTTATTGCTTAGTTTGCTTAGGCTCAAACTCAAATGTCTTTTCACAAAAACCGAGTCAAAACTCAATACAATAAACATGTAAATATATTGATTTTAAAACTATTTGTAAAATAATATTTTACACATTATAAATATTTATTTTTCTAAATAATTAAATTATTTCTCCATTTGCAAACTATTTTGGATTTTAAGGATATATTGCTCATCCTATAATAAATAATTTTTGAGGATAAGAAAAGTTATATGCACAAGAAAAGTGAGCATGTGATATATTGCTCACTCTATGCACCACAAGCCAAAGTGTAATACTAATCTAACATAAATGAATAAAATGTACTTAAAACTTATTAGTATTATAAAAATTATTTGAAATAATATGTATATTATTTTTAAATTTGAATATAAATAATTTATTATTTACAAATGTTATGATTACTAGATTAAACATGCTATGATAATATTAAAGTCTTATATATTCAATATACAACTATTATGATACATTCACATTTATAATATAATGAGGTATGGATGAATTGTTCGTTGTTAGAACTACAGACCCATATTGGGGCAGGGCGTGAAAAAAATTACCAACTTTTGCCATATGTGTTTTATTGTTGCCTAAAATATTTTTCCTTGGGGATAAGTTAGGTAGTTATTTTGTATATATTTAATATGGAGATAAATTAAATAATTACTTCTTAATCTTATTTAAACTTCACAAAATGCACAAATGTCTAAACATGGGTACAATAATTATATAATTGCTTCTTAACCTAATTTAAACTTTACAAAATTGACAAATGTCTAAACATGGGTACAATAATTAATAATTACTTATTAACCTTATTTAAACTTTACAAAAGTGACAAATATCTAATAATTATATGATTTAAGAAAATTTTCTATTTGATAATATTATCAATTTAATCTACCCATACAATAGGTAGTTTTTTTTTTTGCACACATTCAATAGGTAAATTCACTAGCACCTAGTCTAGCACAATTTCTTTTTTCTTAAATTAAGAATACTATTTTCTATATTTGTTTATTAAAGTACTATAAATGATACATCATGGCAACCTCTTCTACTAATGATTTAAATTGAAAATCTGTTTTTTTTTAATGCAATAATAATTCTAAAGATTTCCTCCGTTCCAAGACATTATCCATTATATTTTATATTATCTCTTAAAATAACCTGCATTTTCTCTACATTATATATAATTTGCTAAATCTATTGTTCTAAATATATTATATTATGGAAAATATACATATACTTTGTGTTACATTTACTTGTTATCTAGAATTTTTTATTTATATTTTCTTTTGATATTTAACCATAAGTTGAATTATTATTTTGTATATATTTAATATATATTAAATGAAATTTTGTCTTACCCGTTATTCGAATTTTATGAAATGGATATATATTAAAGCATAAGTATAAATATTAAATGATTAATTTATTTTAAAGGTCAATATGATCAATTTGAAAACGATATGCCACGGTTGTGTTGTGTATTTTTTTTTTATATTTGAGGATAAATTGGACCATTATTTTGTATATATTAATATTCAAAATTTATGAAATGGGTGTATGATGAAAAATAAGTGCATATATTAAATGATTATGTTCTTTTAAATGCCAATATGATCAATTTGAAGCATATACTTATATATTATTGATCACGTTAAAATAACCATTATTTTGTATTTGTAAAAACTAACATACTAAGACATAAGTTATTAGTCTCATAATTCCACGTTTTATATTGTGTTTTCTCTTAAAATAAACATTTATTTTTATACATTATGGGTGGATTGTACCCATATAATGTATTTTTATACATTATAATAATAGAAGCAAACTCACGTTCTCCTCTCGTGCCAGTTTTATATTTATTCCTTACCAATTTTATCATTTATACTTCAACTTGGACTACAACTATTTAACCTAACCGTTTGGACATTTTTTAGTTCTTAGTAAGATGAATATATTTAGAGTATCACATGCCAAATTATATGAATATAAATTAAACTAAACATTCTTAGTTCTACGATGGTATTTGATATTTTCCTATCCTTTTCAATATAATAGATAAGTTTTATTTATAAAAAGGAAAAAATATAAAAAAAATATTTCATGGTTTAAAAAGAAATTACGTATAAAGATAACATGTACTGAACTTTTGGAAAAAAAATGTATTTTCTATGAAAATCTAATATAATAAACATATAAATATATTGATTTTAAAACTATTTGTAAAACAATATTTTACCTATCATATATATTTACATTTCTAAATAATTAATTTATTTATGCGTTTGTAAACTATTTTAAGTTTTGAATTATAAGTCTATGAGAATTTGATCACTCAGTGAGCATGTGATATATTGCTCACCCTATAATAAACAACATTTTTGAGGATAAGAAAAGTTATATGCACTAGAAGCAAATTGTAATACTAACCTAAAAAAAATGAATAAAATATACTTAAAACTTATTAGTATTATAAAAATTATTTAAAATAATATGTATATTTCTATTTAAATTTAAATATAAATAATTTACTATTTACGAAAGTAGGCTGATTACTAAATTATACGTGCTTTTTTGTCGTTTCTCTTCTCCTTTCTTAAAAAGGGAGTTTAAAAAAAGATTATTTGTTCCCTATTGTCATTTTTTTAATACGTGAATAAGAGCATACTTTTGAAATCATGAATAGTATTGGTTGATCATTTCTAACCATGTAAAGTATTAATTAGTATTATTTTTTATGTTATGAAAAATACCATTTTATATAATTTACATAAAAATCTCCATTACTAATTTTTTATATATTTTTGTATTCTTAATTATTCACTCATTTTTACTCAATATTTATTATAGTACTAAAAAGAAAAGATAATAAAAAACTATATATGGTTGGAATTTTGAGCCCGCTTCAAGCTTAGTTTTGGACATACCGGTAGTATAAACTACCAAAGAGTGGTAACTCATATTACGTGAAAAAATTTTGGGTAGAGTTTCATTAGTTATTTTGTATGGCCTTTTAGTTTAATATTTATTTTGAGCGGACAATATTAAACTCTTATATATTGGATATACAACTATTACCATACATTCACATATATAATATAACGAGGTATGGACGAGTTGTTCCTTATTAGAGCTACAAACTCTTAATGGGGCAGCGCGTGGAAAAAAATTACTAAGTTTTGCCATATGTGTTTTCTTGTTGCCTAAAATATTTATCCTTGGTTACAATAATTACATAATTAAATAATTATTTATTACCCTTATTTAAACTTAACAAAAGGACAAATGTCTAAAAATGGATACAATAATTACATAATTAATTTTTAACCTTATTTAAATTTCATATAAGCGATAAATGTCTAAACATGGGTACAATAATTACACAATTACTTATTAACCTTATTTAAACTTCACAGGACAAATGTCTAAACATGGGTATATGATTTAAGAAAATTTTCTATTTGATAATATGATCAATTTAATCTATCCCCACAATATTTAGTTTTTTTTTCACACATACAATAGGTAAATTCACTCGCCCCTAGTCTAGCACCATTTCTTTTTTCTTAAATTAAGAATACTGTTTTCTATATTTGTTTCTTAAAGTACTATAAATGATACGCCATGGCAATCTCTTCTGTTCATGATTTAAATTAAAAAATGTGTTTTGTAATGCGTGTATAGGTGACTGAATAATAATTCTAAAGATTTCCTTCGGTCCGTGACAATATCCATTATATTTTATATTATCTCTTAAAATAACATGTAATTTCTCTACATTATATATAATATGCCAAATTTATTGTTCTAAATATATGATATTATGCAAACTATACATATAACTTTGTGTTGCATTTACTTGTTATCTAAAATATTTTTATTTATATTTTCTTTTGATATTTAACCATAAGTTAAGTTATTATTTTGTATATATTTAATATTATATATAGTGACATTTTGTCTTACTAGTTATTCGAATTTTATGAAATGAATATATATTGAAGTGTAGGTGCAAATATTAAATGATTAATTTATTTTAAATGCCAATATCATCAATTTGAAAAATGCATTGAGCAAAAAAAATCAATTTGAATAATACATGCAGTATATTATTAATTAAGTCAATCTACTACCATTTTGTTATGTATTCTTTATATTTGAGGATAAATTGGACCATATTTTGTATATATTAATATTTAAAATTTATGAAATGGGTGTACCATGAAACATACTTGCAAATATTAAATGAATATGTTCCTTTAAATGCCAATATAATCAATTTGATTCATATACATAGTATATTATTCATCAAGTCAATATACCATCATTTTATCTTTGTAAAAGCTAACGTACTAAGAGATAAATTAGTATTTTTTTTTTGTAAATAATCACGAGACCATTAGTCTCACAATCCCAAGACAAGGTACTTTTTATACAGCGTTTTCTCTTAAAATAATTATTTATTTTTATACATTATAGGAAAGCTACCAAAATTATTTAACTGAATATATAATAATTATTTTTACCCAAGTAATATGCAATATTATGAAAAACCACAAATAGTTTAATTTTGTATTTTCTTATTGAATAAAGTATTTTTATTGGCATTTTCTCTTGATATTTATGGATGAATTTTGTTGTTATTTCCTATATATTCGAGTTAAAGAAAATACAAATTTTTTGTTGTTATATTGACGAATTAAATTAAAAAAATATTTCTATTGGCTACTGGTATAGATGACCAAACTATGAATATGAAGACTGTATTCCTTTTAAATATATTATATTTCATGTTATCTTTTAAAATAATATTATTTTATCTGTAATTCATCAAATCTATTAAGCTAAAACACACCATATTATTGAATTTTTCTGTATAACTTAGTTATGAATTTACTTGTTAACTAGATTATTTTTATTTTTATTTGATATTTAAGGATAATTAGGTTCATTATTTTGTATATATTTAATATCATGATAAGTGAAATGTTGTTTTTGAAGCTTTATTCAAATTTTATGAAATGGAAGAATTATTAAAAATAGGTGCAAATATTAAATGATAAAATATTTTTTGATATATAAATATGATCACTTTGATACATATATATGTAGTATATTATTCATCAGTAAATTAATCTACCACTGGTGCAAAAAAAAAAGTTAATCTAACACTATTTTATTTTTGTTTTTTTCAATGAATTATGATGAAGACATAGGTGGTAACCTTTTTTATATGGATGTGAGTGTAATTCCCAAGATTTCTCTAGTCTCAATATTTTTCCATGCGGTTGGTTATATTATCCACACATGAGTTATGTACAAGTTGAAAACAATAAAAATTCCAACATTTACCGACCATTACAAATATTTTATCAATAATTGATTTTTTTTTTGAGAAGTTGGTTCACTTGACTAAATTCATCATTTAATACTTTGTGTCATTTATATGGGTGGATTGTACCCATATAAAATCTATGAAATATTCTTTTACTTTTTATTTGTATATAAAGATAGATTTGCATAATTTTATTTAGTTTTAATATTAGTGACTCTGTTACGGACAATAGGAGCCACCTGGTGCGAGATTCATACTTATTCTGACTTCATTGTTTATGCTTCAACTTATACCACAATTCTTTAACCTAATCATTTGGATCTTTTTTATTTCTTAATAAGATGAACATAATTAGAGTAGCACATGCCAAATTATTTGAATATGAATTAAACTAGATATTCTTAGTTTTCCAAATTCAATTGTTATGGTATTTGATATTTTTCCTATTCTTATCAGTGTAATGGATGACTTTTATTTATATAAAAAAATATTTCATGATTTAAAAAGAAATTACGTGTAAAAATAACATGTACTGAAATATTGGAAAAATATATTTTCTATGAAAACCTCAATATAAGAAACATAAAAATATATTGATTTTAAAACTATTTGTAAAACAATATTTTACTCATCATAAATATTTTAATTTCTAAATAATTAATTTATTTCTACCTTTGTAAACTATTTTAAGTTTTGAATTATAATTCTATGAGAACTTGCGCACGGGATGAACATGTGATATATTGCTCACCCTATAATAAACAACATTTTTGAGGATAAGAAAATTTATGTGCGTGTAATACTAACCTAAAATAAATAATAAAATGTACTTGAAACTTATTAGTATTATAAGAATTGTTTGAAATAATATGTATATTTCTATTTAAATTTGAATATAAATTATTTACAAATGTTGATGATCACTAGATTATACATACTTTTGTTCCGTTTCTCTTCTTATTTCCCTAAAAGGGATTTTAAAAAAAGGATTATTTTGTTACCGTTAGTCATTTTTTTAATACGTAGGAGCATACTCTATAGTATTAGTTGATCATTTCTACCAACCTAAAGCCACAATTAATATTCTTTTTATGTTATGAAAAATATCCTTTTATATAATTTGCATAAAAATCTCCCTTACAAATCCTTTATGTATTTTTGTATTTCTAACCGTTCACTCACTCAATAGTACATTATAGTACTAAATAGAAAAGATAATAAAAACTATATATGGTTGAGCTTTTAGCCAGCTTCAAGCTTGGCTTGGCTTCCAATGTTTGAGATAGTACAAGTGATCAAGTAGTGGCACCTCATATTAGGGGATGAAACTTTTAAGAGTTCCATTACTATTAATAGTTGGCTGTGTGATTTCTTATGGGCACAATAATTACTTACTTCACAAACGGGACAAATGTCTAAACATGAGTATAATAATTGCATACTTATTTATTAACCTTATTTAAACATCACATAAGGGATAAATGTCTAAACATTGGTACAATAATTACATAATTACTTATTAACCTTATTTAAACTTTACAAAATGGACAAATGTCTAAACATGGGTGCAATAATTACATGATTTAAGAAAATTTTCTATTTGATAATATGATCAATTTAATCTACCCATAAAATATGTAGTTTTTTGCACACATAAAATAGGTAAATTCACTCATGATTTAAATTGAAAATGTGTTTTTTTAATGTGTGTATAGGTGACTGAATAATAATTCTAAAGATTTCTGACAATATCCATTATATTTTATATTCTCTCTTAAAATAAACTGTATTTTCTCTACATTATATATTATGAAAACCACAAATAGTTCAATTTTGTATTTTTTATTGTATAAAGTATTTTTTATTAGTATTTTTCATAAGTTTGGTTATTATTTTGTATATATCCAATATCGAATTAAATAAAATATTTTTTTATTGTTATACTCGTGAATTAAATTGAAATTTGTTGTCTGTTAACTATATGAATACTGGCTTTATTTTAAATATATTATATTTCATGTTATCTTTTAAAATAATATTATTTTCTCTAAATTATATCTTAATCAAATTTATTAAGCTCCATATAACTTAGTTGTGAATTTACTTGTTATCTAGACTATTTTATTTTTATTTGATATTTAAGAATAATTAGGTTCATTATTTTGTATATATTTAATAACATGATAAGTGAAATGTTGTCTTTGTAGTTTTATTTAAATTTTATAAAATGGATAAATGATGAAACATAGGTGCAAATATTAAATGATAAAATATTTTTTGATATGTCAATATGATCACTTTGATACAATATATGTAGTATGTTATTCATCACTAAGTTAATCTACCACTGGTGCAAAAAAAAAAGTTAATATACCACTATTTTATTTTTGTTTTTTTTAATGAATTATGATGAAGACAGAGGCAACTTTTTTTATTTGGATGTGAGTGTAATTTTCAAGATTTCTTTAGTCTCAATATTTCTCCATGGGTTGGTTATATTACCTAGATATTAGTTATGTACAAGTTGAAAACAATGAAAATTCCAATAAAGATAAGGGTAAAGAGAGAAATTAGTTGTTATAAAGTATCACGACCGTTGTGCCCAAGCACTATAAGAAATAGAGTCAATATACAGCAAATTTGTCTTACGCATAAATTTAGCTGTTCACATGGCCCGTGGGACGTCAAGTCTCATAGCACAAACTGCTTTGATCTTCTTCCTCCTAATAGTTGCCCAAGGTGGCTATCTCAACCGTGCCTTTGACGAGAGGGCTGATATTGGAACCAATGAGTTGTCGGTTAGGGCTATGAACCACACGAATCAAGTAGTCCATGGGACAATGACTTACGATGGCAGAGAGCCTGATCCCGATCAAATTGTCGATCAAAGAGTTAGTTACGATGGCAAAGCATTTCTGAATGAGCAAGTGCCAGGAGCGCCAGATGGGCACCATCACTTTTGAATGTCATCATTGTCTAAAGCTGTTATCCGTACTTAAAAATGAGTTACTCAATGGTCCATTATAGTACTAATGGAAAGGAAAAAAAAATTATATATGATTGAGATTTTGAGCCAGCTTCAAGCTTCACTTCCCATGTTTGAGATAATATAAGCGATGAATGAAGGTGTGGTAACTCATATTACGTAAGAAAAACTTTGTGCAGAATTCTATTACTATTAATAGTTGGCTATGTGATCTCTTATGGACACAATAATTACATACTTACTTCATAATAGGGACAAATGTCTAAACGTGGGTACAATAATTATATAATTACTTCTTAACCTTATTTAAGCTTTACAAATGGATAAATGTCTAAATATGGGTACAATAATTACATTATTTAAGAAAATTTTCTATTTGATAATATGATCAATTTAATCTACCCGTACAATATGTAGCTTTTTTCCACACATACAATAGGTAATTTCTCTGGCCCCTAGGCTTGCACCATTTCTTTTTTCTTAAATTAAGAATACTATTTTCCATAATTGTTTCTTAAGTGCTATAAATGACACGTTTTGGCAATCTCTTCTGTTCATGACTTAAATTAAAAAATGTGTTTTGTAATGCGTGTATAGGTGAGTGAATAATAATTCTAAAGATTTACTCCTTCTGAAACAATATCAATTATATTTTATATTATCTCTTAAAATAACCTGTATTTTCTCTTAATATGCAAAATCTATTGTTCTAAACATATTATATTATGGAAAATATACATATAACTTTGTGTTGCATTTACTTGTTATCTACAATATTTTTATTTATATTTTCCTTTGATCTTTAACCATAAATTGAGTCATTATTTTGTATATATTTAATATATATTGAATGAAATTTTGTCTTACTAGTCATTGGAATTTTATGAAATGGATATATATTAAAGTATAGAAATATTAAATGATTAATTTATTTTAAATGCCAATATGATCAATTTAAAAAATGTATGCAGCATATTATTCATTAAGTCATTCTACCACCATTTTGTTATGTATTTTTTTTTATTTGAAGATAAATTAACTATTATTTTGTATATATTGATATTCAAATTTTATGAAATGGGTGTATGATGAAACATAGGTACAAATATTAAATGATTATGTTATTTTAAATGCAAATACGATCAATTTGATGCATATATGGAGTATATTATTCATTAAGTAAGTTTACCATCATT
Source organism: Trapa bicornis (assembly GCA_030064425.1). Classification (NCBI taxonomy): domain Eukaryota; kingdom Viridiplantae; phylum Streptophyta; class Magnoliopsida; order Myrtales; family Lythraceae; genus Trapa; species Trapa bicornis. Next base: position 3,549,414 of record CM057749.1, read on the forward strand.
TTATCTTTGTAAAAGCTAACGTACTACCAAAATTATTTAACCGAATATACAATAATATTTTTTTTCCCAACGAATTTACAATATTACGAAAAACCACAAATAGTTCAATTTGTATTTTCTTATTGCATAAAATATTTTTTATTGTCATTTTCACTTAATATTTGGGGATGAGTTTGGTTGTTATTTCGTATATATCCAATATTAAGTTAAAGAAAATGCTTTTTTTTTGTTGTTATACTCGTGATTTAAATTGAAAGTTTTTATTTGTTGACTACTCGAATGACCAAACTATGAATATGAAGACTAACTTCCTTTTAAATATATTATATTTCATGTTAACTCTTAAAATAATATTATTTTCTCTACATTATATCTAAGTCATCAAATTTATTAACCTAAATATATCATATTATTGGACTTTTCCATATAACTTAGTTGTTAATTTACTTGTTAACTAGACTATTTTTATTTTTATTTTATATTTAAGTTTGATTAGGTTCATTATTTTGTATATATATTTAATATCATGATAAGTGAAATGTTGTCTTTGGAGTTTTATTCAAATTTTATAAAATGGATGAATGATAAAACATAGGTGTAAATATTAAGTGATAAAATGTTTTTTATATATGTCAATATGATCACTTTGATACATATATATGTAGTATATTATTCATCAGTAAGTTAATCTACCACTGGTGCAAAAAAAAAGTTAAATCTATACTATTTTGTTTTTGTTTTTTTTAAAATGAATTATGATGAATACAGAGGTGGCAACCTTTTTTATATGGATGTGTGTGTAATTCTCAAGATTTCTCTATTGCCAAGAATTCTCCATTACAAATATTTTATCAATAATGGATTAATTTTTTTGGGATAAGTTGTTTAAATTCACCATTTAATACTTGGTGTCATTTATATGGATGGAATGTACTTTGATATTATTTTATTTTTAATTTATCATTTATATATAAAGATAGATTTGCATAATTTCTTTTAATTTTAATATCATATGTAAATCTTGTTATTGGTAATAGAAGTGACCTCATGTTCACTCGTGCGAGTTTCATATTTATTCCTTATTGAATTCATCATTTATACTTCAACTTCGACTACAACTCTTTAACCTAACTTTTGGACCTTTTTGAGTTCTTAATAAGATGAACTAACACATGCCAAATTATATTAATATAAATTAAACTATATATTCTTAGTTTTTCAAATTCAATTGTGATGGTATTTGATATTTTCTTATTATTATCAATGTAATGGATGGGTTTTATTTACAAAAAAAAATATTTCGTGATTTGAAAAGAAATTACGTGTAAAAATAACATGTACTAAACTATTAAAAAATGTATTTTCTATTAAAACCTCAATATAATAAACATACAAATATATTAATTTTAAAACTATATTTTACAAATTATAAATATTTGCATTTTTAAATAATTAATTTATTTCTGCGTTTGCAAACTATTTTAAGTTTTGAATTATAAGTCTATCAGAACTTGCTCACTCAATAAGCATGTAAAATATTGCTCACCCTATAATAAACAACATTTTTAGGATAAGAAAAGTTTTATGTACCAGAAGCAAAGTGTAATATTAACCTAAAATAAATAAATAAAATGTACTTAAAACTTATTAGTATTATAAAAATTATTTGAAATAATATGTATATTTCTCTTTAAATTTAAATATAAATAATTTACTATTTACGAAATTGGCCATTACTAGATTATACGTGCTTTTTTTAGTTTCTCTTCTCTTTTCTTAAAAAGGAACTTTAAAAAAAAAAGATTATTTGTTCCTTGTAGTCATGATAAGAGCATACTCTACATTGGAATCATGAAGAGTACTGGTTGATCATTTCTAGCCGCATAAACTCCCAATTAGTATTATTTTTATGTTATGAAACATACCATTTTGTATAATTTACTTTAAAAATCTCCCAATTAGTATGCTTCTTAGCTTTTAAGTAGTGGTACTATGAACGATCAAGTAGTGGTAACTCATATTACCGGAGAAAACTTTGGGCACAGTTCAATTACTATTAATAGTTGGCTGCGTGATTTTTTATATACATAACATACCAAGTAATTCAGTATTATGGTTCTTCTTTATCTGCATATAACATTTTTTTCCTAATCGCTTATTTTATATGTTCTTTTAGTTTAATGTTTATTTTGAGCGGACGATATTAAACTTATTTAAACTTCATAAAAGGGACAAATGTCTAAACATGGATACAATAATTACGTATTTAAGAAAATTTTTATTTGATAATATGATCAATTTTATCTACCCATCTTACAATATGTAATTTTTTTTGCACACATACAATAGGTAAATTCACTCGCCCCTAGTCTAGCACCATTTCTTTTTTCTTAAATTAAGAATACTGTTTTCTATATTTGTTTCTTAAAGTACTATAAATGATACGTCATGGCAATCTCTTCTGTTCATGATTTAAATTAAAAAATGTGTTTTGTAATGCGTGTATAGGTGACTGAATAATAATTCTAAAGATTTCCTTCGTTCCGTGACAATATCCATTATATTTTATATTATCTCTTAAAATAATCTGTATTTTCTCTACATTATATATAATATGTTAAATATATTATTCTAAATATATGATATTATGAAAAATATACATATACCTTTGTGTTGCATTTACGTGTTATCTATAATATTTTTATTTATACTTTCTTTTGATATTTAACCATAAGTTGAGTTATTATTTTGTATATATTTAATATATATTAAATGAAATTTTGTATTAGGAGTTTTTCCAATTTTATGAAATGGACATGTATTGAAGCTTAGGTGCAAATATTAAATGATTAATTTATTTTAAATGCAAATACAATCAATTTAAAAAAGATATGCGGTATATTATTCCTCAAGTCAATCAACCACCGTTGTCTTATGTATTTTTTTTTATATTTGAGGATAAATTAGACAATTATTTTGTATATATTAATATTAAAAAATTATGAAATGAGTGTATGATAAAAAATACGTGCAAATATTAAATTATTATGATCTTTTAAATGTCAATATGATCAATTTGATGTATCTACGTAGTATATTATTAAGTAAATCTTCTTTGTAAAAGTTAAACGTACTAAAAGATAAATTAGTTTTTTTTTTTGTAAATAACCACGACCGTTAGTCTCATAATCCCAAGACAAGGTACATTTTATATAGTGTTTTTTCTTAAAATAAAGACTTATTTTTATACCTTATAGGAAAGCCACCAAAATTATTTATCCGAATATATAATAATTTTTTTGCATAAGAAATGTACAATATTATGAAAAATCACAAATAGTATTTTGTATTTTCTTGTTGCATAAAATATTTTTTATTTACATTTTCACTTAATATTTATGGATGAGTTTGGTTATTATTAGGTATATATCCAATATGGAGTTAAAGAAAATACTTATTTTTTTTGTTATACTCATAATTGAAATTGAAATTTTTTATTCGTTGACTACTTGTATAGATAATCAAACTATGAATATGAATACTTGCTTTCTTTCAGATATATTATATTTTATTTATCTTTTAAAATAATATTATTTTCTCTAAAGTATATATATTCATCACATCTATTAAGCTAACATCCCATATTATTGAACTTTTCTGAATTTACTTTTTAACTATACTATTTTTATTTTTATGTTATATTTAAAGATAATTAGGTTCCTTATTTTGTTTATATTTAATATCATGATAAGTGAAATGTTGTATTTAGAGTTTTATTCAAATTTTATGAAAAGGATAAATGATAAAATATAGGTGTAAATATTAAATGATAAAATATTTTTTGATATGTCAATATGATCACTTTGATACATATATGTAGGATGTTATTCATCAAGAAGTTAATCTACCACTGGGTGCAAAAAAAAAAATTAATCTACCACTATTTTGTTTTTGTTTTTTTAAATGAATTATGATGAAGACAAAGAGGCAAATTTTTTTATTTGGATGTGAGTGTAATTCTCAAGATTTCTCTAGTCCTCCATAGGGTTGGTTATATTACCCAGAAATGAGTTATGTACAAGTTGAAAACAATGAAAATTCCAACAAAGATAAGGGCAAAGAGAGAAATTAGTTGTACAAAAAAAATAGAGAAATTAATTGTTATAAAGTATCACGACTGTTGTGCCCAAGCACTATAAGAAATAGTCAGTATACAGCAAATTTGTCTTTCGCATAAATTTACCTGTTCACATGGCCCTTGGGATGTCCTTGCCACCTCGCTGGTCCCTAAGTCTAATAGCTCAAACTACTTTGATCTTCTTCCTCCTAATAGTTGCCCAAGGTGGCCATCTCAACCGTGCCTTTGACGAGAGGGCTGATATTGGAACCAATGAGTGGTAGGTTATGGCTATGAGCCACAAGAATCAAGTAGTCCATGGGACAATGACTTATGATGGCAGAGAGCCTGATCCCGATCAAATTGTCGATGAAAGAGTTAGTGAGAGCGCTACATGGGCACCGTCAAGTGCCATCACTCTTGAATGTCATCATTGTCTAAAGCTGTTATCCGTACTTATATGGTTTTTATTGAAAAACTTGCATCAATACTAAATAAAGTGGAGATCAATAAACGTAAATATCACTTAGTTGGCTTTGTATTTTGTATTAGTATAAATAAAAAAATATTAAATTTAATATTATTGTTCTCAATCGTACTAAAATAAAATAATAATATTATGAAATATTGTATAAAATAAATAAGCAGGGTAAGTTTATAATATTTAAAATATTATATTAATTATATATTATAATTTTTAAGTAAATATAAATTTTATATTTTATTAGTTAATAAAATTCTCTCACATATTATTAAAGTTAGGGAACTCTTAATTATAGTTAGAAATCTAGGAAAATTCAAGTACGGAGGAAAAATACTTAATTGGGATTATTGTTCACACTCGTAATACCGGCTAGTAAATATTTGTTAAAGTTGGATTTAAAATTGCGAATAAAAAATGTATTAATATTTTACGTGAATTAGTTAAAAATATAATCAAATATATGATAAAAATATACATTTATTATAAATTTATAATATTTAAAAGATTACACTATTTATAAGTTATTACAATTAATTAGATATTAATTTCACAATAACACTTTCTAATAAAATTATATTTAATTTTTACAAGTTTAGTATAAGTATAAAATATAAAATTGATAATGATAATTAAGAGTTAAGAAAAAAATTTAATATTTTTAATAAGATATTGAATGTACCATGTTTGTCTGTATTATCATTTCTATTCTATTCAACTTTTATGTAGAGTAGATAATAATTCAATTATTCTTCAAACTCTAAAATATAAAAATATGATAGATAAAAACTATAAAACTACTAATGGAACAATAATAATATATGTTATAAACCAAGTCAGAATTATAGAAGTAGTGAATATTGAGTTATATAATAAATAAAATTTATGATAGGAATAATAATAATATATGTTACGTTAGAATTATGGAAGTAGTTAATATTGAGTTGAGAGTCATATAATAAATAAATTTTAAATATTGAGTTGAGAGTCATATAATAAATAAATTTTATGATGGTAAGTTGAGAGTCATATAATAAATAAATTTTATGATGGTAAGTTCATGTGAGATATAATATGATGTATTTGATTTGAGATTTAATCAAATGAACTAAGGTAAAAAAATGCATAAATGATTGACATCATTAATAGCATAAGTGTAACATGGAAAATTTTTTAAAAAGTAAATAAAACCAACTGTATAAAAAATGGAAGTTAAACTAATAATTTAGACACAAATTGGGATAATAAATTGTAAATCAAAAGAGAATTTGAAAATTTTTCATTCTAACTTGAACCAAGTTCTAACAAACTTATGTGATCTAAAATAAATAATCAAAAAATAATTGGGTGAAAATTATATTAAAACTTGGTTAAACCAAATAGACCTAGGGGTAAATTTATCGCTGGTGATGTCATACATTTGAATAGAAAAAATTTTAAAAAAAATTAAGAATTAATATAAACTAGGATCACAAGAGATAGATAAATGTTGAATATAATTAAAAGTGATTTAATAAATCATAAATTTTGATAATAAGTGTTCTATTGAAAAGTTAGGATAGAAAATTAAATATTAGAGGGATGAAGTAGAGCAAATCAATTTAAACTTTAATGAAATTAAATAAACTAATTCAAAAATTTATTTTTCGAGATAATAAAAAATATTAAAATAATAAATTGAAGTTACTAAAATATAGAAAATAAATTTAGAAGATTTTATAATTTTTTATAAATTAGAAAATCGGTTAAACGAAAATAAACCATTTAAAAAATGATTTTAAGTTATTAGAATTCAGTTTAATTGAAACAGTCTAACTATTGAGCATGTCAAGCTAAACTTATTAGCAGAGAATACGCTACCAACTATTAGGTGCCACATATAAAATAATATAAAGGAATTTTTGTTAGTAAATTATATTAATTAATATGATAAATCATGAGTAAGCATTCAACTAAGAAGTTTGAATTTGAGGCATATCAGTTAGCAATCAACTAAAAAAATGTTGCATTATTAGAGAATTTATCCATTTATAAAATGATATTTAGTATCGTCACATATTACAATTTAAAAAATTTAACATATTTAAATTGATCAATCACGTGACAATGTCATACCAATAAGCTAATACCTAAATTTAATCAACAATCATATTAAATAAGATAATAAATGATTGGACGTGGTAACTCAAAAAAATGACATGGAAGATGAGTTGAATTTCACATAAACTAAATCAACCCATCATTATGCATCACTTAGAAATTTGTACATGTGAGCTCATACGGGCACAGATAGTATCATCATTTTTATGTGATCAGCATGTTTAGTAGAAAAGTGAGAGAGTAGATTTAAAACTCATATTCTTATATTTTAGAAATTTATGAAGAGCGGGAAATGAGGCGAACAAACCAAATAGATAGACTATCTATTTATATCTTTATGAGCTTATTATAAAATGTGAAAAGTGCATTTAGTAAGCATTCAACTAAGAAGTTTATTCACTAATCCATGTGGAAAGCATATCAGTTAGCAATCAACTAAAAAATGAGTACATTGGATTGATTAGAAGACATATTTAATAATGAAATGACATTTGGTGTTGTCCCATATCACAATTTAGGAAATTTAATATATTTAAATTTAATCAACAATCATATTAGATAAGGCAATCAATGGTTGTACACCGTGTTAATTCAAGCCGTATGAAAATAACGTGGAACATGGATTAAATTTCACATTAAGCTCATACAAGTTTATTATCTTTTTTGTGGGATCACTATTTATATTAGAAAAGTGAGAAGTTCTAAAACTCATATTCTTATATTTTAAAAATTTATGAAGAGCAAAAAATAGGGGCAACAAGCCATATATATAGATAAAACTATCCATCCATATCTCTACGAGCTCATTATAAAATGCACCTCCCACTCCATTTATTCGCACCCACGTAGAAACTCATACCATTTGAGCTCACAAGTACATATGATATCATATTTTTAGTTTGATCACTATTTTTAATAGAAGAGTGAGAAATAAGTTATAAAACTCATATTTTTATATTTTAAAATTTTATAAAGAGCGAGAAATCGAGACTAACAAATCATATATATGGAACTATTCATCCATATCTCTACAAGCTCATTATAAAATGGCACATCTACTCTCCATTTATTCACACCCAAACTACCATCATCCTTTGATTGCTTAATTTTCAAGTGAGTAATAAAAAATGTTGATTTTGGGCTCTACGACAAAAATAGATACGGGAAAACCAATAAGCAAATTCAAACCGGGGAATTCGTATAAACCCCAAATTTGAAAGTCTGAAGTACACCCCCAACAATCTCACGTAAGCTGTTGAGCATGGATAAATGATGTGGAATAGTTTAAACAGAAATCAAACCAAAAAGAGTATACAAGGAATTAAGCAAAAATGTCCCTAATTTTAAGAACGGTTAAAAAAACTTAAAAATAGCAATTTTTAGTCCAACCAACTTAAAATGGGATGTATTTTTTTAGAAAAATAATTAAGCATGGTTGGATTGTACTATAAATAAATATTTATTTAATATTATTTTTGAGATATTGGTATATAATTGTTGGGAGGAAAAAGTTGATGAACTCTGTACGAATTAGATCACTCAACCAATTCTACTTAATCCGGTCAACTTTACTAATGAATTATTTATTTATTTATTCATTCATTTAATTCTCAAAATAAATATACCTCTAATAGTGTAATTTTTAAAAATATATTTTCATTCGCACTTATTTTTATCTTTTATCTTGGAGGTCTCAACTCCTAGCCAATTTCCATTAGTTTAGTTCACGCGTAATAGAAACATACATTTAGCATAATGACGAGGTTCACTGCAAAGCCGAATAAAGTATCTTTCCTCTTTATTGATTCCCACATGGAGCTTGGGACATTAACAATTCTCAAAAGTGATGGAGGGGATTTGGCCCTCCAGGTACGGTTCCATCCAGATCTGCTTCTTTGCCAGGGTAACTCATTGTCCAATCGACCCTTTGATCCATCTTGCTCATAGAACTAATCGTCCACTCATTTTTTCCTGTATCAGCCCTCCTGTAAATGGGAACCTGGAGGTGGCGACCTCGAGCAGCAGATACGAGGAAGAAGAATAAAGCAGTAAGCGCTATGAGCTTCACCAAAGAGTAGGGTGTCAACAACATCGAGCGGGCCATGTGAACTACTAAATATATGCAAAATGACAAGTTTGCAATCTATTGAGCCCTCTTTCAGCAATCTCAGAGGAGTTGGCACGAGACTACTATGTAGGGTGACTCGAGTACTTATAAGGCAAGGGTTCTCGATAGATCATTAGACATGGATTTAAAACTAATTTCTCTTTGCCCCTCACCTCTTTCAAAATTTCGCTGGTTTTCAACCTTTACATAATTGTTGTCTCGGTAATATAATGGGGGGTTATGTTGGGATTGGAGATACTATTGAGAATAGTATACTACAATTAAATTGATCATATTGGCATATAAAAAAATTAATCCTTTATTATTTGCTCCTATAATTCATCAGTTTTATAAAATTTCATTTATCTCAATATTAAATATATAAAGAAAACAATGATCCAACTTATCCTCCAATATCAAATGAAAATATAAATAAAAAAATATTTTAGTAAACAAGTAAATACATAAAAGAGTTATATGGATTTTTTTTCCATAATATCGTATATTTAGCTCAATAGATTTGATAGTGGGTACATAATAAGTAGGAGAAAATAATTAAATACTTATATTAAATAAAATACAAAATTATTATAAATATATATAATTTAAATAATTTATAAATATTGAGTTTAAAGTTTAATTTCATCTATTTAATATGAGATTAAATAATATTACACATAATTCGAGTTTATTATTATTTTTTGGTATTAAACGAATAATAAATGGTTAATATATTAACTTTGTAAATGTAAATGAGATAGAGAGAATTAAATATTTCACTTAACTAAAATAAATATTATAAATATATAATATTAGAATAGTTATAAATAATTATTTTTAATTAAATATTTATTTAATTACTTATTAATACTTAATACTCCCATAAACATAATTTAAAATATAATGAATATTTTATTGGGAAGCCTCAAATCTTTAGAATCATTATTCCTACAACCAACACAAAATGAGGTTGAGATAACCTATAAATTAGAATTTTCAAACAAACTAATATAAAAAATCAATATTCCTAATTTATGAAAAACAAATGGTGCTATACTAGGTGACTGAATTACATAGTGTATGTATTGATTAAACTGATAATGCTAACAAATCCAAAAATTACTTTGATCATATAATTTTTGTACCCTCCTTAGACATTAGCCCATTTTGTAGAATTTAAATAGGGATATAAAAGAATTATTTTATTTATCTCGATATTCAATATATACAAATAACTATTTATTCTCAAATAGTTAAAATACTAAGAAAATATATTTTATATAACAAGAAGGTGCATAATTAAATTGTTGGTACTTTTGTCATGTATGAACCTCCCACTTGGTTAATCTTCATTAGCCATGTTTATATTATAATGGCTACAAATAGCAAGTTACTTGATAATTACTATACATTTGTTCGTATTATTATTATTATTATTATTAATTTAATCTAAATAATAAATTACTCTCACCAAATTAATTTTAAGAAATAATTAAACTTCTTAAAAAAATTGAAATGATCATACACATATAAGGTACATGACCTGAGAGAATGATTCCCCATAAGTTGAATTGTTGTGTTAAGTGAGTTGAGTTGACAAACAAGTAGTTATAATTATTTATTATTTAAAGTGAATTAATAATATGCTTCTACTATCGATCTAGTTATATAACCATATCGCAAACTTAGGTTTAATTCCTAGATATTGCAATTGATTTTTAATTATTTTACCGTACTATTAAGAATTTAAGTAAATGTATTTTGAAAAATAATTATATTTATAAAAATAATGGGGCTTACTCACACAAGCTTGAGTTGGGTTCGCATGGATAAAGTTAAGATGAGTCAAGATTAGGTCAGGTTCAATTGAGTGGGTCAAGTTGATATGGGTTGGGACAATTCGTTTATTAATTTAATTACTTTTAGAGTGTATTTGGTTAGAGCAATATTTTTTTTAATCTTTTGGTAGAATATTATAACGTAATAATATAAAGTCAAGTGCACATGCCATGTCTAGGTTCTCCTTAGTCCATAAGCATAGTATATCCGCATGTCCAATCTTGTCATAACACATATAATATGGTAACCACAAATATCTATAAATCACAAATTATTCATATTTAAATTTAAAGAAAAATACACATTATTTCAAATTAGTCTTATAACAATATTATAATATATTATTATGATAATATTTTATATATTTATAATATAAAAAATATTATTTAATTTTATATTATAATATTATTTATTTCTATTTTTTATATTATTACAAATTAATAAATATACATATTTACTATTTTATTTTAAGTTAATTATTAATAAAATTATATTCTACTCATTTATATAATGAATTAGTACAACTATTTTTCAATATATTTTACTACCCTATTTTAAAATTTATTATATTATAAAATTAAGTTCAATTGGATGATTCTCTTCTACAATTTATTACAACCAGTTTATTATAAAAATATTAAAACTCAAATTAAGATTTTATCCATTATACATGTAGAAGAGAATGCGATTTTTATCGATTGTTATACTAACGAAATAAAGAATAACTTTTATTTTACGCTATACAAATCCTAATATAAAATAATTTTTAGTATAATATATACTCGTGATATATAAAATAATATTTGATTACTTAGTATTGAATTAGTGTTTTATTATTCGTATTTATTATTTTATAAGATGAAAATACTATATAACTAATATTTTGATGAGAAATATTAAAATATTATATTATTAAAATAATTTTTATTTAATTAATATATATTCTTATTTTTTAAGATTATATTATAATATCATTTATTTATATATTTATTTTATTTTAAACATATAAATAGAATATCTATTATCTAATTAATTGATTTACTTATTTTATTCACCTATTTTATAATTATTGCCTATCAAATTTATTTTTCAATATTTTCTAATCCTCTATTTTTATATTTAAATATTGAATATTTATAGACTAAATGGAAGTACAATTCAAAAATATGTAATAAATGAGATACTTAAATTATTTATAAAAATAAATTTATCAATTCACACCAAAATATTTAGATTGTATAACAAACACTTTTTAAAAATTCAAATTGTTATGAAGAGGTTTTTTAGAAAAAATATATTTTTATAAATAATTCAATAAATATTATTTATACTTTTCAAACCATACTTAATTAGTTTTTAAATTGCAAAAATATTCATTTGACGTTAGTTGAGAAAATTCAAATTTCAAATCACACGTTATATTGTATCACTTCTATTACAATAATATCAAATACCTTAAGAATGACTAATTCACTCCTATTAATACAGTTTGACATGTTCTACTCTAATTAAGTATATCTTATTAGAAATTACAGTTACTCCTATTTTCTTCCATTTCGACCCAATACCCAAAATATTAGGCATTAAATCAAATAAAATATGGTAACTAATTTCTCTATTTGTTAGAATTTCGCTTGCTTTCAACTTTTACATGATTCTTGTCTCGGTAATATACTGCCCTTGACGTCGGAATGCAGATAATCTTGAGAATGGCAGTCGAGTGTAGTCTTTTTATTTTGCTGAGTGCCATATGTAGTCAACAAGCACATATTTTCATATACAATCATATAAAAAAACGTAGCGATGATGTTTTCATCTTAATTCATTTATATAAATACAAAAAATAGACATATTGGCATATAAAAAAATTAATCATTTACTATTTTCACGTATTTCATCAATTTAATAAAATTTGAATGAAAACATTACATTTATATTTAACTTTACTGTTCAATCACATCGGCAATACTCGGAGCAATTGAAGACCACCGTCAGATAGCTCACTTCTCCACGAGTCTAAATAATCCGATCATTTCTTTTTTGGCTTAGAAAATACCCTTCTATATCGAAGCTTTAGTTCAAGATTTATTATAAAACTGAGTAGCCGAGAAATAGTGAGGTTTTCAGTTGTGTGGAGGATAAATGGAGAGTGACTTTGCAGTAATTGATGGCATGAAACGTACTGAACGAAAACATTTATTTTTCGTCAGTTCTGTTCAATTTTCCGACGAGTGAACAATATTGTTATCGGAAGGAAGAAGACGACAATGTTCTGAACCAGACTTAATTGGGTTCAACACTTAAACTGACTGGTTCAGGCCCGGTTTGACAGAGTTTTTTAAAATTAAAAATTTCTAAATTTATTATCTATCCAATGATGGCCTCAATTCTTCAATTTGAATTTTCTAAGCCACCTAGAAAAATGAATTTAGCATCCGGTTCAATAGTAGTTCAAATCGGTCCAAATTGGTTCAATCTAGTTCACCTGAACCGGTCTGATTTTCTCTTCCAAATTGTTATAAGGTCCCTTCCCAAGGTTTTTATGACCCTTTGGGTCATTCGGGAGTTGTAAGTTTCCCAATTTGCCCGTTCTCTGGTGATTGGGGTTTGTGAACCGGTTCAATTTTCTCACTTGGTTTGACTGGTTCTTTCCTCGATTTTCTTTAACTATAAAGGGCGGGATTTACAACCCTTCTTTTCTTTTAGGAGTTTTGTCCCCAAAACTTATTCAACATTTTTCGTACTGGATAGAACTTCACTTGATGTCAATTTGTTATTCATAGACAACTTTCTCAGTTATTCTCATTCATCTCTTATATAACATACACTTGAGATTTTTCTTTTCCTTCCGATTATTTTCTTATTCCATGGAGTTTACTTTAGTTAAACCTATCTCATCGGAAAGTTTAAGGTCATATCCTTAAATTCGCATCCTTCATTCCTTAAAGCACCATTTCTCCATTCCGAAATCCTTTATTTAAGATTTCAAGATTGAGAGTTCTAAAATACCCAATCATTCCTATATCCAATTTTTCTCTTTATTGTTGACCTCCTTAGCATCAATGTCCATTCAAGCACCACGTACATGGTTCCATAGGTGTTGGTGTTATCACATTTTCATCCTACATTGATCCTTCCCTCATTCGTTGGTTATTACAACTTCGTTCCAAATTTAATGCATGACCTTATCAGGCTCAAATAACTGACTCTTCCTTACTTGAGTCATATTTCCCTGGGATAGTTGGGTTTACATGTCCCTCACAGCACGACGTTCTCTGGAACTTATCTTTGACCATTTAATGTTTTTAAAGTACTTCCTTAATGGCTATTCCCAATCTTTCTATCTTTAAGGGATGGTATAATGTCGTCCCTCTTTTCGTCTAGTGGTATTTCTTGACTATCATCATTGTTATCCAATGGTCCATTTTTCCTTTGACGTCATACCCTTTATAACCATATTGTTTTCCTTACTAACTCATCTTTTCCCAACTTCTTTAAATTTCAAGTCTGAGTTTCCCGATACTTACTGACATGCTAAAATTCTTCCTTTCTTATGTCATTCCTCATTTCCAGTGGTGTTCTTTCCTCAAGACCTTTCCTTTTTCTTAATCCACTCTTACTCACTCATGATCATTTTATGATCCTTCATTCAGAGTTAGTTCCTTTCTTTCTCATACGACATCTTTTTGTTGTTGTCTTCCTACTTACCCGTTATTTGGGTTTAACTTACCCTTTGAACTCTCATGATTTCTTTTCCTATGCACTTGATCCTTTCGTCTCCAATAGCTTGTCTTTGAGGAGTTTATATTCTTTCCAATTTTGTTGGTTCCATTACATCATAATTGTAACATATATGTTTTTCCAAAGTTTTCCTTCCTTGTTAATTCTTATACTCCTTTTCTCTCGAAATTCTTTTCTAGTTTTACCATCGCGAATGTCTAACCTTAAATGACATTCCTTGATGCTATCCTCTCCTGCTCACCTTTACCCTTGGACCCTATGGTTACTTCTTGTATACCTCATCTTCATTCTCACTTGCTCCCGATATTTATCTATTTCTTGGAGGTGAAGTTCACATCCTCCTTCATTTCACAATCTCTTGATTGTCCTGCAGAGAGCTTATTAACCTTCTTATAGCTTTTAGGTCATTACTCCTATCTTAGCCATTGATCTCTTTATGGCTTTCCTCTGTCCTTATTTTTTTAAAGGTTTTGGCGTTTCCATCGTTTCCTTCTTTACTGGGATTGTGACCTTCACAAGGGTCAATTCGTTAATTGTCTCACTCATTTTATCCTCTTAATTTAATTATTTTGAGAGGATTGTCTCTCGAATCTTCTTGTCTTTGGTATCCATCCCTTTGCCCTATTTAGGGTATGATCCTTACTACTCTCCCAATCCTTTTTAGAGTGTAGTTTACTTTCCCAGATGATCTAGTTGTTATGGGTTATTTCCTTCAATTGGGTCTATCTCGAATCCCTATTTGGTTTCCCTGCTTTCTTGCAAGTAGATCATACTTAACCTCTCCAAGCACTCATTTAGCCACTTGTACTTTTTATTGAGGTCCTTATTTAGGCTCTAGTTTTACGATATTTCCTCTGTTAATTTTCTTAACTTGGAGCTTTCCCCTTCCATGATCCCACTTCCTATTCTCACCCTTCTTCTAGGGTCTTCCATCCTGGGATTCTTACGTTTGATCTTCCTACTGCTTCTTAAAAATTCTTCCTTTCATTCTTTTCTTATATTTATAGGTCTTTGTATGGCCTATTCACACTGGATTTCTCCCCTTTTGTTCCATATATCTACTTCCCATAAGTCTCCTTATTTTATGGAGTTCCTAAGAAATTGTATCCTAGTTCTTTCCAAATAGGTATTATTCTTGGGGCTTTCTTGCTATTATATTTTCTCCTTGTCCTATCTTAGTTTTCTTAACATCCTTAGTATTCCCCATAACCTACTTTCTTTCTTCCTGATCAGTTTCCATTCCTTTAGTTTCCTTTGCAATAGTCTATTCCTTTTTGTTTTCCTTACTCTTATTCTTTGAGCCTTTCCTTAACTCCTTAAACTCTTAATAATTCCATGCTCTTTGATGCTCACTTCCCTTTGTTCCAAACTTCTATTTCCTTTCCTTAGTTAGGATCTCCCTTGGGTGAACTCTAAGAGTCTCTTCCTTGCCAAATTTTATTGTACTTCTGAAGGAAAATCTTAAAGGTTGAAGTTAACTAGAAATAACCCATTTTTCCTTCCTTCTGTGATTTTCTACCTTTTACTTTGATCTTTATTAGCCTACTCTTATTGCTTTGAATTTATCAAGGAGACTTAGAAGTTTTATCAAGAAAATTCACTTTCATTCATTCAAGAAATATTTTCTTGCCATACTTGGCTTATTACAGAAATTTTCTACCTTCTGATCCCTTGGGGTCATAGGCCGAGAGTTAGCCTTAGAATGGTTGTGGGACTCTTGATCAAATGGCTCTGAGTAACTAGTTGGGGTCCATTTGTATTCCCTTATGGGATGAATTTCATGTATGGCCTCCAATACGTATTGCCTTAATAACTTTGCCTCACACTCATATGTCCACTTCATCCATTGGGAGGGATTAAAGGTGGACTGAGTAGGTGGGGGCACTTGGTGGACCTTCATGAAAGTGGCATATGCATCCTAGTAGTTGTCCCAAGCCTCTTTCTTAGTTGAATTCCTCTCCGGTTGTTATGGGGCTAGAGGAGGGGTTGGGCTCCTAGGAGGAGGTATAAGTTCCTCTTATCTTGGAGGAGGGTATGCAATGCCTTTTGTTTCCAATAAGGCTCCCACAAGTTTTTGATAATCTTCCACCATGTCCTTGGGTACACTTTTCTCGCCCTTTAAGAATCTTTGAATGATTGTCGCCCTTGGGGTAGGTGTCTTTTTCAGGGTTATAGGAAAATGATTGGATTTCACAGCGAACTTCCTAGGGATTCTCCTCCCTACATGATAGTTAAAGTTTGATTAATTCCAGGGCATAATATTAATAATGTTTCAATGGAACTTAGCTCTAATACCACTCAAGTTGTCATGTCCCAACCCGGTTTGGTCGGATCTCCGTGAACAACCTGCTGCTCCCTTTGTTCAAGAGGGGTTTCCCACTTCTTTAATTTAAGAGGAGCCAGACGTAATCTCAACCTTGTTCCCTATAATCAAATAAATCAATAATAATGCAAGCATAAGAGGAGATTAAGCATACTTGACAGAGGGTAAATCTAGTGTTATCCCTAGTCATTCTCTAATCTTGAAAAGGGATAAAAAGGGTGGGTGAGTTTCTACAACTCAATGAATGAGTATTTTAAGAATAAAGTTTCAATAAAATAGTTTTTGAATTGGAGTGTGCTAGACTCCTTATTTCCTTTAAGATATTTCACCCTCAAAATCTCAGTTTTCAAAGCCATTTCACATCATTAACCACAAATGGTGTGTTTAGCAACCAACACACACCCTTCATCAGGAAGGGATCACACATTCGTAGTGCAGCACATTCACTGCACCCACTTGTGGCGTCGGGGTGACTTTATCAACCACCTAGATAGAAGCTCGTTCACTTCTACCCCGGGAATGAGTGGATGTACGCGACATCCAACCCTCAAACCCAAAATGAAACTTCATGTCCGTATGAGGATAGAGACCTCATCCCAACCCCACCATAGTCTCATGCGCATGAAGCTACGTTGAGCTTCCCTGACTGCTAGCATGACAAACTGCTCTTATCTCCACTAGGCCGTCCAATAGCCCTTAGGACACATCACTACCCCCTCTTGAACGTCTTGATGGCCCCAAACCTTAGTGCATGCACAAAACAAAAATTTTCCACATGAGCCGTTTAATCTTTGGTGCCACTAGAACAATGGCCCCAACCCTCAACTCAACCTGCAGCTGTTTGTCTTGATTGGTCCGTCGACCTGTCTTGTCGAACTTGCACTAGTCCATCGAGTATGTCAGTCCTGTCTTAGTACCATGACCAAACACATCATTCATTAAAGTTTTCATGGCTTAATCTCATGTTTGTTTACGAGCTCCTGCTCGTGCCAAATAGCCTTGGGCCCACTGTACGAGATTTTCAAAATCGGGCATATTAGCCCCCAAGTTCCAAAATTGAGGCCTCCGACCTATCTGAGCTATTTGAGCTTCCGTCAAGAAGGTCTCCCAAAAAGTTTAAGCAGTGGCACAAAGTCAGGGGAGAGCACTTCTAACAAAATAATCTTTTCATCTGTCCATCACACCAATCAGGTGTGAGGACATCTCTGCTCATAACCGATAAGCGGGTTTTCTACTTCCTTCTAGAAAGTTTATTATACCAACTGGGTATGATCTACTTACAATCGGTAAGTAGTTTTTTCGTGTGTTTTCTTACATCATCCCATCCAGGTGTGATGTTAAAATACTAGATAGTAGCAAGTTTTCATTTATGAGGTGCTCATCATCCCAACTAGGTATGATGTGAAAATTCCCACTCACCCGTTAATGTACTAAATTCCTCTTAACTGGCTTTTTTGCCTTCATGCGAACTTGTCTTGACTGGTGTTCCCGGTACTTTGTGTTCCTACACGATATGAACATCCTTGTTCATTATCCTTTGACCTAATAGCCTTCATTCATCATGAATGGATTAAATACCCAATCTTTTTAATTATTTGTAATTAGGTCCCTAAAGTTATTTTTCTTTAACTTTAGGTCCCTAATGCCAAATTTCCCCAAATTGAGTTCTGAAACTTTAAAAATTTACTTTGGGATCTCAATTTATTCAAAATTACAAAAAGGGGTTTAAGTGTCCCAAATTCCCAATTTGGTCCCCAATTTTTCCAAAATTACTATTTTGCCCCTACTTTGAAAAAATGGTAAATCTCACACTAAAAATTCCAATAATTGACCAATTGGTCCTCCAACATCCTTTTCATGCCCAATTGGCCCTCAATTTTGGGAAATTGCACATTAGTCCCTTGAATTTTTGAAACCCCCAATTTCCCCCAATTTCAACATTTCAACCTGAATGAATTTGATTTCATCAAATTGACCGATCAATTGAAGTGGTTGATTTCAGCTTGACAAAAATGAGGCAGCTTCGGTCTGCCGGAGCTGCTTCACTGTTCGATCATGCCGATGCTTCTCCAACGATCTTAGGAGTAATTGGAGACCACCGTCGGGGAGCTAACTTCTCCCCGAGTCTAAAGAACCCGACCATGCCTTCTTTGGCTTAGAAAAGACCCTATGTCGGAGCTCTAGTTCAAGCTTCATCGGAAAGCTAAGTAGCTAAGAGAGAGTGAGGTTTTCAGGTGTGTGGAGGATTAATGGAGAGGGGCTCTTTATATAGGGAGCTTGGGGACTCTCCGGTTGTTTGTTTAACGCCTTAATAACAGTCATTGATGGCCTGAAGCGTACTAAACGAAAATATTTCTTCTTCATCAGCGCTGTTCGATTTTCCAGCGAGTGAACTTGCTATCATCTAAAGGAAGAAGACGACACTATTTCGAACCGAATTGGTCCTAACTGGGTTCAACACTTAAATTGGCCAGTTTAGGCCTAATTCGACTAAGTTTTTCAAAATTAAAAATTTCTAAATTCATCTAAATTCATTCTCTATCCAATAGTGGCCTCAATTCTCCAATTTGAATTTTCTAAGCCACCTAGAAAAATGAATTTAGCATTTGGTTTAATAGTGGTCCAAACCGGTTCAATCTAGTTCGGATCTGGTTCACCTGAACCGATTGGTTTTCTCTCCCAAATTATCCTAAAGTCCCTTCCCAAGCTTTTTATGACCCTTTGAGTCACTTAGGAGTTGTAAATTTCCTAATTTTCCTGTTCTCTGGTGATCGGGGTTTGTGAACCGATTCATTTTTCTCACTTGGTTTTACCAGTTCTTTCCCCGGTTTTCCTTAACTCCAAAGGGCAGGGTTTACAGTCGGGGCCGTTAGACCAGTGGCACCAAAGATTAATGGCTTATATGAAAAACTTTGTTTGTGCATGCAGTGAGGTTGGGGACCATCAAGATGCCCAAGAAGGGTAGTGATGCGTCATAGGGTCTACTTAAGACATGGTGGAGATAAGGGCAGATTGTTGTGTGAGTAGTCAAGGAAGCTCGATGTAGCTTCATGCGCATGAGACTGGGGGGGGGGGGGGGTCGGGATGAGGTCTTTGTCCTCATACGGACATGTAGTTTCTTTTCGGATTTGAGGGTCGGATGTCGCAAATATCCACTCATTCCTAGGGTAGAAGTGGATAGGCTTCTATCTAGGTGACTGGTAAAGTCGTTCCGAAGCCACAAGTGGGTGCAGTTGACGTGTTACCCTACAAATGTGTGATCCCTTCATGATGAAGGGTGTGTGTTGATTGTTGAATACATCGACTGTGGATAATGTAAAAATGTTTTTGAAAACCCAGAATTTGAGAAGAAATAACCTTAAAAGAATTAAGGAGTCTGGCACATACCAAATTATTTTGTTAAAACTCTTTTTCAAACATCCATTCATTGAGTTATTGAAACTCACCCACCTTTTCTATCCCTTTTTAGGGTAGAGAAAGGACTAGGGATAACACCAGGATTTACTTTTTGTCAGGTATGCTTAATTTTCTCTTAAGCTTGCATTATTATTGATATATGTTATTCCAAAGAATAAGGTTGAGATTTCTCCTGGCTCCTCTTGAACTAAAGAAGCGGGAAACCCTTCTTGAACCAAGGGAGCAGTGGGTTGCTCATGGGGATCCGACCAAACCGGGTTGTGGCATGACAACTTGAGTGGTATCAGAGCTAAGTTCTCTTGAAACATTATCAATACTATTTCATGATATTAATAAAACTTTAACTACAGTGTAGGAAGGAGAATCCCTAGAAAGTTTGCCGTGAAATCCAATCCTCCACCATGACCCTAAAAAAGACACCTACCCCAAGGAAGGCAGCTGTTCAATGATTCTTAAAGGGGGAGAAGAGAGTGTCCAAAGATATGGTGGAAGATTATCGGAAACTTGTGGGAGCCTTTCTAGAACTAGAAGGCATTACATACCCTCCTCCAAGGTAAGAGGAACTTGTTCCTTCTCCCATAAGTCCAACCCCTCCTCCAGCCCCACAACAACCGGAGAGAAATCCCACTAAGAAGGAGGTCTGGGACAACTATTGAGATGCGTATGCCACCTTCTTAAAGGTCCACCAAGTACCCCCACCTACGCAGTCCAACTTCAATCCCTCTCAATGGATGAAGTGGACATATGAGTGTGAGGTTGAGGTATTGAGGCGGTACAGACTGGAGACCATACATGAAGTTTGTCCCATAAGGGAATATGGATGGACCCCAACTAGTTCCTCAGAGCCATCTGATCATGAATCCCACAACCGTTCCAAGGCTAACTCTCGGCCTATGACCCCAAGGGACTAAGGGGTAGAAAATATATGTAATAAGTGAAAAATGGGAAAAAAAAATCTATTTCCTGAATGAATAAAAGTTCGATTTTTTCCTTGAAATGTTGTCTCTTGCTAAATACAACTAAGGAAATAGGAAGTACGTTGATAAAGATCGAAGTAACGGGTAAGGGAAAGTTTCGAGTTAACCCAACCTCTAAGGTAGCCAAGTAAGTTTTCCACCCAGAGAAGGGAGAAACAAGACAATAAGACTTGGCAAGGAATCCTAAAAGGGTCTACTAAAGTTCACCAAGGAAGACAGATCTTAATTAAGGAAAGGAAGAGGAAGTCTAGAGTAAGGAAAGTCAACATCAAAGAGCATGGGACGAGTGGAAGTCTAAGGAGCCAAGGAATGACTATATGGATAAAAGTAAGGAAACAAGAAGGATTAGACTATCCCAAGGAAAACCAAAGGAATGGAAGTTGACTAGAAAGAAAAGTAAGAAAGATATGGGAAGCACTGAAGATGTTAGTACAATTAAGACAGGACAAGGAGAAAGGAGAAAGGAGAAAGGAGAAAGGAGAAAGGAGAGAAGTACGATAGAATGAAAACCCCAAGAATAATACCAATACTTAGAAAAGAGTTAGAACATAAATCCTTAGGAACTCAATAGTAATAAGGGATTTTTTTGGAAGCAAGGTTGTAGAACAAAAAAGAATAGAAGATAGGGAAGAAATCCAGAGTGAATAACCATACAAAGGTTAGAAAGTATAAGAAAAGAATAAAGGAAGAACTTTCAAGGAGCAGTAGAGAGAATGAACATGAAAATCCCAGGATGGGAGTCCCTAGAAGAAGGATAAGGATAAGAAGTGGAATTGTGGAAAGGAGGAAGTTTCAGGCTAAGGTAATCAACATATGAAACATCATAAACTAGAGGCTAAAATCAGGACCTCATTAAAAGACATAGGCAACTAAGTAAATACCTGGAGGGCCAAGTGTGATATACTTGCAAGAGAGTAGAGAAACCAAATAGGGATTTTAGACAAACCCAATTGAAGAAAATAACTCATAACAACCAGATCATCCGGGGGAATGAACGACGCCCTAGGATGGACCAGAAAGTAGTGAGTACTACACCCTAAAAAGGGAATGAGATGGGTATTACAGATAATACAACTCAAGAGACGGCGGTCTCAATATCATATGACAAGGAGAATAATAAGATCGAGGTAATAAAAGAACTGACCCTCGGGTGGATTATAAAATTTAACTCTAGTGAAGAAGGGAGAGATGGAAAGGTCAAACATTTGGTAAATTTAGACGAAGGCAAAATCCTTAAAGGAATCAACTACCAAGACCGGATTAATAACGAAACTCAAGACAAGAGAAGATTAAGTAAGCCTCTCATGGGATGATCGTGATATCTTAAATAAGGAAAATGTAAATCCCTTCTAAAGGAAATATGTAAACCCCGTCCTTTTGAACTAATGAAAAACCGGGAAGAGAACCGATCGAACCAAGTGAGAAGACCGAACCGGTTCACGAACCCAATAAATTGTGAATGGGCAATTTAGGAATTTACAACTCCCAGGTGATCCAAAGGGTTCAAAATACTATGGAAAAGAACCTTAGGATGAATTGGAAGAGGAAAATTAAACCGGTTTGGACGAACTGGGTCCAACAGGATTGAACTAGTTTATGAACTGAGTCGGTTCATGAACCAGAACCGATAGAGATCGGGAAAAATAAAGGAATTCAACTCCATTGTACTCCAAATAAATTCATAAACCTTGGGAAGGAACCTTAGAATAAAGTGGAAGAGAAAAACCATACCGGTTTGGGTGAACCAGACCCGAACCGGATTGAACCGGTTTAAGGACCAAGCTGGTTTATGAACCGAAATTGATAAAGAGAAGGTAAACCGGAAATTTTATGGACCCTAAGTGACCCAAGGAGTCACAAAAGACATGGAAATGGACTTGTGAAGGAATTGGGGATGAAAACCAAACTAGTTTAGGTGAACCAGATCTGAAACGGTTTAGACCGGTTTGAACCACTATTGAACTGAATCATAAATTTATTTTTCTAGGTGGCATAAATAATTCAAATTGGAGATTTGAGGCCACATTAGATAGAGAATGAATTTAGATAAATTTAAAAATTTTTAGATTTGAAAAACTTGGTTGAATGGGGGGTGAACCGGTCGGTTTAAGCTTTAAACCCAGTTAGGACCGGTCCGGTCCGGTTCGAAACAGTGCCATCTTCTTCCTCAGGATGACAACACTGTTCAATCATCAAGAAACTGAAGAAACACTGGTGAAGAAGTAACACTTCTGTTTGGGGCATTTTAGGTCTTCATTGTCAGTAATAACGGTGCCAAACAGATGATCAACGGGTCCCCGAGATCCCTATATAAAGAGCCCCTCCCCATTCATCCTCTCCAGACCTGAAAACTCTATTCTCTCTCAACTGCTCCATTTTCTGGTGAAACTTAAACCAGAGCCCTGACATGGGGTCTTTTCTGAGCCAAACAAGGTGAGGTCAAGTTCTTTAGAACCGGGGAGAAGTCAGCTACACGTTTGCAGTCTCCGTTCATTCCGAGAGTCACCGGCGTGATGAAACAGTGAAGTAGCTCCAGTGGACTGAAGCTGCCCTATTTTGGCCGAGTTGAAATCGGCCATTTTGAGCCCTCTTCAAGCCAAACCAAGCCTTCTCAACACTTCCTCAGCCCTCCCACGGCTAAATTAGGACTGAAAGTAAGCCAATTTGGATCCACTCTACAATTTCCGGTCGATGCTAGAGAGAGAATTGGCAGAATTTCAATGATGAAATTCCAATTTAATTCAACATCAATTGATGCAATTCTTGATTCTAGGATGAACCTCAGGATGAGAGCTATCTGTTGAAATTGAAAGCTCGAACTGTCGTGCCCTCACTGGTGAGTAATCGAAGCTTTCTCTCTCTATAGTCCGTTTTCTGGCGAAGCTCCGTTTGAGCTCATTTCGACGTCAAAACTTGTGAGGGAAAAATTGGGGAAAATTGGGGATTTTCGAAATTCAAAGGCCCAAAATATAATTTTATGAAATTGAGGGTCAATTGGGCATGAAAATAATGTTGGAGGACCAATTGAGGAATTTTGGAATTTTTGGGGCAAAACTTACCATTTTTGTAAAGGAAGAGCAAAATGGTAGTTTTGGAAAAGTTGGACCAAATTGAAAATTTGGGAAATTAAACCACTTTGTGTAAAATTAAATAATTTGAGGTCCTAAGATAAATTTTAAAAGTTTCGGGATTCAAATTTAGGAAAAACCCGGCAATAGGGACTTAAAGTTAAAGAAAAATAACTTTAGGCCCCTAATCGCAAATATATGTAAAGTTGGGTTTTCTCATTTATTTGGAACGAATGAGGGCTATTAGGCTAAAGAATAATGAACAAATTATGTTCATTTCGTGTAGGAGAACGAAACCGAACGCCAGTCGAGGTCTAGCTTGCTAAGGATGGAATTCGACTAAGTGGAATTTCACTACACTATGGGGTGAGTGAGTTTACTAACATCATACCCAGTTGGGATGATTAGCACAACTTAAAATTAAAAACTACTTACCGGTTGTGAGTGAGAATTTTATATCATACCCGATTGGGGATAATAAGTACCTTGGTATGTAAATCCACTATTAAATGGTATTTTAAACATCACAACTTAAAGGAAGTGATGTGAAAATCATGCGAAAAAAAACTACTTACTGGTTGTAAGTAGATCATACCCGCTTGGTATGATGAGACTTCCTCGAAGGAAGTTGAAAACCAGTTCATCAGTTATGAACGGAGGTGTCCTTATACTCGGGCGGTATAATGGATAGAGAAAACATATGTTTTGTCGGAAGTGCTCTCCCCTGACTGTGTGCCAATGCTTAAACAATTTGGGAGACCTTCTCGATGGGAGCTTGAATAGCTCTGATAGGCTCGGGGCCTCGATTTTGGAACTTGGCGGCTAAATGCCCGATTTTGAAAATCTCCTACAGTGGGCCCAATGCTAGTTGGCATGAGCAGGAGCTCGTAAACGAACATGATATATGTGCCCTAAAACTTAATAAGTGAATTATTTGGCCATTGTACCAAGATAGGACCTACATGCTCAGTCAATTAGTGACAGTGCGACATGACAGGTCGATGGACCAGTCAAGACAAACAACTGCAGGTTAAGTTGAGAGTCGGGGCCGTTGGACCAATGGCACCACATATTACATGGCAATATGAGAAAACATTGTTTGTGCATGAATTGTGAGTACGAGATCATCAAGACGCCCATGAGGGGTAGTGATGCGTCCTAAGGGCATTGGCCGACCTGGTGGCTATAAGGGCAGTTCGTCGTTTCAGGTGTCTGTGCGAAATTTGGAGTAGCACCAAGTGCATGAGATCGGGGTGGGGATAGGATGAGGTCTCTGTCCTCATATGTACATGAAGAAGCAATTTTGTGATTGAGGGTCGGATGTTGCATACATCTACTCATTCCCTGAGTAGAAGTGGTCGTGCTTCTATTCGAGTGGCCGGTAAAGTCGCTCCGAAGCCACTAGTGGGTTCAGTAGTCGTACTGACCTGCGAATGTGTGTAACCTTCATGATGAAGGATGTGTGTTGGGTGATGACACATCGTGGTAAATAAGAAATGATGAAAAAATCTAAATTTTTAAATGAAGGGATTTTTGAAAAGAAAAGAGTCTGGCACACTCCATATAAATATTTTTCTTAAAAGTTAAAAGTAGACATTTGAAATCCCATTCACTGAGTAGTTGTACTCACCCTCTCCCTTATATCCCTTTCAGGAAATCTCGAAAAGCCTATCCTTAAAGATCATCAACTAAGATGCCTGTAAAACAGGTATGTAAATTTTAAAATTTCATGCAATTTTGATTATGCTATTCTAGGAAATGGTGCATGTTTAAAGGACGTCTTACTCTTTACGATTTATAATAAGGGGAAACCCTTTAATAAATCGGGAGAGTGGCGGATTGATCACAGGGACCCAACCAAACCAGGTCGAGGCATGACAAAATAGATGGATACAAGAAAGAAAAGAGTATAAAGATGAAATACATGTAAATTCTCAAGAGTAATGTAAGGATGGTATTAGGGAATACTTTTGAAGTTAGATATTCTTAATAGCAACATAGGAAGAGAATTCAAGAGAAAAGAATATAAATTGCCAAGGAAGGAAACCTTGGAAGGGTGAAAAGGATCCCAATTAAAAGGTAATAAAATCAACAGGAATGAAGACGAGATAAATTCATTCAAGATATATATTGGTCAAGATGGAAAGATTAATGACAAAGGAAAGGTACTTAGGAGGACCTAAGGAGAAATTTAAGTTTGAGTAATGTGTAAGCAGGAAAAACACATCATAGGATCCCAATTAAAAGGTAATGGAATCAACATGAATGGAGACGAGATAAATTCATTCAAGATACATATTGATCAAGATGGAAAGATCAATGACGAAGCAAAGGTACTTATGAGGACCTAAGGAGCAATCTAATTTTGAGTAATGTGTAAGTAGGAAAAACACATTAAAGGATACGCAAGAGTAATGAAGGAGTGGATTTCCCATAAAAGAGGAAACATAGAAGAACACATCTAAGGACCTTGAAAAAAGTTATTTCTTCCGTTTGGAAGAGGATTTAAGTAAAGGATCACTAACATCATGACTAGTAGTGATCAATGCTCAAGTTGATAGAGCCTAAGGAGAGAACAACTAGATATAGTGTGGAGTACCTGGAATGGGATCGAGAATTGAAAATGTCGCGGGTAAAGAATAAGGAAAGAGACTGGAATTTTAGATAGAGAAGGACTTAAAAGGATGAATGCCTTATTATGGGAAGGGGTGTGAAGAAAGGAATGAATGAAAATTTCAAAGAAATGCAGAGGGGGTTGAAAGTGTAGTTCTCAAGCTGAACGCCTCTAATGTAAGGGACATGGTAAAGAGCAAAACCAAAATAAGAGAGCGATCACAAGTAAGCAATCGATACATGAAACTGAAGGAGATTATCTCTTATAAGAATTTTGAAGTGATCATGAAAGAATAAGAGTTGACTAAAAGAAGAGAAAGTCCTTGAGAAAAGGACACCACTGAAATTAAGGAAGGACATAGGAAGGGTCAAAACTGGTTAAAAGGAGTTAACACCGAAATATATGAAGTGAGTAAATGGTGCTCGAGAGGACCCCAAACTAAGGGTTTTAATGATAAAAGAAAGTGACTACACACATGAATGAGTGGGTATCTTGGAACTCACAATCCTAAAGTACTGAGTAAAGAATCTCAACAGAAAGAATTATGCTTTAAGAAAGAGGGACGTGAATTTAATGATATAACCTTAAACTTTCTAGTAAGGTACGCTTAACTAAAGTAAGCTCTATAGAATGGATAATGGGAAGTTATTTCCAATACGAAGGATGTTGGATAAGTTTTGGGGACAAAACTCCTAAAAGGAAGGGAGAGTTGTAAACCCTATCCTTTGGAGTTAAGGAAAACTGGGAAGTAACCGGTCAACTCGAGTGAGAAAACTGAACTAGGTCATGAACCCCGACCACTAGAGAACGATCAAATTGGGAAATTCACAACTTCCAAGTGACCCAAAGAGTGATAAAAACCTTGGAAAGGGACTTTAGAACAATTTGGAAAAGAAAACCAGACCGGTTGAGGTGAACCAGATCCGAACCAGATTGAACCAGTTTTGACTAGTTTGAATCATCATTGAACCAAATGCTAAATTCACTTTTCTAGGTAGCTTAGAAAATTCAAATTGGAGAATTTAGGCCACCATTGGATAGAGAATGAATTTATAAATTTAGAATTTTGAAAAACTCGGTCGAATCGGGCATGAATCGACCAATTTAAGCATTGAACATGGTTCAAACCGGTCCAGTCCGGTTCGAAACAGTGTTGTCTTTTTCCTTCAGATGACAACACTTTTCACTCACCGGAAAACCAAGCAGCACCGTTGAAGATGAAAAGTCTCTGGCCAGGGAGTTTTAGGCAATGAATGACAGCCATCAAGGCACCAATCGGTCGACCAATAAGTCCTAGAGCTTCCTATATAAAGAGCTCCTCCTCACACTTGAAAACTCCACTCTCTCCCTACTGCTCCATTTTCTTGTGAAGCTTGAACCAGAGCTCTAACTTGGGTATTTTTCTAAGCCAAAGAAGGCTTAGTCGAGTTCTTTAGATTTGGGGAGAAGTCAGCTACACGACGGTAGCCTCCATTTGCTCCGAGGATCACCGGAGAAGTAGCACCGGCGGACCGAAGCTGCCTTGTTTCAGCTGAGCTGAAAATGACCAATTTGAGCCCTTCTCAGGCCAAACCAAACCCTCCCAAAACTTTCACAACCCTCATACAATTAATTAGAGCTGAAATGTAAGTCAATTTGGCTCCACACTATAAATTCCGATCAATGCTAGAGAGAGAACTGACGAAATTTCATTGACCAAATTCTCCCTCAATTCAACATTAATTGATGTGATTTTTGATCCTAGGAGGAACCTCAGGACGGGAGCTATCTGCCCAGATTAAAAGCTCAAACCGCCGCACCACAAATGGAAAGCTTTCGAAGCTTTCTCTTTCTAAGTCCAATTTTCTGGTGAATCTCTATTTGAGCTCATTTCGACATCAAATCATGCGATTCAAAGTACAATTGAATCGTACGGATGTGTAAAAACTCAAATCCGCTTTCAATTTCAACAATTTACTTCTATTGTTTGGTCAATTTGATGAAATCAAATCCATTAAGGTTGAAAGGTTGTGTAAACCCCGCCCTTTTGAGCTAAGAAAAACTGAGAAGAGAACCGGTCAAACCAAGTGAGAAAACCAAACCAGTTCACAAACCAGATAAATTTTGAATAGGCAATTTAGGAAATTACAACTCCCAGGTGATCCAAAGGGTTCAAAATACTATGGAAAGAACCTTAGGATGAATTGGAAGATGAAAATTAGACTGGTTTGGATGAACTGGGTCCAACAGGATTGAACTGGTTTATGAACCGAGTCAGTTCATGAACCAGAACCGATAGAGATTGAGCAAAACAAAGGAATTCAACTCCATTATACTTTAAAGAAATTCATAGACCTTGGGAAGGAACCTTAAAGCAAAGTGGGAGAGAAAAACTAGATTGATTTGAGTGAACCCGACTTGAACCGGATTGAACCGGTTTAAGGTCCAAGCTGGTTTATAAATCGGAATCGATAAAGAGATGGTAAACTAGGAATTTTATGAACCCTAAGTGATCCAAGGAGTCACAAAAGACATGGAAATGGACTTGTGAAGGAATTGGGGATTAAAACCAAACTGGTTCAAGTAAACTGGATCCGAACCGGTTCGATCCAATTTGAATCACTATTGAACCGAATCCTGTGGGGGTGAACTGGCCGGTTTAAGCTTTGAACCCAGTTCAAAATGGTCTAGTCCGGTTTGAAATAGTGTCATCTTCTTCCTCATGATGACAACACTGTTCACTCACCAGGAAACTGAAGAAACGCTGGCAAAGAAGAAACGCTTCTATTCGGGGCATTTCAGGTCTTCAATGTCAGCAATAACGGTGCCAAATGGATGTCCAACGGGTCTCCAAGCTCCCTATATAAAGAGCCCCTCCCCATTCATCCTCTCTAGACTTGAAAACTTCATTCTCTCTCAACTGCTTCATTTTTCGGTGAAGCTCAAACCAGAGCTCCGACATGGGGTTTTTTCTAAGCCAAACAAGGTGAGGTCAGGTTCTTTAGAACCGGGGAGAAGTCAGCTACATGTCTGTAGTCTCTGTTCACTCCGAGAGTCGCTGGCAAGACGTCGGCGTAATGAAACAGTGAAGCTGCCTTGTTTCAGCCAAGTTGAAATCGACCATTTTGAGCCCTTCTCAGGCCAAACCAAGCCTTCCCAACACTTCCTCAACCCTCCCACGGCCGAATTAGGACTGAAAGGTGAGCCAATTCGGCTTCCCTCTACAATTTCTGGCCGGTGCTAGTGAGAGAACCGGCATAATTTCAACAATGAAATTCTAACTCAATTCCGCATCACTTGATGTGATTCTTAATTCTAGGATGAACCTCAGGAGGAGAGCTATTTGCCCAAATCGAAAGCTCGTACTGTCGTGCCCTCACCGGTGAGAAATCGAAGATTTCTCTCTTTACAGTCTATTTTTTGATGAAGCTCCATTGGAGATCGTCCCGACATTAAAATCTGCGATTCAAAGTTCTTTAGAGTCATATGAACATGTATGAACTCAATTTCAACTCCAATTTCAACAATTAGAAGTGTTTGATCGGTCAATTTGATTAAATCAAATTCGGTTGTGTTGAAGAGTTGAAATTGGGGGGAAAAATTAGGGATTTTCAAAATTTGAAGGACCAAAATGAAATTTTATGAAATTGAGGGCCAATTAGGCATGAAAATAATGTTGGAGGACCAATTGAGAAATTTTAGAATTTTTGGTGCAAAACATACCATTTTTGTAAAGGAAAGGCAAAATGGTAATTTTGGAAAAGTTGGAGGACCAAATTGGAAATTTGGGAAATTAAACCCCTTTTCATGAAATGGAATAAATTGAGGTACTATGATAAATTTGAGAAGTTTCGGGACTCAATTTGAGGAAAAATCGGCGGTAGGGACTTAAAGTTAAAGAGAAATAACTTTAGGGACCTAATTCCAAATAAATGAAAGTTTGACTTTTATATTCATTTGGAATGAATGAAAGCGATTAGGTCGAAGGATAATGAATCGAGATGTTCATATCGTGTAGGAACATGAAGTATTGGGAACGTCAGCAAGGACAAGCTCGCGTGAATACAAAGAACTAGTCTAGAGGAATTCACGACATTAATGGGTGAGTGGGTTTACTTACATCATACCCGGTTGGGA
The DNA here is from genome assembly GCA_030064425.1 of Trapa bicornis. Taxonomy (NCBI): domain Eukaryota; kingdom Viridiplantae; phylum Streptophyta; class Magnoliopsida; order Myrtales; family Lythraceae; genus Trapa; species Trapa bicornis. The sequence goes on from CM057749.1 coordinate 3,580,314, forward strand.
TGATGAGCACAACTTAAAATTAAAAACCACTTACCGATTGTGAGTGGAAATTTTATATCATACCCGGTTGGGGATGATAAGTACCTCGGTATGAAAACCCACTATTAAGTGGTATTTTAAACATCACAACTTAGAGGAAGTGATGTGAAAATCATGCAGAAAAACTACTTACCGCTTGTAACTAGATCATACCCGGTTGGTATGATGAGACTTCCTCGAAGGAAGTTGAAAACCCGTTCATCGGTTATGAACAGAGGTGTCCTTATACTTGGATGGTATAATAGATAGAGAAAACATATGTTTTGTCAGAAGTGCTCTCCCCTGACTGTGTGCCAATGCTTAAACAATTTGGGAGACCTTCTCGACGGGAGCTCGAATAGCTCTGATTGGCCGGGAGCCTCGATTTTGGAACTTGGGGGCTAAATGCCCGATTTTTTAAAATCTCGTACAGTGGGCCCAAGACCAGTTGGCACGAGCAGGAGCTCGTAAACAAACATGATATATGTGCCATAAAACTTAATAAGTGAATTGTTTGGCCATGATACCAAGATAGGAGTGACATGCTCAGTCAACTAGCGGCAGTACGACATGACAGGTCGACGGACCAGTCAAGACAAACAATTGCGGGTTTAGTTGAGAGTCGGGGCCGTTGGACCAGTGCACCACAGATTACATGGAAATATGAGAAAACATTGTTTGTTCATGCACTGTGAGTACGAGATAATCAAGACGCCCATGAGGGTTAGTGATGCGTCCTAAGGGCATTGGACGACCTGGTGGTTATATGGGCAGTTCGTCGTTCCAGGTGTCTGTACGAAATCTGGAATAGCACCAAGCGCATGAGACTGGGGTGGGGACAGGATGAGGTCTCTGTCCTCATACGGACACGAAGATGTGATTTCGAGATTGTGGGTTGGATGTTGCGTACATCCACTCATTCCCAGGGTAGAAGTGGTCGTACTTCTATCCGGGTGGCAGGATGCTTGTCAACTGAGATGCTTGTAAGATAGGTATGTAAAATTTTAAATTTCATACAGTTTTGATTATGCTATTCTAGGAAAAGGTGCAGGGTAAAGGACGCCTTACTCTTTACGGTTTACAATAAGGAGAAACCCTTTAATAAACTGGGAGAGCGGCAAATTGATCACGGGGATCCGACCAAACCGGGTCGGAGCGTGACAGGTTGAAATTGGTGGTAACTTTGGGGAAAATTTGAGGATTTCAAAAATATAAGGGACTAAATGCAATTTTCCAAAATTTAAGGGCCAATTGGCCATGGAAAAGCTGTTGGAGGATCAATTAGTAAAATTTTGGAAAATTTGGGGTGAAATTTACCATTTTTGTAAAGTATGGACAAAATGGTAATTTTGGAAAAGTTGGGGACCAAATTGGGAATTTGAGAAATTTGAACCCCTTTTTGCAATTATGAATAAATTGAGGTCCCAAGGTAAATTTTTGATGTTCCCGGACTCAATTTGGGGGAAAATCGGCATTAGGGAACTAAAGTTAAAGAAAAAGAACTTTAGGGACCTAATTGCAATTAATTATAAAGTTTGGTTATTTTATTCATTCTTGATAAATGAAGGCTATTAAGCCAAAGGATATTGAACATGAATGTTCTTATCATGCAGGAACACGAAATACCAGGAATGCCAGCCAAGACAAGCCCGCGTGGAGACAAAAAGCCAGTTAAGAGGAATTCACTACATTCAAGGGTGAGTGAGATTTTCACGTCATAACCGATTGGGATGATGAGCACCTCGAAAATGAAAACCCACTACTAAGTGGAATTTCAAATATCACACCCAGATGGAGTGATGTGGAAATTACGTGGAAAAAAACTACTTAACAGTTGTAAGTAGATCATACATAGTTGGTATGATGAACTTCCTAAAAGAAAGAAGAAAACCCGTTCATTAGTTATGAGCGGAGATGTCCTCACACACGGTTGGTGTGATGGACAGATGAAAAGATTATTTTGTTAGAAGTGCTCTCCCCTGACTGTGTGCCACTACTTAAAATTTTTGAGAGACTTTCTTGACGAGAGCTTGAATGGCCCAAATAGGCCGGAGGCCTCGGTTTTAAAAATCTCGCATAGTTGTCCCAAGGCCAGTTGGTACGAGCAGGAGCTCGTAAACAAACATTATGATAAGCCATGAAAACTTTTAATGAATGAATGATGTGATTTGGCCATGGTACCAAGACAGGACTGACATACTCGGTAGTCTAGCGGTAGTGCGTCAGGACCAGGTTGACAGACCGGTCTTGACAAACAGCTGCAGGTCGAGTTGAGAGTCGGGGCCATTGGACTAGTGGCACCAAAGATTAAATGGCTTATGAGGAAAACTATTTGTTTGTGTATGCATTGAGGTACAAGACCTTCAAGATGCCCAAGAAGGGTAGTGATACGCCCTAGGGTCTACTAGACGATATGCTAGAGATATGGGCATATTGTCATGCTAGCAGTTAGGGAAGCTCGACGTAGCTTCATGCACATGAGATCGAGGTGGGGTCGGGATGAGGGTTGGATGTCGTATACATCCACTCATTCTTAGGGTAGAAGTGGACGGGTTCATGTCTAGGTGGCTGGTAAAGTTGCTCCAACGCCACAAATGGGTGAAGTAGACGTGCTGCCCTATGAATGTGTGATCCCTTGATGATGAAGGGCGTGTGTTGAATGTAAAACACACCGACTATGGTTAATGAGGAATAATGGTTTTTAAAACCGAAATTTTGAGGATGAAATGTCTTAAAGAAAATAAGGAGTCTGCACACTCCAATTCAAACTATTTTTCTGAAAGTAAAGTTTTAAACACCCATTTAATGAGTTATTGAACTGACCCCTCCCTTATACCCCTTTTTAGGTAACAAAGGGAAAACCTACTAAAAGACCTCCAGTTAACTACCCATGTAAGACAGGTATGCTAAGTTTAAATTTCATGCAGATTTGATTAATGTTATTCTAGAAAAAGTACATGTTTAAAGGACACCTTACTCCTCACGGTTTAAAGAAGGGGAAAACCCTTTATAAACCAGGAGAGTGGTGGGTTAATCACGGGGATCTGACCAAACCAAGTCGGGGCGTGACAATCAAGATGCCCAAGAGGGGTAGTGATGTGTCCTAGGGGCTACTAGACGACATGGTGGAGATAAGAGTAGATTGTCGTGCCAGCATTGAGGGAAGCTCGACGTAGCTTCATGCGCATGAGACCGGGGTGGGGTCAGGATGAGGTCACTATCCTCATATGGACACAGAGTTTCTTTTTGGGTATGAGGGTCAGATGTCACGAACATCCACTTATTCCCAAGGTAGAAGTGGATGGGCTTTTATCTAGGTGGCCAGTAAAGTCACTCCAATGCCACAAGTGGGTGGAGTGGATGCGCTGTCCTACGAATATGTGATCCCTTCATGATGAAGGGTGTGTGTTGATTGTTAAAAACATCGACTGTGGATAATGTAAAAAAGTTTTTGAAAATCGAGAATTTGAGAAAGAAATAATCTTAAAAGTATTAAGGGGTCTGACACACTCCAAATTATTTTATTGAAACTCTTTTTCAAACACCCATTCACTGAGTTGTAGAAACTCACCCACCTTTTCTATCCCTTCTTAGTAGTAGAGAAATGACTAGGGATAACACCAGGATTTACCCTCTATTAGGTATGCTTAATTTTCTCTTAAGCTTGCATTATTATCGATATATGTTATTATAGGGAACAAGGTTGAGATTTCGCCTAGATCCTCTTGAACTAAAGAAGGGGAAACTAGTCTTGAACCAAGGGAGTGATGGGTTGCTCACGGGGATCCGACCAAACTGTGTTTTGGCGTGACATGGAGTTTGAGTGGAAATCAATAGTCTGACACATAAAACCCCAAATTACTTCAACATGTTCACTCAGTAGGACGAGACCTCATTCCCCCTATTGCCTCAGTCTACATGCGTAGGAAGCTCTTTGGCTTCACGACCTACTGAATGACGAAATCGCCCTTATGCTCCATAGGTCGTTTAGTAGTTTTTGGGTTCCATCACTACTTCATGCTAGGTGACCTGATGGCCCGAACATCACAGTGCATGCACAATCAACAGTCCTTTTGAATTATAGCATTTATCTTTAGCCCTCTAGCACAACGGAATGTCGGCTTGGCTTCGGCCCACGCGTACTGGCCCAACAGGTTCAACGACCTAGCTTTGGCAGAGTAGCGGCTTGGCCAAACAAGCTTGATAACGAAGCTTGGCTCGATGGGTAGCACAAAAAGTTCCCGTTATTCAGATCTTTTAGTATAATTCATCACATATTCATTCTGGATGGGTACACGCTCGTGTCCATCAGCCTTGGGCCCACTTTCATGAGATTTCCAAAACATGGCCTTGGGCCCACTTCCTTTTAAAAACTGTAACCTTATAATCCCCATACATAATATATTCCCCCAAAATAATATTTTTAGCTTAGTTCAAATAGTAAAGGGGGAATATATTCTGAAAACGTTTTACTTAATAAAAGATAATAATTTTCAAGTACTATTGCATCATCAGTCCAATCGGTACTAATGTCAGGAATCCCACTCACCTTTCATCCGAGGACATGTTTATCTCGGAGGGATCCTGAGTGCACGCCTAACATACCGAGAGAGTAATGTATTCCATAACATGACCTTCCTCTCACCCATTTTATTGAACACCATGCGAGCTCCGACGATTGCATCATCTCCTCGCACTCATCCGGCTCCATATCCATCAATTCTTAGGCTGGTTTTGAAGGCTGGACCTTTTGCAAGGTTGATACCTATTCTGGGTACCAAGAAATGGATGTAAAGTTTTCCCTTCATGAAGTTTCTCCTGCATATGGGCACTCTCTCGTCATCGATGGCTTTGTATGAATCAGGCTTGATGACTTCTCCAGGCTTGAACACTTCATTGAAGCCCCTAATTTCAATCCTTTGCCACTACATTTGGAACAAATCACATTACGTGATAGAGAGCTTCTTTGTAGTTTCGAGGTACATATCCTCTAAAGCCACCTTTAATGGATGGACTACATCTTCATTGCATCTTTGTCTTCTTCCTCTGCTGCTTGCCAAATTGAAGCTTTCATATTGCTCCAATTCTTCTATGATTCTTCCATGGCCAAGTCTTCCTCAGCCTTTCAGACAAACCTTGGCCTCTTGAGAGACTTTCAAGATGACCTAGCAAGACAGGTCAACCTAGATTTTGTATTAGCTTCAACTAGAGGAAGTGGCTTCTCCTTCATAGCCATTCGAACATTCCACACCCTTATAACCCCATCAGATGAAGCCGAAGCAACCAAATAAGGGTCATCAGTCTCAGTGGAATCTGTGTTCCTGCTCAAGACAACAATACCTTTTACGTGAAAAGAATGTGTGTAAAACCCGCACTTTGGGATCAAAGAAAACTAGGAAAAGAACCTATATAAGTTTATACATGAAGAACCGAGCCGTTTAATGAACGAAAATAGCTAAGTGGGAAATTGGAAAATACCAAATGACCAAAAAATCACAAAAATTACAAGGAAGAACTAGGAAGTGGAATTAAAGAGAGAACCGAACCGGTTGAGGGTGAACATGACCCGAACTAGACCAAAACGGCATGAACCATAGTAAACCGATTTACAAATTTATTTTTCTAGATGGTTTAAAAATGTCAAATTAGAAAATTGAGACCACTATTAGAAAGAAAATGAATTTAGAAATTTTTGAATTTGAGAAAATCGGTCGAACTAGGGCCAAACCGGCCAATTTTTAAAATTTGGACAACAAACCTGATCGGACCGGACCAGTCAACGATTAATGGCCAGTTGACACCACGTTAGCTGCCACGTAGACACAATCAACCAATGGAAGGCTGTAAACCCCCGCACTTTTGAGTTAAAAAAAATCAGGAAGAGAATCGGTCAAACCGAGTAAGAAAACCGAGCCGGTTTACATTTGAGAACACGCAATATGGAAATTTACAACTTGAAAAAGAAATTTAAGAAACTTTAGAAAACAGAAAAAACTAAATTGGTTCAAGTGAACAAGAGTCCATAAAAACTCTAAAGTTAAGCGTGATTGCCCGAGAGTAGTGTGAGGATCGGTGACCTCCTAGTAAGTATGAATTTTTTTTGTAACCCGAAATTTCGGTCAAAAATTTTTATGTACACCTTATCATAAATAACCATAAATTAATATATATTTAATTATTATAATTAATACAAATAATTTAATACCTAAATTAAATTATTGAAATTAATACAAATAATTTAATATCGAAATTAAATTATTGAAATTAAATTATTGGAATTAATACCAATAATTTATGGCAATATTAATACTAGTAATAAATCTCGCCCATTTAATACACGAGTTTTACGCATATATAAAGAGGTTATCCCCATTTCATTCTCCTCACACCTGAACACCTCTCTCTCTCTACTGCTCCATTTTCCGGTAAAGCTCGAACCAGAGCTTCAACTTAAACAAAGGTCAGGCTCTTTAGAACTGGGGAGAAGACAGCTATCTGATAACAAACTCTAGTCAATCCGAGAATCGTTGGAGAAGCGCCGACATGATGGAATAGTGAAGCAACTCCGGCGGACCGAAGCTGCCCTATTTTGGCGAAGCTGAAATCGGCCATTTCAAGCCCTCCCAACACTTCCTCAGCCTTTCCACGGCCGAATTAGGACCGAAAGGTAAGCCAATTCGGCCCCCTTTACAATTTTCAATCGGTGCTAGAGAGAGAGAGTCGACCGAATTTCAATGATGAAATTCTAATCCAATTCTACAACAATTGATGCAATTCTTGATTCTAGGATGAACCTCAGGACGAGACCTATCTACTCAGATTGAAAGCTCGGACCGTCGTGCCTTCACCTGTGAGTAATCGAAGATTTCTCTCTCTACAGTCTGTTTTTCGGCGAAGCTCCGTTTGAGCTCATTCCGGCGTTAAAATCTGTGATTCATAGTTTCTTAGAATCGTATAAACATGCAGGAACTCAATTTCAACTCCAATTTTAATAATTAGAAGTGTTTGATCGGTCAATTTGATGAAATCAAATTCGATAGTGTTGAAGAGTTGAAATTGGGGGAAATTTTGGGGATTTTTGAAATTTAAAGGGCCAAAATACAATTTTATGAAATTGAGGGTCAATTTGGCATGAAAATAATGTTGGAGAACTAATTGAGGAATTTTGGAATTTTTGGGGCAAAACTTACCATTTTTGTAAAAGAAGGGCAAAAGGGTAATTTTGGAAAAATTGGGGAACCACATTGGAAATTTGGGAAATTAAACCCCTTTTTGGTGAAATTGAATAAATTGAGGTCCCAAGATAAATTTTAAAAGTTACGGGACTCAATTTGAGGAAAAACCGACATTAGGGACTTAAAGTTAAAGAGAAATAATTTTAGGGACCTAATTGCAAATAACTAAATGTTTTGGGGGCTAAATGCCCAATTTTGAAAATCTCCTACAATGGGCCTAAGGCTAGTTGGCACGAGCTGGAGCTCGTAAACAAACATGATATATGTGCCATAAAACTTAATAAGTGAATTTTTTAGCCATGGTGTCAAGATAGGACCGACATGCTCAGTCAACTAGCGGCAGTACGACATGACAGGTCGGCGAACTAGTCAAGACAAACAACTGCGGGTTGAGTTGAGAGTTGGGGCCATTGGACTAGTGGCACCATAGATTACATGGAAATATAAGAAAACATTGTTTGTGCATGCACTGTGAGTACGAGGTCATCAAGATGCCCATGAGGGGTAGTGATGCGTCCTAAGGGCACTGGACAACCTGGTGGCCATAAGGGCTATTCGTCGTTCCAGGTGTTTGTGCGAAATCTGGAGTAGCACCAAGCGCATGAGACCGGGGTGGGGACAGGATAAGGTCTCTGTCCTCATACGGACACGAAGAAGTGATTTCGGAATTGTGGGTCGGATGTCACGTACATCCACTCATTCCCAGGGTAGAAGTGGTTGTACCTCTATCCGGGTGGCAGGAAAAGTCGCTCCGAAGCCACTAGCGAGTTCAATAGTGATACTGACTTGCAAATGTGTGTAACCTTCATGATGAAGGGTGTGTGTTGGGTGATGACACACCGGTAACTAAGATATAATGGAAAAACCCAAATTTTTAAGTGAAGGAATTTTTGAAAATAAAGGAGTGTGGCACACTCCATATAAATATTTTTTTCTTAGAAGTTAAAAGTTTACCTTTAAAAACTCATTCACTGAGTAGTTGTACTTACCCACTCCCTTATATCCCTTTCAGGAAATCCCGGAAAGCCTATCCTTAAAGACCGTCAACTAAGATGCCTGTAAGACAGGTATGTAAAGTTTTAAATTTCATGTAGTTTTGATTATGCTATTCTAGGAAAAAGGTGAATGTTAAAGGACGCCTTACTCTTTACGGTTTACAATAAGGGGAAACCCTTTAATAAACCGGGAGAGTGGCGGGTTGATCATGGGGATCCGACCAAACCGAGTTGGGGCGTGACAAAGGCTGCCACGTGTCTAGTCAACGGACAACTGGCACCCTATCAATACACCATGTAGACATGAGCAACCAATGAGAGGCTGCCATGTGTCCGGTCAATGGCTGACGCGGCGGCCGAGCTGGCATTCCACGTTAGAAAAACTGACCAATCACAGCACGCCACATTAGCTTCCATGTAGACATGGTCAGCCAATGGGAGGCTACCACGTGTCTGGTCAACGGACAGTTGGCGCCCTGTCAGTACACCACGTAGACACGAGCAACTAATGAGAGGCTGCCACGTGTCTGGTCAATGGATAGCTGATGCCCTGTTAGTATGCCACACATACACGAGCAACCAATGAGAGGCTGCCATGTGTCCGGTCAACGGGTCAACGACTGACGCAATGGCCAAGCGTTCCACATTAGAAAAACTGACCTATCACAGCGTGCCATGTGGCATGACCGCCACCTCATCATCTTCAACCTTCAGACGTTGATAGAGAAGAGAGAGAGATGGAGTTGCCAGAAAAGCTCGAGTATCCGGTGATTCAAAAAATGCTCCAGTCAGGTCTCTAGCGGCCAAATTTGAGGCCGAGTCTTACATCGACGGGTAGCCTGAATAGTTGCCGAGCTCCCTATATAAAGAGCACACCCCTCATTCATTCTCAGCATCCCACAATCGAGCGAAAAATAAGAAGAGTGAGTTTTCTGGTGAACTGCAAACCAGAGCTCTGACAACAGGACTTTTCTCAACCTTCGAAGCCACATTGGGTGTCTTTGGAATCAGAAGGAAGTCCTCTACCCAACCACACCTTCCATTCAGCTTGAGAGCCACCGAGGAGGAACGAGGAAGCTCAAATAGTGTAGCCACTCCTTGGCTGGAAACCAGCTAGCTCCTTGCCACCCACTTCGAGCCTTCCCTCGAACAATTACGGCCAAGCCAGACCCCCTATGCCCCACATGGAGGTGTCCCGACCTCCCCTGAGCTAAGAAGGTAAGCTCCCTCCACTGCCCTTTGCCCAAAAACATTGTGTACGGCCGAATTCTGCAAAAACTTTAACACTAAACTTTCCACTGCTCATGTCATGCCCCGACCTGGTTTGGTCGAATCCCCGTGAGCAACCCGTCGCTCCCTTGGTTCAAGAAAGGTTTTCCCCTATATTTAATTCAAGTGGAGCCAAGCATAATCTCAATCTTATTCCCTGGAAAAACATATATCAAATAAAATGTAAGCTTAAGAAAATCAAGCATACCTGAGAGAGGGTAAGGCCTGAATGAAAATGTTTCTTTTTCGCCGACGCTTTTCAATTTTCCAACGAGTGAACAGTGCTGTCATTTGAAGAAAAAGATGACACTGTTTTGAACTGGACTGTACCAGTCCGAACCGGGTTCAACGCTTAAACCGGTCGGTTCAGGCTCGATTCGACCGAGTTTTTCAAAATTAAAAATTGTAAATTCATCTAAATTTATTCTCTATCAAATGATGGTTGCTATTCTCCAATTAAAATTTTTTAAGCCACCTAGAAAAAATGAATTTATCATCCAGTTCAATAGTGGTTCAAACTGGTTCTATCGGATTCTAATCCGATTCACTTGAACCGGTCTAGTTTTCTTTCCCAAATTGTCCTAAGATCCCTTTCCATGGTTTTTATGACTCTTTGGATTACTCAGAAGTTGATCGAGGTTTCACAATTTCACAATTTGCCCATTCTCTGGTGATCGAGGTTTGTGAACCGGTTCGGTTTTCTCACTCGGTTTGACGGGTTCTTTCCCCGATTTTCCTTAACTCCAAAAGGTGAGGTTTGCAGCTCAGGTCATCAATTGAAGTGTGATTTGATCCTGGAAGGATCCCTGCGAAGAGAGCAACACGGTGGTAACCAAAGCTCTGACCACCGGACCCTCACCTGTAAGATATCGAAGCTTTCTCTCTTTAGATTGTATTTTCCGGCGAAGCTCCGTTTGAGCTCATTTTTTAGCCAAATCGAGTGATTTAGAGCTTAAAATGATGAGAAAAACATATAGGAGATGATTTAAATCAAGAATGAGGACAATTAACCAAGTTTTGGGGGTCAATTTAATGAAATTGTGATTTGGGACCAAAATACAAATTTTGAAAAGTTTGGGAAAATTAGGGATTTTTCAAAATTTTGGCACCAGATAGAAAATTGAAAAAATTGAGGGTTTTTTTTATGAAGTTAACTTCCAATTGAGGGTCAATTAGACAAATTGGATCAAATGGAGGACCAATTTGCAAAATTTGAGAAGTTAGGGTGAAATTGCAATTTTGGGAAAGTTTGAGGCTAAATGGCAGTTTCATAAAATAGAGTGCCCCAAGGACAGTGTTGATAAAATTAAGGACCATAAAGCATAATTGGAAAATCTAGGGGCCGAATTAAAGAAAAATGGGCAATTGAGGACATAAAGATAAACGCATAAACATGAGAGACTAAGGTGCAATTAAGGCCAAATATGAGGCCCTATATGAAAATGCACAAAGAAATGCTATTCCTTAGTTTAATACCCTAACAAGGACATTCGTGCCATGTAGGGACAAACTACTCGAGCACCTGCTTCCGGAAAAGAGACCGTGAGGCCAGAAACCACCGGTACAACCCCACCAAAATCACTGGGTGAGTGGGAACCGCTATGACATCCATTAAGGTTAGAATGATGATTTAACTTTGAAAACTGTTTTCTCAGAATTAGCATCCCCTGACTAGGTGACTCTGCTTGAAACATTTGTGAGCTAATTCTGGGCTTAGGCTGGAGATTCCACTAGTCCCTAGGCCGGTGGATACGGGCATGGACCCGTCCAAAACAGACATGTGATATATGAGGCTAAAAGACCTAAACAATGGGAACCTTGCGTGATACCCATCGAGCAAAGCTGAGTTGTCAAGCTCGTTGGGCTGAACCATTGCTCTGCCGAAGCTAGGTCATCGAACCTGTTAGGCTAGTACGCATGATGGGCCGAAGCCAAGCTGACATACCGTTGTGCGAGAGGACCAAAGATAAATGGCTATAATTCAAAAATCTTGTTGATTGTGTATGCACCATGATGTTTGGGCCATCAGGACACCTGATATGAGGTAGTGATGAAGCTCAAGTACTGTTGGATGACCTATGAAGCATAAGGGCAGTTTTGTCGTTTAGTAGGTCGTGAAGCCGAGGAGCTTTTTGCGCATGGAGACCTAGGCAATAGGGGAAATGAGGTCTCATCCCATTGAGCAGACATGGTGGAGAAATTTGGGGGTTTGATGCGTTGGACTATTGATGTCTACTCAAACCCTAGGTAGAGACAGTATCCCTCTATTAGGGTGGATGGTAAAGGTGCTCCAGTCCACAAGGGGCACGGTCGAGTACCGTTCTGCGAATGTGTGATCCCTCCTATGATAGGAGGGTGGTTGTTGATTTGAGGAACCTAAGAAGAAATTGCCGAATCATCAAATAATTGAAATTGCTAAATTGAGCCTTCATAAAAGAGTTTTCTCCCACTCACTCAGTTTTCAAACTCACCCTTTCCCTCTGAACATTTTCAGGAAGGAACCAATTGCACCATCTCTTCCTCCCCAAACCCGAAACCAGGTACACAAATTTAAAAGTTTCAGTTTTCTTTAATGTCATCCAGGAAAAATATGACAGGTAATACGCCTGACTCTCTTGATCCCCTAAGGAGCCCTTCTTGGAGGCTCGAGAGAGTGGCAGGTTGTTCATCCCACCCCGGCCAAACCGGGCCGAGGTGTGACAACTTCGGTGGTATCAGAGCCTGTGTTTTCTCAGATACATTGTCAAAACATTGTAACCTAAATACTAATTGAAGAAAACTTTAAACCATCTATGGCACCCAAATGAGGAGTTAAAAGAACAAGGGCGACAACTGTTGATTCCGCCAGAAACCCCATCCCAGAGGCAGAATTCCCGGGAGCTACCTTAGTCCGATAGGGCATTAGCTTTGAACACCAACGACTATAAGAGGAATTCACCAAGGTGTTTGGGGAACCCCACCTTAGCGACAAACCTCACCTGGACTCTGAGTTCTAGACCCACCACGAGGAGGTACAATCCCAACCCCCTTCCACACCTATCCCTCCCCTCCTTGACATCCCCAGATACTTGAAGATGCTTCGACAATTGGGGTGTAATCCCTTCTATGGGGGAGAAGAAGGACGGGACCTCCATGGACTAGTTGGCAAGCCTTGAAATGTTTGTGTGTATCATCAGGATACCCCCGGAGGAGATGGTCACACTGGCTGAATTCTTCCTGGAGTCCAGCACAAAGAGATGGTGGGACAACGCTAAAAGCCTCTTCTCGACCCCACCTACTTGGGAAGAGTTTGAAAGAAGGTACTCAGAAGAGTACCTAGTTCCCCACCTCATCAACCAAAAGAAGGTGGAGTTCTTCCAACTCCACCATGGAGCCCGCACAGTCTTGGAATATGAGATAAGGTTCAACGAGTTGTGACCCTTTGCCCCCAATCTAGCGGGATCAGTCGACCTCTGCCAGAAGTTTGTTGACGATATCAATGTGGATGTAAGAGACTGAATGGGGATTTTGGGAGGCCCCATTGACCTAGCTACCATAGTGGGCATGTCACATGAATGCGAGCGGCTAGTCCAAATGAGGCACCATCGGATGGAAATGGGGGGATAAGGGTCAGGGCAACCGAGGAGGCCTAAGGGAGCCGGGTCAGTCCTTATGGAGGAATCCACCAAGATTTCCCCTTAGGGAGGAGGGCCATCATGGCCACAAGGAGATGGACGCACTTCCTCCGAAGAGAAGCCCCTATTGCCCTCGGTTCTAGAGAAATCATGAAGGAGTGTGTATAACACGCTATAGGTGCGGACAATTCGAACACTACATTAGGAGTTGCCCGAGGGAACAGGAAAACACCCCACAAAATGCCTCGCCACCACCGCCTAGAAATCCGAGGCCAAACAACAGGGGATGGGAAGCACCTACAAGAGTTCCAGCTAGAGTTTACAATTTGACTTAGGAAGAAGCCTAGAAGGACCCCAGCATGGTGACTTAGGAAACCTCCCCTCTCCTATCACCCCTCTGCATCCTCACCTCTTTGGGCAAAACACTAGAAAGGCACATGTACGTTGAGGCCTGCGAAGTATGGATAGGAAGGACCACCCTAGCAGCCGACCTAATCCCTCTTCTGCTACAAGAAGTAGAAGTCATTTTGGGGATGGACTAGTTAAGCACGCATCAAGCTCAAGTAGACTATGGAAATAAGAGGATAACCTTTCATGCCCCTAGAAAGGAAGAGGCTGTATTTGAAGGGGACAAAGGAAGGACCAGAACACACCCGGTGTCCTGTATGGAAGCTTAGGACTTACGACAAAAAGGATGTAAGGTATTACTCGTGCAGGTCACTTGCAAGGACTCGTCAGAGAAGGGTCTAAAAGAAATTCCAGTGATTAACCGTTACCCGGAAGTTTTCTCGGAGGAATTACCTGGCTTACCCCTGGATCGCCAACTAGAATTCATAATTGAGGTAGTGCCAGACACTCACCCTACATCCCAAGCACCCTATCGTATGGCGCCTGCAGAACTCAAGGAGTTGAAAGACCAGTTGAACGAACTTTTAGAGAAAGGATTCATACGCCCAAGTTAGTCCCCGTGAGGTGCATCGATGTTATTCGTTAAGAAGAAAGACGAAAGTATGTGATTTTGCATCGATTAACAGAAATTGAACCAGGTAACAATTAAGAATAAGTACCCTCTCCCCAAGATAGATGTAAATCCCGTCCCTTTAAAACAAGGAAACCGAGGAAAGAACTAGTCAACCTGAATGAGAAAAACCAAACCGGTTCACAAACCCGATCATTAGGGAATGGGCAATTTGGGAATTTACAACTCCCCGGTGACTAAGGGTTCACAAAACCTTGGAAAAGGATCTTAGGACAATTTGGGAGGGAAAACCAGACCGGTTCAAGAGAACAGGATCCGAACCAAATTGAATCGGTTTATGAACCGAGTTGGTTCACGAACTGGAACTGATAGAGAAAGGGGAAACCGAGAAATTTATGGATCTCGAGTGACCTAAGGAGTCTCAAAAGTCATGAAAAAGGACTTTCGGATGAATTGGAGATGAAGACTAAAGCGGTTTAGGTGAATCGGATCTAAATCGGATTGAACTGGTTTAGATCGGTTTGAACCACTATTGAACCGAATGCTAAATTAATTTTTCTAGGTCGCTTAAAATTTGAGATTTGAGGCCACCATTTGATAGAAAATGAATTTACAAATTTTTAGATTTGAAAAATTCGTTCGAATTCTGGGTGAAGCTACTGGTTTAAGCTTCGAACTTGGTTCGAAATGGTCTAGTCCGGTTCGGAATAGTGTCGTTTTCTTCCTTCATATGATAGCACTGTTCACTCGTCGGAAAATCATGTAGCATCAGCGAAGCTGAAAAGTCTTTGACTAGGGAGTTTCAGGCAATGAATGACCGCCATTAAGTCACCAATCAAACGACCAAGAAGTCCATGAGCTTCCTATATAAAGAGCCCCTCCTCATTCATCCTCTCCACACATGAAAACTCCATTCTCTCTCAACTACTCCATTTTCCAGTAAAGCTCGAACCAGAGCTTTGACTTGGGCACTTTTCTGAGCCAAACAAGGCGAGGTCAAGTTCTTTAAAATCTGGGAGAAGTCAGCTACATGCCTGTAGTCTCCATTTGTTTTGAGGGTCGTCAGAGAAGCACAGTCGTGATAGAACAATGAAGTAGCTCCGACGGACCGAAGCTGCCTTGTTTCGCCCAAGCTGAAATCAGCCAATTTGAGCCCTTCTTAGGCCAAAACAAGCCCTCTCAACACCTCCACAGTACTCTTACAGTTGAATTAGAGTTGAAAGCTAAGCCAATTTGGCTCCCCTCTACAATTTCCGACCGGTGCTAGAGAGAGAACTCACAGAACTTTGATGATAAAATTCTCACTCAATTTGTCTTCAATTGATGCAACTCTTGATCCTAGGAGGAACCTCAGGATGAGAGTTATCTTCCTAGATCAAAAGCTCAAACCGTCGCATCCCGACGGTAAGCTTTCGAAGCTTTCTTTCTCTAAGTTCAGTTTTTCGACAAAGCTCTATTTGAGCTCATTCCGATACCAAATCATGCGATTCAAAGTGCAATTGAATCATATGAAGGTGTAGGAACTCAAATCAAACTTCAATTTCAGCAATTAAACTAATTTGATTGGTCAATTTGATAAAATCAAATTTGACACAATTAGAAGTTTAAAATTGGGGGAAAATTTTAGGGAAATTTGGGAATATTTGAGGGACTAAAGTGTAATTTCATACAATTGTGGACCAATTGGGTATAATAAGGATGTTGGAGGACCAATTGGGCAATTTTGGAATTTTTGGGGCAAAACTTACCATTTTTGTAAAGTAGGGGCAAAATGGTAATTTTGGAAAAGTTGGGGGACCAAATTGGAAATTTGGGAAATTGAACGTCTTTTTGTGAAAGTGACATTTTGAAAATGAGAAATTTTAAAATAAAGAGTCTGGTGCACTCCAATTTAATATTTTCTCATAAAAATCAAACTTTAAACACTCATTCACTGAGTAATTGAACTCACTCCCTCCCTTATATCCCTTTTCAGTAACCAAGGGAAAAGTACCCAAAGACCTCCTATTTGTCACACCTGCAAGACATGTATGTAAGTTAAAATTTTTATGCAGTTTTGATTTATGTATTCTAGAAAAGATACAAGTTTAAAGGACGCCTTACTCACGAGTTTAAAAGAGGGAAAAACCCTTAGTAAACCGGGAAGAGTGGCAGGTTGCACATAGGGATCCGACCAAACCAGGTCGGGGCGTGACAACTTGAGTGGTATTAGAGCATGTTTCCTTGAATACATTATCAAGACTAGACAATATAGTAACTAATAGGAATAATTTTAAAATTGACAGATGGCTCCCAAGAAAGGAACCAAGAGAACTAGAGACGTAGTCTCCGACACTGCCCAACCAACCCTCCCTATGGAAACTCCCCGAGGAGCCTAGACAACCCCACCTGGATTAAGCTTGGAACATCAGAGATTGTACGAAGAGTTCACCCAAGTGTTTGGACGACCTAACCTCACTCCTAAGGTGGACACCAACCCTCGTGCTGAGCCTGAGTAAGTAGAATCCCATCCCCCTCCTACTAACGTTCCTCCTCTAGTGGACATTCCCAAATACCTTAAAACCCTCCGACAATTAGGATGTAAGCCATTCCTAGGAAAAAAGGATGCAGGGGCTGCTATGGATTGGCTAGCTAGCATCAAGAAACTCATGGATATAGTTAGGATTTCACCAAAAGATATGGTGATCCTAGTAGAGTTTTTCCTAGAAGCTAGTGCGAAGAGGTGGTGGGATAATGTCAAAAGCTTGCATGCCACCATCCCCACATGGGAGCTATTCAAAGAAAGATATATGGAGGAATATCTATCTCCACATCTAATCAACGAGAAGAAACAAGACTTGCTACAACTTCGACAAGGGCTTAACTCTATCTCGAAGTATGAAACCAAGTTTAACGAGTTAAGACCCTTTGCCCCTGACCTAGCCGGACCTGTGGATGTTTGCCAATGATTTGTAGACGGTCTTAATATGGACATACGGGATCGAATGGGGTACTAGGACGACCCATGAATTTAGCTACTGTCATCAGCATGGCCCATGAATGTGAGCGTTTGGTACAGATGAGACACCGCCAGGTAGAACATACCGATAGAAAAGAGGAAGGAGGCCAGAACATACCTGTGAAAATCATGCGGAAAAATTACTTACCGGTTGTAAGTAGATCATACCCGGTTGGTATGATGAAACTTCCTCGAAGGAAGTTGAAAACCCATTCATCGGTTATGAGTGGAGAGGTCCTTATACCCAGCCGGTATAATGTACAGTTGAAAATATAATTTTGTCGGAAGTGCTCTCCCCTGACTATTTGCCAATGCCTAAACTATTTGGGAGACCTTCCTGACGGGAGCTCAAATAGCTCTTATAGGTTGGGGGCCTCGATTTTGGAACTTGGGGGCTATTATTCCCGGTTTTGAAAATCTCGAACAAGTGGGCCATAGGCTAGTGGGCATGAGTAGGAGCTCGTAAACAAACTTTAATAAATGAATTGTTTGGCCATGTTACCAAGATAGGACTGTCATATTCAGTTAACTAGTGGCAGTGTGACATGACAGGTTTTTGGACCAGTCAAGATAAACAGCTATAGGTTGAGTTGAGAGTCGGAACTGTTGGACTAGTGGCACCACAGATTATATGGCATGATAAGAAAATATTGTTTGTGCATGCATTATGATTATGGGATCATCAAGATGACCATGAGGGGTAGTGATGCATCCTAAGGACCCTGGACAACCCGGTGAGTATAAGGGCAGTTCGTTGTACCAGGTGACCGTCCAAAATTTAGAGTAGCACTAAGCGCATGAGACCGGGGTGGGGATGAGATGAGATCTCTATCCTCATACGGACACGAAGAATTGATTCCGAGATTGAGGGTTGGATGTCACGTACATCCACTCATTCTCATGGTAGAAGTGGACGTACTTCTATCTAGGTGGCCGGTAAAGTTGCTTCGAAGCCACAAGTGGGTTCAGTGGTCATGTTGGCCTGTGAATGTGTGTTTGACCTTCATGATGAAGCTTGTGTGTTGGGTGATGACACACCGTGATTAAATAAGGAAATGGTGATATATCCTAAGATTTTAAATGAAATGATTTTTGAAAGAAAGGAGTCTGACACACTCCAATACAACTTTTTTCCTCAAAGTTAATTTTTTTTTGAAAACCCATTCACTGAGTAGTTATACTCACCCCCTCCCTTATATCCCTTTAAGTAAATTCCGGAAAGTCTACCCTTAAAGACCATTAACCCAGACGCCTGCAAGACGGGTTTGATAAAATTAAAATATTATGCAATTTTGATTTTTGTTATTCCAAGAAAAAGTACAGATTTAATGGACGCCTTACTCTTTACGGTTTATAACAAGAGGAAACCCTTTAATGAACGAGTAGAGTGGTGGGCTGATCATGGGGATTCGACTAAACCGGGTCGGGGTGTGATCAAATAGTGAAGCTACTCTGGCGGACCGAAGTTGCCCTGTTTCAGCTGAGTTGAAATCGGCCAATTCGAGCCCTCTTCAGGCCAAACCAAGCTCTCTCGACTCCTCCTCAGCCCTTCCACAACCGAATTAGGACCGAAAGGTAAGCTAATTCGGCTCCCCTTTACAATTTCAGATTGTTGTTAGAGAGAGAGTCGATCGAATTTCAATGAAGAAATTCTAATCCAATTGACATCAATTGATGTCATTGTTGATCCTAGGAAGAACCTTTAGAGGAGAGCTACCTGCCCAGATAGAAAGCTCCGACCGCCGCGCCCTCTCCGGTGAGAAATCGAAGCTTTCTCTCTCAATAGTCTATTTTCCGGCGAAGCTCCATTTGAGTTTGTTCTGGCATTAAAATCTACGATTCAAAGTTCCTTAGAATCGTATGAACATGTAGAAACTCAATTTCAACAATTAGAGGTGTTTGATTGGTCAATTTGATAAAATCAAATTCGGTAGTGTTGAAGAGTTGAAATTGGGGGGAAAATTAGGGAAATTTGGGGATTTTCAAAAATTTGAGAAACCAAAATGTAATTTTCTAAAATTGAGGGTCAATTGGTCATGATAAGAATATTAGAGGGCCAATTGTGAAATTTTAGAATTTTGGGGGCAAAATTTACCATTTTTCTAAAAAAAGGGGCAAAATGGTTATTTTGGAAAAATTGACAGACCATATTGGAAATTTGGGAAATTAAACCCCTTTGTGTGAAATCAAATAACTTGAGGTCCTAGGATAAATTTTAAAAGTTTCGGGACTCAAATTTAGGAAAAACCCGACAATAGGGACTTAAAGTTAAAGAAAAATAACTTTAGGGACCTAATTGCAAATATATGTAAAGTTGGGTTTTCTCATTCATTTAGAACGAATGAGGGCTATTAGCCAAAGAATAATGAACAATTATGTTCATTTCGTATAGGAGAATGAGACATCGGGAAAGCCAGTCGAGGTCCAGCTAGTAAGGACGGAACCCGACTAAGTGGAATTTCACTGCACTACCGGTGAGTGGGATTATATATCATACCTGGTTGGGGATGATAAGTACCTCGGTATAAAAACCCACTGTTTAGCAAACCATCCAAACCTTAGAAGATATTCTGAGAGTGTGCATACTCACCATGAATAAAAACTGGGAGGAATACTTGTTTCTGATGGAATTCGCTTACAACAATAATTATCAGGCCAATATTCAGATGGCTCCCTATGAAGCCCTTTATGGACGACCATGTTGTACCCCTCTATTTTGGGAAGAAGTGGGAGAAAAGAAAATAGAAAAGGCAGAATTAATTGAGGATGCCACTGAGAAGATAAAATTAATAAGGAGTCGTCTTAAGACTGCTCAGGACAGGCAAAAGAGTTATGTGAACAATAGAAGGAAAGATTTGGAGTTCGAGGTAGGAGATCAAGTGTTCCTCAAAGTGTCCCCCCGGAGGGGAATATTTAGGTTTCAGCAAAAAGGAAAGTTGAAACCAAGGTATATCGGTCCATATCCCATCATTCAAAGGATAGGAATGGTAGCTTATAAATTGGAACTACCTCCTGACCTACAAAGAATACATGATACATATCTCAATACTTCGGAAATATTAGCCTAATCCTAGCCATATATTGGATTGACCTCAAATAGAACTAGAAGAGAATCTGACCTATTAGGTAGAGCTGGTACGAATCATCGACCGGAGAGATAAGAATTTGAGGAACAAGAAAATTCCTATGGTCAAGGTGTTATGGTGGAACGGACCCGCGCAAGAAGAGACATGGGAAACCGAGTCTATGATGAGGGATAGTTACCCTCAATTATTTAATGTGTAACTATTTTGGGGACAAAACCCTTTAAAGGAGGGGAGAGTTGTAAACCCCGTCCTTTGATAATGAGAAAGTCGGGGAAAGAACCGATTAGTTTTGAATTTTAAACCGAATCGGTATACAAGCTCAATTAATAGAAAATGGGCAAATTGAGAATTTACATTTTCCATGTGACTCAAAATGGTTCATAAATCTTGGAAAAAAAACGTTAGGATGAAATGGGGAAGAAAAATCAGATCAGTTCAAGTGAACCGGGTCTGAATCGGATATAACCGGTTTATGAATCGAGTTGATTCGTGAACTAGAACCGATAGAGAATGGGTAAACCAAGGAATTTATAGATCCCTTGTGATCCAAAGAAATTTATAAACCTTGGGAAGGAACATTAGAACAAAGTGGGAGAGAAAAACCAGATCAGTTCGGGTGAACTGAACCCGAACCAGATTGAACCAGTTTTAGGACCGAGTTGATTTATGAACCAGAATAGATAAAGAGATGGTAAACCGGGAATGTTATGGACCCTACATGACCTAAGGAGTCACAAAAGTTATAGAAATGGACTTGTGAAGGAATTGGGGATGAAAACCAAACCGGTTCAGGTGAACCGGATCCGAACCGGTTTGGACCGGTTTGAACCACCATAGAACCGGATCCTAAATTTATTTTTCTAGGTGGCTTAAATAATTCAAATTTGAGATTTGAGGCCACCATTGGATAGAAAATGAATTTATATTAATTTATAGATTTTTAGATTTGAAAAACTCGGTCGAATGAGGGGTGAATCGGCTAGTTTAAGCTTCAAATTAGGTTCAGACCTGTCGGGTCAGGTTCGGAACAATGTCGTCTTCTTCCTTCAGATGACAACATTGTTCACTTGCCAGAAAATCGAAGCAGCACCAACAGAGAAGAAACATTTCCATTTGATACGTTTTAGGCCATCAATGTCTATCATAAAGATGCCTAACAGACGTCCAACTAGTCCCTGATCTCCCTATATAAAGAACCCCTCTCCATTCATCCTCTCCACACCTGAAAATCTCACTCTCTTCCATTTGCTTAGTTTTCCAGTAAACTCGAACTAGAGCTCTGATATAGGGTCATTTATGAGCCAAAGAAGGTGAGGTCATGTTCATTAGAACTGAGGAGAAGTCAGCTACACTGTGGTGACTTCCATTCGTTCCGAGAGTCGCCAAAGAAGCGTCGGCGTGATCGAACAGTGAAGCAGCTCCGGCGGACCGTAGCTGCCCTATTTTGACCGAGCTGAAATTGGCCAATTCGAGCCTTGCTCAAGCCAAACCAAGCCCTCCCAACACTTCCTCAGCCATTCCATGGCCGAATTAGGACGGAAAGGTAAGCCAATTCGGCTCCCCTATGCAATTTCCGATCGGTGTTAGAGAGAGGGTCGGCCAAATTTTAATGACAAAATAATAATCCAATTCGACATCAATTGATGTCATTCTTGATCCTAGTAAAACCTCAGGAGGAGAACTACTTGCCCAGATAGAAAGCTCGGACCGCCGTGCTCTCACCAGTGAGTAATTGAAGCTTTCTCTCTGTACAGTTCATTTTCTGACGAAGCTCCGTTTGAGCTCATTCCGGCATTAAAACTTGCGATTCAAATTGCTAAAGAATGGTATGAACATGTAGACACTCGATTTCAACTTCAATTTCAACAATTGGAAACGTATGATTAGTCAATTTGTTGAAATCAAATTCGACTATGTTAAGAAGTTGGAATTAGGGGGAATTTTGGGGATTTTCAAAATTTTGAGGAACCGAAATGCAATTTCCTAAAATTTAGAGTCAATTGAACATGATAAAAATGTTAGAGGGCCAATTGAGGAATTTTCAAATTATTGGGGTAAAATTTACCATTTTTGTAAAGGAAGGGCAAAATGGTAATTTTGGAAAAGTTAGGGGACCAAATTGAAAATTTGGAAAATTAAACCCCTTTTATGAAATTGAATAAATTGAGGTCCCAAGGGAAATTTTAAAAGTTTTGGTACTCAATTTGAGGAAAAACCGACATTAGGGACTTAAAGTTAAAGAAAAATAACTTTAGGAACTTAATTGCAAATAAATAAAAGTTTGGTTTTTCTCATTCATTTGGAATGAATGAAAGCTATTAGGCCGAGATATAATGAACCGAGATGTTCATATCGTGTAGGAACACGAAGTACCGGGAACGCCAGCAATGACAAGCTCGCATGAAATAAACTAACTGGTCTAGTGGAATTCATGGCATTAACGGGTAGTGGAATTGTATATCGTACCCGATTGGGGATTATAAGTACCTCGAAATGAAAACCAACTACCAAGTGGTATTTTAAACATCACAACTTAGAGGAGTGATTTGAAAATCATGCGGAAAAACTACTTACCGGTTGTAAGTAGATCATACCCAGTTGGTATGATGAAACTTCCTCGAAGGAAGTTGAAAACCCGTTCATCGGTTATGGGCGGAGATGTCCTTATACCCAGTCGGTATAATGGATTGTTGAAAATATAATTTTGTCGAAAGTGCTCTCCCCTGACTATGTGCCAATGCTTAAACTATTTGGGAGACCTTCTTGACAGAAGCTTGAATAGCTCTTATAGGTTGGGGGCCTCGGTTTTGGAACTTCGGGGCTATTATGCCCGATTTTAAAAATCTCAAACAAGTGGGACATAGGCTAGTGGGCATGAGCAGAAGCTCGTAAACAAGCACAAGATATGTGCCATAAAACTTTAATAAATGAATTGTTTGGTCATGGTACCAAGACAGGGCCG
Organism: Trapa bicornis; assembly: GCA_030064425.1. Classification (NCBI taxonomy): domain Eukaryota; kingdom Viridiplantae; phylum Streptophyta; class Magnoliopsida; order Myrtales; family Lythraceae; genus Trapa; species Trapa bicornis. Next base: position 3,603,470 of record CM057749.1, read on the forward strand.
ACATATTTAGTCAACTAGTGGCAGTGCGACATGACAGGTCTTCGAACTAGTCAAGACAAACAACTGCAGGTTTAGTTGAGAGTCGGGGCCGTTAGACCAGTGGTACCACAGATTATATGGCATAATAAGAAAATACTATTTGTGCATGCATTATGATTACAGGATTATTAAAACGCCCATGAGGGGTAGTGATGTATCCTAAGGGCCCTAGACGACCCGGTGAGTATAAGGGCAGTTCGTTGTACCAGGTGACTGTGCGAAATTTGGAGTAGCACTAAGCGCATGAGACCGGGGTAGGGACGGGATGAGGTCTATATCCTCATACGAAAATGAAGAATTGATTTCAGGATTGAGGGTTGGATGTCACGTTCATCCACTCATTCTCAGGGTAGAAGTGGATGTACTTCTATCTAGGTGGCCGGTAAAGTCACTCTGAAGCCACAAGTGGGTTCAGTGGTCATGCTGGCCTGCGAATGTGTGTTTGACCTTCATGATGAAGCTTGTGTGTTGGGTGATGACACACCGTGATTAAATAAAGAAATAGTGATATATCCGAGATTTTAAATGAAAGGATTTTTGAAAGAAAGGAGTCCGGCACACTCCAATACAACTCTTTTCCTCAAAGTTAATTTATTTTGAAAACCCATTCACAGAGTAGTCATACTCACCCCCTCCCTTATATCCCTTTCAGGAAATTCTAGAAAGTCTACTCTTAAAGACCATTAACACAGATGCCTACGAGATAGGTATGATGAAATTAAAATATTATGCAATTTTTATTTATGTTATTCCTGGAAAAAGTGCAGGTTTAAAGGATGCCTTACTCTTTATAATTTATAATAAGGGGAAACCCTTTAATAAACTAGGAGAGTGACGGGTTGATCATGGGGATCCGACCAAACTAGGTCGAGACATGACATTTCTGGTGTAAGTCATCAGATTTCCTAATGACTTACCGACACGTTGGGATTCTCCTCTTCTTATGTCTTTCTTCATTTCTAGTGATGTCCTTTACTCAAGGATTTTCTTTTTTCCTAAACTCACTCTCATTTACTTGTGACCATTTCACGATTCCATTATTTTTAGGGAGTTCTCCTTTAATGATTTTTATTCTCTACTATGTCCTTCAAAGTAGAGATTTCCCTCTAGGTGCTATATGTTCGAATTTCTTACTACTCCTTGAAGGATACCTTCCTTCGCATTCTTACACCCTTTTGAATTTGGGCTTTTGTCCACCTTTAATCATTTGTCGATCGTCGGTTCTTATTTCATGTACTCAACATTATGCCTACTCTATTCTCCTTCTTTAGAGTGTAGTCTCCACTTTTCCCTAGTCCTTCTTATGGTCTCGTTTATTATCCTTGACCATCTTATTGCTACTAGTTGCTTCCTTCTTTTCTAGGTTCATCAAAAATCTCTAATTGGCTTCTTTGCTCATCCAATTCAAGTAATACTTTGGTCTTCCTAACATACCCTTAACCACTTATTGTTCTTTATGAGGTTCTTTATGTCGGTTTAAGCCTCTTAGGATCCATCTTGTGGTTCCTTAGCTTTGGTACATCCCTTTATGAGGTCTCACTTCCTACCCGTATCCTCTACCTAAGGATTCTCGTCCCGGTTCAACTTCTTAACACTTCTTGATGGCTTTTCCGTCTTCCCTTCATACACCCTTCTGAGGTCGGTATTATTTCCCGCTCTTTATCCTTCATTGTCCTCCATTTCCTTTTTGTTCCTTATCTTCTCTTCGAAGAGCTCCTGATGATAGATTGGTTCCTAGCACCCTTTATGTCCAGCCATACACTCCTTGGGCTCTATTATGTGAGTGTGGGTCACAACCAGTCTTGATATCATTGGTTGTTTTCTCCTTACCCTTTTTTGAATTGAAGGGCTTACTTTTCCAAGGTTTTCCTGATGTTCTTTCCTCAATTTCCTTATGATGGATAGCCCACCCCTTTTCACTTGTCATTGTGTCATTTGATGCTATTTCCTACTTACTCGTTCCTTGGGTTTAAGTTTCCCCTTGGGTCCTCTTAATGTGCTTCCCTTGGTTCTTTCACCTCGGCATGCACTTCATCTCCTCATCCTTCGTCACTTGGTCCATTATTTCTTAGTTGGAACATGTATACCTTCTTAGGGTCTCCTTCCTTGGGAAAAGCTCAAGCACTTATTTGCTCCAGGACCTCTTTGTGCGGGACTTACTAAATCCTTTGCTTGAGTGTTGTCATCATTTCATTTTCGACCATTTATTTCTTCAATGGTTTTCTTCATCCTTCCTTTTCCACTATTTTGGCCTTTCCATTCCCCCCTTTCTCGCTAGGTTAGTATACAACCCTACTTAACTTCTCTATTTTTCCAAAGTAGATCATACCTTACTGTCTCGAGGCATTCTAGTTGTGTTTCATCGTTCAGCTTCTCTTCTATGGAGGAGATGTTTCCTTCTTTGCTCCTTGCTGGTTTGTAGTGCTCCTTAAGGGAAAATCCCATTTTTTCTATATTATGGGTTTTCTTAAGGTCCTACCCTTGATCTTCTTTACGTGATCCTTCCTCAGGCAATTGAGGCATGCTGTCGTATTATTAAGGAATGAAGAAATTTTCAGAAACTCAGAATCTTATTTATTGAAGTGAAATATAGTTCGGGGTTTTAACATCTCTTAAGGGAGATTGTAACAATGATGGGTTGGGGAGTACTCACTAGTAAGCTATGGTCTAGAGGGATTTCTTCCTAGGTGAGATTGGGTTCCCTAGTCGCAATTGTGGTTCTTGTAATGTCATCCCTTCGAACCTCTAAAAGGGTGGAAGTGTCCTTATTAGAAGGTATTGCTTGGATTCCTCGCAATGTAGGACAATTGCTTACTATGTGTCCCACCTTCCTACACTCATAACAAATCCTCTCGGGTCTTGTCCTCCGAAATTTAGGGCATCTTCTACTATAGTGTCCTCATCACCCACATTTATAACAGGCCATCTCCTTGTGTGGATGTTTATGATTTCTCCTAAACTTTGAGCATTCTAGGGCCTTTCTAAGGGGTTACTTGTCACACCCCAACCCAGTTTGGTCAAATCCCTGTGAACAACTCGCCGCTCTCCCGGTTCAAGAGGAGTTTTCCCCCTTCTTTTACTCAAGAAGAGTCAGGCGTACTTTCAACCTCATTCCCAAAAAATACATATATCAAATAAAATGCAAGCTTAAGAGAATTTAAGCATACCGGACAAAGGGTAAGGCTCGGTATTATTCCTAGTCATTTTCTCTATTTACTGAAAAGGGATAAAAAGAGAGGTGAGTTTCTACAACTTAGTGAATGGGTATTTTAAAAAAAACAAAATGAAGTTTCGATAAAATAGTTTTTAAATTGGAGTGTGCCAGATTTCTTAATTACTTTAAATTTTCTCATCTTCAAATTTCAATTTTCAAAATCATTTCTTATTACCACGGTATGTTATCACCCAACACATATCCTTCATCATGAAGGAAAAACACACAATCGCAGGCCAACCCGTCCACTGAACCCACTTGTGGCGTCAGAGCGACTTTATAGGCCACCTAGATAGAAGTACATCCACTTCTACCTTGAGAATTAGTGGATGTCCGTGACATCCGACCCTCAATTCTGTAACAAATCTTTGTGTCTGTATGAGGACATAGACCTCATCTTGACCCCACCCCAGTCTCATGCGCTTGAAGTTACGTCGAGCTTCACAAGACTTCTGGTACGACTAACTGCCCTTATATCCACTAAGTCGTCTAGAGCCCTGGGACGAATCACTACCCCTCTTGGGCATCTTGAAGGTCCCATAAACACAGTGCATGCACAATTAATATTTTCACATGGTGCCATATAATATGTGATGCCACTAGTCCAACGGCCCTGACCCTTAACTCGACCTATAGCTATTTGTCTTAACTAATTCGGAGATCTGTCATGTCACATTGCCGCTAGTTGACTGAGTATGTCAGTCCTGACTTGGTACCATGGCCAAAAAATTCATTTACTTAAGTTTTCATAGCATATAAATCATGTTTGTTTATGAGCTCCTGCTCATGTCAACCGACCTATGGCTCTCTGTTTGAGATTTTCAAAATTTGGGCATATTAGCCCCCAAGTTCCAAAACCGAGGCCTCTAGCCTAACAGAGCTATTCGAGCTCCCATCAAGAAGGTCTCCCAAATGAGTTATGAGTATGAGGACATATCCACTCATAACCGATGAATGGGTTTTCCACTTCCTTCGAGAAAGTTTCATTATACCAACTCGGTATGATCTACTTACTCCACTAAGTAGTTTTTTCGCATGATTTTCACATCACTCCTCTCAGGTGTGATGTTTAAAATACCACTTAGCAGTGGGTTTTTATTATTGAGGTGTTTATCATCCCAACCGGGTATAATATAAAATCCCACTCACCCGATCCTGCACTGTAATTCCTCTAAGTTGGTTTTCGTCCCTTGTGAGCGTAATCTCAGCCAGCGTTCCCGACATCTCGTGTTCCTACATGAAATGAACATTTTTGTTCATTATCATTTGGCTTGATAACTTCCATTCATTATAAATGACTAAAATATCTAACTTTTTAAATATTTGCAATTTGGTCCCTAACATTCTTTTTCTTTTATTTTAGGCCAAATTGCTGATTTTTCCCCAAATTGAGTCCCGAAACTTTTAAAAATTCCCCTTGGGACCTCAATTTATTCAATTTCATAAAAAGGGGTTTAAGTTTCTCAAATTCCTATTTTGGCACCCAATTTTTCCAAAATTACCATTTTTCCATTTCTTTACAAAAATGGTAAGTTTTACCCAAAAAATTCTAAAATTTGCTCAACTGGTCCCCTAACACTCTTATCATGCCCAATTGACCCTCGATTTCATAAAATTGCACTTTGGTCCTTCAAATTTTTGAAATCCCCAAAATTTCCCCCAATTTCAACTTCCTAACATAGCCGAATTTGATTTCATCAAATTGATCGACCAAACACTTTTAATTGTTGAAATTGAAGTTGAATTAGAGTTTCTACATCTTCATACAATTCAATTGCACTTTGAATCGCAAGTTTTGTCGTCAGAATGAGCTCAAACAAAATTTTGCCAGTAAATAGAACATAGAGAGAGAAAGCTTCAAATGCTCACTGTCGGGGGCACAGCGGTCTGAGCTTCCAATCTGGGCAGATAGCTCTCCTCCTGAGGTTACTCCTAGGATCAAGAATTGCATCAATTGATATCAAATTGGGTGAAAATTCTAACAATGAAATTTTTCCAGTTCTCTCTCTAGCACCAGTCCAAAATTACAGAGGGGAGCCGAATTGGCTTAACTTTCAGATCTAATTCAGTCGTAGGAGGGCTGAGGAGATGTTGGGAGAGCTTGGTTTGGCCTAAGGAGGGCTCGAATTAGCCAATTTCAGCTCGACCGAAATAGGGCAGCTTCGGTCTGCCAGAGCTGCTTCACTGTTCGATCACTATGGTGCTTCTCTGGTGACCCTCGGAGCAAATGGATGCTACCACCAGAAAACTAAGCAACTGAGAGAGAGTGAGGTTTTCAGATGTGGAGAGGATGAATGGAGAGGGGCTCTTTATATAGGTAGCTCAGGTACTCGTCGCCGTCCGTTTGGCACATTTATGACAGTCATTAATGGCCTAAAACATACTAAACGGAACTGTTTCCTCTTCGTCGGTGCTACTTCGATTTTTCGACAAGTGAACAGTGTTGTCATCTAAAGGAAGAAGATGACACAGTTCCAAATCGGGTTCAAAGCTTAAATCGACTGGTTCACCCCCGATTCAACCGAATTTTTTAAATCTAAAAATTTCTAAATTTATCTAAATTCATTTTCTATCCAATGATGGTCTCAAATCTAAATTTTGAATTTTTTTAAGCCACGTAGAAAAATGAATTTAGCATTCGGTTCAATAGTGGTTCAAACCAGTCCAAACCGGTACAATTCGATTCGGATCCGGTTCACCTGAACCGGTTTGGTTTTCATCCCCCATTCATCCTATATTCCTTTTCCATGACTTATGTGACTCTTTAAGTCACTTGGGATTCATAATTTCCCCGGTTTGTCCTCTCTCTATCGGTTCCGGTTCATAAATCGGCTCGGTTCATAAATCGGCTCGGTTCATAAATGGTTCAATCCAGTTCACCTGAACCGGTTTGGTTTTTCTCTTCCAATTGGTTCTAAAGTTCTTTTCCAAGGTTTATGAACCTTTTTGGGTCACATGGGAATTGTAATTTCTCCAATTTTCCCATTCCTCAATCATCGGTTTTGTGAAGCGGTTCGATTTTCTCACTCGATTTGATTGGTTCTTTCCCAGTTTTCTTTAACTCCAAAGAGTGAAGTTTACATTGCTCATGGTTTGATGCCTTGCCATCCTTGAGCTTAAACACCTTTTAGGTTTTCTTGTCGAGTCCTCATCGACCTGGGGTTACTCCATGGGTCCTTCTATACTCCTAGTTCATTTCCTCTCTTGTGATGGGGTTCTCCCTAGCTTCTGGGGTGTCTAAGGTAGCGTGGGTTTATTTGACTGCTTTTCTTGGGGCCATCTAAAAATTTTAAAGGTATTCCTATCAGTTAGTATGTTATCTAGTATTGATAATGTATTTGAGGAAACAAGCTATGATACCACATAACTTATCACGCCTCGAATGAGTTTGGTTAGATCCCCGTGATCAACCGCCACTCTCCCGGTTTACTGAGGATTGCCCCTTCTTATAAACCATGAGCAGTAAGGCATCCTTTAAACCTGCACCTTTCCTAGAATAACATAAGTCAAAACTACACAAAATTTTGAACTTATCATACCTGTCTTACAGGTACGTTAGCTGGTGGTCTTTGGGTAAGCTTTTCGAGATTTCCTAAAAAGGATATAAGGGAGGGGTGAGTACAATGACTCAGTGAATGGGTTTTCAAAGTTTAACTTTTAGGAAAAATGTTTGAATCGGAGCGTGCTAGACTCCTTATTTTCTTTTAAAAATGTTTCATTTTCAAATTTAGTTTTTATAACCATTTCTCATTACTACAGTGTGTTTATCACTCAACACACATCTTTCATCATGAAGGTAAAACACATAATCGTAGGCCAGCCCATCCACTGTACCCACTTGTGGTGTCGGAGCGACTTTACTGGCCACCTAAATAGAAGAATGTCCACTTCTACCATGAGAATGAGTGGATGTTCGCGACATCCTACCCATAATCCCATAACAAAACTCTGTGTTCGTATGAGGATAGAGACCTCATCCTGTCCCCACCCCGGTCTCATGCACTTGAAGCTACGTCGAGCTTCACAAGACTTCAGGTACGACTAACTGCCCTTATACCCACCAGGTCATCCAGAGCCCTAGGACGCATCACTACCCCTCTTGGGCATCTTGAAGGTCCCGTAATCACAATGCATGCACAATCAACAGTTTTTCACATAATTCCATATAATTTGTGGTGCCACTGATCCAACGGCCCCGACAACTCAACCTACAATTGTTTGTCTTAACTAGTCCGAAGAACTATCAGGTTGCACTCGCACTAGTCCATCGAGTATGCCGGTCTTGTATCGGTACCATGGCCAAACAACTCATTTACTTAAGTATTCATGGCATATTAATCATGTTTATTTATGAGCTCCTGCTCGTGCCAACTCATCTAGGGCCCACTGTTCGAGATTTTCAAAATCGGGCATATTAGCCCTCCAAGTTCCAAAATGGAGGCCTCCAGCCTATATGAGCTATTCGAGCTCTCGTCAAGAAAGCCTCCCAAAAATTTTAAGCAGTGGCACATAGTCAAGGGAGAGCATTTCCAACAAAACAAACTTTTCAATTATCCATCATACCAACCGGGTAAGAGGACATCTCTGCTTATAACCGACAAGTGGGTTTTCCACTTCCTTCTAGGAAGTTTCATCATACCAACTGGGTATGATCTACTTACAACCGATAAGTAGTTTTTTCGTGTGATTTCCATATCACTCTTCTCAAATGTGATGATTTAAAATACCACTTAGTAGTAGGTTTTCATTTTCAAGGTGCTTATCATCCCAACCGGGTATGATATTAAATATCTCACTCACCCGATAATGCAGTGAATATCCTCTTAACCAACTTGTTGTCCTTACTCAAACTTGTCTTAGATGACATTCTTGGTACTTCATGTTCCTACACGATATGAACACTCTTTTTCATTATCATTTGGTCTAATAGCCCTCTTTCATCTCAAATGAATGAGAAAATAAAACTTTTCCTTTATTTGCAATTAGGTCCCCAAAGTTATTTTTCTTTAAGTCCCTAATATCGATTTTTCCTCAAATTGAGTCCCAAAACTTTTAAAATTCACCTTGTGACCTCAATTTATTCAAATTAACAAAAAGGGGTTTAATTTCCAAAATGTCCAATATGGTCCCCAACTTTTCCAAAATTACCATTTTGCCCCTACTTTACAGAAATGGTAACTTTTGCCGCAAAAATTCCAAAAATTGCCCTATTAGTCCTCTAACATCTTTATCATGCCCAATTGCACCTTAATTTTTTAAAATTACACTTTAGTCCCTTGAATTTTTCAAATTCCCAAATTTCCCCCAAATTTCAACCTTCTAACTTAGCCGAATTTGATTTCATCAAATTAACCGATCAAATGAGTTTAATTGTTGAAATTGAAGTTAGATTGGAGTTCTTACACCTTCATACGATTCAAATGCACTTTGAATCACACGATTTGATGTCGGAATGAGCTCAAATGAAGTTTCACCGAAAAATTTAACTTAGAAAGAGAAAGGTTCGAAACCTTATCGTTGGGGACGAGGCGGTCCGAGCTTTTAATTTGGGCAGATAGCTCTTGTCCTAGGGTTACTCCTAGGATCAAGAATGGCATTAATTGATACTGAATTGAGTGAGAATTTTATCATCGAAGTTTTGTCGGTTCTCTCTTTAGCACTGGTCGAAAATTAGAGAGGGGAGCTGAATTGGCTTATCTTTCAGCTCTATTTCAGCTGTAGGAGGATTTTGGAAGTGCTGGGAGGGCTTGGTTTGCCTGGAGAAGGGCTTGAATTGGCCAATTTCAGCTCGACCGAAACATGGCAGCTTCGGTTCGCCGGAGCTGCTTCATTGTTCGATCAAGCCGGTGCTTCTTCGGCGACCCTTGGATCGAATGGAGACTACAGGCATAATTGACTTCTTCCCAAATCCAAAGAACCCGACCACACCTTCTATGGCTCAGAAAAGACCCTATATCAGAGCTTTGGTTCGAGCTTCACCGGAAATTGGAGCAGTTGAGAGAGAATGGAATTTTCAGGTGTGGAGATGGTGAATGAGGAGGGGCTATTTATATAAGAAGCACGGGGACTTCTTGGTTGTCTGATTAATGTCTTAATGGTGGTCACTAATTGCCTGAAACTCCTTGGCCAGAGAATTTTCAGCTTCATCGACACTACTTGATTTTTCGGTGAGTGAATAGTGTTGTCATCTAAAGGAAGAAGAAGACAGTGTTCTAAATTGGACCGAACCAGTGCGAACTGGGTTCAAAGCTTAAATTGGTCGGTTCAGGCCTGAATCGACCGAGTTTTTCAAAATTAAAAATTTTTAAATTCATTCTCTATGGCCTCAAATCTCAAATTTGAATTTTCTAAGTCACCTAGAAAAATGAATTTAGCATCTGGTTCAACAGTGGTTCAAACCGGTCCAAACCGGTTTAATCTGGTTCGGATCTGGTTTACTTGAACCAGTTTGGTTTCTATCTCCAATTTATCCTAAATTCCTTTTTCTTGACTTTTGTGACTCTTTAGGTCACTCATGATTCATAAATTTCCCAATTTTCCCTTTTTCTATCGGTTTCAGTTCATGAACCGACTTAGTTCATAAACGGTTCAATCTAGTTGGATCCATTTCATCTGAACCGATCTAGTTTTTCTCTTCCAATTTGTCCTAAGGTCCTTTTCCAAGGTTTTGTGAACCCTTTGGGTTACTCAGGAGTTATAAATTGCCAATTTGCCCATTCTGTGATGATTGGTTTTTTTTAACAGGTTTGGTGTTTCTCACTTAGTTTGACCGGTTCTTTTCCCAGCTTTCCTTAACTCCAAAGGGTGAGGTTTATAGGAGGTGTTGGGAGGGCTTGGTTTGGCCTAAGAAGGGCTTGAATTGGCCGATTTCAACTTGACCAAAATAGGGAAGCTTCGGTCCGTCGGAGCTGCTTTACTATTCAATCACGCTGGCATTTCTCTAGCGACCCTCGAAACAAATGGAGACTATAGGTGTGTAGCTGACTTCTTCCCGAATCCAAAGAACTTGACCACACATTCTTTGGCTCAGAAAAGACCCTATAATAGAGCTCTAGTTTGAACTTCACCGGAAATTGGAGCAGTTGATAGAGAATGGAGTTTTTAGGTGTGAAGAGGATGAATCAGGAGGGGCTCTTTATATAGGAAGCTCTTAGGGACTTCTTTACCATCCAATTGGTGCCTTGATGGTGGTCATTCATTGCCTGAAACTCCTTGGCCTGAGACTTTTCAGCTTCGTTGGCACTACTAGATTTTTTGGCGAGTGAATAGTGCTGTCATCTGAAGGAAGAAGACGACACTATTCCGAAATGGACCAGACCAGTCCAAACTGGGTTCAAAGCTTAAACCGATCAGTTCAAGCCCGATTCGACTGAGTTTTTTAAAATTAAAAATTTTTAAATTCATTCTCTATCCAATGGTGGCCTCAAATCTCAAATTTGAAGGAAATATAACCTTCATTTATTATGATGATAACAAATTATAGTCTTTAGCTATATTTATTCAAGGGAATTTTGGTAAGTACTAACTACGGTACTAGGGTCCTCCCGTGTTTCCTCTTGGGTGAGGTTGTATACTCTAGTTGGGACCCTCGATGTAGTGGCGATGTCTCGCTCTTTGTCTAGTGCTCTTGGGTTTCCTTGAAGTGGTAGGTCGGTACTTTAGTATGTATTGCCCTGAAAGGCTAGGTAGTTCTTCGCAAAGTGACCAGGTTGTCTACATTCATAGCATATTCGACATGGTCCTTCATGGTTTCTCTGGCACTTGGAACAATAGGGGTTTCTCCTTGGTGGGGCTATATTTATCTCCCTTTGGGTATGATAACCTTCCTTTATCCTAGGGAACCCCATTCTTGTTCCCCATTTCATTCCACCTGGCTCCTTTTGTCTTCCTCGACTATCTTGGCCTCCTTCCTCTTTCCTACCGGTTTGTTCTACCCAGCGGCATCTCGCCTGTACCAGACGCTCACATTCATGGGCCATGCTGGTGATAGCAGCCAAATCTATGGGGTGTCCTAGTACTCCCATTCGGTCATGTATGTTCATATTAAGACCATCCATAAATCATTGGCAAACATCCATTAGTCTGGCTAGGTCGGAGGCAAAGGATCTTAACTTGTTAAACTTAGTTTCATACTCCGAGATAGAGTTAAGCCCTTGTCAGAGTCGGAGGAATTCTTTTTTCTCCTCGTTGATTAGATGTGAAGCTAGGTATTCCTTAGTATATCTTTCCTCGAATTGCTCCCATGTGGGGGTGGTGGCATGCAAGCTTCTGACATTATCCCACCACCTCTTCGCACTAGCTTCCAGGAAAAACTCTGTAAACCCCGCACATTTGAGTTAAGGAAAACCGGGAAAAGAACCGGTCAAACCGAATAAGAAAACCAAACCGGTTTACATTTGGGAATAAGAAATATGAAAATTTACAACTTTCGGTTGATCTAAAGGATTTATTAAACATTGGAAAAGGAACTTAAGACAAACTAGAATATAAAAACCAAATTGGTTCAGGTGAACTAGATTCCATAAGAACTTCAAAGTTAAGTGTGCTTACCTGAGAGTAGGGTGAGGATGGGTGACCTCCTTGGAAGTATGATTTTTTTGTAACCCGAAATTTCAGTAAAAAATTTTTATGCGAACGTACGGCTTATCATAAATAGACATCAATTAATATATATTTAATTATTGAAATTAATACCAATAATTTAATACCTAAATTAAATTATTGGAATTAATATAAATAATTTAATACCAAAATTAAATTATTGAAATTAATACCGAAATTAAATTATTGGAATTAATACCAATAATTTATGGCAATATTAATACTAGTAATAAATCTCGCCCATTTAATACACGAGTTTTACGACTATATAAAGAGGTCATCCCCATTTCATTCTCCTCACACCTAAACACTTCTCTCTCTCTCTACTGCTCCATTTCCTGGTAAAGCTTGAACCAGAGCTTCGACTTGAACAAAGGTCGGGCTCTTTAGAACAGGGAAGAAGACAGCTATCTGATAGCAAACTCCAATCAATCCGAGAATCGTTGGAGAAGCGCCGACATGATGGAATAGTGAAGCAACTCCAGCGGACCGAAGCTGCCCTATTTCAGCCAAGCTGAAATTGGCCATTTCAAGCCCTCCTCATGCCAAACCAAGCCCTCCCAACACTTCCTCAGCCTTTCCACGGCCGAATTAGGATCGAAAGGTAAGCCAATTCGGCTCCCCTTTATAATTTTCAATCGGTGCTAGAGAGAGTCGACCGAATTTCAATGACGAAATTCTAATCCAATTCCGCATCAATTGATACAGTACTTGATTTTAGGATGAACCTCAGGACGAGACCTATCTGCCTAGATCAAAAGCTTGGACTATCGTGCCTTCACCGGTGAGTAATTGAAGCTTTCTCTCTCTACAGTCTGTTTTCCGGCAAAGCTTCGTTTGAGCTCGTTCCGACATTAAAATCTGTGATTCAAAGTTTCTTAGAATCGTATGAACATACAGGAACTCAATTTCAACTCCAATTTCAATAATTAGAAGTGTTTGATCGGTTAATTTGATGAAATCAAATTCGGTAGTGTTGAAGAGTTGAAATTGGTGGAAAATTTGGGGATTTTCGAAATTCAAAGGGGCCAAAATACAATTTTATGAAATTGAGGATCAATTGGGCATGAAAATAATGTTAGAGGACCAATTGAGGAATTTTGGAAATTTTGGGGAAAAACTTACCATTTTTGTGAAAGAAGGGCAAAATGGTAATTTTGGAAAAAAATTGGGGAACCAAATTGGAAATTTGGAAAATTAAACCCCTTTTTGGTGAAATTGAATAAATTGAGGTCCCACGATAAATTTTAAAAGTTACGGGACTCGATTTGAGGAAAAACCGACATTAGGGACTTAAAGTTAAAGAGAAATAACTTTGGGGACATAATTGCAAATAACTAAAAGTTTGGGTTTTCTCATTCATTAATGAATGAAGGTTGTTATGACGAGTAATAATGAACAAGGTTGTTCATATCGTGTAGGAATGTTAAATACCGGGAACGCCAGCAAGCACAAGCTCGCGTGAATACAAAGAACCAGTCTAGTGGAATTCACGGCATTAACGAGTGAGTGGGTTATTCACATCATACCTAGTTGGGATGATGAGCACAGTTTAAAGTTAAAAACCACTTACTGGTTGTGAGTGGGTTTACTAACATCATATCCGGTTGGGGATGATAAGTGCCTCGATATAAAAACCCACTGTTTAGTGGTATTTTAATCATCACTACTTAGAAAAAGTGATGTGAAAGTTATGCGAAAAAACTACTTACGGGTTGTAAGTAGATCATACCCGGTTGGTATGATGTGACTTCCTCGAAGGAAGTTGAAAACCCGTTCATCGGTTATGAACGGAGATGTCCTTATACCGGTCGGTATGATGGACAGTAAAAACCTATTTTTGTCGGAAGTGCTCTCCCCTGACTGTGTGCCAATGCTTAAACAATTTGGGAGACCTTCTCGACAGGAGCTCGAATAGCTCTAATAGGCCAGGGGCCTCGATTTTGGAACTTGGGGGCTAAATGCCCGGTTTTGAAAATCTCGTACAGTGGGCCCAAGGCCAGTTGGCACGAGCAGGAGCTCGTAAATGAACATGATATATGTGCCATAAAACTTAATAAGTGAATTGTTTGGCCATGGTACCAAGATAGGACCGACATGCTCAGTCAACTAGCAGCAGTGCGACATGACAGGACGACGGACTAGTCAAGACAAACAGCTACGGGTTGAGTTGAGAGTCGGGGCCATTGGACTAGTGGCACCACAAATTACATGGCAATATAAGAAAACATTGTTTGTGCATGCACTGTGAGTACGGGATCATCAAGACGCCCATGAGGGGTAGTGATGCGTCCTAAGGATACTGGACGACCTAGTGGCTATAAGGGCAGTTTGTCGTTCCAGGTGTCTGTGCGAAATCTGGAGTAGCACGAAGCGCATGAGACCGAGGTGGGGACAGGATGAGGTCTCTGTCCTCATACGGACATGAAGAAGTGATTTTGGGATTGTGGGTCGGATGTCACGTACATCCACTCATTCCTAGGGTAGAAGTGGTCGTACTTCTATCCGGGTGGCAGGAAAAGTCGCTTCGAAGCCACTAGCGGGTTCAGTAGTGATACTGACTTGCGAATGTGTGTAACCTTCATGATGAAGGATGTGTGTTGGATAATGACACACTGTGGTAACTAAGAAATAATGGAAAATTCTGAATTTTTAAATGAAGGGATTTTTGAAAACAAAGGAGTCCAGCACACTCCATATAAATGTTTTTCTTAAAAGTCAAAAGCTTTTAAAAACCCATTCACTGAGTAGTCGTACTCACCCCCTCCCTTATATCCCTTTCAAGAAATCCCGGAAAGCCTCCCCTTAAAGACCGTCAACTAAGATGCCTGTAAGACAGGTATGTAAAGTTTTAAATTTCATGCAGTTTTGATTATGCTATTCCAAGAAAAAGGTACAGGTTAAAGGACGCCTTACTCTTTACGGTTTACAATAAGGGGAAACCCTTTAATAAACCGGGAGAGTGGCGGGTTGATCACGGGGATCCGACCAAACCGGGTCGAGGCATGACAAACTCTGTCAGGATCACCATATCCTCAGGTGAAATTCTAACTATCCCCATGAGTTTCTTGATGCTAGCTAGCCAGTCCATAGCAGCCCTCACATCCTTTTCTCCTAGGAATGGTTTACATCCTAATTGTTGGAGGGTTTTGAGGTATTTGGGAATATCCATCATAGGAGGAACGTTAGCAAGAGGAGGATGAGATTGTACTTCCTGAGGCTCAGTCGAGGGTTGGTGTCCATCAAAGGGAGTGAGGTTAGGCCATCCAAACACTTTGGTGAACTCTTCGTACAATCTTTGGTGTTTCGAGCTTAATCCAGGTGGGGTTGTTTGGGCTCTGCGGGGAGTTTCCATAGGAAGGGTTGATTGGGCAGTGTTGGAGACTGCATCTCTAGTTCTCTTGGTTCCTCTCTTGGTAGCCATCTGAAAATTTTAAAATTATTCCTATTATTTACTATGTTCTCAAGTCTTGATAATGTATTTGAGTAAACAAGCTCTGATACCACTCAAGTTGTCACGCCCTGACCCAGTTTGGTTAGATCCCCGTGAGCAACCCGCCAGTCTCCTGATTTATTAAGGGTTTTCCCTTCTTTAGCCCAAGAGGAGTAAGGTGTTCTTTAAACCTGTACCTTTCCTGAAATAACATAAATAAAAAAATGCTTAAAATTTTAACTTTACATACATGTCTTGTAGGTGTGACTAATAGAAGGTCTTTGGGTAGGTTTCCCGTGGTTACCTGAAAAGGGATATAAGGGAGGGGGTGAGTTCAACATCTCAGTGAATAGGTGTTTAAAGTTTGACTTTTAGGGAAAATATTTGAATTGGAGTGTGCCAAACTCCTTATTTTCTTTTAAAATAATTCATCTTCAAAATCTCAGTTTCATAGCCATTACTCAATCCTCAACCATAACCGGTGTGTTTATCAACCCACACACACCCTTCATCATGAAGGGAACACACATTCACAGGCCAGCCTGTCTCTTGTACCCACTTGTGGCATCAGAGTGACTTTATCAGCCACCTAGATAGAAGCACATTCACTTCTATCCTGAGAATGAGTGGATGTAAATAAAACCCTCAATCCCGTAAATAAAACCATATGAGTACAGAGACCATATCCAGATATTGTGCACATGAAACTCAAACATAGAGGCTTCAGGAAGCCCCAAACACAATAGCTTTGTGGAGTCCAAACACAAACTCCATGGAGTAGAAACACAAAACTCCATGACTAACTGGTACGATGAGAAACACAAACCCAATAGGTTCTCTTTCCCTTATCGCCACCATGTCATCTAGCAGCCCTTAGGATGCATCATTACCCCTCTTGGGCGTCTTAATGGTCTTAAACCTCAAGTGAATGCACAAACAAAGTTTTTCAATATAAGCTATTTAATCTTTGGTGCCACTAGTCCAACGACTCCGACCCTCAACTCGACTTGTAGCTATTTGTCTCGATTGTTTCGTTGACCTATCATGTCGCACTACCACCAGTTCATCAAGTATGTCAGTCCTATCTTGGTACCATGGCCAAACATATCATTTATTTAAAGTTTTCATGGCTTAAACTCATTTTTGTTTATGAGCTCTTGCTCGTGTCAATTGGCATTGGGCCCATTGTACGAGATTTTCAAAATTGGGTATATTAGCCCCCAAGTTTCAAAATCGAGGCCCCGGCCTATTTGAGTTATTCGAGCTCCCGTCAAGAAGGTCTCCCAAAAATTTTAAGCAATGGCACACAGTAAAGGGAGAGCACTTCCAACAAAAATAACCTATTAATTTTCCATCATACCAATCGGATGTGAGGACATCTCCTCTTATAATTGATAAGCGGGTTTTCTACTTCCTTACAGAAAGTTCATCATACCAACCAAGTATGATCTACTTACAACTGTTAAGTAGTTTTTTCGCGTAATTTCCCCATCACTCCATTTGGGTGTGATGTTTAAAATTCCACTTAGTAGTGGGTTTTCGTTTCCGAGGTTCTTATCATCCCAACCGGGTATGATATTAAATATCCCACTCACCCATTAATGCAGTGAATTCCTCTCGACCAATTCTTTGTTTTCACGCGAGCTTGTCTCTATTGGCATTCCCGGTACTGTGTTCCTACACAATATGAACATACTTGTTCATTATCACTTGGCCTAATAGCCTTCATTCATCGTGCATGGATGAAATATTAAACTTTTCGATTTATTGCAATTAGGTCCCTAAAGTTTTTTCTTTAACTTTTAGTCCTTAATATCGTTTTTCCCTCAAATTGAAACCCAAAATTTCTAAAATTCACCTTGGGACCTCAATTTATTCAAAATCACATAAAGGGGTTCGAGTTTCCCAAATTTCCAATTTGGTCCCCAACTTTTTCAATATTACCATTTTGCCCCTACTTTACAAAAATGGTAACTTTTGCCCCAAAAATTCCAAAATAGCCTAATTGGTCCTTCAACATCTTTATCATGCCCAATTGGCCCTTAATTTTATGAAATTAAACTTTAGTCCCTCGAATTTTTTAAATCCCCAATTTTCCCCCAATTTCAACCTTCTAACTCAACCAAATTTGATTTCATCAAATTGACCGATCAAATGAGATTAATTGTTAAAATTGAAGTTAGATTGGAGTTCCTACACCTTTCATACGATTCAATTACACTTTGAATCACATGATTTGATGTCGGAATGAGCTCAAACAAAGCTTCACCAAAAAACTAAACTTAGAGAGAGAAAGCTTCGAAAGCTTACTGTCGGGGCGCGGTGGTTCGAGCTTTCAATCTGGGCAAATAGCTCTTGTCCTAAGGTTCCTCCTAGGATCAAGAATTGCATCAATTGATGCTGAATTGAGTGAGAACTTAGTCATCGAAGTTCTATCGGTTCTCTCTCTAGCACTGATCGAAATTTACAGAGGGAAGTCAAATTGGCTTACCTTTCATCTCTAATTTATAGAAGGGCTCGAATTAGTCGATTTTAGCTCGGTCGAAATAGGGCAGCTTTGGTCTGCTGGAGCTGCTTCACTGTTCAATCACATCGGCGTTTCTTCGGCAACCCTCAAAGCAAATGGAGACTATAGGCGTGTAGCTGATTTCTCCCCGAATCCAAAGAACTCGATCACACCTTCTTTAGCTCAAAAAATACCCTATATCGAAGCTCTGGTTCGAACTTTTACGAAAATTGGAGCAGTTGAGAGAGAATGGAGTTTTCAGGTGTGGAGAGGATGGATGAGAAGGGGCTCTTTATATAGGAAGCTCGAGGACTTCTTGGTCATCCAATTGGTGCCTTAATGGCGGTCATTCATTGCTTAAAACTCCCTACCCGGAGACTTTTCACCTTCGTCGGCACCGCTCAATTTTCCAGTGAGTGAACAGTGATGTCATCTGAAGGAAGAAAGCGACACTGTTCCGAACCGGACCGGACCGGTCCGAACCAGGTTCAAAGCATAAACCGGCTGGTTCAGGCCCGATTTGACAGAGTTTGTCAAGATTAAAAATTTCTAAATTCTATTCATTCTCTATGGCCTCAAATCTCAAATTTGAATTTTCTAAGCCACCTATAAAAATGAATTTAGCATTCAGTTCAACAGTGGTTCAAACCGGTCCAAACCGGTTTGGTTTCATCTCCAATTCATCATAAAGTCCTTTTTCATGACTTTTGTGACTCTTTAGGTCATTCGTGATCCATAATTTCTCGGTTTTCCCTTTCTCTATTGGTTCCGATTCATGAACTAACTCAGTTCATAAACCGATTCAATCCGGCTCAAATCCGGTTCTCTTGAACCAGTCTGGTTTTTCTCTTCCAATTTGTTCTAAGGTTCTTTTACAAGATTTTATGAACTCTTTGGGTCACTTAGGAGTTGTAAATTTTCCAAATTTCCAATTCTCTTGATGATCGGGTTTATGAACCAATTTGGTTTTTCTCACTCGGGTTGATCGGTTCTTTCCACGATTTCTTTGTTTTAAAGGGATGGGGTTTACATGGCGTAGAGCGACTTTACTTGCCACCTAGATAGAAGCTCGTCCACTTCTACCCTAGGAATGAGTGGATGTTCCCGACATCCAACCCTCAAACCTAAAATCAACTTTGTATTCATATGAGGACAATGACCTCATCCGACCTCACCTGGGTCTCATGCGCATGAAGCTACGTCGAGCTTCCCTAATTGCTAGCACAACAAACTACCCTTATCTCTACTATATCGTCCAATAGACCTTAGGACGCATCACTACCCCTCTTGGGCGCTTAATGGTCCCGAACCTCAAGTGCATGAACAAACAAAAGTTTTCCATAAAGCCATTTATCTTTGGTGCCACTAGTCTAATGGCCCCGACCCTCAACTCGACCTATAGCTATTTGTCTAGACCGGTTTGTCGACCTGGTCATATCGTACTACCGTCAGTCTATCGAGTATGCCAGTCCTATCTTGGTACCATGGCCAAATCAAATAAATCATCCATTAAGAATTTTCATGGCTTATCATCATATTTGTTTATGAGCTCCTACTCGTGCCAACTGGCCTTGGGCCCACTGTACATTATTTTCCAAAACCAGGCATTTTAACCCTCAAGTTCTAAAACTGAGGCATCTGACCTATCTTAGCTATTCTAGCTCTCGTCAAAAAGGTCTCCCAAAATTTTTAAGCATTGGCAGACAGTTAGGGTAGAACACTTTTAACAAAATAAATTTTTCGATCCATCACACCAACCGGGTGTGATGACATCTCCGCTTACAACTGGTAAGCGGGTTTTCTACTTCCTTATAGGAAGTCCATCATACCACCCTGGTATGATCTACTTACAACCGTTAAATAGTGTTTCCGCGTAGTTCTCACATCACTCCAACTAGGTGTGATGTTAAAATTCCACATAGTAATGGTATTTCATTTTTGATGTGTTTATCATCCCAACCGGGTATAATTTGAATAAACTCACTCACCCAATAATCGTTGTTTGTTCCTTTTTAGTCGGGTTTTTGCCTCCACGTGAGCTTATCCTTATTGGCGTTCCAGTCCTTCGTGTTCCTACACGATTTGGACATCCTTGTTTATTAACATTTGGCATGATAGCCTTCATTTCTCACGTATGAACAAAATGCCCAACTTTTTAGTTAATTGCATTTAGGTCCCTAAAGTTCTTTTTCCTTGACTTTAGGTCCATAATGCTAACTTTTCTCCAAATTGAGTCTCGAAACTTCTAAAACTTTACTTTTGGTCCACAATTTACTCAAAATCGTTAAAGGGGTTCAAGTTTTCACATCACTTTCTCTAAGTAGTGATGATTAAAATACCACTAAACAGTGGTTTTTTATATCGAGGCACTTATCATCCCCAACCGGGTATGATGTTAGTAAACCCACTCACCCGTTAATGCCGTGAATTCCACTAGACCGGTTCTTGGTATTCACGCGAGCTTGTCCTTGCTGGCATTCCCGGTACTTCATGTTCCTACACGATATGAACAACCTTGTTCATTATTACTCGGCATAACAGCCTTCATTCATTGGAGAAAATCCAAACTTTTAGTTATTTGCAATTAGGTCCCTAAAGTTATTTCTCTTTAACTTTAAGTCCCTAATGTCGGTTTTTCCTCAAATTGAGTCTCGTAACTCTTAAAATTTATCCTGGGACCTCAATTTATTCAATTTCACCAAAAAGGGGTTTAATTTCCCAAATTTCTAATTTGGTCCCCCAATTTTTCCAAAATTACCATTTTGCCCTTCTTTTACAAAAATGGTAAGTTATGCCCCAAAATTCCTCAATTGGTCCTCCAACATTATTTTCATGCCCAATTGACCCTCAATTTCATAAAATTGTATTTTGGCCCTTTGAATTTCGAAAATCCCCAATTTTCCCCAATTTCAACTCTTCAACACTACCGAATTTGATTTTATCAAATTGACTGATCAAACACTTCTAATTATTGAAATTGGAGTTGAAATTGAGTTCCTGCATGTTCATATGATTCTAAGAAACTTTGAATCACAGATTTTAACGCCGGAACGAGCTCAAACGGAGCTTCGCCGGAAAATAGACTGTAGAGAGAAAGCTTCGATTTCTCACCGGTGAAGGCACGGCGGTCCGAGCTTTCGATCTGGGCAGATAGGTCTCATCCTGAGGTTCATCCTGGAATCAAGAATTGCATCAATTGATGCGAAATTGGATTAGAATTTCGTCATTGAAATTCGGTCGACTCTCTCTAGCACCGATCAAAAATTGTAAAGGGGAGTCGAATTGGCTTACATTTCGGTCCTAATTCGGCCGTGGAAAGGCTAAGAAAGTGTTGGGAGGGCTTGGTTTGGCCTGAGGAGGGCTTGAAATGGCCGATTTCAGCTTGGCCGAAATAGGGCAGCTTCGGTCCGCCGGAGTTGCTTCACTATTCCATCATGTTGGCGCTTCTCCAACGATTCTCGAATTGATTGGAGTTTGCTATCAGATAGCTGTCTTCTCCCCAGTTCTAAAGAGCCCGACCTTTGTTCAAGTCGAAGCTCTCGTTCGAGCTTTACCTGAAAATGGAGCAATAGAGAGAAAGAGAAGTGTTCAGGTGTGAGGGGAATGAAATGGGGATGACCTCTTTATATAGGCGTAAAACCCGTGTATTAAATGGGCGAGATTTATTACTAGTATTAATATTGCCATAAATTATTGGTATTAATTCCAATAATTTATTTTCGATATTAATTCTAATAAATTAAATTTCGGTATTAAATTATTTGTATTAATTCCAATAATTTAATTTAGGTATTAAATTATTGGTATTAATTATAATAATTAAATATATATTAATTTATGAGGTCACCCATCCTCACACTACTCTCGAGCAAGCACGCTTAACTTTAAAGTTCTTATAGAATCTAGTTCACCTGAACCACTTTGATTTTTGTTTTCTAGTTTGTCTTAAGTTTCTTTTAGAAGGTTTAATGAACCCTTTGGATCACCCGAGAGTTGTAAATTCCCAAGTTGCCCGTTCAGAAATAATCGGGTTTGTGAACCGGTTCTAAATCCTCACTTGGTTTGACCGGTTCTTTTCCTAGTTTTCCTTAGCTCAAAAGGGCGGGTTTTACACCTTGGTTGTTCGATTGGCACCTTTATGATGCTCATTTATGGCTTGAAACGCCCTGAATGGAGACTTTTCACCTTCATCAACATTGTTCGATTTTCCAACAAGTGAACAGTGTTGTCATTTGAAGGAAGAAGACAACATTGTTCCGAACTAGATCCGATCGGTCCTAACCGAATTCAATGCTTAAACCAGCCAGTTTAGGTCCGATTCGATCGAGTTTTTCAAAATTAAAAATTTCTAAATTCATTCTTTATCTAATGGTGGCTTCAATTCTCCAATTTGAATATTTTAAGCCACCTAGAAAAATCAATTTAGAAATTGGTTCAATAGTGATTCAAACTGGTTCAGGTCCAGTTCACCTAAACCGGTTTTGTTTTCTTTTCCAATTCATCCCAAAGCTCTTTTCCATGATTTTTATGACTATTTGAGTCACTAGGAATTTGTAAATTTCTCAAATTGCTCCTTTTCTATCAGTCAAGGTTTATGAACTGACTCGGTTTTCTCTTTAGAAATGACCGTTCTTTTCCCGATTTTCTTATTATAAAAGGATGGGGTTTACAGAATGGATTGTCGCTTTTGAGGGACTAAACATTTTATGTTCACTAGGTCTAATGCGCACATGACTCCAAGAGTTCTCGACTTACTAGATCAGTGTCATCTTCTCTTATTCCCGCCTTACTGTCCAACGGTTCTCATGATCATCACTACCCCGTATTGGGCGTCTCATGATCCCATTCAAAATCAAACATAAAAGGGTTTTTTAGGCTTAAATTTGTTATCTTTATACTATCAACCATTCAAGATGAAACATGTTTCTTAGTTGATAGTATGTTTCTAGGTATAGCCCATTACTCAAAACTTTATGTATATGTCTTATTATCGAAACTAAACTTGCTACTCTTACGAGACAAGACATGGTTTATGTTTTCAAAACGTGGCATTAGGCCTACTATCACCAAATTTTCAAACACAGCATTAGGCCCATTTCTCAATAAATATAGATTTAGCCCACTTTTATCGATTATCATCCCGACCCATTTCATGCATTGAGAAATGGATTTAGATCTCATATTTGAAAATTATTTTAAAAATTGTCTATTTCTAAAAGAAAGATTCTAAGTAAGGTTCATGCTATTATTAATAATATACTCCAAAAAGGTTTTCAGCAGAATTTATGTTATCACGAGTAATATATTTCTTAAAGGGTTTTCAAGTTGTTCATCCTATTAGAAGGTACGAGTAATAATGCGTAATCGACACAATCAAACTCGATGTTAGAATTCCAACTTTCCTGTATTACGTGACTTGTTTGTCCCGGAGGGATTTCCAATTCTCATTGCCTTAATCATGAGGCTTCTCCAACATTGATCATTGACTGGGGACACGTGTCACTCTCCTATTGGTCGGTCGTTATTTACGTGAATTTTTCACTTTTGACCATTGACCAATTACACGTGTCGCACTCATATTGATCAGTGTTTCCAAGTGCTAACTGGGTGCGCTTTGCCATGTGTCGCGTGTTGATTGGTCGCATCTACTGACTGGGCGCTGACCTAAAAGGGGTCCATTGACCGGTCCAGTTCGACCAGGTTGGTGACCCGAAATTGTAAATCAACAGGTTCAGGCCCGATTCGATCGTTTTTCCAAAATTTAAAATTTTCTAAATTTATTTTTTATCTAATGGTGCCTTCAATTTTCTAATTTGATATTTTTAAGTTATCTACAAAAATAAATCTTTGAGTCGACCCTTCATGATTCAATCTGGTTTAGGTACAGTTTACCTTGAACTGGTCCAATTTCCACATCCAATCCACTTCAATGGTTCTTCTCTATAATTTTTGTAATTTATCAGCTACTTGAAATTTTTTAAATTCTCATTTTAACCCTTATCTACCAATTCTATTTTATTCATATTCTCGATTTTTCTCTAAAAAATTCACGGGTCTCTTTTACGGTTTTCTTAGTCCGAGAGCACGAGATTTACACAACTCGTAGAATCATTTTTATATCACAAATGTGTTTTATAACAATATTATAACGAGTATAAAAGATTTTAACCTGGTTATATAATATATTAGATTGTAACCACAAAGATATGTAAATTATAAATCACAATTTATATTAAAATTTTGTACATTTTATTCATATACTTTTAATTATAAACTCTATACTAGACTTATTTTGTGGTGGATATACTTTTTATTAACTTCAAAAATATTAGTTGTTGGTAGTAAACATTATAACATGTGATAAGAGAAAGTGAATTAAAATTGAATGTGCATAGTATCAATTTCCTCAATTTTTTAATCGGGTAAGGAAGGTAGGTATAAAATATATTTTTATCATAAAATATATATTTTTCAATAATATTTCCTCTTTTTATTTAATATTTTGTAGTAAGAATTAATTAAATTTTATTTTTGTACATGACAATATCTCCTCTCACAAAAATATCATGAGCTCTAATATTGCTCTTTGTTTCAATGATCCACCACCATCTAATGGATTTAAGTGAGGATGTCCATTCTAGAAAAAAAAGATAATCTTTCTATCAAGCAATAGACTAGAAAGTGTTCTAGGGATTGACTAATATGTTGAAAATAATATCTATATTAAATAAAATAAAAAATTAATTAATTTATATAATTTGAAGATTTAATCATTTACCAATTATAAATTTGGAATGCGTTTAACTTTTTTATTAACCCATAATACTTTTTAATATACTATTACATTTCTTGATTTGACCACTTGATTCAAAATTTTAAAAAAAATTGAATTATGATAAAAATCGAAGAAATAAATATTAAAATTGAAATTATTATTAACCATTTGTACCAAATTACTTTTAAGTAATATGTATTAAACACCTTATTACCCACCATCCTTTTTAATATATTATATTTTTGGGGTTTGGAAATTTTTGAGAGAGGGTGGCATGAAATGGTCAGCATCACCACTCCTAGAAAAGAAAAATGGTCAGCATCACCAATGCTAGAAAAGAAAAAATATAAACCAAGGTAAGCTTAGTTGTCATTGATGATAAGATCATCCGATCATTTATATACATGGATGGATATGCATGCATTTATCCGCCCAACCCAACACTCTTGCATGAATGATAACATGGTCAAATTAGAGTGGCACCTTCCATGCTTCAATATCTTGTCCCGTACGTGTGGAATTACATTGTAATCCATATAATGATCATTTGGGTGCCTATTTATGAAGATTAGACGTAAAGATGACAATACCTTCGTAAGGGTATGATTACATGTTGATCTATGTGTATGTGTATGGAAGGTAAGGACAACCATAAACTCGACATAAATATATGTATGCATGTGCGCGTGTAAGGAATAGATATGTATGTAACAATCAGAAAGGCAACTTCCTTGCCGACAAAAAACTTAATTCAATGCATCTTTGATTAGGCAATCTAATGCGATCTCCAAGAAACAACCGGGATTGATGCAAACCATTCAATTGTGGCTAATAATTTGAACGAGTCTTTCTGTTGGATAACTCTAATTGATTGGTAGACTTTACAAGATTCCCATTAATGTTTATCTACTCATTTGCCTGCTGAGTATGCTGACCATTCACCCCAAGTCAAATAGATTTAAGCTCTAGCTAGGAGATCAAATTGTTTGGAGCCATTTTTATAAATTTATAGTAGACTTGAAAATCTGGGATCAAGGGATCGGATTGGATCAACATTATTTTATTTTTTATATATTTATTTATTTTTAAAATTACTATTCTGCCATTATATCAATTGTACAATGATATTATTAGTTAAATAAATTTAATTAAATATATATTAAAAAATAATTCTGCTTATAAAAAAAATATTTTATAGAAAACAATTTCCCCATCAGATTTTCTTTGTGTGTTTATATTTGTGGAACAGGGAAGAAAAAGGGAAAAACGTCTGCCTTTAATGGGAGTCTTCTGTTTCGTCTACTCCTACATCTCCATCCGTCATATCCATCTCTTTCTCTCTCTACTTTTCTGATCGCTAACGCGAAGCGGAAAGTCGTTCCTTTCACATTTGCCATCTATCTTTTCCGCACGAACTCTGGGATTCCGTTAAAACAGAGAGACGATCATCCGGGTCGGAAAAGTCTTTTCCCTCGCGTTCC
This sequence comes from Trapa bicornis, assembly GCA_030064425.1. Taxonomy (NCBI): domain Eukaryota; kingdom Viridiplantae; phylum Streptophyta; class Magnoliopsida; order Myrtales; family Lythraceae; genus Trapa; species Trapa bicornis. Next base: position 3,629,519 of record CM057749.1, read on the forward strand.
TGTCATTCCTTGCGCGGATTCCGGGCCTGTTCTTCCAATTGTTTTTTTTCTCTAAAGGAACTATGGTGGTTTTGATTTTACTCGAAGGCTAGTCATTGTTTATTCGTGACTTTTAAGGGTGGAAGTTTTCTTGTCGATACAACGTGAAGACCATATCTTCTCTGTCAAAGAAAGAGATTTGAGGAAGAGGAGAAAGAGAAGAGAGAGAAAAAGAAAGAACAACAGAGACAGACGTAGCTTCATTGCCTGAAAATTAGCTGTCTCCCATCATAAAAGGGCAATAGCTTGTTAATCGTCTCGAGTTTTTGATCATGTCTGTTAAAAGGGAAATAGCTTCCCGATAATCTCTGCATTCGCATTCTCCTCCCTTCAGTTTTTTTTTCTTTTTCCCTCCTGCTGTTTTCGGTGCCGGGAAGTTGAATTTTTAGAGAGAGAGAGAGAAGAGGATTTGATTGATCCAGGAAAAACCCTCACCGTCCCCTTCCCTCTCTCTAACAACATGGTGATTGAAAAGGGTTCGATGCAATCGAATCTCTGTTGCTTCCTCAATTATACAACCCCAGTAGTCCAATCCCAATTCCTCCCAAAGGTATTCTCCTCTGCAAAATTTCCCGTGAATTTTCATTTGATTGTCTCCGTGACAGCCTCAGACTAACCTTTAGATCGATCGTTGGCTTGTATGTATGTTTTCGGTTTCTTATCATTCTTAGACTGAGATGAGGAGCCTCAACAGATTATGGCACCCGTGGGAGAGAGAGAAGATCGAGTACTTCACGCTGGGCGATCTATGGCGCTGTTACGACGAATGGAGCGCTTACGGTGCCGGAGTCCCCATCGTTCTTAGCACCGGGGAGAGCCTAGTTCAATACTACGTCCCTTACCTCTCCGCCATCCAAATCTTCACGAGCAGTTCTTCCGTTAACAGCTTGAGGTACACAGAGCATTCAATTCCATTCAATTTCCAGGTATTCACATTTCTTGAAGTTGCTCGATTAGATAGAGCGATGCTGTTATAAACAGGGAAGACACCGATCCAGCAGAATATGATATGAGGGATTCCTGCAGCAGCGAATCCTGCAGCGACGAGAGCGAGAGCGAGAAGCTCTGGAAGTGCGATGGAAGCTCCTCCGATGATGGAGGGTTCGAGCCAGATGGCGCTCTACGGAGCCTGAATGATAGGCTGGGCTACCTTTACCTTCAGTTCTTCGAGAGATCGAATCCTTATGGAAGAGTTCCTCTCATGGATAAGGTAAGACCTTTTTTCCACCCAACAACGAGTTACAGTTGGGAAATACTCTAGAAGTTAAACCTCTTTTCTTGCTTATGGTTCCTTTCAATGTTCTTGCTTGCAGGTTAATAAATTAGCCCAGAAATTCCCAGGTTTGATGTCGCTGAGGAGCGTTGATCTTTCGCCGGCTAGTTGGATGGCAGTATCTTGGTAAGTCTCCATTTTCATACTTTAAACATTCATTTGATTACCAGAGAAGATGCTTAACAAATCTATAAATTCGATTTGGATGACATTGGCATGAGCATGGCAGGTATCCCATATATCACATCCCTATGGGGAGGACCATACGAGACCTGTCCACATGCTTCCTCACCTATCACACCCTTTCTTCTTCATTCCAAGGTCCCACCAAGCTTAACTTCACCTCATGGAGCATTATTGCATTTTCTCCTTTTAACCATACTAAGTTGTAGCTTTATGCCACTGCAGACATGGACCTGGAAGACCACATGGAGTGGGCTCAGATAAGGATGAAGGGGAAGAAGGAAGGCGAAGGAGGAGAGATCGCACTCCATCCCTTCGGGTTGGCCACTTACAAGATGCAGGGAAACGTGTGGACCTCTGGCAAGAGCGGCAGGGACCAGGAGAGGTTGATGTCCCTCCTGGGCGTGGCTGATTCGTGGCTGAAGCAGCTCTGCGTCCAGCACCATGACTTCAACTACTTCACCGGAATTCGCCATGGCTAGTGGATAGAATTTGCCTACCTGAAGGGTGTTTAACCACCTAACAACCAACATGCTTGTTTAATCGAGCAGCAGCTACCCGCATCCTGGATGCTTTGATCTTCTCTTCTTCCTCGGAGGCAATGCTTTTGAGGTGAAGGTGATCCGCTTTTCCTTGCACAAATACAAGAGCTGTTCATGGGCTGCTGCAGCCGAGGCTGAGATTCAGAGATTTCTAGTCAGTTTGCCTGAGATTGAGAAGTTGAAACATTTGGAGCTTTCTGTAGTTTTTGTAACACCCTCTGTAGATTAGTGTAACAATGATATTATGGAAAGTTCAAGTTCATATAATGAAGTGTGGTCGATGATGATAGTTAGATTGGACGAAGCAAATCGATCAAAGGGTCTAATCTAATGGAACAATTGATATTTGCAGCCAACAGACAAATTGTCCGTATTAGTTCTGTCAAATGTTCCTCCCACTGATGGTGTTGAGCTTGCCTTATGCGCAATCAAATTGTCATCCACTTACTTAGAGTTAGAGCCGGTCAGAGTCAACGAATATTGTTGAAAGAGTCCACCTTTATCCGAACGAAGTGACCCTCGTCACTCACACCTTGATCATAAAAGTACAGCTGTATACTACTACTAGCCTAATCGCAATGACGCGTTTTATCCGACCCGATTGAGAACCTCGGAATCCACTTGCAACCCCCCTTCGCTTTTGCACCATTGACGAAGCTTCTTTGAGAGATCGGTTATACATCTAATTTGGTAAAAATATTGTTTTTTTAACTCTCGATTAACATCATGATCTTCGAATGTTTTCTGTAAGGGGTGTAATTTCCATCGTTTTCTTCTTTATTATGGTATTGTAGTCATCGTGTTCTGTACATCACTCTTGGCGCATATTCGCCTATGCTTGGTGAGGTGCTTCTTTCCATGACGCTAGCATCCAGATCAGGTTGGTGTGCTAATTTGGAAAGTTCTTAGTAAAGTTGATGACTTTTCCATAAAGAGTCTTGTTAGATGCCAGTTTCTATATATTTCTGCCATTGTTCGCATCCATATGTGCTTTAACTTGATGATGTGTTCCGGCAGTGTGAAGATCTCAAAGCAAGGGGGAAAACATGTTTGACTATCATTTTCTTTCATTGTTTTTCTTATCGGTGAAAATTTTGGTTTAAGAGGGTTTGGTTTTGATATGTGGCAAGCATGGGTGATGATGACTCAAGGGCTCAATGGCCCAATAAATATATGTTAAGAACAGCTTTGGTTGAGAAGGTAATTTATTATAAGAGGATTACTTAGATAATGTTAAGTCTTGAAATGGATATGGAGTAAATCCGGGTAGGATGGCCAGGGAATGAACACATTGCAACTCTAATGATGAAAAATTAAGATATGGAATATAGAATAATTTTTTTATTCTTAGTATTTATAAGAGAGCCAAACATGATTTTTTGTGTATAATATAGAATAACAATTTTTATTCTTAGTCTTATTATGCATTAGTGTAGGGAGTAGGGGTGGTCGAGGCATAGGGATAGGGATACATGTCAGCGGAGGCCGGAAAAATGCTTGAATATATGCGCTTATTATAAGCAAAACAAATATTCTAATAGTCTCGAGCTCTTGTCTTAGCACTCTAAGTAAATGGTTGTATCATGATTATTTGAGAAATTATATTATATGAGATTTATAGTGAAAAAATGATTATAAGAAATTTGATATAAAATTTGTGATTGAAATTAAAATTCAAACAATAAAATTAATATTGGAATTATGTAAATAATTGATGAACAAGATATTTAATATATATATATATATATTAAAAACCCTATAATATAATTATAGGCTTCTTGAAGTGATTTTTTCCATATGGCCATCTTAGTACTCCTTTCCTCCAACTTTTCTAGGCTCTTGAGCTCCCATCTTTTAGCCAGGTTAATTTGTAAGATGGTCTCAGCTAAACTCGCATTAGCCAACTACTCAGTCATTTATGAGTTTGCCTGCCAAGATCATAGTACCCTGATAAAGATAACCAATCTACCTATAAGAGACAATAAATGTTATGAATTGATTATTTCATCTTCCTATCTCTCCCATTTGTATTTCAATCCTAACTTATCTTTTCGTTTCATGGGTTTACCTGATACCGCAACACGCTGCACCATTCGTATCAGAGACAGGGATTTAGGTTAGAACTTGAAGAATGTCATCCATCCCTAGAGTATGATGCCCAAGTACGCGATACTCTTCTCTCTATTTCATTTTTTCATTCATTTGTTTGATACCTTAACATTTGGTTAAAAACCACAAAACAAACCTTACATTTTAAATGATAAAATTTTTGTAGGGTTTTATAAAAAATTTTAGGGATTTTAGGGGTTTATGGGTTTTAGGAGTTTTTAGGGTTATTTAGGGGTTTTAGGCTTGTTATGGATTTTTTAGTGTTTTAAGGGAGTTTTTAGGATTTTTTAGAGTTTTTTAGAATTCTTTAGACAAAATTTCTAAGTAATGGAGGAACAATCAAGACGCAGTATGATGTAGAAGTTGAGAGGATTGAGAAGCAATTTGATGAGTGCATTGCCTTTCTCTAAGCATACCCTTCCATCTATATTTATTGTGTTGTCTCTATTACAAATGAAGTGATGGTGGATAAGCTTTTGGTGTTGCTATGATTATGCATGTATTATCTTTTAAACTCAATGTGGATCACTTCCCACATTTCGCAGATCTAGTCACCTGAATCAATTATATCTCCTTCTATATGTTTGAAGGTGGGAACTTGAAAACCACAAATACAGTAGCTGTTGAAACTGCTACATCACACTATGTCAGGCCATTTCCTAGTTGAACAGGATTTCACATGTATCGTATGCATAATTTTGTGGATGTGTTTGTACGCTTATTCAATGCACCATCGTCATAGTATGAATATTTCTTAATTAGATTTTTTTATATTTATTTTGGTAAAGTTGTTTTCTCATAATAATTGAACAATTTAGTTTGTTATTATCTTTTGATACCCTTGCTGAATGAATAAACTGATTAAGATCAATGAGAATTATATGGTTGAGCAAATATTAACTACAAATGATATGTGCATTAATATATTATTTTCTAATTGTGTGATTTTCCACTCAACTAAAGTAATTTTTGGATAAGTTACTTTTATTTCTCTCTCTAACATGTTTCAATTTATGATATTTCAATTTTAGAAAAAAAATAATGGTTGATTTTGGTTGTTGTTATTGAGAAGTTTCTCTTCTCCTTCACATTCATGGAACAAGTCATTTGGTTGAAGATTTAGACTTTACTTATGTACTCACTCTAATATAGAAATGCTAGTATGTTAATTATAGGAGAAGTTCAGTATAATAATAATAGTTAAAATATACTTGATATTATGATTTTATTATCAGGCTTACTTTAGTTAAAGTACAAATGTCACTTGAAATCATACATAAGAAGTAACTGTTTCTTATGTACCTAACTCTAGGCTTAATAACCTTATTGAAGGTCCATTTCATTTAATTTATTATGAGAGTAGAGGTTGGTTGGAATAGTTGAATCCTGTTAGCAAAAAGTTTATAGGATTGAAAGGATTTTGATGAATAGATGAATCCCTCAAAACCCTATTTTATTTGTTAATCAATCCTCACAACAGTATTGGGCAGGGAAATTCATCCATAATAATTAGGTAAAATGAACAATTTGATCGTTCATTTTATAATAATAAGAAACAATGATTAAAATTTTATTGTTCCCTCAACAACCTCAATCCAAAGATTGTATAAATCTTTTGTGAGTTGTAGTATTTTTGTATTGCCCCAATACCTAATAATAATATTTTTTTTGTAATAAAAGTAATTATTACAATTTTATGTATTAATCCTTCCATTTCCCTCTCTTCCATAAATTTATCAAATTGAGAGTTATTTTCTCTTTACTAATCCCTTCACTATAAACACCTCAATTCAAACATTATCTAATTTTTATTATCTTTTTCTTTGGTGATGTACTACTTGACGAGTCCTTAGATATTTCTGTATACTGATGAAACTATTAAAAAAACATCATGTAAGACATGGGATTCTTTCTATGAAAATGCATATTATTATTTTTTTGTGCGAACTTGCCAAGAATAGAACGCTGCGGGGCTTTTCACTTCAACCCCTGTAAGTGTCACATAAATGTGATAGGTTTCGCAAATAACTACTACACCTAGTCTAGAATATGATGTGCCATGATGAGGAGATCTTTGAAAAAATGGGATTTTATGCTTCTCATAATTCTCCCGTGTCTATGTTTATTTAAATAATAAATAATCAATGTGGATACATTTAATTGGCCCTCTCTGCCTTCTCCAAGGCTTCTTGAAGTGATTTTTTCCTCTCGGCCATCTTAGTGCTCCCTTCCTCTAACTTTTCCAGGCTCTTGAGCTCCCATCCTTTAGCTAGGTCAATTTGTGAGATGGCCTTAGCCAAACTCGCGTTGTCCTACTCCTCAGCCTCATGAATTCTCCTGCCAAGATCATAGTACCTTGGCAAAGACAACCAATATGCCTATAAGGGACAATAAAGGTTATGAATTGATTGTTCCATCTTCCTATCTCTCCCATTCGTCTTTTAATCCTAACCTATCTCTGCGTTTCATGGGTTTCCTTGATGCCATAACACGCCACACCATTTGCATCAGAGACCGGGATTTAGGTCAGAACCTGAATCATGTCATTCATCCCCACAGTATGATGCCCAAGTACGCGATACTCTTCTTTGTATTTCATTTTATTACACATTTGGTTGATACCTTAACATTTGGTTAAAAACCACAAAATAAACCCTACCTTTAAAATGATAAAATTTTTGTAGGGTTTTTTAGGGGGTTTTAGGGTTTTTTAGGGTTTATGTGGTTTTAAGTGTTTTTAGGGTTATTTAAGGGTTTTAGGGTTTTTTTAGGATTTTTAGGGTTTTTTAGGCAAAATCTATAAGCAGTAGAGGAACAATCTCAACAATTAAGACCCGGTGTGATGTAGAAGTGGAGAGGATTGAGAATCAATTTGATAAGTACATTGCCTTTCTTTAAGAGTACCATTCTATCTATACTTATTTTGTTGTCTCCATTACAAATGAAGTGATGTGGATCAAGCTTTTGTTGTTGCTCTGATTATGCAGGTCTTATCTTTCAAACTCAATGTGGGCCACTTCCCACATTTGGCAGATCCAGTTACTCAAATCAATTATATCTCCTTCTACATGTCTGAAGGTGGGAACTTGAAGACTACAACTACAACAACTACTGAAACTGCTACATCACACTTGGTCAGGCCATTTCCTAGTTGAATAGGATTTCATATATACCGTGTACATAATTTTGTAGGTGTGTTTGTATGCTTATTCAATGTAGCATCGTCATAGTCTAAATAGTTCTTAATTAGATTTTTTTCTATTTATTTTGGTAAAGTTGTTTCCTCATGATAATTGAACAACTTAGTTTGTTATTATCTTTTGTTACCCTTGCAGAATGAATAAACTGATTATGATCAATGAAAATTATGTGGTTGAGTAAATATTAACTAGAAATGATGTGTGTATTAATATATAATTTTATAATACTGTGATTTTCCACTGTCAACTAAAGTAATGGTTGGTTGGGTTACTTTTATTTCTCTCTCCAACATGTTTCAATTCATGATAATTCAAATTTGAAAAATTTTAATGACTGGTTTTGGTTGCTTATTTGAGATCTTTCTCTTCTGCTTCACATTGATGGAACAAGTTCTCTTGCGGAAGATTTAGACTCTACTTATGTACTCACTCTAATATAGAAATGCTAGTTTGTTAATTATAGCAGAAATTCAGTATAATAGTAATAGTTGAAATATAATTGATATTATGATTTTATTATCAAGCTTACTTTAATTAAAGTGCATGTCAGGTAAAACCATACTGAAGAAGTAATTGTTTCTTATGTACCTAACTCTAGGCTTAATCACCTTATTGAATGTCTATTTCATTTAATTTATTATGAGAGCAGAGATTGGTTTGGATAGTTGAATCCTGTTAGCAAAATGTTTACCATGATTGGAGGGATTTTGATGAATAGGCCAATCCCTCAAAACCCTCTTTTATTTGTTAGTCAATCCTCGCAATAGTATTGGACATTGAAATCCGTCCATAATAATTAGGTAAAATGTACAATTTGATCCCTCATTTTATAATAATAAGAAACAATTATTAAAAATTTTTTGTTCCCTCCACAAGCTCAATCCAAAGATTTTATAAAACTTTAGTGTGTTGTAGTATTTTTTTTTATTGTTCCCATATCTAATAATAATCTTATTTTCAGTAATAAAAATAATTATTATAGTTTTATCTATTAATCATTCCATTTCCCTCCATTCCACAAATTTATCAAATGGAGAGTTATTTTCTCTTTACTAATCCATTCACTATAAACACCTCAATTCAAACATTATCTAATTTTTATTATTTTTTTCTTTGGTGATGTACTACTCGACGAGTCCTTAGATATTTTTGTATACTGATGGAACTATTAAAAAACATCATAGAGGACATGAGATTCTTTCTATGAAAATGCATATTATTATTTTTGTGCGAACTTGCCAAGAACAGAACAACTACGGGGCTTTGCACTTCGACCCCTATAAGTGTCACATCAATGTGAAAAGTTTCAAATATAACATGCTACACCTAGTCTAGAGAATATGATGTGCCATGATGAGGAGATTTTTGAAAAAAATGGGATTTTATGCTGCTCATATTTCTCTTGCATCAATGTTTATTTGTATAATAAATAACCGTTGTAGTGTGTATAGATAAATACAATAAAAGTTGCCATACATTTAATTGGCCCTCTCTGCCTCCTCCAAGGCTTCTTGAAGTGATTTTTACCTCCTGGCCATCTTAGTTCTCCTTTCCTCTAGCTTTTCCAAGCTCTTGAGCTTCCATCCTTTAGCCAGGTCAATTTGTGAGATGGCCTTAGCCAAACTCGGCCTCATGAGTTTGTTTGCCAAGATCTTAGTACCCTAGCAAAGACAACCAATCTGCCTATAAGGGACAATAAAGGTTATGAATTGGTTGTTCCATCTTCCTATCTCTCACATTCGTCTTTCAATCCTAACTTGTCTGTTCGTTTCATGGGTTTCCTTGATGCCGCAACACTCCGCACCATTCGCATCAGAGACCAAGATTTAGGTCAAAACCTCGAGAATGTCGTTCATCACCACAATATGATGCCCAAGTACACGATACTCTTCTCTGTATTTCATTTTTTCAGTCATTTGGTTGATACCTTAACATTTGGTTAAAAACCACAAAACAAACCCTACCTTAAAAATGATAAAATTTTTATAGGGTTTTATAAAAGTTTTTAGGGTTTTTAGTATTTTTATTGGTTTTTAGGGATTTTCTAGTGTTTTTAAGGGGTTTTAGGGTTATTTAGTGGTTTTTAGGGTTTTTTTAGGGTTTTTAGGTTTTTTTAGGTTTTTTAGGCAAAATCTCTAACTAGTGGAGGAACAATCTCAACAATCAAGACCCAGTGTGATATAGAACTAGAGAGAATTGAGAAGCAGTTTGATGAGTGCATTGCCTTTCTCTAAGAGTACCCTTATATCTATACTTATTGTATTATCTCCATTACAAATGAAGTGATGATGGATCATACTTTTGGTGTTGCTCTATTATGCAAGTCTTATCTTTCAAACTCAATGTGGACCACTTCCCACATTTGACAGATCTAGTCACTCGAATCAATTATATCTCCTTCTACTTATCTGAAGGTGGGAACATAAAGGCCACAATTGCAGCAACTACTGAAACTGCTACATCACGCTAGGTTAAGCCATTTCCTAATTGAAAAGGATTTCACATGTACCGTGTGCATAAGTTCGTAGGTGTGTTTGTATGCTTATTCAATGCACCATCATCACATACTGAATAGTTCTTAATTAGATTTTTTTCTATTTATTTTGGTAAAGTTATTTTCTCATGATAATTGAACAATTTAGTTTGTTATTATCTTTGGACACCCTTGCAGAATGAATAAACTCATTAAGATCAATGAGAATTATGTGATTAGCATATATTAAGTAGAAATGATATGTGCATTAATATATTAGTTTCTAATTGTGTCATTTTCCACTATCAACTAAAGTAATTGTTGGATGAGTTTCTTTTATTTCTTTCTCCAACATGTTTCAATTCATGATAATTCAAATTTGGAAAATATTAATTGCTGATTTTGGTAGCTGTAGTTGAGATCTTTCTCTTTTGCTTAACATTGATGGAACAAGTCCTCTCCATGAAGATTTAAACTCCACTTATGTACTCACTCAAATATAGAAATGCTAGCCTATTAATTATACCAAAAGTTCAGTATAATAGTAATAGTTGAAATATACTTGATATTATGATTTTATTGCCAGACTTACTTTAGTTAAAGTGCAAATGTCAGGTGAAATCATACTGAATAAGTAATTGTTTCTTATGTACCTAACTCTAGGCTTAATCACCTTATTAAAAGTCCATTTCATTTAATTTATTATGAGAGTAGAGGTTGGTTGGGATAGTTGAATCTTGTTAGCAAAAAGTTTACCATGATGGGAGGGATTTTGATAAATAGTCTATTATTTGTTAGTCAATCCTTGCAATAGTATTGGGCATTGAAATTTGTCCATAATAATTAGGTAAAATGTACAATTTGATCCCTCATTTTATAATAATAAGAAAGAATTATTAAAATTTTGTTGTTCTCTCCACACCCTCATTCCAAAGATTGTATAAAACTTTCGTGTATTGTAGTATTTTCTTATTGCCCTAATATCAAATAATAATCTATTTTTTGTAATAAAAGTAATTATTACAGTTTTATGTGTTAATCCCCACCCATGTAAGTGTCACATCAATGTGACAGGTTTCGTAAATAACTGCTACACCTAGTACATAATATAATGTGCCAAGATTAGGAGATCTTTGAAAAAAATGGGATTTTATGTTGCTCATAATTCTTCCACGTCAATGTTTATTTGTATAATAAATAATCGTTGTAGTGTGTACCGATAAATACAATAAAAGTTACAATACATTTAATTGGCCCTCTCTGCCTCCTCAAGGGCTTCTTGACGTGATTTTTTCCTCCCAGCCATCTTAGTGCTCCCTTCCTCCTTCTTTTCCAAGCTCTTGAGCTCCCATCCTTTAGTCGAGTCAATTTGTGAGAAGGCCTCATCCAAACTTGCATTGGCCTACCCCTCAGCCTCATGAGTTTGCCTCCAAGATCATAGTACCCTGGCAAAGACAACCAATCTACATATAAGGGACAGTAAAGGTTATGAATTGATCGTTCCATCTTCCTATCTCTCCCATTCGTCATTCAATCCTAACCAGTCTCTCTGTTTCATGGGTTTCCTTGATGCCGCAATATGCCACACAATTCGCATTAGAGATTGGGATTTAGGTCAGAACCTAGAGCATGTCGTTAATCCCCACAGTAAGATACCCAAGTACATGATACTCTTCTCTGTATTTCATTTTTTCACTCATTTGGTTGATACCTTAATATTTGGTTAAAAACCACAAAACAAAACCTACCTTAAAAATGATAAAATTTTTATAGGGTTTTATAAAAGTTTTTATGGTTTTTATGGTTTTTATGGTTTTTTTTAGTGTTTTTAGGGTTATTTAGGGGTTTTTTTTAGGGTTTTTAGTATTTTTAGGGGTTTCTTAGGGTTTTTAGGTTTTTAGGGCTTTTTAGAGTTTTTTAGGCAAAATCTCTAAGTATTGGAGAAACAATCTCAACAATCAAGACCCGGTGTGATGTAGAAGTGGAGAGGATTGAGAAGCAGTTTGATAAGTGCATTGCCTTTCTCTAAGAGTACCCTTCTATCGATACTTATTGTATTGTTTCCATTACAAATGAAGTGATGGTGGATCAAACTTTTGGTGTTGCTCTAATTATGCAGGTCTTATCTTTCAAACTTAATGTGGGCCACTTTCCACATTTGGCAGATCTAGTCACTCAAATCAATTATAATTCCTTCTACATGTATGAAGGTGAGAACTTTAAGACCATAACTGTAGCATATCCTAAAACTGCTACATCATGTTGGGTCAGGCCATTTCCTAGTTGAACGGGATTTCACATGTACAATGTGCATAAATTTGTGGGTGTGTCTGTATGCTTATTCAATGCACCATTATCAAAGTCTGAATAGTTCTTAATAAGATTTTTTTTCTATTTATTTTGGTAAAATTGTTTCCTCGTGATAATTGAACAATTTAGTTTGTTATTATCTTTTGATACCCTTGCTGAATGAATAAACTGATTATTTTCAATGAGAATTCTGTGGTTGAGCAAATATTAACTAGAAAATATGTGTGCATTAATATATTATTTTCTAATTGTGTGATTTTCCACCGTCAACTAAAGTAATTGTTGGATGAGTTACTTTTATTTCTCTCTCTAACATGTATCAATTCATGATAATTCAATTTTGGAAAAAATTAATGGCTGATTTTGGTTAGTTGAAAACTTTCTCTTCTGCTTCACATTGATGGAACAAGTCCTTTGGCTGAAGATTTAGACTTCACTTATGTACTCACACGCTAATATAGAAATGCTAGCCTGTTAATTATACTAGAAGTTCAGTATAATAGTAATAGTTGAAATATACTTGATATTATGATTTTATTATTAGGCTTACTTTAGTTAAAGTGTAAATGTCAGGTGAAATCATATTGAAGAAGCAACTGTTTCTTATGTACCTAACTTTAGGCTTAATCACCTTATTAAAGGTCCATTTCATTTAATTTATTATGCGAGCATAGGTTGGTTGCGATAGTTGAATCTTGTTAGCAAAAAGTTTACCAGGATTGGAGGGATGTTGATAAATAGATGAATCCCTCAAAACCCTCTTTTATTTGTTAGTCAATCCTCGCAATAATATTGGGAATAGAAATTCGTCCATAATAATTAGGTAAAATATACAATTTGATCTGTCATTTTATAATAAGAAGAAATAATTATTAAAATTTTGTTGTTCCCTCCACAACCTTAATCCAAAGATTTTATAAATTTTTCGTGAGTTGTGGTATTTTTTTTGCCCAATACCTAATAATAATCTTTTTTTGTAATCTCGTAAAGAAGGGAGATGTGGAAGGGTCAAATGTTTGGAAAAGAAGGATAGAGAAAATCCTTAAAGAAGTCAATGGCCAAGACAGGATTAACTGCCACACTCAAGCTAGAAGAAGGTTAAGTAAGCCTCTCGTAGGATGATCAATAGATCTTAAAACAAGGAGGATTTGAGCTCTCCCTAAAAGAAATAGACGTGTACTGGGGTACATGTGGGAATGAGGTTGGGGTATAAAAGACGTATCCGCAATGTTTCAAGAGTAAAGGTAAGCAGGAGAGGATGGCATCAAAAGATGTCATTTAAGGTTAGATGTCTTCAAGGGCGAAAGAATAGGGAATTTGGGGAGAAAGGAGTAAGAATCCTCCCAAGGAAAGAAACCCAATGGTGGGATACATGTCCCAACTAAGAGGTAATGGAACCAAGTGATCAGGGATGAGGGGATGAACTTGCAAATGAAGTGCATGCTGAGGTGAAAGAACTAAAGGAAGCATACTAGGAGGACCCAAGGAGTAAGTTAAACCCCAGGAACGGCTAAGTAGGAAGATAACATCAAAATATGCTATGACAAGTAAGAATGGGTAGAATACCCATAATAAGGAAATAGATGAAAGAACATCCGAGAAACCATGGGGAAGTAAGCCCTCCAAATAAAAAGTGGTTAAGGGGAAAACAACCACCAATATCAAGACTGGTTGTGGTTTACACTCGCTTAATGGAACCTAAAGAGTGGATCGTTGGACCTAGTGTGGAGTACACAAAATAAGACCCGATAGTCGAAAGTTCTTGTACAGGGAATAAGGGATGAAATGGAGGATTGAAAGTAGGCAGATGTACCAATATAATAAAGGTGTGGTCTACACTCGCTTAATGGAACCTAAATAGTGGTTGTGGTCTACACTCGCTTAATAGAACCTAAAGAGTGAATCATTGGACCTAGTGTGGAGTACACAAAATAAGACCCGATAATCGGAAGTTCTTGGATAGGGAATAAGGGATGAAATGGAGATGTTAAGAAAATGGAGGATTGAAAGTGGGCAGATGCCCCAATATAAAAAGTGTGTAAGGAGATGAAGAAAGGGAACCTTCAAGGAATGTTAAGAAGATTGAATGTGTAGCTCTGAAAGTGAAAGTCCCTACTTTGAAGGACATAGTAGAGAATAAAATCGTAAAAAGAGAATTCCTCGGACAAACAATCGATATGTGGACTGAAAGGAATAAACTCATAATAAAGAATCATGAAATGGTCATGAGCGAGTAAGAGTGGATTAAGGAAAGGGAAAGTAGTTGAGTAAAGGATGCCATTGGAAATGAGGAAGGACATAAAAAGGGAAAAATCCTAGCGTGTCGGTAAGTCATCGAGATAGCAAATGATTGGAACCGGAAAAAAAAAACCCAATAAGGAAGTTGGGAAAGGACGAGGGGGTAAGGAAAACCGACACGGTTATTTAAGTCATGGCATCAAAGGCATGAAGGATGATTGGAAAACGGTAAAGGTAGTTGAGGAATGCTACCGGACAAAAAGAGAGACAAAGTTATATGATCCCTGAAAGATTAGAAAGTTGAGAACAACCATCAGGGAAGTGTTCTAGAATTCTAATGGACAAAGACAGGTTCTTGAACATGTCATTTTGTAAGGGAGATGTAAGCCCAACAGTCCCAGGGAAAAATATGACTAAAGTAAGGAATATTCAGTTAGTTAAGCATGACAAGGTCAAACATAAAATACAGACCAAAGTTGTATTAAACAATGGATAGAGGAAGGGTCAAAATAGGATGAAAAGGTGATAACACTAAAACTCGTGAAAACAAGTATGTAACGCTCGAAAGAACACCGAGCTAAGGGTTCCAATGATCAAGAGAATAACTAGACACGATAACGATTGGGCATTTTGGAACTCCTAGTCCTTAAATCCTAGGCAAAAACCCTCAATAGAAAGAATCTTGCCCTAAGTAGAGGAAGAAGTGAACCTAAGGATGTGCCTTTGGAATAATGGGTAATACATGCCTATTTATGATAAACAACATGGAGTGAGAAAAAAATGGAAAGGAAAAGAAATTTCATAAGTGCGTGATATAAAGAGGCTAAGTGATAGAACAACCGAAGTGTTAGCATGTCAAGCAAACCCAAAGTTGATATCAAGGCAAATTATTCCCGATTCAAAGGATGCTAATTATGTTTTTGGGACAAAAATCCTAATAGGAGGGGAGAGTTTTAAACCCTGTCCTTTAAAGATAAGAAAACCGAGAAAAGAACTGGTCAATTCAAAGAGAAAACTAAGCTAGTTAACTAACCCAAACCGGTAAATAAATGGTAAAATGGGAAATTAGCAAATCCCAAGTGACTCAAACAATCATAAAAATCATGAAAAATAACCTTGGGACAAATGGGAAGAGAAAACTAGATCGGTTCAAGGTGTAGCGGATTGAACCAATTTAAACCATACTTGAACCGGTTTCTAAATTCAATTTTCTTGGTAGCTTAAATTATTCAAATTGGGGAATTGAAGTCACCATTAGATAGAAAATGAATTTAGATTAATTTAGAAATTTTTTATTTTGAGAAAACTTGTTGAATCAGGCCTGAACCGGTCAATTTATGCCATTGAACCAAGTTAGACCGGCCCGGTCTAATTTGGAACACTATCATCTTCCTCCTCAGAATGACGACATTCATTAATGCAGAAAACGTACAATGCTAGTGAAGCTAAAATAGCTCCGTTCAGGCCATTTCAGAGCGAGGATATGCTTGACCAAAATTGAAAATGGTTGGGCAAAGGGTCCCTGAGCTCCCTATATAAAGAGCTCCTCTCCGTTTATCCTCCACACATCTCAAATCTCTATTCTCACTCAACTGCTCCATTTTTCGGTGAAGCTTGAACCAAAGCTCTAATATAGGCATTTATCTCAGCCTCGAAAGGCAAGGTCAGGTCCTATAGACTTCGGGGAAGTCAGCTACGTGACTGCAACTTCCTTTCGACCTGAGGACCGTCAAAGAAGCGCCAACAAAATGAAATAGTGAAGCAGCTCTAATGGACCGAAGCTGCCCTGTTTTGGCCGAGTTGAATTCAACAAAATTCAGCCCTCCTCCGGTCAAACCAGCCTCCCCAACACCCCCACGACCCTCATACAACCATAACAGAGCTTAAAGGTAAGCCAATTCGGTCCTCCTCAGACGTTACAGGTTAGAGTTAGGGAGAGAAAGTTCTAAACAATACTGCTGAAATTCTCCCTCGATTACATATCAATTGTAGCATTTCTTGATCCTAGAATGGACCTAAGGATGAGAGCTACATCCCTAGATAGAGAGCTTGGACCATCGCACCTCCAATGGTAAGCTTTTGAAGCTTTCCCTATTTGCATACGATTTTCCGACGAATCTACATTTGAGGTCGTTTCGGACTCAAATCATGCAATTCAAAGTTTAATTCAATCGATGGAAGTGTAGGAACTGATTTATACCTCAAATTAAAATAATTAACCCTAATTGAATAGTCAATTTGAGATATCAAATTCAGTTAGTCTGAATGGGAGAAATTGGGGAATATTTTGGAGAAATTTCAAAATTTTGAAAAATTGAGGGACCTTTTTGCAAATTTCAAAAATTGAAGACTAATTGACTATAAGAAAGATGTTGGAGGACCCATTGGTCAATTTTTGGAACATTTGGGGTCAAATTGCCATTTTTTGAAAGTAGGGGCATAATTGTAATTTTTGAAAAGTTGGAGACCAAATTGGAATTTCAAAAATTGAGCCCCTAATACAATTTTGAGTATGTTGAGGACTCAAAGAGAATTTTTGGAAGTCTTGGGACTCAATTTGGAAAAAAGTTGGCATTAGGGACCTAAAGTCATGAAAAATGAACTGTAGGGACCTGAGTGCAATTAACTAACAATCTTGAGCCTAGTCGCTCATACATGAGAAAACGAAGGCTATCATGCCAAATCTTAATTGATAAAAATGTCCAAATTGTGTAGGGACACGAGAGATGGAACTCCAGTAAGGAAATGTTATCGTGGACTCGAAAACCGACTAGGGACGAACAAGCCATAGTCATTGGGTGAGTGGGCTTTCTTACATCATACCCGATTGGGGTGGTGAGCAAGTTTAAAGTTAAAAACCTAGTTACTGGATGTAAGTGGGATTATCTAACATCATACTTGATTGGTATGATGAACTTCTTTAGAGGAAAGTGAAACCCATTTACCGGTTATAAGCGGAGATATCATCACACCCATTTGGTGTGATGAAGTTGAAAATAATCTTTTTGTCAGAAGTGTTCTCCCCTGAATATGTGTAAATGCTTAAAGATTTGAGAGACCTTCTTGATGGGAGCTAGAACAACTTAGATAGGTCAGAGGCCTTAGTTTTTGAACTCTTAGGTTTAAATTCCCGATTTTGAAAAATCACGTGCAATGGGCATGAGCAAGTGCTCGTAAACAAACTTGAGTAAAGAAAGCCATGAAAATTTCTAATGAAATTGTTGTGTGATTTCGCCATGGTACTTAGTTAGGACCGGTAGTACTCGATGGACTGGCGGCAGTGCGTCAGGGCTAGGTTGACGAATCAGCCTAAACAAATAGTTGGAGGTCGAGTTGAGGGTCAAGGTCGTTGGACCATTGGCACCAAAGATAATGGCCATATGTGAAAATTGTTGTTTGTGCATGCACTTGTGGTACGAGACCATCAAGACGACATAGGGGGTAGTGATGGGTCCTAAGGGCTACTGGACCACATGGTGGAGATAAGGGCAGTTTGTCATGCCAGTCAGTTAGGAAGCTTGGAGTAGCTTCTTAAGCACGAGACCAGGGTGGGGTCGGGATGAGGTCTCCATCCTTTTACGAACATAGAGTGGTATTTGAGTTTGGAGATTGGATGTCGAGAACATCCACTCATACCCGGGGTAGAAGTGGACAAGCTTTTATCTTGGTGGACGGTAAAGACGCTCCGATCCATAAGTGGGTGCAGTGGACGGGCTACACCTGCGAATGTGTGTGCCCTCCTTGATGAAGAGCATGCGTTTTTTTGATAAACTTCTCTCGATGCAAGGGGATGGGTTATGAAAGATAAACACACCTAATATGGAAATTGGAAAAAGGTTTTTTAAAACCTTAGAAAGGATTTGAGAATCCTTGGAATAAGGAATACTAAACCTTAAAAAAAGATTTTTTGAAAAGGAATTTAATTTGAGGAAACCCTTTTAAAAGAAAATGTCACCCTTCGTAGGGTAAAGGTTTTAAAAACCGAACTTTGAGGAAAAACCTTCTTTTTAAAGAAATGTTAAACTTGGTATGGCTATTTTTAAAACTCACTTCCAACACTCGTTCAATGAGTTGTAGAACTCACCCCTCCCTTTTACCCCTTTCAGGTAACCAAGGGAAAACCAAACCTAAAGATCTCCCTTTAAGACAGGTATGTCAGTTTTAAGATATTCAGTTTTATATAATACTATTCTAGGAAAGACAAGAAAGAAGAACGTGTAAACCTCGCCTATTGGAGTTAAGGAAAATAGGGAAAAGAACCGGTCAAACTGAATGGGAAACACCAAACCGGTTCACAAACAGATCATTAGAGAACAACAA
Organism: Trapa bicornis; assembly: GCA_030064425.1. Taxonomy (NCBI): domain Eukaryota; kingdom Viridiplantae; phylum Streptophyta; class Magnoliopsida; order Myrtales; family Lythraceae; genus Trapa; species Trapa bicornis. The sequence continues at coordinate 3,648,206 of CM057749.1, forward strand.
TTTGGGAAATTTGCAACTTTCGATTGACCCAAAGAGTTCCTATAACCTTGGAAAAGAACCTTAGGAAAAATTGGAAGAGAAAAACCATACCGGTTCAGATGAATCAGACCCAACTGGATTGAACCGGTTTATGAACTAACTCAGTTCATGAACCAAAATCGATAGAGAAAGGGCAAACCGGGAAATTTATGAATCCTGAGTGACATAAAGAGTCATAAAAGTCAAGAAAAAGGACTTTAGGATGAAGTGGAGATGGAAACTAGACCGGTTCATGTGAACCGCATCTGAACCAAATTGAACTGGTTTGGACCGGTTTGAACCACTATTGAACTGAATGCTAAATTCATTTTTCTATGTGGCTAAGAAAATTAAAATTTGAGATTTGAGGTCACCATTGGATAGAAAATGAATTTAGATGAATTTATAAATTTTTATTTTTGAAAAATTGGGTCGAATCGAGCCTGAACCGGCCGATTTAATCATTCAACTCGGTTTGGATCAGTCTGGTCTGATTCCAAATAGTGTTGTCTTATTCCTTTAGATGAAAGCACTATTCACTCACTGAAAAATCAAACAGCACCAAGAAGCTGAAAAGTCTCTAGCTATGGAGTTTCAGGCAATGAATGACCACCATTAAGGCACCAATCAGACGATCAAGAAGTCCTTAAGCTTCCTACAAAAAGACCCCCTCCTCATTCATTCTCTAGACACCTGAAAACTCCATTCTCCCTCAACTGCTCCAATTTTCGGTGAAGCTCAAACCAGAGCTCCGATATAGGGTCCTTTCTGAGCCAAATAAGGCATGGTCTTGTTCTTTGGATTTGGGGAGAAGTCAGCTATACGCATGTAGTCTCCATTTGCACCGAGGGTCACTGGAGAAGCGCAAGCGTGATCGAATAGCGAAGCAGCTCCATCGGATCGAGGCTGCCCTATTTCAAACGAGCTGAAATCAGCCAATTCGAGCCCTTCTCAGGCCAAACTAAGCCATACTAACACCTCCACAATACTCCTACAAGTGAATTAGAGCTGAAAGGTAAGCCAATTTGGCACCACTCTGTAAATTCCGTACGATGCTAGAAAGAGAACCAACAAAACTTCGATGATACAATTCTCACTCAATTAGGCATCAATTGATGCAATTCTTGATCCTAGGAGGAATCTCAGAATAAGAGCTATCTACCTAGATTGAAAGCTCGGACCGTCGTGCCCCCGACGGTAAGCTTTCGAATCTTTCTCTCTTTAAGTCCAATTTTCTTACAAAGCTCTGTTTGAGGTCATTACGGCACCAAATCGTGTGATTCAAAGTGCAATTTAATCGTATGAAGATGTAGGAACTCTAATCTAACTTCAATTTCAACAATTAAACTCATTTAACTGGTGAATTTGATGAAATCAAATTCGATTAAGTTAGAAGGTTGAAATTGGGGGAAATTTGGAAATTTAAAAAATTCGAGGGACTAAAGTGCAATTTTATAAAATTGCGGGCCAATTAGGAATGATAAATATATTGGAGGACCAATTGTGCAAATTTTGGAATTTGGGGGGTAAAACTTACCATTTTTGTAAAGTATGGGCAAAATAGTAATTTTGGAAAAGTTGGGGGGACCAAATTGGAAATTTGGGAAATTAAACCCCCTTTTGTGAATTTGAATAAATTGTGGTCCCAAAGTGAATTTTAATAGTTTCGAGACTCAATTTGAGGAAAACCCGACTTTACTAACTTAAAGTTAAAGAAAAATAACTTTAGGGACCTATTTGCAAATAAAGGAAAAGCTTGGTTTTCACATTTAATTGGGATGAATAAGGTCTATTAGGCAAAAGGATAATAAATAATAATGTTCATATCGTGTAGGAACATGAAGTACCGAGAATGCCAGCTAAGACAAGTTCAAGTAAGGACAACAAGCCGACTAAGAGGATATTCACTACACTATCAAGTGAGTGGGATTTAATATCATACATGGTTTGGAATGATAAGCACCTCAAAAATGAAAACACACTACTAAGTGGCATTTTAAACATCAAACCTGAGAGGAGTGATGTGAAAATCATGCAGAAAAACTACTTATTAGTTGTAAGTAGATTATACCTAATTGGATGATTAAACTTCCTAGAAGGAACCGGAAAACCCACTTATCGTGTAAACCTTGCCCTTTTGAGCTAACGAAAACCGGGAAAAGTACCAGTCAAACCTAGTGAGAAAACCGAACCAGTTCACAAACCCGATTATCAATAAATGGGCAATTTTGAAAAGGTTCATAAAACCATAGAAAAGAACCTTAGAACAAAGTGGAAGAGAAAAATCAGACCGGTTCGGTTGAACCAGACCCGAACTAGATTAAACCGGTTTAAGAACCGAGCTAGTTTATAAATCGTAATCGATAAAGAGATGGTAAATCGGGAATTTTTTGGACCCTAAGTGACCTAAGGAGTCACAAAAGTCATGGGAATAGACTTGGGAAGGAATTGGGGATGGAAACCAAACCGGTTCAGGTGAACTGGATTCAAACCGGTTGAACCACTATTGAACCAGATCCTAAATTCATTTTTCTAGGTGGCTTAAATAATTCAAATTTGAGATTTGAGGCCACCATTTGATAGAAAATGAATTTAGAAATTTTTAGATTTGAAAAAATCGGTCGAATGAAGGGTGAACCGGCTGGTTTAAGCTTCGAACCTGGTTTGTACCGGTCTGGTCCAGTTTAGAACAGTGTCATCTTCTTTGTCATGATGACGGCACTGTTCACTAGCCAAAAAATTGAAGCAGCGCTGACGAACAGGAAACATCTCCATTCAATAGTCTCCGTTTACTCCGAGAGTCGCCGGAGAAACGCCGGTGTGATGGAACAGTGAAGCAACTCCGACAGACCGAAGCTGCCCTGTTTGGCCGAGCTGAAATTGGCCATTTTGAGCCCTCCTCAAGCCAAACCAAGCCCTCCCAACACTTTCTCAACCCTTCCACAAACGAATTAGGACTAAAAGATAAGCGAATTTGGCTCCCCTTGTCAAATATCAACCGGTGCTAGAGAGAGAATCGGTAGAAATTTGATGATTAAATTCTAACTCAATTTTACATCAATTGATGTGATTCTTGATCCTAGATGAACCTCAGAAAGAGAGCTATCTGCAATCAAAAGCTCAGACCGTCATGCCCTCAACGGTAAGCTTTCAAAGCTTTCTCTCTCAAGAGTTTATTTTCCGGCGAAACTCCGTTTGAGCTTGTTTTGACATCAAAACATGTGATTCAAAAAGCTATTGAATCGTATAAAGATAGAGGAACTCAATTTTAAATTCAATTTCAACAATTAGAAGTGTTTGATCAATCAATTTGATGAAATCAAATTCGGCTGTGTTAAGGAGTTGAAATTGGGGGAAATTTTGCATAAATTTTAGGAAAAATTGGGAATTTTCGAAATTTAAAGGACCAAAATGCAATTTTATGAAATTGAGGATCAATTGGGCATGAGAATGATGTTGGAGGACCAATTGAGGAAGTTTTGGAATTTTTGGGGCAAAACTTACCATTTTTGTAAAGCAAGGGCAAAATGGTAATTTTGGAAAAGTTGGGGGACCAAATTAGAAATTTGGGAAATTAAACCCCTTTATGTGAAATTGAATAAATTGAGGTCCTATGATAAATTTTAAAAGTTTTGGGACTCAAATTGAGGAAAAGATGAATAACTTTAGTGACCTAATTGCAAATAAATAAAAGTTTGGTTTTCTCATTATTTTGGAATGAATGAAGGCTATTAGGTTGAAGGATAATGAACCAAGATGTTCATATTGTGTAGGAATATGGAGTATCGGGAACACTAGCAGGGACAAGATCGCGTGAAATACAAAGAACCAGTCTAGTGGAATTCACTACGTTAACAGGTGAGTGGGAATTTTATATCATACCCTGTTGGGGATGATAAGAACATCGAAATGAAAACTCACTACTATGTTGTATTTTCAACATCACAACATAGAATAGTGATGTGAAAATCATGCGGAAAAATTACTTACCGGTTGGGAGTAGATCATACCCGGTTGGTATGATGAAACTTCCTCAAAGGAAGTTGAAAACCCGTTCATCGGTTATGAACGGAGGTGTCCTTATACCTGGGCGGTATAATGGATAGTGAAAACATATGTTTTGTCGGAAGTGCTCTCCCCTGATTGTGTGCCACTACTTAAACAATTTGGGAGACCTTCTTGACTGGAGCTCAAATAGCTCTTATAGGCTGAGGGCCTCGGTTTTGGAACTTGGGGGCTAATATGCCCGATTTTGAAAATCTCATACAGTTGGGCCAAGGCCAGTTGGCACGAGCAGGAGCTCGTAAACAAACATGAGTTATATGCCATAAAACTTTAAATAAAGGAATTGTTTGGCCATGGTACGAAGATAGGATTGACATGCTCAGTCAACTAGCGGTAATGCGACATGACAGGTCGACGGACTAGTCAAGATAAACAACTGCGGGTTGACTTTAGAATCGAGGCTATTGGACCAGTGACACCACATATTACATGGCATGTTGAGAAAACCTTGATTGTGCATGCACTATGAGTATGGGATCATCAAGACGCCCATGAGGGGTAGTGATGCGTCCTAAGGGCCCTGGATGACCCGGTGAGTATAAGGGCAGTTTGTCATTCCCGGTGTCTGTGCAAAAGTTGGAGTAGCACCAAGCACATGAGACAGGGGTGGGGACGGGATGAGGTCTCTGTCCTCATACGGACATGAAGAATCAATTTCGGAATTGAGGGTCGGATGTTACGTACATCCACTCATTCCTAGGGTAGAAGTGGACATACTTCTATCCGGGTGGCCGGTAAAGTCGCTCTAAAGCCACAAGTGGGTTTAATGGTCATGTTAGCCTGCGAATATGTGTGACCTTCATGATGAACGTTGTGTGTTGGGTGATGACACACCATGGTTAAATATGGAAATGGTGGAAAAACCAAGATTTTTTAATAAAGAGATTTTTGAAAGAAAGGAGTCTTGCACACTCCAATACAATTGTTTTCCTAAATTTTAAAAACTTGACTTTTGAAAAACCCATTCACTGAGTAGTCGTACTCACCCCTCCATTATATCCATTTTTTAGGAAGTACTGGAAAAGCCTACCCCTAAGGACCATCAAATAAGACGCCTGTGAGACACGTACATTTGATTTAAAATATTATGTAGTCTTAATTTATGTTATTCTAGGAAAAAGGTAAAGATTTAAAGAACGTCTTACTCTTTATGATTTATAATAAGGGGAAACTCTTTAATAAACCGAGAGAGTGGCGGGTTGTTCACGGGGATCCGACCAAACCAGGTCGGAGCGTGACAACTAGAGTGGTATCATAGCATGTTTCCTCGAATACTTAATCAAGACTAGAAAATATAGTAACTAATAGAATTTATCCTAAAATTTTCAAATGTCTCCCAGGAGAGGAACCAAGAAAACTTAGAATGGCTCTACTTAACACCCTACCTTCATAGGAAGATAACCCTAGAAGCTTCCCAAATGCCTAAGACCTGGCAGAAATCTCGAAAGACCAAATGGGGAATATAATGGAGGATGGTGCTAGGACCTATCGATGGCACAACCCTAAGTTTAAAGGAGGATGCTTATCAAGAATCCCATAGCTCCATTTTCTGTGATAGGGCTGAGAGCCCAACCTTTTGTATCCCCATGTTAATAAAATATTCAAATTCTCAAAAACACTATCTTCTGAGGATGTGATCTTACTAGGAATATGGGCTTAAGGAAAATAAAACAAACCCACACTATCTTGGAAACTAAGGAAAAGTCACATCCCAGTGATAGAAGATGAATCAGAAAACCTAGGAGGACTCTTACCATGACCCTTAGCAAAGGTGATTCAACAAGAAAACTGTTGAAGTGATCAGACTCAATAACGGTAAAGCACCAAACTACTAGTAACCTTGGGAAAGCCCCACTCAAAGGAAAGAAGGAACCACAACAATCCATGTAAGGGAATAACGATGGAACATTACCTGAAGAGATGCCCAACCCTACTAAAGGACAAGTACCAAGATGAACTATTATAGGTGTAAGGGAAGAAGGGGTGTTCCACACCTCATAGATTCAGGGCAATACCTCCTGAAAAGCCACAAAGGACATGAAGGATTGGAGAACTATACCATGGAGTGGGTTACGTAAATGGTTCACAAAGAGGTCAAGAAATGACGAGGTTAATGCAAAAACTTCTTAAGAAGGTCAAACCGAGAAGGATACTTCATGAATAGGGATAAGGTACATGAGAAGCATACTTAGAACCCTCTCATAAGGGGCAAACACAGAAAAACGTCCCCCAGAACTATAGGGAATGACACAGTGAGAGTGAAGAAGAGAAGGAATACGCTGTGAAAGGGAACTCTAGAGGGATGCATACAACCAAGTGCCTTGAAGGAATCATTGGTTGGCGAATGGACATAACGTGGAGTGCAAGGAGTCAACCCCTCATTAGAAACTACTTGAAGGAAGGATGTATCGGAGGCCAAGATTAACCTGCTTTGGAAAAGTGATAGAATGTTAGGTACAACTTCCTTTGGAAAATATAGAGAAGTCAAAGTAGAGATTCAGAACAACATAACAGAAGTAAGCAAACCATGACAACGATATGGTCAAAGAGAATGAACAACACCCTAAGGAGGACCGGGAAGTAGTAAGGAATACACCCTAAAAAGGGCACTGGAAGGATCATTAAGGACAAGAAGATTCGAGAGACAACTGCCTCAAGAGAACTAAACAACGTGAAAAGTAGGGGCGAGATAGATAACAAACTACTCTCGTAAGGGTTATAGAGTAAACTCCAGGAAAGAAGGAAGAGGTGGAAAGGCCAAATATTGGAGAAAAGAAGGATGAAAGAAATCCTTAAAAGAACTAATGACCAAATTCATGATGGAATTCAAGCCAAGAAAGGAGTAGATAAGCCTTTCACATAATGGTCAGGAAATCTTGAAACAAAACAAATTTAAACTCTCCCTAAGAGAAATAGACGTATATTATGGTATGAGTAGGGATGAGGATAAAGAACCAAAGATATACCTATAAAATTTCAAGAGAAAGGATAAACAAAAGAGGATGATATCAAAGGATGCCATTTAAATGTAGATAATCCCCCAAAAGGGGAGAGTCCTACCGAGGAAGAAAATTTTGGAAAGACATATACATCCCAACTATGAGATAATGGAACCAAGAAAAAGGGACAAAGAGACAAACTTACAAATGAAGTACAAGCCAAGGTAAAAGAACCAAGAAAGCATACTTGGGTGACCCAAGGAAATAGCTTAAAGGGAAAAATGTTCGAGAAAACATTGGGAAAGTAAGTCCCCCAAATAAGATGTGGCTAAGAAGGAATAACCATAATTGGTAAGACGGGTCAGAGTCCACATGCGCATATGAAGTCTAAAGAGTGGACGACTGAGCATAGCACGGAATGCGCAGAATAAAACTAATAATCGGAAGTATCCTATGTAAGGAATAAGGGATGAAACAAAAGTTGTGGATAGAGGAGGATCCAAAGCAAACAGATGCCCTAACATTGATAAGGGTACAAAGAAAGGGAGAAAGGAAACCTTCAAGCAATGGTAAGAAGGTTGAGCATGTAGCTCCTAGAACAAAAGTCTCTACCTTGAAGTATATATTGGAGAATGAAAATATAAAAAAGGGAACTCCCTGATCAAAACAATAAACTAAAAAAGGGTTAAACATGAATAACAAACTAAGAAATGGTTACGAACAAGTAAGAGTGTATTAAGGCCAAAGGAAAATCGTTGAATAAAAAATGTCATTGGGAATGATGATGGACCTAAGGAAGGACGAATCCCAGCATGTTAGTAAAACAATCGGAAATCAAATAATTGGAACTGGGAATACTCAATAAGGAAGTCGAAAAAGGACGAGTGGGTAAGGAGAAATGACACCATTTATAAGTTGATGTGGACAACGGTAAGGGTAGTCGAGGAATACTACCAACAGAAAAGAGGGATGAAGTTATACAATCCCTGAGAGTTGGGAAAGTTAGAAATAATCTTAAAGGAGGTGTACTGAAAATCTAATGGAAATAAAGACAAGATCTAGAAAACGTCATGCTGTAAAGGGCAGATAAACCCAACAGCACCGAGGAAAACGTGACTCAAGATAAGAAAGAGTCAGTTAGTAAAAATGACAATGTCAAACCTAAAATTTGGACTAAATTGTAATGAGCAACGAGTGAAAGAAGAGTTGAAATAGGACAAAAAGGTGAGGATAAGGAAATCCGCAAAAATAGGTACGTAATACTCTAAAGTACATCGAGTTAAATGTTTTAACAACCAAGAGGTTAATTAGACATGGGAATGGTTTGGTACCATGGAACTCCCAATTTGGAGTACAGAATCTCAAAGGGAAAAATGTTACTCTAAGCAAAAAAAGAAATAAGATCTAAGAATATACCCTAAAGTAAGGTATGTTTAGTTATGATAAACTCCATTGAGGAAGTAAAATAAAGGAAAAAGAATTCCTTATGTGAAGGTTGTAAAAAGAGCTAGTGGAAAGAACAAGAGCAGAGTTTGCATGATAAGCAAACACCAAAGGGGCATCAAAGAAAATGATTGCTCATATAAGGCTGATAATTAAGTTTTGGGGACAAAACTCCTAAAAGTAGGGGAGACTTGTAAACCCCGCCCTTTTGTGCTAAGGAAAACTAGGAAAATGACTGGTTAAACCTAGTGAAAAAATCAAACCGGTTCACAAACCCGATTATCAGGAAATGGGCAATTTGGAAATTTACAACTCTCGGGTGAATCAAAAGGTTAATAAAACCATGGAAAAGAACATTAGAACAAAGTGGGAGAGAAAAATCAAACCGATTCGAGTGAACCGGACCCGAACCGGATTAAACCAGTTTAAGAACCGAATTGGTTTATCAACTGGAATCGATACATAATTAAAAGATTTATAATTTATTTTTAAATAAAAAAATTAAATTTAAATTATATAAATAAAATTATATATATTAATAATTATATAAAAAATATTAAATTAATTAATACACATATAATCCACACCATTATCATTTTTATTTATATATATATATAAATTAATATCATAATTTAATTTATTATCATTTCCTAATTTTATCATATTTATAGTTTAACTATTCCATCGTTAGATTTGTTTTCATTATTTATAATTTAAAGTTAATAAAAATTATAATAATAATTTTTTAAGTAAATTAAAGTTAATACATTTAAAAAATTAAATTTTTAAATAAATATTTAAAAAATTATATATTATAATAATTTAAATTTTTTATTTTTTGTAAAAATATATATATTAAAAATATAAAATATACACAGAATTCGAATCTAGCTGATGGAGGGAGAGGCTCGAATCCAACAAGTGATCCACTCGAACATGGATCAGTTAAAACCCGCCCAAATCCGAGTAATTGAAACTCCTAGGCAAAACCTTTTTGAGCTCTATAATGCATATTAGGAAAAGGGTTGTACAGCAATACGAGACTCCATATATATCAATTGAGAAGATACGGTTCTCGTGGAGGTTAATTCCCGTTTTGGTACAAAGAGAAAACCCCTCCAATAATTGCAACTGTGAAATACCAGTGGAGACGGAAAATCTAATCATGTCTAGAACCTTCTTGTTAGTGCGCCTTTGTTCCTCCATCCTCTTCTTCCGTGTGTTTCCGGTGCGTCACAGTGTGACAGAGCAACACACTACAGCTTCTTGTCTCCGAATCAGTATTTCGACGATTTCACCTCTGGAGAACACGTCAATCACTCCTGCGCTCTCCGCCCGAGATCCAGAGTTTGACCTCTATTCTCCTGCAAAGTAGACATTTTGAAGTAATATTTACCTGCCTTCTAGCTGTTATTGTTAGCCATAGTTTCTTTGGAATATTTACCTTCCTCTACTGGTAGAAAACTCACATTTTTGTTTACCCTTCTGGTATGTGAACATAAGAATCAATACGATGACATAGCTCATTAGAGGTTGCTTATTGTTTTAGAAAAGTATAAGGAGGGACCATGAAAAACTAAAACGTCTGAGGGAGCAAATTGGAGAGGGGGCGTGTACTGCAGTCATAACAGCACTGATGGAAATAAACCAATTCAATCCTAGTGGGAGGAGCTATCCAGTTTGTGAACTCTGGAATTATAGGGAAGGGAGGAAAGCTACCCTCAAAGAAGGGGTTGAAGTTCTGTTGGATTTCTGGAATGCCTAGAAGAGGATGTGAAGGTAATTGCCTTTTTCCTTAACTAGGATAATTCTGTTACGCAGTTCTACAGGGATTTCTATGTTTACCTGCATTTCCAACAACTAATCTCTTGATATGCATGGCTCCTGCATTTGCAGGATGACTTCAAGGGTGGTGAAAATTCAGCTGCTTACCTGGACCTTCTCCAATAGAGTCCCAATATGTCATCTGTGTCGAAGTCACTACTGGTGGTTTTAAAGATTAAAATAATGTGTACATAATTCTACATTTTTCTTAATTATAATATTTTTGCCCCAATTATAATTTAAAATTAAAATATTTATAGAAAAGTCAAACTATTTATAATGATAATATCATAAGTTATTATATTATAGATAATTAATCACATAAAATATAAAATCGAAAGGGTGGGAGCCACGCTGCAATTTTTATTTGGTAGAAAAATAATAGTAATATTCATGGTTGGATAAGAATGATAGAGTAAAAGGGGCCTTTTAGCTTAACTTATATATGATGCACGTATAATCATGCCGCACTATTCATGTTTTCCAATTATATTAAAACATAAAATAATTATAAAAAAGTCTTTAAATTTAGATGAATATTCAATTTTAAATCAATTTTTAATTAAAATTTCATAAATATATTTTTCTCATTTATATATATGTAGTTAATTAATTTTAAAATAATAAATATTTTATTTGTAGAGTGAAAATGCAGAGGCATTTTAATTTGTAATTATTATTTTATAAAAAAATCTATTTGTAGATTGATAAAAGGGAAATACTTCTGACAGAGTTATTTTCACTTCCATTTTCCTTTCCTCGATAAAATAAAGTAATTTAAAATTTAAAAGGAAAAAATAATAATAAATATGTGTATCCATATCCAAGCTATGGATCTGGATATGCTTTGAGGATATGTTAAATTTTTTTGCTCAACAAACTCTTATATAATATTATTTAAGAATTGATTCCAAAAACTTACATTATGGGATAAATGTATCTTTTTTGCTTTCTAATATAGTCAAAATAAGATCTTGTTGAAAATCAGCTCCTTATGTTGAATTCATAAGGAACAATAAAGATATCTATGGTGGCAATGGAGTTTGGAGTTTTTTTAGAGAATGTGAAATGGGGCCAGTAGATAAAGGACAACCTTCCATCTGTGGAACTCCATTTCTACGGTTGTCTGGCTGCTGCCCTGAATCCCCATTTTTGTTTCTTAAGTAGAAACCAAAATCAAGAAGCAGGGCTTTCACTGTATGCATCTTCCTCGAAGAGAAACCCATCAGATCAAAGGACAGTTCCCCCTTCAACCGGAAGGATTGATGCAGTTTAAACAAAACGAGACGTAATAGAAGGGGTGGAGATTCTTCTCCCGTTGAAGGGCTCATATCAAGTGTAAAAATTTATGGACCGTCATCGCAGTAGAATACCCTAACCGTGAATCGATCCGAGGAGGAAAACAGGAGGGGAATCGGAAGGCAAGCAGCCATTGAAGGTACCAGAGACCGTAGAAACGGCAGCACAATCACACGGCAGGACCCCCTCTCCCCTCCTCACCTTAAGATGTTAGCATGCTGATATGCAATATCTATGTACTGGTAAAACAAAGATATTCCTGCAAAAGTGATTTACAGCAGAACAGACTAGATACTACCATGAATAGACAGAGATGATGGGTTGGGAATCAATTGGAGAAGGTTCAGGGATAAGCAGTTGAACTATAACAGTAAAAAACAACACTAAAAAAGGTGAAGAATTATCCTAGTGAAGGAAAAGGACAATTATCTTGGCATCCTCTTCTAAGCATTCCTTAGATTCAACAGAACTTCAACCCCTTCTTTGAGGATAGCTTTCCTCCCTTCCCTGTAATTCCAGAGTTCATAAACTGGATAGCTTAGGATTGAATTCAACCTAAGGAGCTGGACTACTAATCATATTTTCTTCATTTTCTCAACAATATCTTATTTTTTACTATATTAGTAAGTAAAAGAATACATTTATCCCATATTGTAAGTTTTTAGATTTGAATTCTATTAAATAATAATATATAAGAGTTTGTTGAGTAAAAAAAATTTAACATATCCACACCCATAGCTTTTGAATGGGTCCCCAATTTAGACACTTTTTTTTATTATTTTTTTTTAATTATTTTATTATAATACAGGTAGTCCTATTATATTCTTTACTATAACTAGTTTATTTTACTTTTATTGCACCTGCGCCCGACCCGAGCTTGGGCCAAATAGACCTGCGTCCAAGTGAACCTGAGCTTGGTTCTACTTGGTTGGATTTAAATCCGACCCGATTCCGGGTATGATGGACCCGATACCCGACTAAATACAAGTCTCGGATTCAGAAGTTGAATCTGAATTCGCTGCTCGTGTATTCGAGTTTATCTTATATTTTTTAATATATATTTTTTACTAAAAATAAAAAATTAAATTATTGTAATATAAATTTTTTTTAATATTTATTTAAAAATTTAAAATTTAAAATATTTATTAGTTTTGCTTTACCTAATAAATTACTATTATAATTTTATATTAAATTTAATTTACAAATAATAATATGAGAATAAATTAAATATTAATATTTATTTATATAAATAAAAATAAAATAATTAATAGTGTGTTAGATGCCTAGATTGTGGTGTTTAAGTATTAATACTTTTTATATATTTAATATTTTTTTATATAATTATTGATATATACAATTTTATTTATATAATATAAATTTAATTTTTTAGTTAAAAATAAATTATAAATTTTTAATTATTTTAAAATTTTTAATATAGGTTATATATTATTAAATAATACAGTTAATTAGAAATATAATTTAATATAATATAAAATTTTTTATTATAATTATTTTAAATATTTATAAATTTATTAGGGTTTAATAAAGTAAAGATAATTTATTAGGGTATAATAAAGAAAAAAAAGTAATATAGTATGGTAATAAGATATTTATAAATATATTATTTTATAATAAAATAAAAATAATTTATTAGTGTTTAGTAAAGAAAAAAAGAATAAAATAATATGAGAATATTAATAATAAAAAAATAGAATAATTTTTAAATAATATTTTTTATTAAAATTTTTTAATATTTTATTCCTAAATTTAATTAAACAACGTGTTTTAATTAAAAATGTAAAAAAACTTTAAAGTACTGTACCCACCTCTGATCCACTTTTCTGGACCGAAGTTCGGGTCTAGTCGGCGGGACTCCCGCAGAAATCAGCCATGCCGAACTCAAATATTGGGTCTTGGGTTCAATTTATGCATCTGAATCTAAGTACAGACCCGAACATAGCCGATACTACTCAGATTCGATTGGTTCTCGCATCCGATTTACATTTCTAGTTAAAATTAAAAAACATTTCTAAATTGGAAAAGGCTAGGAAACGGGTAGAAAGGGAAAAGGTATTTTCTAAAAAACTTTAAAAAATTTTAAAATTTTTTAAAAAAAAGGTATTTTCTACCGCTGAATTAGACCATGGGAGTACAGATGATACCAGTGCAAGTTGCAACACTGCTGGTGCCTCACTGGATCAGGCCTTGACCGTCCCATCCCAATCTGCAGTCAACTCCTTGTCCTCTTGTGGATTTTCCGACTCTCCCATGAGCACCCTTCATTTGCCCCAGATTTTCTTCAATAGTGAATTGATGTCCCAGTTTAAGAAAGGTGGTCAGGAGGCGAGTAAGTTCCTGCCTAGTGGTAGCAACCTCATTCTTGATATGTCAAGCGACAGGCAATCTTATAACAGTCTGAATGGTCATGCCTCCAATGGCTTGAGAGGAAAGAAGAATCCACATCCTGATGCTGCTGATCTGAATGAATCAAGAAGTAACAAGCAGTCTGCAATATCTAGGTTATCGATAGTTAGTTCAGATATGTTTGATATGGGGTTGCTGGGCTCTGGGGAAGGGGATGCGGCTCTCCGGAAATCTCTCCAGAGAGTGCTCAGCAACAGGATGGAAAATCGAGAGGACCGAATGAGGGGAAGTCTAGGGGGAAGAAGCAAGGGAGGAAAGGAGATGCTGTGGACATGAGGACCCTCTTGACCCTTTGTGCGCATGCTGTAGCAACGGGTGATCGGAGGAGTGCCACTGACCTGCTGGACCAAATCAGGCGTCACTCTTCTTTGACCGGTGATGGAATGCAAAGGATGGCTCACTACTTTGCGGACGGGCTTGAGGCGCGCTTGGCAGGTTCAGGAACTGAAGTTTATAAGGCTGTAATGAATAATCCACCCAATGCCGCTGATGTCTTGAAAGTCCTATCATCTATATCTTACTCTATGCCCATTCAAGAAGATCTCAAACTTCTTTTCAAACAAAACAATCATGAAAGTTGCTGAGAATTCAAAGAGGGATATAAGGAAATCTTCGTTCATTATTCAAGCTCCCGTTGAAAAGTTCTCCCAAATTATTTATGCATTGACACACAGTTAAGGGAGAGCACTTCTGACAAAATAGGTTTTCACTGTCCATTATACTGACCAGTATAAAAACATCTCCGTTTATAACCGATAAACGGGTTTTCAACTTCTTTCGAGAAAGTCTCATCATATCAACTGGGTATGATCTACTTACAACCGATAATTAGTTTTTCCGTAATATTTTCACATCACTTTCTCTAAGTGGTGATAATTAAAATACTACTAAATAGTGGGTTTTTATACTGAGGTGCTTATCATCCCCAACCGGGTATGATATATATAATACCACTCACAACCGGTAAGTGATTTTTAATTTTAAGTTGTGCCCATCATCCCAACTGGGTATAATGTTAGTAAACCCACTCACCCGTTAATGCCGTGAATTCCACAAGACTGGTTCTTGGTATTCACGCGAGCTTGTCCTTGCTGGCGTTCCCAGTACTTCGTTTTCCTACATGATATGAACATCTTGGTTAATTATCCTTCGGCCTAATCGCCTTCATTCATTACAAATGAATGAGAAAGTCAAACTTTCATTTATTTGTAATTAGGTCCCTAAAGTAATTTCTCTTTAACTTTAAGTCCCAAATGCCAGTTTTTTCCTCAAATTGAGTCCCAAAACTTATAAAATTTATCATAGGATCTCAATTTATTCCATTTCACAAAAAGGGAATTAATTTCTCAAATTTTCAATTTGGTCCTCCAACTTTTACAAAATTATCATTTTGCCCTTACTTTACAAAAATGGTAAGTTTTGCCCCCAATTTTCCCCAATTCCAAGAGCCCGACCTTTGTTCAAATCGAAGATTTGGTTCGAGTTTTAACGGGAGAATGAATGGGATGACCTTTTTATATAGGTGTAAAATCGTGTATTAAATAGGAGATCTTTATTACTAGTATTAATATTACCATAAATTATTAGTATTAATTCCAAAAATTTAATTTCAGTATTAAATTATTTGTATTAATTTCAATAATTTAATTTAGGTATTAAATTATTGGTATTAATTACAATAATTAAATATATATTAATTATTTGACCGAAATTTCAGGTTACAAAAAAAATAATACTTTCCAAGAGGTCACCATACTCACACTACTCTTAAGCAAGCACGCTTAACTTTAAAATTCTCATGGGTTCTTGTTCACCTGAACCAATTTGGTTTTTCTATTCTAATTTGTGTTAAGTTTCTTTTCCAAGGTTTAATAAATCATTTGGATCACTCGGAAGTTGTAAATTTCCAAATTGCTTGTTCCCAAATGATCGGGTTTGTAAACCATCTCGGTTTTCTTACTCGGTTTGATCGGTTCTTTTCCCGATTTTCCTTAACTCGAAAGTGCAGGGTTTACAACTCTCCCCTCCTTTTAGGAGCTTTGTCTCAAAAACTTAACCAATATATTCCACATTAGAAATAATTTCCCTTAATGTCAACTCGAGTTTTCTTGACATGCTAACACTTCAATTGCTCTTTTGCTTAGTCCCTGTAATCATTCATCTAAGGAATTTCTTTTCATTTATCATGCTTACTCCTTCCATGGAGTTATAATAACGAGGCATGTATGGCTCATTAATCCTAATGTATTTTCTTAGGTTCGCATCTCCTTTTATTTAGGATAAGGTTCTTCCTTTTGGGGATTTTACTCAAGATTTCAGGAGTTCCAAGGTGCCCAATCATTCCTTTTTCTAGTTATTCTCTTCATCGTTGAAACCCCTAGCTCGACATTCTTTCGAGCATTACATACTTGTTTTGACAGGTTTTTGTGTTATTATTCTTTCATTCCAATTTGACATATCCTTCATCCATCATTGATTACAACTTCGGTCAAATTTATGTTTGAACTTGTTATGTTTACCAACTGACTCTTTCTTACTCGAGTTACATTTTACTCGAGATTGTTGGTGCTTATATGTCCCTTACGACATGACATAGTTCTAAACCTGTCTCAGTCCATCAAACTCCTACAATACCTCTTTTAGGGTTGTTTCCAACTTTCCAGCCTTCCATGGACTATATAATTTCATCCCTCTTTTAATTGGGTAGTATTCCTCAACTACCTTTACTGTTACCGAATTATCATTCGTATCTTGATAACATGTCTTACATAACCGTGTCGGTTTTCCTTACTTACTCGTCCTTTCCCAACTTCTTTATTGGGTTTTTCTGGTGCCAATTATTTGGTTTCCCAATAGTTTACCAACAAACTAGGATACTTTCCTTCTTAAATCCTTGGCATTCCTTATTCAAGAGTTTTTCCTTTTTCCTTAATCCACTTTTACTTACTCATAATCACTTCATGATTCTTCATTCTACAATAATTGCTTTCGATCTATGTGTCGATTACTTTGCTTGGGAAGGTTCCCTCCTTTCAGTTTTATTCTCTACTATGTCCCTTACAATAGAGATTTCCATCTTAGGAGTTACATGTTCAACCTCCTTATCATTTATTGTATGGTTCTTTCTCCCTTTCTTCACACCCTTATCTATGTTAGGGCATTTGTTTGCTTTGGATCCTTCTCTATCCATAACTTTTGTTTTATCCCTTATTCCTTAGATGGATACTTCCGATTATTGGTTTTATTCCATGCATTCCACCCTATGTTCGGTCGTCCACTCTTTAAGCTTCATATGCGCATGTGGACTATGACCTGTCTTACCAATTGCGGTTATTCCTCCTTAGCCACATCTTATTTGGAGGACTTACTTTCCCAATATTTCTCAAACATTCTTTACTTTATTACCTTAGTATAGGTTGTCCACTCATTCATACTTGTCACAACATCTTTTTGATGCTAACCCATTAACTTATTTCCGTTTAAGGAGGGTTCACATCCTTCCTGTTTCAAAATCTCTTGTTCATCCTTTGTGAAACTCACTTAACCGTCTCAAGACTTTAAACTAGAAATCCGGTTTTGGCCATTAATTTCTTCAAGGATTTTCCTTCATTCTTCTTTTTCCAATGTTTTGGCCTTTTCACTTCTCCCTTCTTTGTCGTAGTTTAAATCCATAGTTCTCTCAAAGACCAGTTCTTCAACTGTCTCCTTCTCTCCATTTTTTTTATGATCCAATCATCTGGGTAGCTGTATCACTCGTCCTTCATGCCCATCCTTTGTCCTTCATAGAGTGTAGTCTTTACTACATCTCAACCTTTCTTAGGGTTTTGTTTATTCTCTTTGGCCATCCCGTTGTTACTCGTTTCTTCTTTCTACTATGTTATCCTGAAATTATTGTTTGGTTCTCCTGCTCTCTCCAAGTAGATCACACTAGGCCATCACGATACTTCCTTCCTTTGAAACATTTCCCAATTAAGGGTTGGTTCCTTGCACTCCACATTATGTCCATCCGCCCATCAAAATTCCTTCAAGGATAGTTAGTCGTATGCATCCCTCTAAAGTTTACTTTCATAGTGTATTTCTTTATATAGCGTTCAAATCTTCCTTGCTTCAAGATTTTTTTATAATTATGTGAGAGGCTTGCCTATTTTTTTCTTGGTTAATTTGGCCTTTGGTCCTGTTAAGGATTTCTTTCATCCTTCTTTTCCCGAGTATTTGGCCTTTTCGCCCCTCTCTTCTTTGTTGGAACTCAAATTATGATTTTTTCGTGTATTAGTTTGTTAACTACCTCACTCCACCATTCCTTTGGTCTAAGTTTCTTAGGGTAGTTGTTTCTCGAGTACTATTGTCCTTAACGTCCATCTCACTAACCTTTTTATGGTGTAGCCCCTTCTACTTCCCGGTCTTCCTTAGGGTGTCATTTGTTCCCTCTGACTATCTTGTTGTAACGACTTGCTTTCTCTTATCCTGTTGGTCCGAACTTCCTATTTGGCATAGTTACTTTTTCTAAGGTGATTTATTCTTGTAATCCCAATACGTCCCGTTTGTCATCAAATGTTCATCTTGTCTTCTCTTGTGGATGCACTCCTTTCTTTGCTCCTAAATTGTTTGGATTGTCTTCTTAAAGGGGGAATCTCTTCAGCTATCCTTTGTTTCGTTTGTAGTTTTATTGAGGTCCTACCTTTACCCCTTTTTCCTTCTTACCACTTTGCTAAGATTTTGAAGAGTTTCCTCTTATCTGTGGTTGCAACTGGAGTCACGTTTCTTGGGATGGTATCCTTTCGGATTTCCTATAGTTGTGGGGTGTTTATTCTTGGAAAATATTGTTCTGACTACTAGCGATGTGGGACAGTTTTTCATTTCATGTCCTATTCCCCTCTAGGTTAACTTGATTCCTGTCCTTTGTAGGGTTGGGCACTTCTCAACGTAGTGTCCCTATCATTCATGCTTGTAATTACATGAACATAAGTGGTTCCTCCTAGCATTTTCTTGGGAATTGTTAGTTTTGGTGCTCCTTCGTCCTCAAGTCTGGATACCGTGAGAGTTTTTTTTTTCTTTTTGGAGTCTTCCTTGAAGATCACATCATTTGAGGGACATGGTTTTTAGGAATTTGGAGTACTTCATTAATAGAGTAGTACAGTATGTTGGGGGGGTTTTGGCCCTGTTACAGAAAATGATCACCAAATAACTAGGGAGCTATGAGATTCTTGATAAGCATACTCCTATGTAAGGTTATATGGCCCCTTTTATGGCTTCACGCTTGGCTTCCTTTATACTTAGAGTTGTGACCTCAATAGGTCCTATCACCATTCTCTGGGATACTTTCTCATTTGCACTTTTGAGATTCCTACCATGCTTCAGGCATTTGGGAAGCTTCTAAGGTTCTTCCTACGAAGATAAGGTGTTGAGTAGAGCCATTCCTAGTTTTCTTGGTTCCTCTCTTGGGAGCCATCTGAAAATTTTAGGATAAATCCTATTAGTTACAATATTTTATAGTCTTGATTATGTATTTGAGGAAATAGGCTCTAATACCACTCTAGTTGTCATGCTCCGACCCGGTTTGGTCGGATCCCCGTGATCAACCTGTCACTCTCCTGATTTACTAAAGGGTTTCCCCTTATATTATAAACCGTAAAAAGTAAGGCGTTCTTTAGACCTGCACCTTTTTCCAGAAATATCATAAATAAAAACTACATAGTAATTTAAATTAATAGTACCTGTCTTGCAGGCATTTAATTGCACAAGTCTTTTAAGGTTCAGCTTTCCGGGACTTCCTAAAAGGGGTATAAGGGAGGGGGTGAGTACAACTACTCAGTGAATGAGATTCAAATCTTTTGAATTTCAAGAAAAATATTTATATGGAGTGTGCCAGACTCATTTCTTTTAAAAAATCCATTCATTAAAAAAAATTTAGGTTTTTCCATTATTTCTTAATTACCAGTGTGTCAGCACCCAACACACATCCTTCATCATGAAGGTTACACACATTCGCAAGTAAGTATCACTACTAAACCCGCTGGTGGCTTCGTAGCGACTTTTCCTGCCAGCCAGATAGAAGTACGACCACTTCTACCCTGGGAATGAGTGGATGTATGTGACATCCGACCCACAATCCCGAAATAACTTCTTCATGTCCATATGAGGACAAAGATCTCATCCTGTCCCCACCTCGGTCTCATGAGCTTGGTGCTACTCCAAATTTCGCACAGACACCTTGAACGACGAACTGCCCTTATAGCCACCAGGTCGTCCAGTGCCTTTAGGACGCATCACTACCTCTCATGGGCGTCTTGATGATCTCGTACTCATAGTGCATGCACAAACAATGTTTTCTTATATTGCCATGTAATCTGTAGTGCCACTGGTCCAACGGCCCCGACTCTCAACTCAACCCGCAGTTGTTTGTCTTGACTGGTCCGTCGACCTGTCATGTCGCACTACTGCTAATTGACTGAGCATGTCAGTCCTATCTTGGTACCATGGCCAAACAATTCACTTATTAATCTTTATGGCACGTATATCATATTCGTTTACGAGCTCTTGCTTATGCCAACTGGCCTTGGGCCCACTGTACGAGGTTTTCAAAATCGGGCATTTAGCCCCCAAGTTCCAAAATCGAGGCCCCTGACCTATCAGAGCTATTCGAGCTCTTGTCGAGAAGGTATCCCAAATTGTTTAAGCATTGACACACAGTCAGGGGAGAGCACTTCCGACAAAATAGGTTTTCACTGTCCATTATACCGACCGATATAAGGACATCTCCGTTCATAACCGATGAATGGGTTTTCAACTTCCTTCGAGGAAGTCTCATCATACCAACCGGGTATGATCTACTTACAACCGATAAGTAGTTTGTCCGCAATATTTTCACATCACTTTCTCTAAGTGGTGATGATTAAAATACCACTAAATAGTGGGTTTTTATACTGAGGTACTTATCATCCCCAATCGGTAAGTGGTTTTTAATTTTAAGTTGTGCTCATCATCCCAACCGGGTATGATGTTAGTAAACCCACTCACCCGTTAATGCCGTGAATTCCACTAGACTGGTTCTTGGTATTCACGCGAGCTTGTCCTTGCTGGCGTTCCCAGTACTTCATGTTCCTACACGATATGAACATCTTGGTTCATTATCCTTCGGCCTAATCGCCTTCATTCATTCCAAATGAATGAGAAAGTCAAACTTTCATTTATTTGCAATTAGGTCTCTAAAGTAATTTCTCTTTAACTTTAAGTCCCAAATGCCAATTTTTTCCTCAAATTGAGTCCCAAAACTTCTAAAATTTATCATAGGACCTCAATTTATTCCATTTCACAAAAGGGGATTAATTTCTCAAATTTCCAATTTGGTCCTCCAACTTTTCCAAAATTACCATTTTGCCCTTCCTTTACAAAAATGGTACGTTTTGCCCCAAAAATTCTAAAATTTCTCAATTCGTCCTCCAACATTATTTTCATGTCCAATTGGCCCTCAATTGCATAAAATTTCATTTTAGTCCTTTGAATTTCAAAAATCTCCAATTTTCCCCCAATTCCAAGAGCCCGACCTGAGAGAAGTGTAGGAGAATTAATGGGGATAACCTCTTTATGTAGGTGTAAAATTGTGTATTAAATGAGAGAGATTTATTACTATTATTAATATTACCATAAATTATTGGTATTAATTCCAATAATTTAATTTAAAAAATCATACTTCCCAAGAGGTCACCCATCCTCACACTACTCTCAAGTAAGCACGCTTAACTTTAAAATTCTAATGGATTCTCGTTCACTTGAACAAATTTGGTTTTTCTGTTTTAATTTGTGTTAAGTTTCTTTTCCAAGGTTTAATAAACCCTTTGGATCACTCGGAAGTTGTAAATTTCCAAATTTCTTGTTCCCAAATGATCGGGTTTGTAAACCGTCTCAGTTTTCTTACTCGGTTTGATCGGTTCTTTTCCCGATTTTCCTTAACTCAAAAGTGTGGGGTTTACAACGCATTACTACCCCTCATGGGCATCTTGATGATCCTGTACTCATAGTGTATGCATAAACAATGTTTTCTTATTATGCCATGTAATCTGTGGTGTTATTAGTCCAACGGTCCCGACTTTCAACTTAACCTGCAGCTGTTTGTCTTGACTGGTCTGGAGACCGGTCATGTCGCACTCCTGCTAGTTGATTGAGATTGTCGGTCCAGTCTTGGTACCATGACCATACAATTTACTTATTAAAGTTTTATGGCACATATATTATGTTCATTTACGAGCTCCTGTTCGTGCCCATTGGCCTATGGCCCACTGTTCGAGATTTTAAAAAACCGGGCATATTAGCCCTCAAGTTCCAAAACCGAGGCCCCCGGCCTTTAAGAGCTATTCAAGCTCCCGTCAAGAAGGTCTCCCAAATTGTTTATGCATTGGCACACAGTCAGGGGAGAACACTTCCGACAAAAGTATGTTTTCACTGTCCATTATACTGTCCTGATATAAGGCATCTCCGTTCATAACCAATGAAAGGGTTTTCAACTTCCTTTGAGAAAGTTTCATCATAACAACCCGGTATGATCTACTTACAACCGGTAAGTAGTTTTTTCGCATGGTTTTCACATCACTACTCTAAGTCACGATGGTTAAAATACCACATAGAAGTGGGTTTTCATTTCGATCAGCTTATCATCCCCAATCGGGTATGACATAAAATCCCACTCACAACCGATAAGTGGTTTTTAACTTTATGTTGTGCTAACCATCCCAACCAGGTATGTTGTTAGTAAATCCACTCATCCGTTAATGCCGTTAATTCCACTAGACTGGTTCTTTGTCCTTTCCACTTCCCCCTTCATCGCTATGTTAGTCTACAACCCTACCTAACTCCTTTGTTTAAAGTAGATTATACCTTACTATCTTGATGCATTCAAGTTGTCTTTCATCGTTCAGCTTGTCTTCTATGGACGAGGTGTTTCCTTCTTTGCTTCTAGGTGGTTTGTAGTGCTTTTTAAGGGAAAATTCCCTTTATCTATATTCTACTATTTATGGGTTATCTTAAGGTCCTACCCTTGATCTTCTTTCCATGATCCTTCCTCAGGAAATTGAGGCATGCTACCGTATTATTAAGGAATAGAGAAATTTTTAGAAACTCAGAATCTTATTTATTGAAGTAAAAGTACAGTTTTGAGGTTTTAACATCTCTTGAGGGAGATTGTTACAATGATGGGTTGGGGGAATACTCATTACTAAACTATGGTCTAGAGGAATTTCTTCTTGGGTGAGATTGGGTTCACTAGCTGCAATTGTGGTTCTTGTAATGTTATCCCTTAGAACTTCTATAGGGGTGGAGGTGTCCTTATTAGAGGGTATTGCTTGAATTCCTCACAGTGTGGGACAATTCCTTGCTATGTGTCCCACCCTCCTACACTCATAACAGATCCTCTCGGGTCTTATCCTCTGAAATATCAGGCATCTTCTAGTGTAGTGTCCCCATTGCCCACATCTATAACAAGTCATCTCCTTGTGTGGATCTTTATGGTTTCTCCTATACTTTGAGCATTGTGGGGTCTTTCTAAGAGGTTTTTGAAGGTTCGATGCCTTGCCATCCTTGAGCCTGAACACCTTGGAGGCTTTCTTGTCGAGTCTTCTTCGAGCCAGGGTTACTCCAAGGATCCATCTATACTCTTGGTTCATTTCCTCCCTTGGGATGGAGTTCTCCTTAGCTTCCGTGGTGGGTATGGTAGAGTGGGTTTGTTTGGCTCTATTCTTGGGTCCATTAGAAAATTTTAAAAGTATTACTATTAGTCACTATGTTATCTAATCTTGATAATGTATTCAATGAAACATTTAAACCCCGCTCTTTGGAGTTAAGGAAAACCGGGAAAGAACCGGTCAAACCGAGTGAGAAAATCGAACCGGTTCCCAAACCCGTTTATTGGGGAACGAGCAAATTGGAGGAATTTCAACTCCCTTGTTACCCAAAGAGATTTATAAACATTGGGAAGAAACCTTAGAACAAAGTGGGAGAGAAAAACTAGATCGGTTCGGGTGAACCAGACCCGAACTGGATTGAACCGATTTAAAAATTGAGCTAGTTCATGAACTGGAACCAATAGAGAGGGAAAACCGGGAAATTTATGGATCCTAAGTGACCTAAGGAGTCATAAAAGTCATGAAAAAGGACTTTAAGATAAGTTGGAGATAAAAACCAAACCGGTTCAAGTGAACCGGATCCGCACCGGATTGAACCGATTTGAACCACTATTGAACCTGCTAAATACATTTTTCTAGGTGGCTTAAATAATTCAAATTTGAGATTTGAGGCCACCATTGGATAGAAAATGAATTTAGAAATTTTTATATTTGAAAAGTTTAGTTGAATCAGGGGTGAACCCGCCGATTTAAGCTTTGAACCTGATTTGGACCAGTCCGGTCCGATTCCTAATAGTGTTGTCTTCTTCCTTCAGATGATAGCAATGTTCACTCGCTAGAAAATGGAAGCAACACCGGTGAAGAAGAAATGTTTCTGTTCAGTACGTTTTAGGACATCAATGTCTGTCACAAATGTGCCAAACGGACGACCGACGAGTCCTCGAGCTCCCTATATAAAGAGTCCCTCTCCATTCATCATCTCCACACTTGAAAGCCTCACTCTCTCTTAGCTGCTTAGTTTTCTGGTGAAGCTCGAACCAAAGCTCTGATATAGGGTCATTTCTGAGCCAACAAAGGCAAGGCCAAATTTCTTAGAACCGGGGAGAAGTAAGCTACACGGTGGTAGCATCCATTTGCCCAGAGTGTCGCCGAAGAAGCGGCGGAGTGATCGAAAAGTGAAGCAGCTCCGGTGGACCAAAGATGCCCTGTTTCGGCCAAGCTGAAGTTAGCTGATTGGAGCCTTCCTCAGACCAAACCAAGCTCTCCCAACATCTCCTCAGCCCTCCCACAATCGAATTATCACTGAATGGTAAGCCAATTTGGCTCCCCTGTACAATTTCTGACAGGTGCTAGAGAGAGCCGACATAATTTTGATGACAAAATTCTAATCCAGTTCGGCATCAATTGATGTAATTCTTGATCTTAGGATAAACCTCGGGAGTAGAGATATCTACCCCTATTGGAAGCTCGGACCGCCGCACCCCCACCAGTGAGCAATTGGAGGTTTCTCTCTCTACATTTTATTTTTTGGCGAACCTCCGTTTGAGCTCGTTCTGACGTCAAAACTTACAATTCAAAGTGCTATTAAATCGTATGAGGATGTAGAAACTCAATTTTAACTTCAATTTCAACAATTAGAAGTGTTTGATTCGTCAATTTGATGAAATCGAATTCAAAAGTGTTAGGAATTTCAAATTGGGGATTTTCAAAAATTCAAATGACCAATATGCAATTTTATAAAATTGAGGGTCAATTGGGCATGATAATAATATTAGAGGGCCAAATGTGGAATTTTAGAAAATTTGGGGTAAAACTTACCATTTTTGTAAATAAAGGGTAAAATAGTAATTTTTAGAAAAATTAGGGGCCAAATTGGGAATTTGGGAAACTTGAACCTATTTTTATGAAATTGAGTAAAGTGAGGTCCCAAGAGGAATTTTAAAAGTTTCGGGACTTAATTTGGGGAAAACCGGCAATTTAAGGCCTAAAGTTAAAGGAAAAATAACTTTAGGGTCCAATTTGCAAATATTAGAAAATTGTTAATTTAGTCATTTCTAATGAATGAGGTGATCGAGCCAAATGATAATGAACCACAATGTTCATTTTGTATAGGAACATGAGACATTGGGAATGCCAGTTGAGCTTAAGCTCGCAAGGAACAAAAACTGACTAAGTGGAATTTCACTACACAATCGGGTGAGTGGAATTTTTATATCATACTAGGTTATGATGATAAGTACCACTGAAATGAAAACCCACTACTTAGTGTTATTTTAAACTTCGCAACTTATAGGAGTGGTGTGAAAATGACACGAAAAAACTACTTACTGATTGTAAGTAGATCATACCCGGTTGGTATGATGAAACTTCCTTGGAGGAAGTGGAAAACCAATTCATCGGTTATGAGCGGAGATATCCTCATACTCTGTTGGTATGATAGATAGTTGAAAATATATTTGTTGTCAGAGGTGCTCTCCCCTGACTGTGTGTCAATGCTTAAACAATTTGGGAGAGCTTATTGACAGGAGCTTGAATATCTCTTTAGGTTGGGAGCCTCAGTTTTGGAACTTGGGGGGCTATTATACCCAATTTTGAAAATCTTTAATAGTGTGCCATAGGCCAGTTGGCACGAGTAGGAGCTCATAAACAAACATGAATTATATGCCATGAAAACTTGAATAAATGAATAGTTTGGCCATGATACTAAGATAGGACCGATATACTCAGTCAACTAGCGGCAGTGCAACATGACAGGTCTCCGAACTAGTCAAGACAAACAGTTGCAGGTTGAGTTGAGGGTTAGGGCCATTGGACCAGTGGCACTACATATTATATGTCATGATGTGAAAATACTATTTGTGCATGCACTGAGTTTACGAGACCTTCAAGATGCCCAAGAGGGGTAGTGATATGTCATAGGGCCCTAGATGACCTGGTGGATATAAGGGCAATTATTTGTACCACGTGACCTTGCGAAGCTCGATATAGCTTCAAGCGCACGAGACCAGGGTGGGGACGTGATGCGATCACTGTCCTCATACGGACATAGAGAATTGTTACGGGATTGAGGGTCGGATGCCGTGAACATCCACTCATTCTTAGGGTAGAAGTGTATGTACTTCTATCTAGGTGGCTGGTAAAGTCGCTCCGACGCCACAAGTGGGTTCAGTGGACGTACTGGCCTACGATTGTGTAATTGACCTTCATGATGAATGATGTTCTTTTGAAAATTGAGATTTTAAAATGGAGAAAATTTAAAGGAAATTAAGGAGTATGGCAAACTCCAACTTGAAAATATGTTTTTTTAAAACTCCAATTTTTTTAAATACCCATTCATTGAGTTGTAGAAACTCACCCCTCTTTTCTCTCCTTTTTCAAGAAAAGGGAAAATAACAAGGAATAACACCGAGCCTTACCCTTTGTCATGTATGTTTAATTTCGCTTAAGCTTTCATTTTATTTGATATATGTCTTTCCAGGGAACAAGGTCGAAATTACACCTGGCTCCTCTCGAGTTAAAGAAGGGGGAAACTCCTCTTGAACTGGGAGAGCGGCAGGTTGTTCACAGGGATCCGACCAAACCGGGTTGGAGCGTGACAACTAGAGTGGTATCAAAGCCTAGTTCCCTTAAAACATTATCAATATTATGCCCTAGCATTAAGCCAACTCTAAACTATCATATAGGAAGGAGAGTCCCTAGGAAATTCGAGGTGAAATCCAGTCCCCCACCTATAACCTTGAAAAAGGCATCCAACCCAAGGGAGGAAGTTGTCCAAAGGTTTCTAAAGGGCGAGAAAAGGGTGCCCAAGGACATGGTTGAAGACTATCGAAAACTAGTAGGAGCCTTATTGGAACTGGAGGGCATCATATACCCTCCTCCCACACAAGAAGAACTGGCATCACCTCCTAGAAGAACAACCCCTCATCCTCCAGTCCCACAACAACTGGAAGGGAATCCAACCAAGAAGAAGGCATGTGATAATTATTGGGATGTGTATGCCACCTTCATGAAAGTCCACCAAGTACCTCCACCCACTCAACCTAGCTTCAGTCCCTCCCAATGGGTGAAGTGGACTTATGAGTGTGAGGTTGAAGTACTAAGACGGTATGGATTAGAGGCCATACATGAAAGTCGTCCTATTAGGGAGCGTGAATGTACCCCAATCAGTTCCTCAGAGCCTTCTGATCAAGAAACAAATAATTATTTTAGGGCTAACTCTAGTCCTATGACCCCAAGGGATTAGGGGGTAGAAAATTTCTGTAATAAGCCAAAGTGTGGCAGGAAAACTATTTCTTGAATGAATGAAAATAAAGTTTTATTAAACTTCCGAGTTATTTAAATTATATAAAAAAGAGTATAATAATCTAAGAAAAAGGTAGAGAATCACCTAAGGAAGAAACTAGTAAAACTCAATCCTTAAAACTTACCCTTAGAATACAATAAGGTAGGGAGATCTTAAGAAAAGGAAAAGAAGTCGGAACTAAGGGAAGCAATTGCCAAAGAGTATAGATTTATGGAGAGGAGTTAAAAAGATAGAATTAAAGAAAGAAGAGCAAGGAAAAACAAGGAGTAGAACTATTCAAAGGGGATCAAAAGAATTAAAGCTAATTGGGGAGAAAGGGAATTAAGTATGGAAGAACACCAAGAATATCAAGACCATCAAGGAAAGATGGAAAGAAATTCGAATAGAATGAAGGCTTAGGTACAACATTTACTTTTAAAGAAGTAAGATACAATTCTTTAGGAACTTCATAAGATAGGGGAACTTGTGGAAGACAGAGGTACGAACCAAAAGGAGGAAGAAAAGTTGGAATAGATGAATAATGCAAGATCTCTATGTATAAGTGAAGATTGAAAAGAGAGAGCTTTTAAAGAATAGTAAGATGATCAAACAAAAGAAACACAAAATGGAAAACACTAGGAGAAGGATGAGTGTAGGAAGTTGGGTCGAGGAAGGAGGAAACTCCGTATCAAGATGATCAGTTGAGGGAAGGTTACAAAACCGGAGTTGAAAAAAGGTCCTCAGTAAGATGAACGAATGGCTAAGTAAGTGTGTTTTTAGGTTGAACATGAACTACTACAAGAAGACCTAGAAACTCAAATAGAAACTTTAGATGGATCCGATTTAAGGGAGTAACTTATAAATGAAGTCTAATAAGAGATGGGGAGTAGTAAAAGAATACACCATAACCAAAACAAAGAAGGAATACCAATGATACGAAGATACGCAAGATTTGGACACAATAAGGATGAGAAATCCACCTCAAAAGAATAAACAAATGCTGGAGCGAGTGGAAATAAAGCAAGGTAAATGGAAGGTACTCATGGATCCAAGGAGTAAAAGTAAGCTGGTGAAGATATCAGCCAAAGACACTACAAAATTTAATGATTTCAATGATGGAACTAAAAGAAATCCTAAGAGAAAGGGAATGTGAAGCACACCAGTGAAAGAGAGCTTGGGAAGACATGGGTGCACCAATGAAGGGGAAATAGAACCATTGAAGTAAGGAAGAGAATAAGCTTCTCAAGAATAAGATACTGGAGATGAAGGAATGAAGGGGAAGAAAATTGTAAGTATTCAAGGGATAAGTCAAACCCAAGTAACGTGTAAGTAGGATGATAACATCAAAAGAGGCCATACGAATAAGAAAGAAACTAACTCATATTAAAGAATAGTGGGAGGAACATGGATGAGATTAAGTAGAAAGAGAAGAAATATTAAAGAGGAAGTACACTAGTATGAATGAGGAATGAAGTAAGAAATAAAAAATTTTAAATATGTCAGTGAGTATCAAGAAGTACAAGGATTTGAAGGTTAAATGATCGAATAAATAAGTTTAGAAAAGATGAGTAAGTATGGAAACAAACACGACTACAAGGGCATGTAAACTCAATCGACTCAAGGAAATATGACATGGGCAAGAAAAGTTCTATAAGTAAGGCACGACGAAGTTAAGCACAAAAGTGATGACCAAAGAATAAGGAAGGTATCCATGCAAGATGAAAATGTGATGATTACTAAAAATCTATGGAAGAAAATTGACCAGAACTTGTAGTTCTGAAAATTGACCAGAACTTATAGCTCGAGAATCTTTGATATGTGATGAAAGGGATGAACGAAAATAACTAAGAGGGTTGTAAGACAATAAAATAGAAATTTCATAACAATAAAAAGTTTAAGCCAACACGCAAACATTGTGAAATAAGTATTTGGGACAAAACTCCTAAAAGGAGGGGAGAGTTGTAAACCCCGCTCGTTGGAGTTAAGGAAAATCGGGTACGAACCGGTCAAACTGAGTGAGAAAACTGAACCGGTTCCTAAACCCGTTTATTGGGGAATGAGTGAATTGGAGAAAGTTAAACTCCCTTGTGACCCAAAGAGATTTATAAACCTTAGGAACCTTAGAACAAAGTGGGAGAGAAAAACAATATCGGTCCGGGTGAACCGGTCCTGAACCAGATTAAGAAACGAGCTGGTTTATGAACCAGAACTAATAGAGAGAGGGCAAACAGAGAAAATTATGGAACCTAAGTGATCTAAGAAGTCATAAAATTCATGAAAAAGGACTTTAAGATGAGTTGGATATAAAAACCAAACCAGTTCAAGTGAACCGGATCCGAACCGGAGTGAACTGATTTGGATCGATTTGAACCACTATTGAACCGGATGTTAAATTCATTTTTCTAGGTGGCTTAAATAATTCAAATTAGAGATTTGAGGCCACAATTAGATAGAAAATAAATTTAGATGAATTTTGAAATTTTTAGATTTGAAAATTTTGGTCAAAATAGGTGTGAACTGGCTGGTTTAACCTTTGAACCTAGTTCAGACCGGTCTGGTTAGGTTCGGAACAATGTCATCTTCTTCCTTTAGATGGCAGCATTGTTCACTCACCAAAAAATTAAAAAAGCATCGGTGAAGAAGAAATGTTGCCGTTAAATACATTTCAGAACATCAATGTCTATCATAAAGGTGCCAAACGGACGGTCGACGTGTCCCCAAGCTCTCTATATAAAGAGTTCCTCTGCATTCATCCTCTCCACACCTAAAAAGCTCACTCTCTCTCAGTAGCTTAGTTTTTCGGTGAAGCTCAAACTAGAGCTCCAATATAGGGTCATTTTTGAGCTAAAGAAGGCAAGGTCGGGTTCCTTAGAACTGAGGAGAAGTCAACTACATGGTGGTGACATCCAATCGTTCTAAGAGTCCCTGGAGAAGCGCCATTGTAATTGAACAGTGATGCAGCTCCGGTGGACTGGAGCTACCCTATTTCAGCTGAGCTTAAATCGGCCAATTTAAGCCCTCCACAGGCCAAACCAAGATCTTCCAACACCTCCTCAACCCTTCCATGGGCGAAATAGGACTGAAAGGCAAGCCAATTAGGCTCCCCTCTACAATTTTCGACTGATGCTAGAGAGAGAGCCGACATAATTTGAACTACTGAATTCTAATCCAATTTGACATCAATTAATGTCATTATTGATCCTAGGAGGAACATTAGGAGGAGAGATATTTACTTAGATAGAAAGCTCAGACCGTCACGCCCTCACTAGAGAGCAATCAAAGCTTTCTCTCTCTATAGTTTATTTTTCGGTGAAGCTCCGTTTGATTTTTTTTCCGACATTAAAATTTAAGAATCAAAGTGCTATGGAATTGTATGTACATGTAGAAATTCAATTTCAATAATTAAAAGTGTTTGATTGGTCAATTTGATGAAATCAAATTCGACTATGTAAGAGAGTTGAAATTAGGGGACATTTTGGGAAAATTGGGGATTTTTGAAAATTTGAAGGACAAAAATGAAATTTTATAAAATTGAGGGTCAATTGGGCATTATAAGAATATTAGAGGGACAATTGAGCAATTTTAGAATTTTTGGGGCAAAATTTTTATTTTTTGTAAAGAAAGGGCAAAATGGTATTTTTTGAAAATTTGGGGGCAAAATCGGGAATTTTGGACACTTGAGCCCCATTTTATGAAATAGAGTAAATTGAGATTTAAAGAGAAATTTTAAAATTTTCGGGACTCAATTTGAGGAAAAATGGGCTTAGGGACTTAAAGTTAAAAAATAATAACTTTAGGGACCTAAATGCAAATAAAAGAAAGGTTGGTTTTTCCCATTCAATTGGAATGAATGAGGGCTATTAAGCCAAAAAATAATGAACAACCATGTTCATTTTGTATAGGAAAAACAAGGCATCGGGAACGCCAGCTAAAGTTAAGCTTACTTGGGAAGAAAATTGACTAAGTGGAATTTCACTGCACGATCGGGTGAGTGGAATTTTATATCATACCCGGTTGGGATGATAAGTACCTCAAAATGAAAACCCACTACTTTGTGGTATTTTAAACACCACAAATTAGAGGAGTGATGTGAAAATGACGTGGAAAAACTACTTATGAATTGTAAGTAGATCATACCTGGTGGTATAATGAAACTTCCTCGAAGGAAGTGGAAAACCCATTTATCGGTTATGAGCGGAGATGTCATTATATTCGATTGGTATGATGGATAGTTGAAAACATATTTTGTTAGAAGTTCTCTCCCCTAACTATGTGCAAATACTCAAAAGATTTGTGAGACCTTTTTTACGAGAGCTCGAATAGATCTGATAGGTCGGGGGCCTCAGTTTTGGAACTTGGGTCTAATAGCCCAGTTTTGAAAATCTCAAACAGTGGGCCATACGCTAGTTGGCACTAGTAGAAGCTCGTAAAAGAAATGAGAAATGTGCCATAAAACATTAAATAAATTAATTGTTTGGCCATGTTACCAAGACAGGACCGACATACTCAGTCAACTAGCGGTAGTGCCACATGACCGGTCTTCGGACTATTCAAGACAAACAGCTGCAGGTTGAGTTGAAGGTCGGGGCCGTTGGACCAGTGACACTACAGATTATATGGCATGATGTGAAAATATTAATTGTGCATAAACTATATTTACAGGACCTTCAAGACGCCCAAGAGGGGTAGTGTTGTGTCCTAGGGCCATGGACGACCTGGTGAGTATAAGGGCAGTTTGTCAGACTAGGTGACCTTATGAAGCTCGAAGTAGCTTCAAGCACAAGACCAGGGTAGGGATGGGATGAGGTCCCAGTTCTCATATGGACACGAATAATTTTTATGGGATTAAGGGTCGGATATCGTGAACATCCACTCATTCTCAAGGTACAAGTGGACATACATCTATCTAGGTGGCCGGTAAAGTCGCTCCAACGCCACAAGTGGGTTTAGTGGATGTACTGGCCTGTGAATGTGTGTTTGACCTTCATGATGAAGGATGTGTGTTGGGTAATGACACACCATGATTAATAATAAATGGTGATAAAAACCAAAAATTTGAAATGAAAGGATTTTTGTAAGAATATAAGGAGTTTGGCACACTACAATATAAATCTTTTTCTAAAAATTTAAATTTCGAAAAACCCATTCATTGAGTTGTAGAAACTCACCAATCTTTTCTATCCCTTTCTCAGGTAAAGAGAAAATGACTAGGAATAACATCGAGCCTTACCCTATGTCAGGTATTCTTAATTTCCCTTAAGCTTGCATTTTATTTGATATATGTCTTTCTAGGGAATAAGGTTGAAAATATGCCTAGCACATCTTGAGTTAAAGATGGAATAAACTCCTCTTGAATTGAGAGAGCGGCTGATTGTTCACGGAGATCCAACCAAACTGGGTTGGGGCATGACAACTAGAGTGGTATCAGAGCCTAGTTCCCTTGAAACATTATCAATATTATGCCCTTACAATAACCCAACTCTAAACTATCATGTAGGAAGGAGAGTCCCTAGGAAATTCACGGTGAAATCTAGTCCTCCACTTATAACTATGACAAAGACATCCAACCCAAGAGAGGAAGCCGTCCAAAGGTTTTTAAGGGGAGAGAAAAGGGTGCCCAAGGACATGGTGGAAGACTACAAGAAACTAGTTGGAGCCTTACTAGAACCATCATATACCCTCCTTCCAGACAAGAGGAACCATCATCACATCTTAGAAGTCTGGGATAACTATTGGCATGCATATAGTAAACCCCGCTCCTTGGAGTTAAGGAAAACCAAGAAAAGAACCGGTCTTACTAAGTGAGAAAATCGAACCAGTTCATAAGCCCATTATTTGGGAACAGGCAAGTTGGAGGAATTTTAACTCCTAAGTGACCCAAAGAGGTTCCTAAACCTTGGAAAGGATCTGTAGGACAAATTGAGATAGAGAAACCAAACCGATTTGGGTGAACTGTACCAAAACTAAATTGAACTGTCTTAAGAAACCAAGCCAGTTTATGAACCGAAGCCCATAGAGAGAGGGCAAAACAGGAAATTTAGGGACCCCAAATGACCTAAGGTGTCATAAAAGTCATGAAAAAGAACTTTAGGATGACATGGAGATGAAAACCAAACCAGTTGAGGTGAAGTGGATCTGAACCAGATTGAACCAATTTAGACCGGTTCGAACTACTATTGAACCAAATGCTAAATTCATTTTTTCTAGGTGGCTTAAAGAATTCAAATTTGAGGTTTGAGGCCACTAGGCCGGTCTGTCAACCTGGCCCTGACGCACTGCCACAAGTCCATCGAGTATGTCGAACATATCTTGGTACCATGGTGAAACCACACATTCCATTCATTTAGAAATTTCAAGCCATAAATATCACATGTTTGTTTCCTACTCATGCCAACTGGCCTTGGGCCCACTGTACGTGATTTTCCAAAACCGGGCATTTTAGCCTTCATGTTCCAAAACCGAGGCCTCAGGCCTATCTAAGTTATTCTAGCTCTCGTTAAGAAGGTCTCCAAAAAATTTTAAGCATTGGCATATAGTCAAAATATAACACTTCTGACAAAATAATTTTTCCATTCATCACACCAACCGAGTGTGATGACATCTCCGCTTACAACCGGAAAGCGGGTTTTCTCCTTCCTTCTAGGAAGTCCATCATACCAACAGGGTATGTTCTCTCTACTTACAATCGGTAATTAGTTTTTTCACATAGTTCTCACATCACTCCAACCGGGTGTGATGTTAAAATCCCACATAGAAGTGGTTTTTTTTCATTTCTGAAGTGCTTATTATCCCAACCGAGTATGATGTAAATAAACCCACTAACCCGATAACTGAAGTGTACCTTCTTCAGTTGGTTTCTATGTCCACGCTAGCTTGTCCTTGCCAGTGTTCTGGTCCCTCATGTTCCTACATGATTTGGACATCCTTTTCTATTAATATTTGGCATGACAACCTTCGTTCCTCACGTATGAACGACTAATCTATTAAAATTTTTATTTAATTGCACTTAAGTCCCTAAAGTTCATTTTTTCTTGACTTTGGGTCCCTAATGTTACCGTTTCCCTAATTGAGTCTCGAAACTTCCCAAAATTCACTTTGGGTTCTCAATTTACTCATAATTGTTTAAGGTGCTCAAGTTTTCCAAATTCCCAATTTGGTCCCCAACTTTTAAAAAATTACCATTTTCCCCTTACTTTACAAAAAATGGGAATTTGACCCCAATTATTTTCAAAAATTAATTAATTGGTCCTCCAACATCCTTTTCATTGCCAATTGGCCCTCAATTTTTGGGAAAATATAATTTGGTCCCTAAATTTTATAAAATTCCTAAAATTATCCCCAATTTCCTCCTTTCAAACTGACCGAATTTGATTTCATCAAATTGACAATTCAATCGATGTTAATTGCTCCAATAGAAGGTATGGATCATTTCCTACACTTCCATATGATTCAATTGAGCTTTGAACTATGTCATTTGGGTTTGAATTGAGCTCAAATGGAGATTTGCCGTAAAACTTAACATAGAGAGAGAAAGCTTCGAAAGCTTACAGTTGGAGCTACGGTGGTCTGATCTCTCTATCTGGGATGATAGCTCTCTTCAAGAATTCCTACAATTGACCTTGAATCGAGGGAGTATTTCGTTAGTAAAATTTTGTAGTTTCTCTCTCTAACTCTAACCTGTATGACTGAGGAGGGTCTAATTGGCTTACTTTTCAGCTCAGTTGAGGTCTTCTAAGGGCTATGGGGATGTTGGGAGAGCTTGGTTAGGCTTGAGAAGGGCTGAATTCGACCAATTTCTGCTTAGCTGAAATAGGGCAGCTTAGGTCCGCTGGAGCTGTTTCACTATTTGATTCTATCAGCGCTTCCTGAGCAGTCCTTTTATCGAACGGAGGTTACTATTAGATAGCTTATTTCCCCCAAAGTCTAAAAACTCAACCTTGCCTTCTAAGGTTGAGAAAAATTTCCAAGTTGGAGCTATGGTTCAAGCTTCACCAAATATTGGAGTAGATGAGATAGAATGGAGTTTCTAGGTGTGAGGAGAATGAATGGAGAGGTGGTCTTTATATAGGCAGCTCGTGCACTCTCTAGCCATCCGTTGGGCACCTTTATGGTACTCATTCATGACCTGAAATACCTTGAATGGAGGCGATTCAACTTTGCCGACACTTCCCATTCTTCCGGCGAGTGAACAGTGCTGTCATCTGAAGGAAGAAGACGACACTGTTTCGAATCGGACAGGACCAGGTTCAATGCTTAAACCGGCCAGTTCAGGATCGATTTGACCGAGTTTTCAAAATTAAAAAATTCAAAATTTATCTAAATTCACTCTCTATTCCATGGTGGATAAAATTCTCCAATTTGAATATTTTAAGCCACCTAAAAAAATAAATTTAGAAATCAATACAATGATGGTTCAAACCGGTTCCAGTCCGGTTCACTTGAACCGGTGTGGTTTCCTTTTCCAATTTGTCCCAAAGTCTTTTTCCATGACTTTTATGACTCTTTAGGTCACTCGGGATTTGTAAATTTCCCATTTTACCCATTCTCTAATGGTTAAGGTTCGTGAAACGACGCAGTTTTCTCTTTAGAAATGACTAGTTCTATTCCCGGTTATTTTTATTATAAAAGGACGGGGTTTACATGAGAGTTGTGAAACTTGTCCTCTTAGACCAAAGAAATTGGGAAAATGACCGGTGACTGACATAAGAAAAATTGTACCATTTTATGAACCAATAAATGATAAAGAAGTGGCTAAAGGGGGAAATTTAAAAATACCAAGTGACCAAAATTTCATAAAAATCATGGGGAATAACCATGAGCCGAATTGGATAAGAAAATCAAACCGGTTCAAAATGAACCGGACCTAAACCAAATTGAACCAGGTTGAAACATAATGAACCGATCCACTAATTCATTTTTCTAAATGGCTTAAAAAGGTTAATTTGGAAAATTGAAGCCCCCATTGAATAGAAAATGATTTTAGATTCATTTAGAAATTTTTAATTTTTAAAGAACCATTCGGGCCTGAACTAATCAATTTTTATTTTCAAGTCACCGGACTGGACCTGTCAATGGACCGTTGATCGATTAGCGCCTAGTCAGCACGCGCACAACATGTGGCAAAGAGTGCTTTATCAACCGATCAATGGTAAGTAAGTGCCCGATTAACAGCCACGTAGACATGACCAACTATTGAGAGTCTACCACAAATCCTATCAACCAGTCAATTGCTGATGTGGCTATTGAGTAGGATGACCATGTTAGTCGGACTGAACAATCATGTGCTACCACATGGCCGGCCTGCACATGCGAACAATGCCATCTTCATCCTTCATCCTATGACAATATTCATCGAGGAAAGATTTTCTTTCCTTTTCCAGCGAAGAAAAATTTGCTCTGATTTGGGCAATTTCCGATCATGATGAGTGGACCAGTATGGAAATTGGTAGGGCAGAGTGTCCCTGAGCTCCCTATATAAAGAGCCCCCTCCATTCATCCTCCACACAACTCAATTCTCCTCTCCCTCTAAAGTGCTTAGTTTTCCAATGAAGCTCAAACCAAAGCACTTCCTCTAGCCTTAGAAGACAAATCTCGATCCTACAGACTCGGAGGAAGTCAACTACCTAATGCCTACCTCCAACCGACCCGAGTATCGTCGTAGAAGCACCGACAAGCTCGAATAGTGAAGGAACTCCATTTGACTAGAGCTGCTTTGTTTTGGTCGATAGGAATTCGACCAATTCAGACTTCCTACGGCTGAAATGACTCCTTCCACAGTCTCCACGACCTCTCCAAAGGCAAAAGGTAAGCCAATTCGGCCCTCCTTCATCACTCACTTTTGTTCTTGAGAGAGAAAGTGATAGAATTCATTAATCAAATTCCCGTTAATCCTAACTGTAATTGTCTTGATTATTAATCCTAAGATGACCCTGAGGACAAGAGCTATCACCCCTAATCAAGAACTCGGATAGTTGCACATCCGATGGTAAGCTTTCGAAGTTTTTCTGACCCAAATCCTACAATTCAAAGTGCAATTGGATTGTATGGAAGTATAGAAACTGATTCCAGACATCAATTTGAGAAAATAACCCCATTTGAATATCCAATTTGAAAAAATCAAATTCGATCAATATATAGGGGTGAAAATTGGGAAAATAATTAGAGGAAATTTGGGGATTTCGAAAGATTGAGGGACCTCCATGCAATTTCTCAACATTGAAGGTCAATTTGCAATGAGAAAGATGATGGAGGACCAATTGGTTAGTTTTTGAAAGAATTGGGGCCAATTGGCTATTTTTGGAAAGTTAGGGGCAAAATGGTAATTTTAGAAAATTTGGGGACCTATTTGGAAATTAGGAAAATTTGAGCCCCATTTTACAATATTAAGTAAACTAAGCACCCAAGCAGGACATTGGAAGTCCTTGGGAACCGATTGGGGTCCAAAGTGCAATAATAAAAAATTTGGGCCTAACTGCCAATACCCGGAAAACTAGAAGGCTTTCACGCTAAACCTAGCTTATAAGGATGCCAATTGGACGAGCTAAAAATGGCCAATTCGAGCCCTTCTCAGGCTAAATCAAGCCCTTCCAACACTTACACAACCCTCTTACAGCTGAATTAGAGTGGAAAGGTAAGCCAATTTGGCTCCCCTCTATAAATTTCAATTGGTGCTAGAGAGAGAACCGACAAATTTTTATTGACTAAATTCTCCCTCAATTCGACATGAATTGTGGTGATTCTTGATCCTAGGAGAAACCTCAGAACAAGAGCTATCCACCCAGAATGAAGCTTTCTCTCTCTAAGCTCAATTTTCTGGTAAAGCTCCGTTTGAGCTCGTTACGACGTCAAATTGTGCAATTCAAAGTTTAATTGAATTGTATGGAAGTGTAGGAACATAAATCTAACTTCAATTTCAACAATTAACTTCGATTGATTGGCCAATTTGATAAAATCAAATTCGGTCAGGTTGGAAGGTTGAAATTGGGGAAATTTTGGGGATTTCAAAAATTCGAGTGACTAAAGTGTAATTTCCTAAAATCGAGGGCCAATTGGGCATGAAAAAGATGTTGGAGGACCAATTGGTCAATTTTTGAAATTTTTGGGGTCAATTTTATCATTTTTATAAAGTAGGGGAAAAATGGTAATTTTGGAAAAGTTGGGGACCAAATTAGGAATTTGGGAAACTTGAACCCTTTTTTTGTAATTTTGAATAAATTGAGGCTCCAAAGTAAATATTTGAAGTTCTAAGACTTAATTTGTGGGAAAATTGGCATTAGGGACCTAAAGTTAAAGAAAAAGAACTTTAGGGACCTAATTGTAATTAATTGAAAATTTTGGACATTTTACTCATTCATGAGGAATGAGGGCTATTAGGCCAAATGTTAATGAACAAGGATATTCATATCGTGTAGGAACCGAAGGATCGGGAACACCAGCGAGGATAAGCTCGGGTGAAGGCAAAAAGCCATTTAGGGAGATCGTCGCGTTATCGGGTGAGTGAGATTTTTATATCATACCCGGTTGAGATGATAAGCACCTCGAAATTGAAAACCCACTACTAAGTGGAATTTTAACCATCACAACTAAATGGAGTGAAGTGGAAATTACGTAGAAAAATTACTTACCATTTGTATGTAAATCATACCCGTTTGGTATAAAGAACAACCTAGTAGGAAGTACAAAGCCCACCTAT
The DNA here is from genome assembly GCA_030064425.1 of Trapa bicornis. Lineage (NCBI taxonomy): Eukaryota > Viridiplantae > Streptophyta > Magnoliopsida > Myrtales > Lythraceae > Trapa > Trapa bicornis. The sequence goes on from CM057749.1 coordinate 3,687,806, forward strand.
CTATTATAAGCGGAGATGTCCTCACACCCGGAAGGTGTGATGGACAGATGAAAATATTATTTTATCGGAAGAGCTCTCCCTTTACTGTGTGCCACTATCTAAACTTTTTGGGAGACCTTCTTGATGGGAGCTCAAATAGCTCTGATAGGCCAGAGGCCTGGGTTTTGGAACTTGAGGGCTAATATGCCCGATTTTAAAAATCTCATTTTTGTGGGACCAAGGCCAGTTGGCACGAGTAGGATGCTCGTAAACAAACATGAGTTTAAGCCATGAAAACTTTAAATGAATGATATGTTTGGCCATGGTACCAAGACAGGACCGACATATTCGGTGGACATGCGAGACAAATAGCTGTAAGTCGAGTTGAGGGTCGAGGCCGTTGAACTAGTGGCACCAAAGATTAAATGTCTTATGTGGAAAACTATTATTTTGTGCATGCACTGAGGTTCAGGACCTTCAAAATGCCCAATAAGGGTAGTAATGCATCCTAGGGGCTACTGGACGACTTGTTGGAGATAAGGGAAAATTGTCGTGCCAGCATTTAGGGAAGCTCGACGTAGCTTCAAGCACATGAGACCGGGGTGGGGTCGGGATGAGATTTATGTCCTCATAAGGACAGAGTTTTTTGTACTAGATTAAGGGTTGGATGTTGCATACATCCACTCATTCTTAAGGTAGAAGTGGACGTGCTTCTATCTAGGTGGTTGATAAAGTCGCTCCGACGCCACAAGTGGGTGCAGTGGATGTACTGCCTTGCGAATGTATGTTCCCTTCATGATGAAGGGCATGTGTTAATTGGTAAACACAACGTTGTGATGAGAAATGACTATAAAAAAAATGAGAGTTTGAGGATGAGATGTTTTAAAAGAAAATAAGGAGTCTGGCACACTCCAATTGAAACTATTTTTCTGAAAGTCAAGCTTTAAACAGCCATTCACTGAGCCATTGAACTCACCCCCTCCCTTATATCCCATTTCAAGTAACTAAGGGAAATCTACCCAAGGACCTTCCATTAGTCAAACCTACAAGACAGGTATGTAAATTTTAAAATTTTATGCAATTTTGATTAATGTTATTCCAAGAATGGTACAAGTTTAATGGACGACTTACTCCTCTCGGGTAAAAGAATGGGAAAACCCTTAATAAACCAGGAGAGTGGTGGGTTGCTCACAAGGATCCAATCAAATTGGGTCGGGTGTGACATTAGGTATGTTTCACAAACAACACACACCCTTCATCAGGAAGGGTACACACATTCATGAGATGTAGTTACGCCGACTACATCCACTAATGGATCGTAGCGTCTTTCTCATCCACCTTGATAGAAGTCCCTGACTTTTACCTGGAGTCTGAGTGAACATCTCAGATGTTCAATCCTCAGTCCCAAGAATACTTCGTGTTCATATGAGGAGTGAGATCTCATCCCGTCCTGATCCCAGTCTCATGTAGAAGAAGCTATGTCGAGCTTTCTGATTGTTGGCATGACAAACTACCCAAATCTCCACCATGTCATCCAGTAGCCCTTATGACACATCCTACCTCTACTAGGCATCTTGATGGTCTTATACCTTAAGTACATGCACAAATAATAGTTTTTCCACAAAGCCATCTATCTTTGGTGCCACTAGTCAAATGGCCCCAACCCTCAACTCAACCTGCAACTGTTTCTCTAGGCCAGTCCGTAGACCTAGCCTTTGCGTATAGCCGCTAGTCCATCGAGTATGTCGGTCAAGTTTTGGTATCATGGCGAAATCACATAATCCATTCATTAAGATTTTTCATGGCTTAAATATCTCATGTTTGTTAATGAGCTCTTGCTCGTGCCAATTGGACTAACACCCATTGTACGTGATTTTCCAAAATCGTGCATTTAGCCCCACAAGTTCCAAAATTGAGGCCTCTGGCCTATCTGAGCTGTTATAGCTCTCGTCAAGGTCTCCCAAAAATTTTAAGCATTAGTACACAGTCAAGGGAGAACACTTTTGACAACATCATCTTTCAATTCATTACACCAACCGGGTGTGATGATGTAACACCCCCAACCCAGTTTGGTCGGATCCCCATGATCAACCTACCACTCTCCCGGTTTATTAAAGGATTTCCCCTTATTGTAAACCGTAAAGAGTAAGGCGTCCTTTAACTTGCACCTTTTCCTAGAATAGCATAATCAAAACTGCATGAAATTTAAAACTTTACATACATGTCTTACAGGCATCTTAGTTGACGGTCTTTAAGTGGAGGCTTTCCGGGATTTCCTAAAAGGGATATAAGGGAGGGGTGAGTACGACTACTTAGTGAATGGGTTTTTAAAAGCTTTTGACTTTTAAGAAAAATATTTATATGGAGTGTGCCAGACTCCTTTGTTTTAAAAAATCCCTTCATTTAAAAATTTGGGTTTTCCCATTATTTCTTATTTACCACGGTGTGTCATCACCCAACACACATCCTTTATCATGAAGGTTATACACATTCGCAAGTCAGTATCACTACTGGACCCGCTAGTGGCTTCGGAGTGACTTTTCCAGCCACCCGGATAGAAGTACGACCACTTCTACCATGGGAATGAGTGGATGTACGTGACATCCGACCCACAATCCCGAAATCACTTCTTTGTGTCCGTATGAGGACAGAGACCTCAACATGTCCCCACCCCGGTCTCATGCACTTGGTGCCACTCCAGATTTTGCACAGACACCTGGAACGACGAACTGCCCTTATAGCCACCAGGTCATCCAGTGCCCTTAGGATGCATCACTACCCCTCATGGGCATCTTGATGATCCCGTACTCATAGTGCATGCACAAACAATGTTTTCTTATATTGCCATGTAATCTGTGGTGCCACTAGTCCAATGGCCCCGACTCTCAACTTGTAAACCCCACACATTTGAGTTAAGGAAAATCGGGAAAAGAACCGGTCAAACCGAATAAGAAAACCAAGCCAGTTTACATTTGGGAATAAGCAATATGGAAATTTACAACTTTCGGGTGATCCAAATGGTTCATTAAACCTTGGAAAAGAAACTTAAGACAAACTAGAAAATAAAAATCAAATTGGTTCAGGTGAACTAGATTCCATAAGAAGTTCAAAGTTAAGCCATAAATTAATATTTATTTAATTATTGGAATTAATACAAATAATTTAATTCTAAAATTAAATTATTAGAATTAATACTGAAATTAAATTATTGAAATTAATACCAATAATTTATGGCAATATTAATACTAGTAATAAATCTCGCCCATTTAATACACGGGTTTTACGCCTATATAAAGAGGTCATCCCCATTTCATTCTCCTCACACCTTAACATTTCTCTCTCTCTCTACTGCTCCATTTCCCGGTAAAACTTGAACTAGAGCTTCGACTTGAACAAAGGTCGGGCTCTTTAGAACCGGGGAGAAGACATCTATCTGATAGCAAACTCTAGTCAATCCGAGAATCATTGGAAAAGCGCCGACATGATGGAATAGTGAAGCAACTCCGACGGACCGAAGCAGTCCTATATTGGCCAAGCTGAAATCGGCCATTTCAAGCCCTCCTCAGGCCAAACCAAGCCCTCTCAACACTTCCTCAGCCTTTCCACGGCCGAATTAGGACCGAAAGGTAAGCCAATTCGGCTCCCCTTTACAATTTTCGATCAGTGCTAGAGAGAGAGTCGACCGAATTTCAATGACGAAATTCTAATCCAAATCTGCATTAATTGATGCAATTCTTAATTCTAGGATGAACCTCAAGACGAGACCTATCTGCCCAGATCGAAAGCTCGGACTGTCGTGCCTTCACCGGTGAGTAATCGAAGCTTTCTCTCTCTACATTTTGTTTTTCGGCAAAGCTCCGTTTGAGCTCGTTCTGGCAATAAAATCTGCAATTCAAAGTTTTTTAGAATCGTATGAACATGCAGGAACTTAATTTCAACTCCAATTTCAATAATTAGAAGTGTTTGATCGATCAATTTGATGAAATCAAATTTGGTAGTGTTGAAGAGTTGAAATTGGGGGGAAATTTTGGGGATTTTCGAAATTCAAAGGGCCAAAATACAATTTTATGAAATTGGGGGTCAATTGGGCATGAAAATAATGTTGGAGGACCAATTGAGGAATTTTGGAATTTTTAGGGCAAAACTTACCATTTTTGTAACAAAAGGGCAAAATGGTAATTTTGGAAAAATTGGGGGACCAAACTAGAAAATTGGGAAATTAAACCCCTTTTTGGTGAAATTGAATAAACTGAGGTCCCAGAATAAATTTTAAAAGTTACGAGACTACATTTGAGGAAAAACCAACATTATGGACTTAAAGTTAAAGAGAAATAACTTTAGGGACCTAATTGCAAATAACTAAAAGTTTAGGTTTTCTCATTCATTGGAAATGAATGAAGGCTGTTATGCCGAGTAATAATGAACAAGGTTGTTCATATCGTGTAGGAACACAAAGTATCGGGAACGCCGGCAAGGACAAGCTCACGTGAATACCACAAACCGGTCTAGTGGAATTCACGGCATTAACGGGTGAGTGGGTTTATTAACATAATACCCAGATGGGATGATGAGCATAACTTAAATTTTAAAAACCACTTACCGGTTGTGAGTGGGATTATATATCATACCCAGTTGGGGATGATAAGTGCCTCGGTATAAAAACACACTATTTAGTGGTATTTTAATCATCACTACTTAGAGAAAGTGATGTGAAAGTTATGCAGAAAAACTACTCACGGGTTGTAAGTAGATCATACCCGGTTGGTATGATGAGACTTCCTTGAAGGAAGTTGAAAACCCGTTCATCGGTTATGAACAGAGATGTCCTTATACCGGTCGGTATGATGGACAGTAAAACCCTATTTTTGTCGGAAGTGCTCTCCCCTGACTGTGTGCCAATGCTTAAACAATTTGGGAGACCTTCTCGACGGGAGCTCGAATAGCTCTGATAGGCCAGGGGCCTCGGTTTTGGAACTTGGAAGCTAAATGCCCGATTTTGAAAATCTCATACAGTGGGCCCAAGGCCAGTTGGCACGAGCAGGAGCTCATAAACAAACATGATATATGTGCCATAAAACTTAATAAGTGAATTGTTTGGCCATGGTACCAAGATAGGACCGACATGCTCAATCAACTAGCGGCAATGCGACATGACAGGTCGACAGACTAGTCAAGACAAACAGTTGCGGGTTGAGTTGAGAGTCGAGGCCGTTGGACTAGTGGCACCACAGATTACATGGCAATATAAGAAAACATTGTTTGTGCATGCACTGTGAGTACGGGATCATCAAGACGCCCATGAGGGGTAGTGATGTGTCCTAAGGGCACTGGACGACCTGGTGGCTATAAGGGCAGTTCGTCGTTCCAGGTGTCTGTGCGAAATCTGAAGTAGCACCAAGCGCATGAGACTGGGGTGGGGACAGGATGAGGTCTCTGTCCTCATATGGACACGAAGAAGTGATTTCGGAATTGTGGGTCGGATGTCACGTACATCCACTCATTCCCAGGGTAGAAGTGGTCGTACTTCTATCCTGGTGGCAGGAAAAGTCGCTCCGAAGCCACTAGCGGGTTCAGTAGTGATACTAACTTGCGAATGTGTGTAACCTTCATGATGAAGGATGTGTGTTGGGTGATGACACATTAGTAACTAAGAAATAATGGAAAAACCGAAATTTTTAAATGAAGGGATTTTTTTGAAAGAAAGGAGTCTGGCACACTCCATATAAATATTTTTCTTAAAAGTTAAAAGTAGACCTTTGAAAACCCATTCACTGAGTAGTCGTACTCACCCCCTCCCTTATATCCCTTTTAGGAAATCCTGGAAAGCCTACCTTGAAAGACCATCAACTAAGATGCCTGTAAGACAGGTATGTAAAGTTTAAAATTTCATGCAATTTTGATTATGCTATTCCAGAAAATAGTGCAGGTTTAAAGGACGCCTTACTCTCTACGGATTATAATATGGGGAAACCCTTTAATAAACCGGGAGAGTGGCAGGTTGTTCACGGGGATCCGACCAAACCGGGTTGGGGCGTGACACAACTCAACTCGCAGCTGTTTGTCTTGACTAGTCCGTCGACCTGTCATGTCACACTACTGCTAGTTGACTGAGCATGTCGGTCCTATCTTGGTACCATGGCCAAACAATTCACTTATTAAGTTTTATGGCACATATATCATGTTCGTTTATGAGCTCCTGCTTGTGCCAACTAGCCTTGGGCCCACTGTATGAGATTTTCAAAATCAGGCATTTAGACCCCAAGTTCCAAAATCGAGGCCCCCGGCCTATCAGAGCTATTCGAGCTCCCGTCGAGAAAGTCTCCCAAATTGTTTAAGTATTGGCACACAGTCAGGGGAGAGCACTTCTGACAAAACATATGTTTTCTCTATCCATTATACCACCCGGGTATAAGGACACCTCCGTTCATAACCGATGAACGGGTTTTCAACTTCCTTCGAGGAAGTTTTATCATACCAACTGGGCATGATCTACTTACAACCGGTAAGTAGTTTTTCCGCATGATTTTCACATCACTTCCTCTAAGTAGTGATGTTTAAAATACCACTTAATAGTGGGTTTTCATATTGAGGTACTTATCATTGCCCAACCGGGTATGATATAAAATTTTCACTCACAACTAGTAAGTGGTTTTTAATTTTAAGTTGTGATCATCATCCCAATCGGGTATGATGTTAGTAAACCCACTCACAACCGATAAGTACTTTTTAACTTTAAGTTGTGCTCATCATCCCAACCGGGTATGATGTTAGTAAACCCACTCACCCCGTGAATTTCACTAGACCGATTCTTGGTATTAACGCGAGCTTGTCCTTGCTGGCGTTCCCGGTACTTCATGTTCCTACACGATATGAATATCTTGGTTCATTATCCTTCGGCCTAATCGCCTTCATTCATTCTAAATGAATGAGAAAGTCAAACTTTCATTTATTTGCAATTAGGTCCCTAAAGTTATTTCTCTTTAACTTTAGGTCCCAAATGCCGGTTTTTCTTCAAATTGAGTCCCAAAACTTTTAAAATTGATCATAGGACCTCAATTTATTCCATTTCACAAAAAGGGGTTTAATTTCCCAAATTTCCAATTTGGTCCCCCAACTTTTCCAAAATTACCATTTTACCCTTCCTTTACAAAAATAGTAAATTTCGCCCCAAAAATTTCAAAATACCTCAATTGGTCCTCCAACATTATTTTCATGCCCAATTGACCCTCAATTTCATAAAATTTCATTTTGGTCCTTTGAATTTTGAAAATCCCCAATTTTCCCCCAATTGGCTTCTTAACACAGTCGAATTTGATTTCATCAAATTGACCCATCATACGTTTCCAATTGTTGAAATTGAAGTTGAAATTGAGTTTCTACATATTCATACGATTCTTCATAAATATGAATCGCAAGTTTTAATGTCGGGATGAGCTGAAACTGAGCTTCGTCGGAAAATGAACTATAGTGAGAAAGGTTCGATTACTCACCGGTGAAGGCACGGCGGTTCGAGCTTTCGATTTGGGCAAATAGCTCTCATCCTGAGGTTCATCCTAAAATCAAGAATCACATCAATTGATGCGGAATTGAATTAGAATTTCGTCATTAAAATTCGGTCAACTCTCTCTCTAGCACCGATCGAAAATTGAATTAGTTTTTTCGCATGATTTTCACATCACTTCCTCTATGTAGTGATGTTTAAAATACCACTTAATAGTGGGTTTTCATACTGACGTACTTGTCATTGCCCAACCGGGTATGATATAAAATTTCCACTCACAACTGGTAAGTGGTTTTTAATTTTATGTTGTGCTCATCATCCCAACCGGGTATGATGTTAGTAAACCCACTCACAACCGTAAGTGCTTTTTAACTTTAAGTTGTGCTCATCATCCCAACCGGGTATGATGTTAGTAAACTCACTCACCCGTTAATGCCGTGAATTCCACTAGACCGATTCTTGGTATTCACGCGAACTTGTCCTTGTTGGCGTTCCCGGTACTTCGTATTCCTACACGATATGAACATCTTGGTTCATTATCTTTCGGCCTAATCACCTTCATTCATTCCAAATGAATGAGAAAGTCATACTTTCATTTATTTGCAATTAGGTCCCTAAAGTTATTTCTCTTTAACTTTAAGTCCCAAATGCCGGTTTTTCCTCAAATTGAGTCCCAAAACTTTTAAAATTTATCATAGGACCTCAATTTATTCCATTTCACAAAAAGGGGTTTAATTTCCCAAATTTCCAATTTGGTCCCCCAACTTTTCCAAAATTACCATTTTGCCCTTCCTTTACAAAAATGGTAAATTTTGCCCCAAAATTTTCAAAATACTTCAATTGGCCCTCCAACATTATTTTCATTTCCAATTGGCCCTCAATTTCATAAAATTTCATTTTGGTCCTTTGAATTTTGAAAATCCCCAATTTTCCCCCAATTGGCTTCTTAACACAGTCGAATTTGATTTCATCAAATTGACCCATCATACGTTTCCAATTGTTGAAATTGAAGTTGAAATTGAGTTTCTACATATTCATACGATTCTTCAGAAATGTGAATCGCAAATGCCAGGACGAGCTGAAACGGAGCTTCACCGGAAAATGAACTATAGTGTGAAAGCTTCGATTACTCACCGGTGAAGGCACGACGGTTCGAGCTTTCGATCTGGACAGATAGCTCTAATCCTGAGGTTCATCCTAGAATCAAGAATCACATCAATTGATGTGGAATTGAATTAGAATTTCGTCATTGAAATTCGTTCGACTCTCTTTCTAGCACCGATCGAAAATTGTAAAGGGGAGCCGAATTGGCTTAACTTTCAGTCCTAATTCGGCCGTGCAAAGGCTGAGGAATGTTGGGAGGGCTTGGTTTAGCCTGAGGAGGACTTGAAATGGTCAATTTCAGCTTGGCCGAAATAGGGCAGCTTCGGTCCGCTGGAGCTATTTCTCCAACGATTCTTGGATTGACTAGAGTTTGCTATCAGATAACTGTCTTCTCCCCGGTTCTAAAGAGCCCGACCTTTGTTCAAGTCGAAGCTCTAGTTTGAGCTTCACCGGGAAATGGAGCAGTATAGAGAGAGAGAGAAGTGTTCATGTGTGAGGAGAATGAATGGGGATAACCTCTTTATATAGGTGTAAATGGGAGAGATTTATTACTATTATTAATATTGCCATAAATTATTGGTATTAATTTTAATAATTTAATTTTATTATTAAATTATTTGTATTAATTCTAATAATTTAATTTTAGTATTAAATTATTTGTATTAATTCCAATAATTTAATTTTGGTATTAAATTATTTGTATTAATTCCAATAATTTAATTTGGGTATTAAATTATTGGTATTAATTTTAATAATTAAATATATATTAATTTATGACTATTTATGATAAGAAAATTCATACTTTAAAGTTCTTATGGAATCTAGTTCACCTGAACTAATTTGGTTTTTATTTTCTAATTTGTGTTAAGTTTATTTTCCAAGGTTTAATGAACACTTTGAATCAACTGTAAGTTGTAAATTTCTATATTGCTTGTTCCCAAATGTAAATCGGCTCGGTTTTCTTATTCAGTTTGACCGGTTCTTTTCCCGATTTTCCTTAACTCAAAAGTGTGGGGTTTACAGATGATATATTCGCTTACAACCGGCAAGCGGGATTTCTTTTTCCTTCAAGTAAGTCCATGATACCAACCAGATATGGCTTTCACTACTTACAACCGGTAAGTAGTTTTTCGCTTAGTTCTCACATCACTCCAACCAGGTGTGATGTTAAAAATCCACATATAAGTTGTTTTTCATTTTTGAGGTACTCATCATCCCAACCGGGTATGATGTGAATAAACCCACTCACCCGTTAACTGTAATATGTTCGTCCTCGTTTGGTTTTCCAAGTTGATGTAAGCTTTCTCTTGCATACGTTTTGATTACACTTGTCCCTACACCAATTGGCCAACCTTTTCACATAAGATTTAGCATAAAAGCCTAGGCTCATAATTTATCGATAAATTGCATTTAGGTCCCTAAAGTTTATTTTTCTTAACTTTAGGCCCCAAATGCAAACCTTTGCCCAATTTGACTACCAAAGTTTCCAAACTTCCCTTTGAGTCCTTATTTTACTCAAAATTGTATAAGGGGCTCAAGTTTCCCAAATTTCCATTTTGGTCTCCAACTTTTTGAAAATTACCATTTTGCCCCTACTTTCCAAAAATGGCAATTTGACCCCAAATGTTCCAAAAATCGACCAATTGGTCCTCCAAAATATTTTCCATGGCCAATTGGCCCTCAATTTTGGGAAATTACAAAATGGTTCCTCAATTTTATGAAATCCCCAAAATTTCCAATACTTTTTCCCCAATTTCTCCCTTTCAAATTGGCTGAATTTAATTTTATGAAATTGACAATTCAACAGGGTTAATTTGTCCAACTGAAGGTGTGGATCAATTCCTACACTTCTACATGATTCAATTGAGCTTTGAATCGCATCATTTGGGTCCAAATTGAGCTCAAACGGAGCTTCGTCAGAAAACTCAACGTAGAGAGAGAAAGCTTACTGTCGGAGGTTCAACCGTCCGAGCTTTCTATTTAGGCAAGTAGCTCTCATCCTGAGGTTCCTCCTAGGTTCAAGAATCGATACAATTCACCCCAAATTGAGAGAGAATTATGGCAGTCATGTTTTACAGTTTCTCTCTTTAACACCAACCAGAAATGACAGAGAGGGGTCGAGTTGGCTTCCCTTTCAACTCTATTATGGTTGTGTGAGGTTGTGGGGATGTTGGAAGGGCTTGGTTTGGCTGGAGAAGGGTTGACTTTGGCTTAAATCAGCTCAGTCGAAAAAGGGCAGCTTCAGTTCGTCGGAGCTGCTTCACTGTTTGATTCCGCTGGCTCTTCTCTAATGGTCCTTGAGTCGAATAGAGGTTGCTATCAGATTGTTGACTTCCACTAGAGTCTAAAAAACCCAACCTCACCTTTTGAGGTTGAGAAAATTGCCCAAGTCAGAGCTCCAGTTCAAGGTTCACTAAGAAATGGTGTAGTTGAGAGAGAATGGATATTTTAGGTGTGAGGAGGATGAATGGAGAGAAGCTCTTTATGTATGGAGCTCGGGGGCTCTCTACCCGACCATTTGGCATATTGGTCATGCTCATTCATGACCTGAAATGCCTTGAACAGAAGCAATTCATCTTCGTCGATGTTGTCCATTCATTCGTTGAATGAATAGTGTCGACATCTTAAGGAAAAAGATGACATTGTTCCGAACCAGACCAAACCGGTTTGTTCAAGCCCAATTCGACCGAGTTTTTCAAAATAAAAAATTTCTTAATTTATCTAAATTCATTCACAATCAAATGGTAGCTTCAATTCCCCAATTTGAATATCTTACGCTACCTAGAAAAAGGAATTTAGCAACTAATTCAATGATGGTTCAAAACGGTTCAGATCCAATTTACCTGAACTGGTCTGGTTTTCTCTTTCAATTTGCCCCAAAGTTCTTTTCCATGATTTTTATGACTATTTAGGTCACTCCGGATTTGTAAATTTCCCATTTTTCCCTTTCTCTATCCGTAAAGGTTCATAAACCTGTTCAGTTTTCCCTTTTTAGTTGACCGGTTCTTCCTCCGATTTTCTTATCTTTAAGGGACGAGGTTTACAAAAACTCTCATTAAAAGTGGAATTAACTATGTGATTTGTCAAATTACCAAGTCAAGAGTGACAAGGCTCAATGGTCTTGTGGCAGTGCGTCAAGGCCAGGTCGACAGACTAGTTAGACAAACAGCTTTAGGTTGGGTTGAGTGTCGGGGTCGTTGGGTCGTACACAGCAAAGAGAATGGCTAAGAAAATGAAAACTATTATTTGTGCATGCACCTATGGATTCGGAACCATCAAGACGCCCAAGGGGGTAGTGATAGTCCAAAGGACTGCTGGAAGACATGGTGGCGATATGGGAAAGAGAAACTACTACGTTTGGGTTTCTCGTTGTACCAGTTAGTCATGGAGCTACTATGTTTGGACTCCACGAAGCTACTGCGTTTAGGCTTCCTAAAGCTACTATGTTTGGGCTTCATGCGTATGAGATCGGGATAAGGTCTCCATCCTCAAACGGACACAATGTGACATTTGGGTCTAAGGGTCGGATGTCTGGGAGGTCCACACGTCGGTAGAAGTGGACGGGCTTCTATAATGGTGGACGGTAAAGATGCTCCGATCCACAAGTGGGTATAATGGACATGCTGCACCTATGAATGTGTGTACCCTTCCTGATGAAGGGCATGTGTTTGTGTGCTAAATGCCTCCATAGGCAAGGTGATGGGCTAAGAGAGCTAAACACACCTTATAAGGAAATGGTAAAAATGTTTTTGGAGTTTGATAAAAAAATCCTTGGAAAAAAGAATGGTAAACCTTGGAAAAAGATTTTGGAAACTTGAATTTGAGAAAGATCATTTTAAAAGAAAGTGACTACCATGTCATTGTTTTGTTTGGATAAACTAAATATATTGTAGAAACTCACTTCCAACATCCGCTCACTGAGTTGTAAAACTCACCCCCTCCATTTTACCCATTTTCAGGAGCAAGGAGATAGAATGAAAAAGAGCGTGAAGATGTACCCTCCGTCAGGTATGCTTAAAGTTCCTTTTAAGCTTGCATTAGATTGATTTATGTTATTTAAAGGAACAAGGTTTGAATTTATGCCTAGCTCCTCTTGAATAAAAGAAGGGGGAAACCACTCTTAAACCAAGAGAGCGGCAGGTTGATCACAGGGATCTGACCCAGCCGGGTCGGGGCATGACAACTTGAGTCGTATCAGACCTTTGTTCCCTTTAAAGCATTATCAATACTATGCACTAACACTAACAAAAACTTAATTACCCTATAGGAAGAAGAGTCCCTAGGATATTCGATGTACGAACAAACTCACACAGTAAATCGTGAAAAAGACTCCTACCTCAAGTAAGATAGATGTTCAAAGGTTCATTGAAGTTAAGAAGAAAGTGCCAAAAGACATGGTCAAGGACCATAGGAAGCTGGTTGGAGCATTATTAGAGCTAGAAAACATAACGTATCCCCCCCCCCCCAAGGCAGGAAGAACCTACACCTCCTCCAAGGAGACCGACACCCCCTCCAGCCCCGCGACAGCCAAAAAGGACCCCGACTCGGAGTGAGGCCTAGAACAACTACTAGGATGCTCACGCAACCTTCATGAAAGTTTACCAGGCATCCCCATCGACTCAACATAACTTTAACCCTCCCCAATGGATTAAGTGAACCTATGAGTGTGAAGTAGAGGTACTAGGGAGGTACAGAGTTGAGGTATTCCATGAAGTTCATCCCAGCAGAGAAGCCCGATGAGTGTATGGATGGACGTCAACCAGTTCATCAGAGCCCTCAGACAATGAATCTCAAAATAATTTGAAGGCTAACTCCCGGCCTATGACCCCAAGGAACTAGAACAAGAAGTAGTGAGAAATTTCCTGTAATAATTCGAGTGCGGTAAGAAACTATGCCATTGAATGAATAAAAACAAAAAATTTTCCATTTAAAAGTTAGTCTCCCTATTAATGACAAGTACCACTAACAGATTGGAATATACAAATCAAGACCCGAGGGTAGTATGTGGAGAAAAGGTCACATGAGAAGGGAGGCTGGAGGCCACCTCTAGTTAATACTAACCTTAAGATAGCCAACCTAAATAGTTCTCCCATAAGAACTATAAAACTCCCAAAGCGGAGTAACAAGGCAACAAGTCGAGACAAAAGAATAGGAAGAAAGTTTCCAAGAAGGAACAAAGAGCCTACCTAGAAAGGTAGTCGTCGGAAGGGACATTCCCTAACCAAGAGACAAAGAACCTAACTAAAATGTGAAAAGGAAATAGTATGCATAAAGGGTTGAGTGTAAGGGAAGCAATACTTCTACGGAATCAAAGGATAGGATAAACCTGGGAAAAGGGAAAGGTGAAGGCGACATCAAGAGATGCAGTAGGAGTGGGAGGATTAATACTAGAAAGCAAACCTAAGGATCACAAGGGATTAAGTGAGCCCTCGTAAAGGAGGTAAGAAATCTCAAAAAAAAGGGGAAACTAAGTTTGCCTTTAAGAGGGATAAGTTGAAAGAAAGACAACAAAGAATAATATAATTAAGACATAGCCACAGGACTTCCCTAGAAAGAAGTAAACCTGGGTATCAACATTTAAAGGTTCCAGGATCGGTAGCTGCAGGAACAAGGAGAGGAAAATAAGTATCAAGGGAAGAATACCTAGAAAGGCTATGCATAGCTCAAGGGAGTCATAACGACATAATTAGACATAGTATAGAATGTGTGAAAGGGATCTGATGCTCAGGAGTTCATTGAAGGAGGAAGGACTAGGAAGTAATTGTAACTGCACCCTACAAAGGGGCAATGGGATGTACATCAAGGATAGGAGGACTCGAGGGATGGTGGTCTTGACAAATTGAACAAGAATAGTGGTAGGGACAGTGTAGTTAACGAACTAATCAATGTAATAATTATGGATTTAAACCCAAATGAAAAAGGGAGAAGTGAAAAGGGTCAAACATCAGGAAAGAAGGATGAAGGAAATGCTTAAGGAAATCAATGGCCAAAAATGGATTTACGACCAAACTCAAACCGTGAGAAGGATTAAGTAACCTCTCGCAAGGCGATTAAAAGATCTTGAAACAAGGAGGATTTGAACACCTCCCTAAAGGAGATAAATTGATACTAGGATATAAGTTGGAATGATGATGGAGTACAAATGACGTGCTACAAGATTTCAAAAGAAAGGGTAAGCAGAAGAGGATGACATCAGGGGATATCATAAACTTGCTCTAAGGTTGGGTGTAAACCTCGTCCTTTAAAGAAAAGAAAATTGGGAAAAGAACCGGTTAATTCAAAGAGAAATCCTAGCTAGTTAACGAACCCAAACAGATAAAGAAAGTCTAAAATGGGAAATTGACAAATCCCAAGTGACTAAAAAATTCATAAAAATAATGAAAAAAGACCTTGGGACAAATGGGAAGAGAAAACCACCCTAGTTCAAGGTGAATTGGATCTTAACCGCATTAAACCATACTTGAACTAGTTTCTAAATATATATTTCTTAGTGGTTTAAATATACAAATTGGGGAATTGAAGCCACCATTAGATAGAAAATGAAATTAGATTAATTTAGAAATTCCAAATTTCGAGAAAATCGGTCGATTTATGCTATTGAACCGGGTCGGACCGGTCCAGTCTGGTTCGGAATAGTGTCATCTTCTTCCTCAAGATGATGACACTATTCATTAATGTAGAAAACATACAACATTGGCACAACTAAAACCGCTCCATCCAAGCCATTTCAGGGCAAGGATAAGCTTGACCAAAATGGAAAATGGTCGGGCAGAGGGTCCTCAAAATCCCTATATAAAGAGATCCTCTCCATTCATCCTTCATACATCTCAAATCTCCATTCTCTCTCAAATGCTCCTTTTTCGGGTGAAGCTCGAACCAAAGCTCTGATATAGGCCTTTTTCTTAGCCTAAAAAGGCAAGGTTAGGTCCTATAGACTCTGGGGAAGTCAGCTACCTGAGACCAACATCCTTTCGACCGGAGGATCACCGATGGAATCAAACAGTGAAGAAGCTTCAACAACTGAAGCTAACCTATTTTGGCTGAGCTGAATTCAGCGAAATTCAGCCCTCCTCCGGCCAAACCAAGCCCCCCCAACACCCCCATGACCCTCACACGACCTCAACAAAGCTGAATGATAAACCAATTCAGCCCTCCTTAGTCATTGCAAGTCGGAGTTAGAGAGAGAAAGTGCTAAAATTTACTGATAAGATTCTCCCTTGATTGGATATCAATTGTAGCATTTCTTGATCCTAGAAGGAACCTAAGGATGAGAATTCCATAGAAAAAGAGCTCAGACCACCACACCTTCGATGGTAAGCTTTCGAAGCTTTTGAAGCTCTACGAATGATTTTTCTGGTGAAGCTCCATTTTCAACTCGTTTTGGACTCAAATCATGCGATTTAAAGCTCAATTGAATCATATGGAAGTGTAGGAACTATTTTATACCTCAAATTGAAACAATTAACCCTGATTAAATGGCCAATTTGACGATATCAAATTCAATTAGTTTGAAGGGGAGAAATTGGGGAGTATTTTGGGTAAAAATTGGTAATTTTGGAAAATTGAGGGACCTTGCAAATTCCCAAAATTGAAGGCCAATTGACCATAAGAAAAATGTTAGAGGACCATCAAGGGTTTCGCCCTTTTCTAAACTGTGAGGAGTAAGGTGTCATTCTTTCCTTTTTTTTTCCTTGAATAGCATTATAAAAAACTAACATACATGTCTTACAGGGAGGTCTTTAGGTTTGGTTTTCCCTTAGTTACATGAAAGGAGTAAAAGGGAGGGGTGAGTTCTACAACTGAGTGAGTGGGTGATGGAAGTGAGTTTTAAAAATTGCCATGCCAAGGTTATTATTTCTTTAAAAAAGAAGGTTTTTTCTCAAAGTTCGATTTTCAAAACCTTTACCCAGACCAAGTTGTCACACCCAAACCAATTGGTCACACCCAGACCTTGTTTGTAATAGGGCTAGGACCCCCAACGTATTGTACTCCTTCTCCATTAATGAAAAACTCCAAATTCCTAAAACCATGTCTCTCAAAAATGATCTTGCGCCTCAACTATGGGAAGATTTCCCCAAAAGTAACCAAACGACCCGCGTTACCTTAAACACCACAGAGACCAAGGAGATTCCTATCCCTAATAAAGAACCAGGGGAACAATTGGGCAAGGAAGCCATGACAAGAAAACCATCAAGGTGATTAAAGAGTCTAAGAGAAGTCTTGGAGTAACTGTCACGCCCCGACCCAGTTTGGTCGGATCCCCGTGATCAACCTGCCACTCTCCCGGTTTATTAAAGGGTTTCCCTTTATCGTAAACCATAAAGAGTAAGGCGTCCTTTAACTTGCACCTTTTTCCTGGAATAGCATAATCAAAACTGTATGAAATTTAAAACTTTACATACCTGTCTTACAGGCATCTTAGTTGACGGTCTTTAAGGGGAGGCTTTCCGGTATTTCCTGAAAGGGATATAAGGGAGGGGGTGAGTACGACTACTCAGTGAATGGGTTTTTAAAAGCTTTTGACTTTTAAGAAAAACATTTATATGGAGTGTGCCAGACTCCTTTGTTTTCAAAAATTCCATCATTTAAAAATTTGGATTTTTCCATTATTTCTTAGTTACCACGGTGTGTCATCACCCAACACACATCCTTCATCATGAAGGTTACACACATTCGCAAGTGAGTATCACTACTGAACCCGCTAGTGGCTTCGGAGCGACTTTTCCTACCACCCGGATAGAAGTACGACCACTTCTACCCTGGGAATGAGTGGATGTACGTGACATCCTACCCACAATCCCGAAATCACTTCTTCATGTCCGTATGAGGACAGAGACCTCATCCTGTCCCCACCCCGGTCTCATGCGCTTCGTGCTACTCCAGATTTCGCACAGACACCTGGAACGACGAACTGCCCTTATAGCCACCAGGTCATCCAGTGCCCTTAGGACGCATCACTACCCCTCATGGGCGTCTTGATGATCTCGTACTCACAGTGCATGCACAAACAATGTTTTCTTATATTACCATGTAATCTGTGGTGCCATTAGTCCAACGGCCCCGACTCTCAACTCAACCCGCAGCTGTTTGTCTTGACTAGTTCGTCGACCTGTCATGTCGCACTACCGCTAGTTGACTGAGCATGTCGGTCCTATCTTGGTACCATGGCCAAACAATTCACTTATTAAGTTTTATGGCACATATATCATGTTCGTTTACGAGCTCCAGCTCGTGCCAACTGGCCTTGGGCCCACTGTACGAGATTTTCAAAATCGGGCATTTAGCCCCCAAGTTCCAAAATCGAGGCCCCCAGCCTATTAGAGCTATTCGAGCTCCCGTCGAGAAGGTCTCCCAAATTGTTTAAGCATTGGCACACAGTCAGGGGAGAGCACTTCCGACAAAAATAGGTTTTTACCGTCCATCATACCGACCGGTATAAGGACATCTCCGTTCATAACCAATTAACAGGTTTTCAACTTCCTTCGAGGAAGTCTCATCATACCAACCGGGTATGATCTACTTACAACCCGTAAGTAGTTTTTCCGCATAACTTTCACATCACTTTCTCTAAGTAGTGATGATTAAAATACCACTAAATAGTGGGTTTTTATATCAAGGCACTTATCATCCCCAACCGGGTATGATGTTAGTAAACCCACTCACAGCCGGTAAGTGGTTTTTATCTTTAAGTTGTGCTAATCATCTCAACCGGGTATGATATTAGTAAACTCACTCACCCGTTAATGCCGTGAATTCCACTAGACTAGTTCTTTGTATTCACGCGAGCTTGTCCTTGCTGGCGTTCCCGGTATTTCGTGTTCCTACACGATATGAACAACCTTGTTCATTATTACTCGGCATAACAGCCTTCATTCATTTCCAATGAATGAGAAAACCTAAACTTTTAGTTATTTACAATTAGGTCCCTAAAGTTATTTCTCTTTAACTTTAAGTTCCTAATATCGGTTTTTCCTCAAATTGAGTCCCGTAACTTTTAAAATTTATCCTGGGACCTCAATTTATTCAATTTCACCAAAAAGGGGTTTAATTTCCCAAATTTCCAATTTGGTCCCCCAATTTTTCCAAAATTACCATTTTGCCCTTCTTTTACAAAAATGGTAAGTTTTGCCCCAAAAATTCCAAAATTCCTCAAATTGGTCCTCCAACATTATTTTCATGCCCAATTGACCCTCAATTTCATAAAATTGTATTTTGGCCCTTTGAATTTTGAAAATCCCCAAAATTTCCCCCAATTTCAACTCTTCAACACTACCGAATTTGATTTTATCAAATTGACCGATCAAACACTTCTAATTATTGAAATTGGAGTTGAAATTGAGTTTCTGCATGTTCATACGATTCTAAGATACTTTGAATCACAGATTTTAACATCGGAACGAGCTCAAATGGAGCTTCACCGAAAAATAGACTATAGAGAGAGAAAGCTTCGATTACTTACCGGTGAAGGCACGATGGTCCGAGCTTTCGATCTGGGCAGATAGGTCTCGTTCTGAGGTTCATCCTATAATCAATAATTGCATCAATTGATGCAGAATTGGATTAGAATTTTGTCATTGAAATTCGGTCGACTCTCTCTCTAGCACCGATCAAAAATTGTAAAGGGGAGCTGAATTAGCTTACCTTTCGGTCCTAATTCGGCCATGGAAAGGCTGAGAAAGTGTTGAGAGGGCTTGGTTTGGCCTGAGGAGGGCTTGAAATGGCCGATTTTAGCTTGGCCGAAATAGGGCAGCTTCGGTCCGCCGGAGTTGCTTCACTATTCCATCATGTCGGCACTTCTCCGACGACTCTCGGATTGACTGTAGTTTGCTATTAGATAGTTGTCTTCTCCCCAGTTCTAAAGAGCCCGATCTTTGTTCAAGTCGAAGCTCTGGTTCGAGCTTTACCGGGAAATGGAGCAGTAGAGAGAGAGAAAGAAGTGTTTAGGTGTGAGGAGAATGAAATGGGGATGACCTCTTTATATAGTCGTAAAACTCGTGTATTAAATGGGCGAGATTTATTACTGGTATTAATATTGCCATAAATTATTGGTATTAATTCTAATAATTTAATTTAGGTATTAAATTATTTGTATTAATTATAATAATTAAATATATATTAATTTATGATAAGGCGTACATACAAATTTTTTTACCGAAATTTCGGGTTACAAAAAAATTCATACTTCCCAAGAGGTCACCCATCCTCACACTACTCTCAGGTAAGCATGCTTAACTTTGAAGTTCTTATGGAATGTAGTTCACCTGAACCAATTTGGTTTTTATTTTCTAGTTTGTCTTAAGTTTCTTTTCCAATGTTTAATAAATCTTTTGGATCAACCGAAAGTTGTAAATTTTCATATTGCTTATTCCCAAATGTAAATCGGTTTGGTTTTCTTATTCGATTTGACCGGTTCTTTTCCCGGTTCTTTTCCCGGTTTACAGTAACAACTGGGCAAGAAAATGACATATTACAAGGCGTCGACAATATGAACACTAATTAAGAAAGTGCCCAACACTACTAAGGACATGTATCAAGATAACCTATTATAGGTGTATGGGAAATGGGGCATGAAATGAAGTACTATCCACCACAAGGATTTAGAGTAATACTTTCCAAGAACAACACCTCCACAACTACAGGAATCCGAAAGGATACAACCCCAAGAAACACGACTTTTGGTCGCAATTTCAACCACACCTAGGAGGAAGATCCTAACGTAGTGGCGGGTACTTCCTGACCCAATCTCCCATTAAGAAAAGTTAAAGCCCTAAGTTGGTAATCCTATTTCGAAAGTAAATTTTGAGTTCCTAAAACTTTTATGTACCTCAATTATGGTGCAATGGCATGCATCAACTACATAGGGTAGATGAAGGGAATTCTTCCTTGAGAAGAAATTTCCAGCCATCTAGGAGCAAGGAAGGAAGCACCTCCACAAGAGAAGACAAGTCGAGCATTAGACAACAAATGGGATGTCTCGTGATGGCAAGTGTGACCTACTTTGGAAAAAGCAGAGAACCTAAATAAGAGTTTCAGACCAACATAGCAAAAGGAAGCAAATCGTAACAACAAGATAGTCAAGGAAAATAAACGACGCCCTAAGGAAGACCAGGAAGTAGTAAGGACTACACCCTAAAAATGGCAATAAGATGGACATTAAGGACAAGAAGACTCAAAAAATAATTCCATAAATTTATCAAATGGATAGTTATTTTCTCTTTACTAATCCCTTCACTATAAACCCCTCAATTCAAACATTATCTTATTTTTATTATTTTTTTCTTTAGTGATGTACTACTTGACAAGTTCTTAGATATTTTTGTATACTGATGGAACTATTAAATAAAACATTCATATTATTTTTTTTGTTCAAACTTGCCAATAAGAGAATGGTTGTAGGGCTTTGCACTTCGACCCAAGTGTCACATCAATGTGACATGTTTCATAAATAACTGCTACACCTAGTCTAGAATATCATGTGCCATGATGAGGAGATCTTTGAAAAAATGAGATTTTATGTTGCTCATACTTCTCCCATGCCCATGTTGATTTGTATAATAAATAACCATTGTAGTGTGTACGGATAAATACAATGAAGAACCAAGCATGAACCCAAGCACTAGGTGTGGGAGGTACCACAGATGCACCTTCCCACCTAGGAGATCGGCCGAGCACATCAGGCTGGAAGATGCAGAGTCCCGCAACCCACGAGTACTAAACTCTAGGTTGGTCGATATGAGGGATTAGATCAATGGATGATGGGTAGGATATCTTACTTAACATATATAATAAGCCACAATTATGGCAAATTCAATTAATGAATAAAATTTCTTTTGGTTATAAGCTCATGCGAAGAGAATCGATGTAAAGGAAAGAAAGCCAAGGAAAGGGAAGGATTTAGAAGATCCTTAGTACTAATAAGCCAAAGGAAGACAAAAAGAAGTCAAGTACCCCAAGGAGTAACACTAAGTTTTGGGAGTTTGAGGCTTCTGAATGCAAATGTTAAAACTTGGCCTATAAGTTACTCCTTGATAAGGAAGTCGAGAATCCCCAAATTTGTAAGAAGAATGCTAGTGGAAATAAGGAGCGAGTACATGGATATACTCATAGGATTCAAAGAGGGATTATTCCCAAGCAAATGGGTAAACATGATGGTGACATCAAAGGATGCCATAATATTGGATGGGTTAGACAACCATAAGAACGGATTTAGAGAAAATATTTCTAAAGGAGCGAAGTGAAGAGCACTAGGGACAAGAATAAAAGTAGTTGACCCCAGTTAAGAAATGATGATCAGGATGAATAGACATTAAGGATGATAGATTAGCCTACCCTAGCCTAATGGAGTTCAAGATAGTAGGACGATGGAGTACTTGAAATGAGACCACGGAAATTGGAATTTCCTTGGATAGAAGTTCAAATGGGAAATCCAAAGGGCATAAGTATATGAAGGAAGAGGACCTTATAGGAGTGGTAAAAAGTTTGGATAGAAAATGCTAGAGAATTAAGTCTCAACTCTGAAGTGTGAGGGTTGAGAATGAGACCAACAAAGAGGAATCTCCAAGATAAGTCCAAGGGATCAAATGGTAGTAAAGGGAAGGCAATCATGACATGGTCACGAGTGGGTAAGGATGGACTAGGGAATGAAGATCATTAGGTAGGGATGCCATCCAACATGAGGAAGGGCATGAGGGAGAAAAATCCAGAGTAGGTCGGTAAACTAGGCTTGAGGCAATCGGGAAACTCGATAGTTGGAACCAAGAATGGTCCCATAAGGAGGTTGGTGATAGACAAGTAAATAAGAAAACTCGAATGGTAATGAGAGGTGTGTCATCTAAGTAAAGGGAATTGATATGTATAGAAGGTATACACGAACTAAAAATGAGTGGTGGAACACTCTAACCGCATAAGAAGAAGAGTATGGAGATACTATCTAATGAAAGAAGTGATGAGGGTTCAGTACTAAAAAAGTCCGAATTTTAAGAAAGGGAGATCTACAAGATAATGGAGAAATGACCAAATCATGGATATATACATTGGATGCTTGGGCAACGTTCAAGGAACACTATATGATGGTAAGGAAGGACGGAATCCTATGATCCCTAAAGGATTAGAAGTTAGGAACATTTATCAAGAGAATCTTACCCCTAAATGACAAAAAAATTAGGTCTAAGAAATCTCAATCATAATAAGTCACACGGAGTAAGTGGGTATTTGAAGTGAAGAGAAATCTCTTAAGTATATTATCCAAATTACTAAGTAAAATAGTAACTATATAGATATTTTGCCCATGAAAAATCATATGAGCAAGGGAACATTCAAAGAAAAAGAAGTAGGAGGTCAAATCGCTACAGAATTTTCTCATCAAGCTTGAATACCCCCAATCATGCCATTAATGGTGATGAAAAAATAATTGATCCAATGGACACCCCAAGACATGGAGAGAAAAGATACCCAAAGGAAGAAGAGGCACCAAAGATGCCCCAAAGAAGATGCAAATAGGATGAGTACGCGTCCCGTATATCATATAAGGATTAAATCATAAGTTAACAAGGGAAATTTAAGTACCAAATAAATTTAATTGACAAAATATGTTGATTATTTCTATAAAATACAGTACTTGTATTTTGAGATTATGTGCTTGCTGGATTTTGAAAAGAACCCTTAAACTTTACTTTACTTCAACTCTCTTGCCTAATGATATATGCATATTATTATTTAGTTTTTACCTCATTTTTTAGAATTTCTTTAATTTTTAAGAAATTTTAAGAAGTATTAAAGCTTTTAGGGTTTTTTTTTTAAATTCATGCATAATAATGCATCAATTATATCATAAATAATTAGAATTGATATTTTATATGATCGAGATATAAATACACTTTTAATGTGTTTTAGTAATCTAATGGGTCGTATTTAATAATTCACATATAATCTAACTCTTTTTTATTTTATAAATTTAAAAAATACTCTAAATAAAAATGTTAATTTTATTTAATGAAACGTGATTATTTATTTAGTTTTATTAAACTACTGAAAATAAAACATACTATCAATAATAGAATAAAAATAAACAACGAAATTTTAAAACCACTTAAATCTTAAATATTGAATATATTCTTAAAAATTATTAAAAAAAATTAAAAATATTTTAAAAAATCCTAAAATTTATTAAAAAATTATAAATAATATTAAAAAATTATAAAAAAAATATTATGCATGTCAATAGGACCTGAGACGCGAGTTATGGGTCCCTACCTAACCCAAGCGGACCTGAGGTCTCAGGTCTATTCGGTTCTATGCCCGAGTTCGGGTCCATAGATTGGACCTAAGACCCGATCGTCGGGTCCCGCATGGCTGGTTTCTGCGGGCTCGAGTCCCACTGACTACGAAGCTCAGGTCCAAATGTACTCGAAGGTGTACCATAGTACTTTAAAAAAAAATTTCACTTTTTAATTAAAATACGTCATTTAATTAAATTTAAGAAAAAAATATTAGAAAATTTTAATAAAAATATTATTTAAAAATTATTCTATTTTTTTCTATTATTAATATTCTCTTAGTGTATTCTTTTTTCCTTTATTAAACATTAATAAATTATTGTTCCTTTATTAAACATAATATATTTATAAATATTTTATTACCATAATATATTACTTATCTTTCCTTTATTATATCCTAATATATTATCTTTTCTTTTATAAACCCTAATAAATTTATAAATATTTAAAATAATTACAATAAAAAATTTTATATTATATTAAGTTCTAATTAACTGTATTATTTTAATAATATGTAATATATATTCAAAATTTTAAGATAATTAAGAGATTTATAATTTATTTTTAACTAAAAAATTAAATTTAAATTATATAAATAAAATTGTACATATCAATAATTATACAAAAAATGTGAAATAAATAAAAAGTGTTATATAACTTACATAATTATCCATTTTATTTTTATTTATATAAATAAATATTAATATTTAATACGTTCTTATATCTTAATTTTCTATTGTAAATTAAATTTAATATAAAATTATAATAATAATTTATTAGATAAAGTAAATCCAATAAATATTTAAAAAATTAAATTTTCAAACAAATATTAAAAATTTTATATATTACAATAATTTAAAATTTTTTATTTTTAGTAAAAAATATAAGATATAACTAAGCAACGAGTTCGGATTCAACTTCTGTACCCGAGGCTCGAGTCTAGTTGGGTCTCGGGTCCAGCATAGCCAAGATCAGGTCAAGTCTGGGCCCGACCAAGTAGATCCAAGCTCGATTTCACTCGGGTGCGGGTCTGCTAGGCCCAAGCTCGAGTCGAATGCGGGTCCGCTAAAACCCGCCCCGACCCGAGTTATTAATATCCCTAAAAAATATTTAAAAAACTTGTAAACCTTAATAAATACTAAAAATAGTAAATAAAAAATTTTAAAAAATTCTAAAAAACTTTTAAAATATCCTTAAAAATTATATAAAATCTTAAAATACTAAAAAACCTTATAAAACATAAAAATCTTAAATAGTTTAAAAGAAAGATAATAAAATACTAAAAATCCATAAAACAACCAAAACTACTAAAACAAAAAAAAATCTCTTAAAACCCTCAAAATTCTAAAAACACTTAAAAATTATAAAATAACTTAAAAATTCTAGAAAAATCAAATAATCATTAGAAACCCACAAAATACTCTTAAAAGGTGAAACTGTTAAAATCCTAAAAATATAAAAAAAAAATAACAATAGTAAAAACTTAAAATATCCTAAAAATAATAAAAAGGCTAAAATTTTTTAAAAAGTCTAAAAATTCAAAAAATTTTAAAAATCCAAACAAAAACTAAAAAAAATCTCAAAAACCCTAACAAAAAATAAAAATAATAAAATAATTTAAAAGATTAATATATCATAAAATTTCATAAAAACCCTGACCAAATAATAATAAAAAACTAAAAAAAAGTCCTAAAACACTAAAAATCCTAAAAATTGCATTAAAAATACTATATAACACTAAAAAAATATAAAAATATATAAATTTTCAAAAAATTCAAACAAACCATAAAAAATCTCAAAAATCCTATAATTACAAAAAAAACTCTAAGAATCTTAAAAATTAATAAAATACCTTAAAAACCTTATAAATACTAAGATATAATAAAAATACTAAAATACATGAAATATATACAAAACCTTTAAACGATAAAAATATTAAAATTATAAAAAAAAACTATTAAAACCTTAGGTATTTTAGAGTTTCTTTAGCTTTTTAATTTTTTTAGGTTTTATTATATATTGAGGTTTGTAGTATTTCTAAAATTTTTAATTTTTTAAATTTTATTATTTTTAAAAAACTTTAATGATTTTTTTAGAAACATTTATGGTAGAAAAATATGTTCAATCTCTTATTCTAGCATTATTGCCCACTATTAAAAAATCATAAAATTCTAAAAATATTAAATAACCATAACAAATGTTAAAAAATTCTAAAATTATAAAAAAAAATTAGAATCGAAAAAAACTAAAAAAATCTAAAATTACTAAAAATATTTTTAAAATGCTATAATATTCTAAAAAACACTAAAAATTCTTAAAAAAATTACAAAAAATATAAAAAAAACATTAAAACTCTTAAATTTTCAAAAAACTATAAAAAAATTAAAAACACTAAAATCCAAAAAAAATCACAAATAATATTAAAAAACACTAAAAATAACAAAAAATATTAAAAACCATATAATATTATTCTAGCATTATTTTCCACAAAAAATACCGTCCTAAAAATACTATAATTTTAAAAATCCTAAAAAATAACATATGATATTAAAAAACACTAAAAATCACAAAAAAAACCTTTAAAAATGCTAATTGAACTAAAATTTCTAAAATCCCAAAAAAAACAATAAAAGTTGTAAAAAAATACTAAAAATCCTTAAAATATTAAAAATCTTTAAAAAACTAAAAAAATTCTAAAGAACCTTAAATAACATATAGCATAAAAAATTCTTAAAACCCATAAACTCTCCAATAAGCCTAAATTTTAGTAAAAAATCTATAAAAACATTAAAACATTCTAAAAACCCTACAAAACCTAAAAAATACTTTAAAATAGTAAAAACCCTAAAAAAAACTTAAGAACGCCTAAAAGTCAAATAATCATAAAAAAACCTAGAACCCAAAAAAAATATTTAAAATCTAAAAAAATACAAACAAATAGTAAAAACCCTAAAATATCCTAAAAATCATAAAAACACTATAATTCTAAAAAACATAAAAAAAATATAAAATTATAAAAAATTAAAAAACAAAAAATAGTAGAAAAATCTAAAAACTCTAAAAATAAAAAAACCTAAAAATACTAATATACCATAAAAAAACCCCAAAACACATAAAAACCAAATAATTATAAAAACCCCCCAAAAAATTCAAAAACACTAAAATCCTAAATATACTAAAAACCCTAAAAATTCAAAAAATCTTAAAAATACTAATAAATTGGAAAAAAACCTAAAATATCATAAATGTCATAAAAAATAAATCCTAAAATTCTAAAAAATACTAAAAATTCTAAAAATTCTAAAAAAAAAATAAATTCTAAATAATATATAAAACTCTAAAAATACTAAAAAATTTAAAAACCCTAATAAACTAAAAATTCTAAAACAACTTAAAAATCTTAAAAAATTAAATAAAACCTTAAAAATACAAAAAATCATAATTAACCCCCAAAAAAGGCCTTAAAACGTAGAGGACTATAAAAACTACTAAAACTCTAAAATCATAAAAATATTAAAAACCCTAAAAATTATTAAAATTCTTAAAAATTATAATAAATTGTAAAACAAACATAAAAAATATCCTAAAAATACTAATAAAACACTAAAAATCCTAAAAATTCAAAATATAAAAACAAACCCTAAATTACTAAAAAGTAATAAATGCCATAAAAAACCCTAAAAATACTAAGATTTCATAAAAAAACTTTTAAAATCCTAAAACACCAAATAAACATAAAAAACCAATAAAAGACTCCCAACAACCCTAAATATTATTAAAATACTAAAATCGTAAAAATCCTAAAAATTCTTAAAAATCTAAAAAAAATTCTAACAAATCCTCAAAATTATAAAAAAAAATACTAAAACCCTAAAATTTTAAGATTTAATACTAAAATCCCTAAAAAAACTTAACATTTCTAAAAATTTCAAATGTTAAACAAACCCTAAAAAATCTAAAAATCTTAAAATACTATCAAAATATAAAATCCCTAAAATAACATAAGAACCCTATAAGACCAAATAATCATAAAAAAAGTCCTTAAAACCTTAAGAACAATACAAACTACTAAAATATTAAATTTGTAAAAACCATAAAAATACTAAAAATCCCTAAAAATGCAAACAAACCTAATAAATACTAAAAATTATAAAAAAAACCCTAAAATACTAAGATAACATAAAAAAAATCAAAGAATCATAAAACCCAAAAAAAACACCTAAAAGCCTAAAAACCTTAAATACTGCTAAAACACTAAAATCTTAAAAATCCTAAAAATCTATCAAATATTAAAAAAACTAAAATATCATTAAAATATTAAAAATAGAAAAAATCGAAAATTTATAAAAAAAATAACCCTAAAAATCCCTAAAAGCCTCAAAAACTCTAAATAATACTAAAAAGCATAAAAATCCTAAAATAAATAAGATATAAAAAAAATCTTTAAAATAAATAATTATAAAAAAACCTTAAAAAATTTTAAAAACCCTAAAAACCATTAAAACACCAATACTGTAAAAATACTAAAAAACTTAAAAATTCCCAAAAAAAACTAAAAAAAATTAACCAATCATAAAAAACTTGATATATCATATAAATACAAAAGGCACTAAAATTCTAAAAAAAATCCTAAAATCACTAAAAATTCTTAAATTCTAAAAAAATAAAAAAAATGCAAACAAAATCTAAAAACCCTAAAAATCTAAGAAATCATAAAAAAAACTTAAAATATTATAAAAATACTAAAAACCCTAAAATTCTAGAAAAAAATCCCAAAACAATAAAAAAATTCATTAAAAACCTAAAAATTCTAAAAATAAAATACCAATATACATTAAAACACTTAAAATCTTAAACAATCACATAAAATGTTAAAAAGTCCAAAAAAAAACTCTCAAAAACCACTGACAACCAAAAAAGTCATAAAAATCCCTAAAAATATAAAAAAAAACCATAAAAGATGAAAACATTAAAAAATTATAATAAAACTTAAAAATACTAAATTTTCAAAAAATTCTAACAAATCGTAGAAAATCTAAATTATAGTAAAACTTACTAAAAACCACATAATTCCATGAGATAACCCTAAAACACTACAAATCCCTAAAAAGCCTAAAAAATTCAAAAATCAAAACAAACCCTAAAAAAATTTAAAAATAATAAAATATTAAAAAATCTAATAACCCTAAATAATAATAAAAACCCTAAAAATACTAAGATACCATCAAAATCCTAATAACTGAATAATCATAAAAACACAAAAAAGACCAAAAAATCCTAAGAACCCTAAAAACTACAAAATACTAAAACCAAAAAAATTCTAAGAATACTTAAAAACCCTAAAAAATTATAACAAATCACAAAAACCTAATATATCCTATAAAATAATAAAACTACAATAAACCCTAAAATTATAAAGCATTTCTTAGGATTTTTTAGCATTTTTTAGGGTTTCTTAGTATTTTTTATGGTTTCTTAGCATTTATTAGGGTTTCTTAGGATTTCTTAGAATTTCTTAGTGTTTCTTTCCATTTCTTACCATTTCTTATTGTTTTCTAAGGTTTATTAGTATTTCTTAGGGTTTTTTAGCTTTACTTAGCATTTCTTAGGGTTTCTTAGCGTTTATCAAGGTTTCTTAGAGTTTCTTAGCATTTCTTAGGGTTTCTTAGCATTTTTAGGATTTTTTAGCGTTTATTTGTATTTCTTAGGGTTTCCTAGGGCTTCTTAAGGTTTCTTAGGATTTCTTTGCATTTCTTAGGGTTTCTTAGCGTTTCTTAGGGTTTCTTAGGGTTTATTAGTGTTTCTTAGGGCTTCTTAGGGTTTCTTAAGATTTCTTAGGATTATTTTAGGGTTTCTAAGCATTTTTTTTGTTTTCTTAAGGTTTCTTAGTATTTCTTAGGGATTCTTAGGGTTTCTTAAGATTTCTTAGCATTTCTTACCATTTCTTTGGGTTTCTTAGGGTTTCTTAGCGATTCGTAAGGTTTATTAGCATTTCTTACCGTTTATTTGTATTTTCTAGGGTTTCTTAGAGTTTCTTAGGGTTTCTCAGCATTACTTAGCGTTTCTTAAGGTTTCTTATCATTTCTTAGAGTTTTTTAGGATTTCTTAGCGTTGCTTAGCGTTTATTAGGGTTTCTTAGCTTTTTTAGGATTTCTTAGGGTTTTGTTAATGTTTCTTAGTGTTTTTAGGATTTTTTTTAGAGTGTCTTAGCGTTTCTCAATAGTTCTTAGCGTTTATTAGTATTTCTAAGAGTTTCTTAGGGTTTGTTAGAGTTTTTTAGCGTTTCTTAGGGTTTTTTCCATTTTTAGGGTCTCTTAGTGTTTATTAGGGTTTTTTTTAGTGTTTTTAGGGTCTCTTGGTGTTTTTTAGGGTTTCTGGTCCTTAACTTCATTTCATATACCCTCTCGCCACTAGTGGCGCTTTCTCGTGTTAGTATTTCCAACCAACTATCTACTAGCTCGTTTTTGTCCATTTTTGGAAAACAAGCAAATTTGGTTGGGATAAGACTAGCAACTCTTCCGACGATCCCTTGGTAGATAAATGATATATTTGGGATGGAGTTTTGAAAACAGAAGTTGGTTTAAGTGGTTTTTAAATTTCGTGGGCTAAAGTTTAAAAAGTTTGAGAATAGTTTGTAAAAATAGAAAAACTTGTGAAAATAATCCTTAGGGGAAAACTAGGGGCTAGAAAGTGATTTTAGGATAAATGGATATGACACAAATGATTTTTATGAGTTTAGATATAAAATAGTTATTTTTTGTAAATTAAGGGTAAAATGGTTATTTTTTTGCATAAACGATCTAAAAGATCATCTTTTCGAGTAAATAAAAGATAAAGTGGTCAATTTGGATGAATGGTGAGCAAAAAAGAAATTTTTTGCATAAAGTATGGTAAAATTATATTTTTTACATAAAAAGGGGTAGAATAGTTTTATTTTGCATAAAAGATAAAACTTTTAATTTTAAAAAAATGCAATATAGTAATTTTGTGCAATGATGGTCTCTTTTAACAAATGGTGTCTTAAAATAATAATTTGAAAAAAAAATAAAGATACAAAAATATAAGTTTTTGCAATAAAAAGGTAAAATAATAATTTTATAAATGTAAGTATTTTAGTATGATTTTTGAAAAATAAGGTTGAAAGGTAATTTTGATAAATTTGAGAAATTTTAGATTTTTTTAAGGTTTTTAATATTTAAATAAGATTGAATAAATGTTAGTAAAAATAGTTATTTAATAAATAAATTAGGTAAACTATGTAATTATGACACAGTGTAATATGATAATAATGTGAATATATTATTTGTAGTAACACATAAACTTATCTACCGATTGTGCAAGTGTCGGGTTTGAAATACTTTTGAAATAAATAAATCTCGAATAATTAGTCTTTCAAACGAATCTTAAAAAAATAAATTAAAAAATAAGCATTTATACAATTTTATATTTGTTATTTTGAGAGGTGATGAGATGGAAATCATTAAAAAACTTATAATGGATTTTTATTGTCAAGCATTACTCATCTATTCCTCGACACATTTTAGGAAATAGAAATAAAAAAGAAAAAAAAATTTAATTGAAACTAAGATGAACCGGTAGATTTTTGGAAAATATTGTTCGGAATTTTTTATTATGTATTATATTATTTTTCTATTATTTTAAATATGGTGTAAAAATATATATTAAATTCTTAAAAAATTATTTATTGCAATGAAAATTAGATATTATTTATATCATTAATTTTGTATTATATTGATAGTGGGGTGGTGAAGGGTAAAACTAAATGCTATAGAATTGGAAATAGTGCATAGACGGACCTAATTTAAATTTTAAAATATGTTCTGATGGCTCCGATCCATTATTTTAACATACCTACTCGAGGAGGCAATTGGAGATAAGTATTTTGACATGCCTACCCGTCGAGATCATTGGAGATGCCCCTAAACCCATATGGAGGAAACTGCAAAACCCCTGGAGCTTGTGGTTGTGGTCTAGGGGTGACAAAATTGGTTTGACCCAATTGTCTAGCCTGCCCCCAAACCATGAAACAAAATTTGGCCTAATACTTATTGAGCTTGATTTATTGGATTATGCTAGTATAAATTGTCTAGCCTGCCCCCAAACCATGAAACAAAATTTGGCCTAATACTTATTGAGCTTGATTTATTGGATTCTGCTAGTATAAATAGATAATGTTATGCTCACACATCGTGTAAACACATTAGTAAATACTTAAAGTTTGACAATTTATTCCTAATTTTTTGTGGGGCATTATTACCCTAAATTCCATCAATTTTATTGTTAAAACATAATACAAATTCATATATTTAATATTATGCTTATTATATTTATATTATTATTATAAAATTAGTTCATTTTATTGTTAAAAATTGAATATGTGCTGAATTGCGATTTTATTTATATTACCATAAATTTTATCAACTTTATTCTTAAAATTGAATAAATACTTATATATTTAATATTATACAATTTAAAATGGAAAATGTATGTCAAATTTTGAATAAATTTTAAAATAGATAATTTTGATTCTACGTATGAATAAATATTAAGGTATGAAAAATCTATTAATAATAAATAATTATGAACAAGAATCACATCACATTTTTTACTTGCTATCAAATTAAAATTAATCATTTTATAGAAAAATATGGAAGTATTAATGCTATGAAGGATGCATAAGGTATGTGGTACATTATTTTATTTTTTTTATCTTATAGTTACTTATTTTTATTTATGATTAATTAATTTATTATATTTTTATTAATTAAAAAATATTTATCAAATTTTCATTAAAATATTATACAACA
The DNA here is from genome assembly GCA_030064425.1 of Trapa bicornis. Classification (NCBI taxonomy): domain Eukaryota; kingdom Viridiplantae; phylum Streptophyta; class Magnoliopsida; order Myrtales; family Lythraceae; genus Trapa; species Trapa bicornis. The sequence continues at coordinate 3,720,493 of CM057749.1, forward strand.
TCAGTATAAAATATGATATATCTGATTTATTCAAAATTATGTAATAAATATGGAACTTGTAATTCCTTTTATAGTAAAAAAAATCTCAAGTTTAAGAATGCAATTTAATTAAGTATTATCTTTTTTAGCAAAAAAAAATTAAATGTCACTTTATCTATATAATTCACTTTCGTACTAACGAATTGAAATGGATTAGCACGATAAAATTTGGTATGTGCTAGCCCAATCCGGTTTTTAATGGGTGTGGCCCAAATTTAAAAAGTCAATTTCTCATTGGGCTGAGTACGTCCAGCCAGGCCCACATTATCAGTCCTAGCAGAGTCCATGGTAGTAATTTACACGGTTCAGCTTATGACTATTGAAGAGGAAGAACTTGGAATTGAAGAATTGGTGCTTGCAGAGACATTCTCTTGTATCTCTTCTGCATGAGTGGACCCACAATAGGGATATGTGAGAGGTTAACGATACAGAAGATTGCAAGCTGGTAAATCATGTATTCTGTGGACATCTTCCAAAGACAATTCCCTCTCCAATTGTATCCTCGTGATTCGTACAACTTCCTGAAACAAGGGGAATCAGCAGTCAATGGAGATGTGGGAATTATGTTACTTTGTGAAAGAAAACCAGTAAGGGGCATTTCTAAGGATGGATGACGAGACAAAGGAGATTGATGAAGTGAATATGGAAGATCAAACAGTATGTAATTGTAATTGTAATTGTCAAAGAGATAGGTACATTGAACTCCATGTAAGAAGCGTGCATGGCAAGCCACTGTGCATCCATTAGCTCGAAGGCTATACAATATAGAACATCAAAGGCTTCTTCATCTTCTGCACTAGAGGAAACGGACAGACAGGGAGAAACATAGATCCATTAGAGATCACAGAGGAAACAGACAGTCCTTAAGTTTAAGGGATTTAATGATCACTTGTGCTGGTGAAAGAACGGGAAAAGAAAATAAGAAAGAGATAGGCATGAAACTTGGATGAACCCCACCTCCTAATAGTCTCACAAAATTGAGTCCAGGAAGACATCTAGGCTTATCTGCATAAGAACAACCAACTCAGCAAGAAGTAAACTCAACATATTATGAGCATTTCCAAGTTTAAAATTAAATGGACATTTGAACCGACCTGAATTTAAGTCTAGCATCTGAGTCAACATGAAGGTGATATTGATTCCAGCTACAGCAAATGGGTACTCCCACGTTGCTCTTTGCCCTCCTTGCTTGAACAACAACCTATGAAAAGATTTCTTCATTTTGAATATTCCTACCATCAGTTATAAACCCAAAATTCATGCAAGTACAAACATTAAATTACATCAGAAAGTCACGCAGAAGAGTTTAAGTATGAGATTATAACAAACAAAAGAATGACGAAATTACCGGGTGCGTATGGGCAAAAAACAGCAAGTTCTCTAATGAAATAAAACCACAACCCCTGCAGCAATCAGGTAGTGATGTTACTGTATACATGTGGAAATTGATTCAACTAATATTCTCATAATACAAATTCTGAGAGCTATCTCTAAGTAATCTTAAACATTTTCGGGAAGCACAAGCTCGAAAATCATACCTAAAATCTGTTGAAGGATTAGCACCCTGCCAGCCCATTTCCTTCCACTGCTCGGAGATCATACCTTTCAAGACTACACCAGGAAAAGCACAATTCCACAATGTTCTAAGAGATTCCTGCCAGTTACAAATCAAAGGAGCACTAAAATTAATTTATATTGACTATGAAAGGTTATCCGATACTATAATGTACAAGCAACTTGTGACTAGTAGTAAACATAAGAAAGAAAGGGAAAAGAAATTGATACGTATGATACTCTAAGAATGTGGATATATTGGTAGAAAGAAATCAAAAGAGAGAATGTAAATATATAATTGGTTAGCTAGAAAAATACATTCATTGTTTCATATGTTCAGAGTCTGATGACAGTGTGTGTGTGTGTGTGTGTGTGTGAGAGAGAGAGAGAGAGAGAGAGGAAAATATTGACTTGAAAAGAGAGAGGAAAAGGAATTGAAAATAATACTTGGTGATCAGGGCAAGTCTCGTCAAAAGGCACTTGTACCCTTTCTTGGAGCCTTTGAAGCCTCTGCTCCTGGGAATGAGTAAGAAAAAATGGACTCAAAATGAGATGAATAGATATCATGAGGAAATACCGATGGAACAGGTATACCTGAAGAGGACTCAGAGGGAAGTCAAGAAATTTGTTGTCATCGTGTTTATTACTCAATCTGTTAAAGAGTCCTCCAATCCATGCCCTTGGTCCAACCATGGCATTAGCTGCAACAGATTAACCAAAGGACTAAGATGAGAATATGCATGTACTTTACTGCAAATGCAAATGACACAGAACAAATATTTAGTTGAAAAATATTATGCAATTCTCCAATAAGAAAACTGCAGTGGCTCTGTAATACATGCCAAAAATATACTTAAAGGATATACGTGCGCCTTTAAATAGAACACAGAGATTGAGAAGAACAGACAGAAGTGCAAACATTTAGGTACAATGGCTATTGAAGGAAGACTGAGACTAAGCACTTAGGTACAATGGCTATTGAAGGAAGACTGAGACTAAGTACCACAAATCTAGACATTCCATAATAGATAGTCAGGTTACTATAAACTGCATCAAGTTCCCACAGCATGAAGCATATGAAAAACATGTGATATGATAGAAGATTCAACTGAAGGAAACTACTTGTACCCGCATATGCAGAAGGAAACTACTCACTAAAACATTAAGCCAACTGGGATGTTACGTGAGTATTAGTGGAATAATATGGAAACTCCAACTCCTCATCACCCTTCTTCTGTCTCCAGTAAATATCATCTTCATCTACCTGGATGCAAGTTCTACAACAACTGTTAGTTTCTAACATATGAGCACAATGGCAACAGTGCAGGTTGTTGAATAAGCATGCCTCGAGTAATCTTTCCAATGTATAGCATGGGAGGTAGTCCTCCGACTAAACAAAAACTTTCAAAAACAGCTATTGATTATTAACAGTTCAGAGATTCTAAGTTCAGAAACGTCTTCCAGAAGAATTTTCACACGAACTAGGTATATGAGAAATTACCCTCCGAAGAGATGAACAAGATGGAATGTATTGTCTATGCCTTCTTAATTTCATTGAGGGCCCAAATAAAAAATGAGAATTAAAAGCACAAGGTCTGTAGAGTCACCAATAATTGCACCTAATTCATGCTCCTTTCTCCTGATGCAATCTATCTTACTGCATTGACAATATATCAATGATTTATTTCTTTCAAAGGGTCAAAATATATAATTATGAGGGCGATTCGAAGTAAGATTTAATTGACACTGCAATCAAAGGGCTTCTTCCTTTGTGCATATTTTCCCAGACAAAAAGTTATGTCATTCAATGGAATGGATGATGGGTATGGGATAAGCAAACATGCGAGCAAGAAAAAGGAAGCATCAATTACCTTGTCAGAGGCAACCGAGAGAACCGAAGGGGAAAAAAGACGGGCAAAAAATACAAGAAAAGAACATAAAAGAAGGCGACATCACACACCTATCATGCCGGTTGAGAAGATATGGCGGAGGCCTTCCAGATGATCGTGGTGGGGCCGCCTAAGATGACTGATCGGGCCAGAGTTTGAGTCTCAATAGACAAGGTCAGAGAGACGGAGAGGAAGGGGAAGAAAATGATATATTTTCTTTCTTTCTGATAGCTCTTTTCCATTTTTGGGAGGAGGGAGGTGTCCGAGGAAGTTTCGGGCAATGTTTGCCCGTGTGGTGTAGGTATGCTGTCCGCTGGCTTGAATCTCAGCTGCCGGTGCCGTTACTTCCAACAATATCTGCGGCGGCCGGAGACCGTACCATGTATAGGTGCGCCTTGCCTTGGCATGTGTGATCCGGGCGTACATGTGACATATTGCTTGCCTACCTGGGTAACTTGATGAATCTAGTCACTCTAAATTATATATAATCAAATTCAATACGCCGTGCAGCCCATGGCTATGATCGTTTCTAGATAAAAGAATGACCATTGCGCGCCCGCCAAAGGAGAAAGCAAGCTCAACCGACCAATGACCGGTCCAGGGAAATTTAAAGCACCTGCTGCCCACGCTGTCTCTACTCAGCATTCTTTTTAAGTACTGCTCTCAAAGTTGCCATAGAACCGCCCACCCATCCACCACCTATTAGCATTAGGTGTGTTAATACAGAGGGGCCATGGCCATGGAACCTCTTGACAAGAGCTCCTCGTCAAGGCGGGGGGGACCTGTCTTCAGCCTGAAAAATCTCTCCAGACGGAGCCGTAGAGTAGCATCATCGCCTTCGAGGCCGATGGCTTCCCTCAGCTATCGGCGCGACAGGGCCAGGAAGCGGCAGATATTCCTCAAAACGTACCGGTTGGCATCCGTGAAGAGCCTGGGATTCTCGAATTGGAGGGCCCCTGGCCTGAAGAAGGCGGTAGCTAAGCTAAAGGAAGTCATTGTCTCAGCTCTGTCATCGGTCCGATTCCGCTTCTTTAGTTCATGCAACTGCCAGCCGCCCATCGATGCATATCATCATCCACACACTGTCAAGAAGATTCGGGTTTTGGGATGACGAGTCTCGGTGGAAAGAACATACAATCACTTGGTACTGACCACTGGTAATCCAAAAATAAGGCTCTGGTTGATGAGCCCCGAGAAGATCCGGAACTGTTGCCATTGGTTTTCCCCAGATCAGCTTTCAGTGATGAAATAAAGTCCCTGTTATGTTATATAACAGTAGAAGGTTGTCACTGATGTAATGGATAATTTACTGATTATAAGCAATATTATAGATCTTGTTGTTACCTTTGGTATCATATGAATATAATAAATATGCAGTATATGAGCATCCATGGCAAGCTATTCATAAGAAGCCTTCTTTCTCACCATCATCGCACATCTATATATACTAGGGAAATACCAAGTGGCCAACTCAGAATGGAGCAATTCCTAAATTCAAGGAAAATTACCTCAGATGGTCAAGGCTCTGCATTTGGGAATGCCTCCAGAAGATCTTGCTGCCAAGGGGTCTTGGACCCTCACGAGAAGAAAGGCGGCTGCAACCATGGAGCCCGTTCTCCTGCTCTATTTGGCCTCCAAATTTCCTTCCAATCTCTGGTTTTAACCATTTAGGTCTCCATCCATAAGGGCATATGTCAGGATCGTGTTTGATCATAATTGTTTCTATAGGTGGTTTGGCTTCCTGGAATCATCAATCTTGTCTTCTTCTGGTCTTAAGATAACAGGTTATCCGGCTGAAGTTGCTCCGTCAGATTCAGGTGCAAAGACAGTTGTAGATGGCTTCTGAGATTTCTAGGGAGATGCCTATCTCCACAACAAATCAGCGCTCTTTCAGGTAGGGTTTTCCTATGAAAAAATGTACCAATTGATTCATCTTGTCATGCTTCATTTAAAGAATCGAAACCAAAGCTATGAACAGATTTCATGATTGACTATAATCAAGATCCTGGCAATGGAATAACGGAATACAGATTCTCTATTAAAGCAGATCCTATAAACATGCGTTCGCATTACCTGATAAAGAAGAAGTCTGCACTTGCAGGAGTTTGCCCATATCGGAGGAAGAAGGTACCTTGGAGATGGAGAATTCACATGAAAGTTTTGGAAATATAATGCTAATGGCTGAGAAAGAAAATACTGATAATTCAGAGACTTCATCAATCTACCTCTTTGTGGTCGGTCCATCAGGTCCCATTGACATAGTAAGTCAATTGGAAAAACTCTTTCCCTCCTATGAAACTACGAACCGATGTTGTCTTCCCATGTTTGACAGTTAATTACGAGGACACTCAAAGATATATGCAAACTATACCCCAATGTAATGCCTCAAAATCTAACCAAGGAGAAAACAGAATTGTCAACCTATCAGGTTCGTCCACCAGTTCTAACCCATGAAATAAATTCACAATTTTAGAATTCAAAGTGCTAAAATGATGAAAATGAACTCGTGTAGGGGCTGGTCCATCTGTACACTGCCTTGAGATCTCTTGAAAGGTTTGTGGGCCAAAAACAATGACTGGATATCTTACTTTGATGATTCTGCAGAAAACTTAGAGAATGTCAGTTTAGATCAGCTTGTTAAGGATAAACACTAACTGCTTGCAGTAAATTGCCCAGATATGCAAATGATTTTCCAGGATCTGACCGTTCTTTTTGTATAATAAGGTGGAAGAGTGCTCACAAAGCTCCATCATATGATTAATATAGCAAGGGAAATGTTTGATGTGATGGATGAGGATGAAGAAAATGAGGAAACGTGTACCAGAGCTGCCATTTTCAAGGATATGTTATGCCAGTGCACTTCTGCAAGCAAAACCACATGTCCTTCACCAGATACACCGTCAGCCTTATCCACTGAGTTTTCTGGGGACTCTTTCTATCAACCATTTCTATTGCAGCACCTTGATTATACTGACTAGCTAAGAAAGAAAGTGACCAAACTAATATGCAACTTCATGACAACCTAGTTTCTCATTTCAGTCTGCAAAAGTAGTTACCTTTTTCTCAGTTGATAGAGAATTAATAGGTACCGTGAATTAAACCAAGAAAAGACACGGCCTTTGCCGATCTGCAAACAGAGGGTGAGTGAGATCTTGGGGTTCTTCGTGATCTGATATATGCCCTAAAGAGCAATAAGGAAGCTCCTAGAGGGGCAGTGTACAAAGTGAAATCGTTCACCCGCTATCCCATCATGCCCCAAGTCTCCATCACTATCTGAGGCATTTCCACAAACATATAGTACAGCAACTTATAAAGAGATCAACGACTGACCACATTATTTCTCTCTCCTCCATAAAAAAAAAAACTAATAGGGAACCGCCTTATTTCATACTCCTTCATAAGAGAGAATCTGGTAGAGAGGAGCTTGGTGAGCGAATCTGCAGAAACAATATTTTCAATATTATATAATTTTCTCCTCTTGGAGGCATGAGAATGACCACAATTGGACTTCCGCAAATTCGGCATGTCAAATAGCGTTTGAGATATGCAGATAGATGATGATAGCTGATCTAGCTGATCCCTCTTACTCCCTCCCGTCTGCCCGCTGCCACCAATCATCAGAAAGTATTCGCCTGCTGCCACCAATCATCAGAAACTGAATACTGAGACTAGAAAAGAGGATCATATGTTCATATTTTTATCAAGTCCAACCTCAAGAGGGAGAACTGGTAATCTTTAAAGCATAACAGGCAAAAAGAGTCCTAACAAAAACCCGCCACGAGCAAACTCACCCGATACCAAATACCATTAGGGCACCAACGGTCTATTGTCAGCTTAAGACCCATTCTACATCAACATAATCAAGTCCTATCGTATGAAACTTCATTTCCCGTGAGAATGCTGAACAAATAAAACCATAACACAATTCATGAACTTCATCTTTTTCTGCCACCACGCTCCCTTAAAGAGAGATTGAGAGTTTCGCGGTCTCCAATATTGTAATGGGCGAGAGACATGTTGTCTTTGAGGAAACCTGGCTTCCCACTCAATTTCTGCTTGTTTGCTGGTATTTGGGTCTCTCCAGCAATCTTCTCTTTCAGACTGCCAACAGTCTCCGATAGAGATTGCACGGTGATCTCCAAAGACTGCCCTTTGAGGTTTCCTTCATCGTGATTGGGAACAGATACAATGATCCGAGCAGGACCCTGCAAATGAGAAAGTGATCTCTGTTCAAAATGCAAACTTGTATACATGTAATATGAAAAAATGTGACACGAAATTTATAATAGAAATACAAGGACGAGAGAAGAGAGGATACCAGATGCTGCGCCAGAAACTGATCTTCTGGAACAAGCAGAGAATCATCTAGCTTTTGCCTCTTTGGTTCTGGCTCTTCAGGGAGCGGTGGAGGTGCTTCTTCCGGGGGTGGTGGTGGGGCCATTCCCATCGATGGAGGGGGAGGAGGAATCATATGCATGCCAGTTGGGAGCATTGGGACAGGAACAAAAGGTGGCCTGGGGACTGAAACTGGTGTAAATTGAGAACCAGGGGGGTGTAATGGCTGCATTTGCGGGAGTTGCTGACTCCCAACCATTTGTGGCTGTCCAGAAGTCATGGTCATTTGTGGCAGAGGTGGTCGAACCATATGCATCATAGGCATGCCAGGAGGCCTAGTTGGAGGTGCCGGGAGAGCTCCACTAGTTGGTGCAGCATACTGAGCTGCATTTGGAGGCACACGGGGTAGGTTCAAGGCAAGCCCAGGGGGTGGGGGAAGAGGTCTGAGTGTTGGTATGATGGGCCTTGGTGGAGGAGCAACGGGGCCTGGAAGGGCTTGATTCATGGCATCAAATTGATCCTCAGCTCCAGCATTCTGAGATAAGGCTTGATTTGCAGTGCGTCCTATACTTCCAGTGTGACCATCCCAAATCACCTGCTTTGGCTGCTCGTCCTTCGTCTTCTCAATCTCAGCCTTCACTGCATTTGAGACTTCTTCTTCTGTTGTACCAAAAATATCTGGGCGAGTCCTTGCTAGGCCGACGATGTTTCTGGCTATTTCATCATCCTGGGCAATTGTCGTCTCCCTAAGCTTGGAAAACATCCTCTCTTTCTGCTCCTTGTACTTCGGATCAATGAGAGATATTCTTATGTGCTCAGACATCTCACTCCTGTGGATCAACTCTCCAGTGATGGGGGATTTGACATACATGGTTGGGTCTCTCTCTGCTGTTATCCTTTCCTCGGGTCTCTTCCAGTTCTTGACAATCCTCATCGGAGGTTCCAGATCATCGTTTTCATTCATCACATTCCTCCTCTCATCATCATTATCTTCAATACTGGCTGCTCTCATTCCTTCCTCAACAAGCTGAACCTCCTCAACATCCATCTCCATTTCGACCTCCTTTCCAGACTCTATTATCTCCTCTTCCATATTTGTCATCTTGCTCCTCCGGATAACCTCCTCAATGGTCATTGGTGGAGGCAGGTCTTCATCCTCATCATCTGCAAAGTCTATCGTCTCAACAACGACAAAATCATGCCAATCAATCATAGCCATTTGCATCCTCTCCTGCTCAATCTCATCCTCTGCTTGCTGCCTTGCCTGCTCCTGAGATTTTTCCCATTCAAGCCTATGCAAGCACCGTTCTAGCACTGTTGTCATGTCAGTGATACTTTTCTTGAGCTTCTCAGTCAAGCCCTTTGGTGGCATCAAGACTTTCGAATAAGCATCTGCTAGTGCAGTAAAAAACATGAACATGCTGTGAGTAGGCTTCAAAAAATGGAACTGAGGGTTATTGATTTCCCTGCTTGTCAAACCAGTCAAGAATGATTTCCCATTTCTTGCCACAAATTGTGCTGTTAGTTTAATTATATCCAACTCCTCCCCTGTGATCCCTTCAGGAAGCCGAACAGTGTATTGTTCTGCCTCAGGTGGCTCAAGGACTTTCGCTACTGGCCTGAACTGCGCTGCAATATCTGATGGAGCTGAATTATGTCCAGAAGGTACAGCTGGAGTAGCTGGAGCAGACTCTTCTGTAGCAGTATCTGCGGACTCTGGTACCTGTGAAGATTGATTCTGTGCACGAAATTCGGATAACCGATGCTGGTAGTAGGCATGGTATGGATCAGAGGGATTCAAGAAATTAAACTTTGGATTCCCAGCATTACTCTGAACAATCCTCCTCTCAAATTCAGGACCATTCTTCGCGACGAACTGAGCAGTTTTGTCAACTATATTTCTGATGTCCGGAGGGGGGTGTATAATCCCAATCGTCCTAGTGTGGGTTGCAACAGTAGCAGGGACTGAATTATCCTTGTCATTGTCCCCATTTTCGGGGGACTCATCATTCCTTTGCTCTTGCACTTGGGATGGTGGAAGGATCCCCAGGTTTCCATCCTCAGGAGGGGCAGGAAGTGGCAATATAGCTGTATATTCAGGCATCTTCCTGCAAGAGAAGAAAAAGATGAATTTTCAGTGGGATATTGCAACAATAAGGTTTTCTTCTCCTTTCTTACCTAATCAAATAAATAACATTGAAAAGTGTTTTCCTCAATTGCTGGGTATGTCCGGGAGCATTAACATTATGCTGCATTAGCTAAGAAAGAGATGCATATGCAAATCACCAAATAATTTTAAAAGGCCGCAGAGGCTCTTATAGTTACTGTAAATACAATAGAGCCCAGGCATGTGCTGCAATACAATAAATTAGATCTTTCCAATGGTTTCAACTCAGAAGGCACGATTTTGTAGAACTTTTTCAAAGTGAATGGTTGTTATTGCTATTTCATTTCCGTAATTGTAAATATAAGGTGGACATGGTCCATTAGCAAATATTTGAGGAGAACGCCCAAGGAAGGGGCCGCCGCCTGCAAGTAAATGAAATTGGGGAAGACGGGAAGCAACCACACAATAGAACCCGTCACAGTCGAAGCTCGATACAACATATTTGTCCAAGAAACGCTTGGGACAAGATGACTTACTCGTTGAAACTCCTTCCACGAACCGAATCCCTTCTGCAGGCAAATTAGGGTTTCCAAGCCAAATTTGACAAGAGGGAATATCAAGCGGAGCAGTGTTGGAAAGCGGAGCCGAAACAGAGCAAATCCTCAGCTTCCGACGAGACAGAGAGGGAACACAAAAGAACCGGAAGTGGTGGACGCTTGCTCGGTGTCAGCTTCAATCTCGGGAGCGAGCAGTAGCAGGGATTGGAGGCAATCGAGGGTTTAACCGTTTAAGCATGGAGGAGAGCTGAGCAAGAAGGGCCTTGCGTGCATGAAATTGGGCTCGGCCTGTAAAGGTCAGCGAGCCCTATAAATAACGTTAACAGGCCAGCTGAGGCAGCTGCGATCGACAGAAAGTCAAAGGAGAGTCTCCTCCCCTCACAACTCAAGTAATATCAGTTACAGTTCAAGTAATTTATTTACTTCTATATCCAATTATACGTGTCACCTGATTGATGATAATCAAATATCAAAGTAAGTTAAATATGACACTAATTAGTATATATATCAGTTAATAAAGTCAAAATGTTGACCACTAAAAAAAGTCAGCTCCTACACACATATCATGACTAAACATGAAGGCAGGAAAAAATTATATTTTTAAGTTTGTTATTAAAAATTATTAGAGAAGGTTAATATAAAAAATTATATTTTTATATTATTAAAACTTATCCCTTAATAATTGTCATATTAGTAATATTTTTTTATTTTATTTAATATATAATTATATTTATTCATACTCATCACAATTATTTATCATGATAAAAGTTAATTATTATTTTTATATAAACGTACAATCACAATTCAGGTTTCAATTATTGATGGGAGAGTACTGGCTTTCATACTATATGAAATATTTTTGGATTAAAAATGGGTTATACTTATATTCATAGAAATTGTCTTTTAATTAAAAATAAATATATCTTATTATATATCTACAATAATCCCTAATATGTATTCGTCATAGTAAGTTTTATTAATGTTTTGTTCGGATATTAAAAAAATATATCATATTGATTTTTTTGTTTATCTTATATGAAAAAAAAACTATATATTCAACTAATAAATATTTGTAGATTTCGTTTTTAAAAATTACAAATATATTTATATTATACGTAAATGAAAATGTGTAGTGAATTAATGTCGTATATAATAAATTAAAAAATATTTTAAGATAGTAAAATAAGAAATATTTTAATTATATAATATTCTAAAGTTATAACACTTGTAAAATGTTATCAATATAAAATACTAAAAAATGAGTCCAATAAGTGTGAAACTCACTATTAATACAAAGTTATAATATTTCACATATGAATGAACATGCTAAAATAATTCTTTAAAATTTCTAAATAGAAAGTAATTAAATATTTTTTTTGCTAAAAAAAGAAAGTAATTAAATAAGTTAAAAGAGAAAATGGGTCAATGGTAAAGTTATGAAAGATTTCTTAGGGGATTCAAAATTACTTATAAAAAATGAGGATGACCATAAAAAAATCAAGAATGCTCTTAAATCAACCCGAAATCATAGTATTATACATACTTTAGTAATTAATAATATAATCATTAATTAATATTTAATGATACGATATTTTTTATATTATCATTAATTAATCTTTAATAGTATAAACTAAATTATTATTTTTCTCCATTATTACTTAATTATAAATAATTAAACTTAAAGTATATGTTTATATTTTTTAATCCAAAAAATATTATCTAAAACATGAAATCACTAATAGTTAATTTTTTATTAAATTTGTAACACCATAATTTTCAAAATAAAAATTTAATCTCAATTGGATCAAAAACCAACAATAAACCAATAATAAAAATTCAACAACCGAGATTTGAAATTGAACGAGATTGGAAACCGCTTCAAACACTAAACTTGGATAAAGATTATGTCATGTATCCGACTCGGTTTGGTCGAATCCCCGTGATCAACCCGCAACTCACACGGTTTATTAAGAGTTTTCCATTTTATAAACCGCGACTAGTAAGGCGTGCTTTCACCTGTATCTTTCCGAGAATAGTATTAATTAAAACTGAATATATTAAATCTTATATACTCGTCTCGTAAGTTTGACTACAACAAAATATTTGGGTTTATTTTCCCTTGGTTACCTGAAAAGGGGTAAAGCGAGGGGATGGGTTCGACAACTCAGTGAATGGGTGTTAGGTGAGAATTTTCACAAAAATAACTTCAATCGGAGTGTGCCAAATTGCTCATTTCCTTTAAAAATATTATTTCCTCAATTTTCGGTTTTTAAAACCTTTTTCCCAAAGTTTACTAATTCTTTTCCAAGGATTCTCAAATTCTTTCCAAGGTTTTCAAAACCTTTTTCACATTTTTATATTAGGCGTGTTTCACAAACAACACACGTCCTTCATCAGGAAGGATACACACATATTCGCGAGATGCAGTTATGTCGACTGCACCCATTTGTGGATCAGAGTGTCTTTACCATCCACCTTAATAGAAGTCCCTCACTTTTACCCGGAGTCTTAGTGAACATTTCCGATGTTCAACCCTCAGACCCAAAAATACTTCGTATTCCTATGAGGACGGAGACCTCATCCCGACCCCACTCTGGTCTCATGCGTATGAAGCTACATCTGTCTTTACAATGGTTTAAAGTTAGTCTTTTATAGGCACTTGAGAATATTAGCAATTATCTAAATAAGAAAATAAAATATTGGGGTTGACATGGGGTTTTCTAAGGGTTTATTAGTATTTTTTAGGGTTTCATATGATTTCTTAGCGTTTGTTAGCGATTCTTAGAATTTGTTAGCAATTGTTAGTATCTGGTAGGGTTTCTTAGCACTTTTTAGTGTTTTTAGCGTTTATTAGGGTTTAATAGGGTTTTTTGTGTTTCTAAGCATTTCTTAAAGAGTTTCTTAGGGTTTCTTAAGGGTTCTTAGCATTTCTTTGGGTTTGTTAGGATTTCTTAGCATTTTTAGCATTTACTAGGCTTTTCTAGCATTTTTTTTACCATTTCTTAGGGGTTCCATGGGTTTATTAGGGTTTTATAGTGTTTCTTAGCATTTTTTTATCGTTTCTTGGGGTTTCTTAGTATTTTTTAGGGTTTCTTAGCATTACATAGTGTTCTTTTTACATTTCTTAGCATTTTTTAGGGTTTTTTTTACCGTTTCTTAGGGTTTTATAGGGTTTCTTTAAGTTTTTTAGTGTTCCTTATTATTTCTTAAGGTTTGTTAGCGTTTCTTAGCATTTAGAAAATATTGCTAATATATTTCTTGAACATATCTAGAAAATATATTATTTCCTAATTTAATCTTCTAGAATATTTATGATAAATCTCTCACTTTAAATTCAAATTTGAATTATCTTCTTAAAATCTTCTTTTGGGCTTGAGATCTTATTAGGCTCTTTCTTTGGGCTTGAGATCTTATTGGACTCTTCCTTTGGGCTTCTTCAATTTCTCCAATTAGTCCATTCAATGCTTCTTTAAATCTTTTGGCCATTAACTTGTGAATCACAGTGTGCCCAATTTGATTCATATCATCTAGTTCGAGCTTCGCCGAAAAACTGAGTAGTTGAGAGAGAGTGGAGTTTTCAAGTGTGAGGAGAATGAATGGAGAGGAGCTCTTTATATAGGGAGCTCGGAGACTCTTTAACCATCCGTTTGGCACCTTTATGGCACTCATTTATGGCATGACATGCCCTGAACGAAGATTTTTCAAATTCACAGGCGCTGTTCATTTTTCCGGTGAGTGAACAGTGCTGTCATCTGAAGGAAGAAGATGACACTGTTCTGAACCGGACTGGACCGGTCTGAACCGGGTTCAATGCTTAAATCGGCCGGTTCAGGCCCGATTCGATCGAGTTTTTCAAAATAAAAAATTTCTAAATTCATTCTCTATCCAATAGTGGCTTCAATTCCCTAATTTGAATATTTTAAACCACCTAGAAAAATAAATTTAGCAACCGTTTAATGGTGGTTCAAACCAGTTCAAACTGGTTTAGGTCTGGTTCATCTGAACCGGTTTGGTTTTCTCTTCCAATTCATCCCAAAGCCCTTTTCCATTACTTTTATGACTCTTTAGTTCACCCGGGACTTGTAAATTTTCCAATTTGCCCTTTCTCTAATGGTTGGGGTTCATAAACAAGTTTGGTTCTTTCTCTTGGGTTGACTGGTTCTTTCCTCAGTTTTCTTATCTTGAAGGGGCGGGGTTTATAACTCTCCCCTCCTTTTAGGAGTTTTGTCCCCAAAACTTAATTAGCATTTTTTTACTAAACTTCCCTTAATGTCAACTTGGGCATGCTAACATTTCGGTCGTTCTTTCACTTAGCCCACTTTATATCACGCACTTAAGGAATTTCTTTTCCTTTACATTATTTACTCCCTCCATGGAGTTTATCATAACTAGTATGTCTTACCTGCGAGTTCGAAGGTATATCCCTGGGTTCACATCTTTCTTTGCTTAGGGCAAGATTTTTCCCTTTAAGGTTCTTACTCAAGATTTCAGGATTGTGAGTTCCAAGATGCAAAATCATTTCTGTGTCTAGTTATTCTCTTTATCATTGAAACCTTTAGCTCAGTGTTTTTTCGAGCATTACGTACTTGTTTTCACAGGTTTCAGTATTATTACTCCTTTGTCCTATTTTGACCCTTCCTTCATCCGTCATTTATTACAACTTTGGTCAAAATTATGTCTGACCTTATCATGCTTACCAACTGACTCTTCCTTACTTGAGTCATATTTTCCTCGGGACTGTTGGGCTTACATGTCCCTTATAGCATGACATACTCTATAACCTATATTTGACCATTTTAAAATTTAGAACACTTCCATAATGATTGTTCTTAACTTTCCAACCTTTGAGGGATCGTATAACTTCATCCCTCTTTTCGTTTGCTAGTATTCCTCGACTACCTATACTGTTATCACAATAACTTACATAACCGTGTCAGTTTTCCTTTCCCAACTTCCTTATTGGGCATTTTTGGTTCCAATTATTGGGTTTCCAGATGATTTACTGACACGCTAGGATTCTTCCCTTCTTAGGTCCTTCCTCATTCCCAGTGGCATCCATTACTCAAGGACTTTCCCTTTCCCTAAATCCATTCTTACTCGCTCGTGCCCATTTCATGATTATTTATTCCAAGTTGATCCCTTTCGATCTACGTGTCGATTGCTTTATTTGGTAAGTTCCCTTCTTTTTCATTCTCTACTATGTGCCTCAAAGTAGAGATCTTCATTGTCAGAGCTACACGTTCAACCTTCTCAACATTTCTTGCAAGTTCCCTTTTCTTCATCTCTTCACACCTTTTATATTGGGGCATTTGCCCACTTTCAATCCTCCATTGTATTAAAGTCTCCATTTCATTTCTTATTCCCTATCCAAGAACTTCCTACTATTGGTCTTATTTCTTGTATTCCACTATATGCTAAACCGTTTACTCTTTTGGGCTCCATTAGGTGATCGTGGACCATGAAAAGTCTTGATGTCAGTGATCTTTTCTCTTATTCACTTCTAAAGTGGAGGGCTTACCTTTCTGAGGTTTCTCAGGTGTTCTTTCCTCTATTCTTTTGTTATGGGTAGTCCACCCTTGTCACGCCCCAACCCGGTTTGACTGGATTACCATGATCAACCCGTTGCTCCCTTGGTTTAAGAGAGGTTTCCCCTTTCTTTAAGCAAGAAGAGCCATGCATAATTCAACCTTGTTCCCTATAATAACATAAATAATTAATAATGCAAGCTTAAAATAAATTTTAAGCATACCTGACAAAAGGTAGGTGTGGGTGTTATTCTTAGCCATTTTCCTTAAATCCTTAAAAGGGATAGAAAAGGAGTGTGAGTTTCTACAACTCAGTGAATGGGTGTTTAAAAAGGAGTTCTTATGAAATAGTTTTTAATTGGAGTGTGCTAGAATCCTCAATTTTATTAAATCCCTAATTTCCCCCTTCGAATGGAGGTTGCTATCAGATAGCTGACTTCCCCCAGAATCTAAATAGCCTGACCTCTCCTTCCAAGGTTAAGAAAAATGCTCAAATTGGTTCGAGCTTCACTAGGAAATGGAGTATTAGAGAGAGAGAGAGGAGTTTTAAGGTGTGTGGAGAATGAAAGGGGGATGAGCTCTTTATATAGGAGTAGAATTGCATATTAAATGGGGAGAATTTATTACTACGGTATTAATGTTGTCATTATTCTTGGGAAATTGATGGACATTTATTAGTATTAATTTCAATAATTAAATATATGTATTAAATTATTGGTATTAATTTCAATAAATAAATATAGGTATTTATGATATTTACCTTACGGACGTAGGATTAATAAAAAATATATACCTTATAGGATCAAGAATTCATACTATTGACCTTTCAGCATCGTTGAGGTCGTATGAGGGTTGTGGTGATGTTGGGAGAGCTTGGTTTAGCTAGAGAAGAGCTGAATTCGACTAATTTTAGCTAGGCCGAAACAGGGCAGTTTCGGTCTACCAGAGCTATTTCACTGTTTGATTTTGTCGGCGTTTCTTCGGCAATCCTTGGATCGAATGGAGGTTGCTATCAAATAGTTGACTTCCCCCAGAATCTAAAGAGCCTGACCTCTCCTTCCGAGGTTAAGAAAAATGCTCAAATCGAAGTTTTGGTTCGAGCTTCACCAGGAAATGGAGTATTAGAGAGAAAGAGGAGTTTTCAGGTGTGTGGAGAATGAAAGGGGGATGAGATCTTTATATAGGAGTAGAACTGCGTATTAAATGGGGAGAATTTATTACTACGATATTAATGTTGTCATTATTCTAGGGAAATTGATGGACATTTATTAGTATTAATTCTAATAATTAAATATATGTATTAAATTATTGATATTAATTTTAATAAATAAATATAGGTATTTATGATATTTATGTTAGGGACGTAGGATTAATAATATATATATATATATTTATCTCATTATTTTCACTTAGTAGATCACCCATCCTAGCACTACTCTCACCCATGCACGCTTAACTTTAATGTTTTGATAGGATCTAGTGCATTAATACTAGTATATTATTACATTTTAAGTTACTAAAAAAATATGGTTTGACAACTATTGAGGGGATACAACATGAATACTTCCCAATAAGTCTCCCATCCTAGCACTACTCTCACAAATCACGCTTAACTTTGAAGTTCTAAAAGGATCCTGCATTAGTGCTGGTATGTTTTTAATTTTGGATTACAAAAAAAATGATTTGTCAACTATTGAAAGGGTGCGTAGGTCACCCATCCTAGCACTTCTCTCACCTAGGCACGCTTAACTTTTAAGTTCTTATCAGATCTTTGTGTATTGGTATTAGTATGTTATTTAATTTTGGTTTACTAAAAAATATTGTTTGACAACTATTAAGGGGATGCAACATGAATACTTTCACCTATCCTAGCACTACTCTCGCCGAACTTAACTTTAGAGTTTTTATTAAAACAATATGGTTTGACAACTATTGAGAGAATGCAAAATGAATACTTCCCAAGAGATCACCCATCCTAATAATACTCTAGTCCAGACACACTTAACCTTGTAGTTTTGATAGGATCAGATGCATTAGTGCTAGTATGTTATTTAATTTTGGGTTAGTAAAACAATATGGGTTGAAAACTATTGAGAGAATGCAAAATGAATACTTTCCATGAGGTCACCCATCCTAGCACTACTCTCACATAAGCACGCTTAACTTCGGTATTATAATGGGATCGAGTTCATCTGAATCAATTTGGTTGTTCTGTTTTTAATTTTTTTTTCTGGTTACTAAAAACACGGTGTTACAGAACCGATTTGAACCACTATGAATCGGATGCTAGATTCATTTTTTTAGGTGGCATAAAAAATTCATATTTGAGATTTGAGGTGACATTGGATAGAAAATGAATTTAGATGAATTTAGAAATTTTTAGATTTGAAAAATTCGGTTGAATGGGGAGGTGAATTGGCTAGTTTAAGCTTTGAACCCGGTTCGGACCGGTCCGGTTTGGTTCGAAACTGTGTTGTCTTCTTCTTTCAAATGACAACACTGTTTACTAGCAGGAAAATTATGCAGCACCAGCAAAGCTGAAAAGTTTTCGACCAAGGACTTTTAGGCAATGATTGACTGCCATTAAGATGTCAATCGGACGACCAAGAAGTCCCAAAGCTTCCTATATAAAGAGCTCCTCCCCATTCATCCTCTCCACACCTGAAAACTCAATTCTCTCTCAACTACTCCATTTTCCGGTAAATCTCGAACCAGAGCTCCAACTTAGGCACTTTTCTAAGCCAAACAAGGTGAGGTTGGGTTCTTTAGAATTGGAGAGAAGACATCTACATGGCTATAGTCTCCATTTGCTCCTTGGGTCATCGGAGAAGTGTCGGCATGATAGAACGGTGAAGCAGCTCCGACGGACCAAAGCTGCCCTATTCTAGCCAAGCCAAAATTGGCCATTTTGAGCCCTTCTCAAGCTAAACCAAGCCCTCTCAACATCTCCACAGCCCTCCTACAGCTGAATTAGAGCTAAAAGGTAAGCTAATTTGGCTCCACTCTATAAATTCCGACCAGTGCTAGAGAGAGAACGGGTAGAACTTTGATGATGAAATTTTAACTCAGTTTGGCATCAATTGATGCAATTCTTGATCTTGGGAGGAACCTCAGGACATGAACTATCTGCTCAGATCAAAAGCTCGGACTGCCGTGCCCCCGACGGTAAGCTTTCGATGCTTTCTCTCACTAAGTACAGTTTTCCGGTGTAGCTCTATTTGAGCTCATTCTGGCACTAAATCATGCGATTCTAAGTGCAATTGAATTGTATGAAGATGTAGAAACTCAATTTTAACTTCAATTTCAACAATTAGAAGTGTTTGATCGGTCAATTTGATGAAATCAAATCCAGCTATGTTAGGGAGTTGAAATTAGGGGAAATTGGGGATTTAAAAAAATTTGAAGGACCAAACTGCAATTTTATAAAATTGAGGATCAATTGTGCATGATAAGAATGTTAGTGGACCAATCGAGCAATTTTAGAATTTTTGGGGTTAAACTTACCATTTTTGTAAAGGAAGGGCAAAATGGTAATTTTGGAAAATTTGGGGGTCAAATTGGAAATTTGGGAAACTTGAACCCCTTTTTATGAAATTGAGTAAATTGAGGTCCCAAGAGGAATTTTAAAAGTTTTAGGACTCAATTTGGGAAAAATCGGCAATTTGGAGCAAGCCAGATGAAAAACCGGCAATTTGCGTCTAATTTGCAAATATTGGAAAAGTTGTGATTTTTAGTCATTCATATTGAATGAGGTGATCAAGCCAGATGATAAAGAATAACGATGTTCATTTCGTGTAGAAACATGAGACATCGGGAATGCCAATTGAGGTTAAGCTCGCAAGGGATGAAAACCGACTAAGTGGAATTTCACTCCACGATCGGGTGAGTGGGATTTTTATATCATACCCGGTTGGGATGATAAGTACCTAAGAAATGAAAACCTACTATTAAATTGTATTTTAAACATCACAACTTAGAGGAGTGATGTGAAAATGATGTAGAAAAAACTAATTATCGGTTGTAAGTAGATTGTACCTAGTTGGTATGATGAAAGCTTCCTAAGAGGAAGTGGAAAATTCGTTCATCGGTTATGAGCGAAGATGTCCTCATACTCGGTTGGTATGACGGACAGTTGAAAATATATTTTTATCGTAAGTGTTCTCCTTTGACGATGTGCCATTGCTTAAACCATTTAGGAGACCTTCATGATG
The DNA here is from genome assembly GCA_030064425.1 of Trapa bicornis. Classification (NCBI taxonomy): domain Eukaryota; kingdom Viridiplantae; phylum Streptophyta; class Magnoliopsida; order Myrtales; family Lythraceae; genus Trapa; species Trapa bicornis. The sequence continues at coordinate 3,740,710 of CM057749.1, forward strand.
GGAGCTTGAATAGCTTTATTAGGACGGAGGCCTCAGTTTTGGAACTTGGAGGCTATTATGCCCAATTTTGAAAATCTCGAAAAGTGGGTCCTAGGCCAATTGGCACGAGTAGAAGCTAATAAACAAACATGAATTATATGCCATGAAAACTTGAGTAATTAAATTGTTTGGCCATGGTACCAAGATAGAACCGACATACTCAATCAACTAGAGGTAGTGCGACATAACAGATCTTCGGACTAGTCAAGACAAATAGCTGTAGGTTGAGTTGAGGGTCGAGGCCATTGGACCAGTGGCACCACATATTATATGGTATGATTTGAAAATACTGATTGTGCATGCACTATGTTTACGTGATCTTTAAGATGTCCAAGAGGGGTAGTGATGTGTCCTAGGGCCCTATAAGGGCAGTTAGTCGTACTAGGTGACCTTGCAAAGCTCGATGTAGCTTCATTGTGTATGAGACCAGGGTGGGGTCAGGATGAGTTCTTTGTTCTCATACGAACACGGATTATTTTTGGTCTGAGGGTAGGATGCCAGAGATGTTCACTCAGATGTCGGGTAGAAGTCAAAGACTTCTATCAGGGTGGATGGTAAAGACACTCCGATCCACAAGTGGGTGCAGTTGGCGTAACTGCATCTCGCGAATGTGTGTGTGATCCCTTCATGATGAAGGGTATGTGATTTGTGAAACACACTGAATATGGAAATGAAAAAAAAGGTTATGGAAACCTTGGAAAGGATTTGAGAATCCTTGGAAAAATTAATTGGTAAACCTTGGTAAAAGGTGTTGAAAACTAGAATTTGAGAAAAGAATATTTTAAAAGAAAATAAGGAGTCTGGCACACTCAAAATCAAGCATTTTCCTAAAAGATAAATGTTGAAAACCCATTCATTGAGTCGTTGTACTCAACCCCTCCCTTATATCCCTTTTAGGTAACCATGGAAAGCCTACCCTAAAGACCATCAGCTAATACGTCTGTATGACAAGTATGATTAGTTTAAAATTGTATGTAGTTTTGATTATGTTATTCCATGAAAGATGCAGGTTTAAAGGGATGCCTTACTCTTCACGGTTTATAAACAAGTGGTAACCCTTAGTAAATCGGGAGAGTGGCGGGTTAATCGCGGTGATTTGACCAAACTGGGTCGGGGCATGACAACTCATTTCTCCTCGAGTCTAAGGAACTTAGCTACGACTTCTTTGGCTCAGAAAAATGCCCAAGTTGGAGCTCTGGTTTGAGATTCACTAGAAAATGGAGCATTAGGGAGAGAGTGGAGTTTTCAGGTGTGAGAAGGATGAATGAGGAGGGGCTCTTTATATAGAAAGCTCAGGGTCTTCTTGGTCATCTGATTGGCGTCTTAATGGTGGTCATTCATTGCCTGAAACTCCCTGGCTAGAGACTTCTCATCTTCTCAGCGTTGCTCGATTTTTCGGTGAGTGAATAGTGCTTTCATCTGAAGGAAGAATACGACACTGTTCTGAATCGGGTTCAATGCTTAAACCGACAAGTTCAGGAACAATTCGACTGAGTTTTTTTAAAATTAAAAATTTATAAATTCATTGTCTATCCAATGGTTGCCTCAATTCTCCAATTTGAATTTTCTAAACCATCTAGAAAAATGAATTTAGCACCCAGTTCAATAGTGGTTCAAACCAGTCAAAGCAGGTTCAATCCGATTTGGATCCATTTCACCCTAATCGGTCTGGTTTTCTTTCCCATATTGTCCTAAAGTCCCTTTCCAAGGTTTTTACAACTCTTTGGGTCACTCGGGAGTTTTAAATTTCCTAATTTGTCATTTATCTATTGGTTGGGGTTCGTGAACCGGTTCGGTTCTTTCTCTTGGTTTTAACCGATTCTTTACCCAGTTTTCTTATCCCGAAGGGACGGGGTTTACAAATGTAGAAATTTTTAATTTTGAAAAACTCGGTCGAACCGAGCTTGAACCAGATGGTTTAAGCATTGAACCTAGTTTAGAACAATGTCGTCTTCTTCCTTCAGATGACAACATTGTTCACTCGCTAGAAAAATGAACAGTGCTGGCGAAGGAGAAAAGTCTCCGTTAATGGAGTTTCACGCCATGAATGAGCATCATAAAGGTTCCAAATGGATGGCCGGAGAGTCACCGAGCTCCCTATATAAAGAGCTCCTCTCCATTCATTCTCCTCATACCTGAAAACTCCACTCTCTCTCAACTAGTCAATTTTCCAGTGAAGCTCAAACCAGAGCTTTGACATTAAGGTTTTTCTGAGCCTAAGAAGGCAAGGTCAGGTATCTTAGATTTGGGGAGAAGTCAGCTACCCGACGGTAGTCTCCATTCAATCCGAGGACTACGGAGAAGCAGTGACGTAGTCAAACAATGAAGCAGCTCTGTCGAACCGAAGTTGCCCTGTTTTGCCCAAGCTGAAATCGGCTGAATTCAGCCCTCCTCCAGCCAAATCAAGTTCACCCAACATCCCACAAGCCCTAAGACGACCTCAACTAAGCTGAAAGGTAAGCCAATTCAGCCATACTCAGTCATTGTAAGTCGGAGTTAGAGAGACAAACTGTAGAATTTCACTAACAAAATTCTCCCTCAATTTAAGGCCAATTGTTGGAATTCTTGATCCTAGAAGATACTCTAGGAAGAGACCTATCTTCCCCGATAGAGAGATTGGACCGCCACTCCTCCAACGGTAAGCTTTTGAAGCTTTCTCTCTCTACATTCAATTATCCAGTGAAGCTCCATTTGAGCTCAATTCGGACACAAATGACGTGGTTCAAAGCTCAATTGAATCATGTGGAAGTGTAGGAACTGATCCATACCTTCAATTGGAGCAATTAACCCTGATTGAATGGCTAATTTGATAAAATCAAATTCAACCTGTTTGAAATAGGCAAAATTGGGGAAAATTTTGGAGAAATTTTGGGATTTTGTAAAATTGAGGGACTAAATTTCAATTTCATAAAATTGATGGCCAATTGACCATGGAAAAGATATTGGAGGACCAATTGATTGATTTTTAAAATTTATTGGAGTAAAATTGCCTTTTTGTAAAGTATGGGCAAAATGGTAATTTTTGAAAAGTTGGGGACCAAATTGGAAATTTGGAAAACTTGAGCCCCTTAAACAATTCTGAGTAAATTGAGGACCTAAAGTGAATTTTGGAAGTTTCGGGACTCAATTTGGGGAAAATTTTGCATTGGGGACGTAAAGTCAAGGAAAATTTACTTCAGGGACCTAAGTGTAATTAACTAGAAATTTTGAGTATTGTCGTTCATATGTGAGGAACGAATGCTGTTATGCCAAATATTAATAGATAATGATGTCCAAATCGTGTAGGAGCACGAAGAACCAGAATGCCAACAAGAGAAAGTCATGTCGATTTGGGAAAACCAACCGAGGACGAACATGTCATGGTTAACGGGTGAGTGGGTTTATTTACATCATATCCGGTTGGGATGATGAGTACCTCAGAATTGAAAAACCACTTCTATGTGGAATTTTAACATCACCCCTAGTTGGAGTGATGTGAGAACTACACGGAAAAACTATTTACGAGTTGTAAGTAGATCATATTCGATTGGTATGATAGACTTCCTAGAAGGAAGTAGAAAACCCACTTACCGGTTGTAAGTGTAGATGTCATCACATCCGGTTGGTGTGATGGATGGAAAAATTTTATTTTTGTCAGAAGTGTTCTCCCCTGACTATGTGCCAATGCTTAAAAATTATGGGAGACCTTCTTGACGAGAGCTAGAATAGCTCAGATAGGCGACATGCATCGATATTGGAACTTGAGGGCTAAAATGCTCGGTTTTGGAAAATCACATATAGTGGGCTCAAGGCTAGTTGGCATGAGTAGAAGTTTGTAAACAAACATGATGTTAATTCATGAAAATTTTTAATGAATGAATTATGTGATTTGGCTATGGTACCAAGACAAGACCGACATACTCAATGGACTGGCGGCAGTGCAACAAGACTAGGTCAACGGACTGGTCTAGACAAACAACTGCATGTCGAGTTGAGGGTCAGGGTCGTTAGACCAGTGGCACCAAAGATAAATGGCTTGATGGAAAATTTTTATTTGTGCATGCACTTGAGGATCAGAACTATCAACACACCCAAAAGGGGTAGTGATGCATCCTAGGGTCTACTGGACGACATAGTGGAGATAAGGGCAGTTTGTCATGCCAGCAGTTAGGGAAGCTCGATGTAGCTTCATGCGCATGAGACTAGGGTGGGGTCGGGATGAGATCTACATCCTCATATGGACACGAAGTATTTTTGGGTCTAAGGGTTGAACATCAGAGGTGTTCACTCATACTCCGAGTAGAAGTTAGGGACTTCTATTAGGGTGGATGGTAAAGACGATCCAATCTACAAGTGGGTGTAGTTAGCGTAACTGTATCTCGTGAATATGTGTGTGTACCTTTCCTAATGAAGGGCGTGTGTTGTTTGTTAAACACACCTAATATGGAAATGGGAAAGAGGTTTTGAAAACCTTGGAAAGGATTTGAGAATACTTGGAAAAGAATTGGTAAACCTTGGTAAAAAGGTTTTACAAAATGGAAATCGAGTAAATAATATTTTTAAAGGAAATGATGAGTTTGGCTATAAACCCCGCCCTTTGGAGTTAAAGAAAACCGGTCAAACCGTGTGAGAAAAATCGAATCGGTTCACAAACCCTGACCACTAGAGAGCAGGCAAATTGGGGAATTTACAACTCCCAAGTGACCCAAAGAGTTATAAAAACCTTGTAATGGGACTTTAAGACAATTTGGTAAAGAAAACCATACCGGTTCAAGTGAACTGGATCTGAACCGGATTGAACCGGTTTGGACCAGTTTGAATTATCATTGAACCGAATGCCAAATTCATTTTTCTAGGTGGCTTAAAAAAATTCAAATTGGAGAATTGAGGCCACCATTGGATAGAGAATGAATTTAAATAAATTTAGAAATTTTTTATTTTGAAAACTTGGTCACATCGGGCCTGAATCAATCGGTTTAAGAGTTGAACCCAGTTCGGACCGGTCCGGTCCGGTTCGGAACAGTGTCATCTTCTTCCTTTAGATGACAATATTGTTCACTCATAGAAAAATTGAGCAGCACCAGTGATGATGAAAAGTCTCCGACCATGGAGTTTCATGCAATGAGTGACCACCAAAAAGGTGCCAATTGGACGGCCCTGAAGTCCCTGAACTTCCTATGTAAAAAGCTCCTCCTCATTCATCCTCCTAACACTTGAAAACTCTACTCTCTCTCTACTGCTCTATTTTCTAGTGAAGCTCGAACTAGAGCTCCGACTTGGGCACTTTTCTAATCAAAAGAAGGCGAGGTTGAGTTCCTTAGACTTGGGGAGAAGTCAGTTACCTGACGATGGTCACCACTCGATCCGAGGATCACCGGAGAAGCGCCACCGTAATCAAATAGTGAAGCAGCTCCGGTAGACCGAAGCTGCCCTATTTTGGACGAGCCGAAAACGGCCAAATTGAGCCTTCCTCAAACCAAACCAAGCTCTCCCAACATTCCCACAGCCCTCACATGATCGAATTAAAGTTGAAAAGTAATCCAATTTGGTTCCCCTCTGTAATTTCCAATAAGTGTTAGAGAGAAACGGTGAAATTTCAATGACCAAATTCTCACTCAATTCGACTTGAATTGTTGCAATTCTTGATCCTAGGAGGAACTTTAGTACGAGAGCTATCTGCCCCGATCGAAAGATTAAACCGCCGTACCTCCGACGGTAAGCTTTCGAAGCTTTCTCTCTCTACGCATAGTTTTCCGGCGAAGCTCCGTTTGAGCTCGTTCCGGCCTCAATTCATGCAATTCAAAGCATAATTGAATCGTATGGGTTTGTAAAAACTCAATTATACTTTCAATTTCAACAATTTATCTCGATTGAATGGTCAATTTGATAAAATCAAATTTGGCCAGTTTGAAAGGGGGGAATTAGGGATTTCATAAAATTGAGGGACCAAAGTGCAATTTCCCAAAACTGAGGGCCAATTTTCCATGAAAAGGATGTTGCAGGACCAATTGGTCGATTTTTTTTAAAAGAATTGGCATTAAATTTCCATTTTTGTAAATGAGGAGAAAATGGTAATTTTTGAAAAGTTGGGGACCAAATTGGAAATTTAGAAAACTTGAACCTCTTTAACGATTTTGAGTAAATTGAGGACCCAAAGTGAATTTTTAGAAGTTTCGGGACTCAATTTGAAGAAAAGTCAGTATTAGGGACCTAAAGTAAAGGAAAAAGAACTTTGTGGATCTAAATGCAATTAACGAAAAGTTCAGGCATTTTCGTTCATACGTTGGAAATGAAGGCTATTATGCCAAATATTAATAGATAAGGTCGTCCAAATTGTGTAGGACAACGAAGGACCGGAACGCCAGCAAGAGAAGCTCGCATCGACTTGGGAAGATCAACCGAGGACGAACACGTCATGGTTAACGGGTGAGTGGGTTATACCACTACTATGTAGAATTTTAACATCACACCTGGTTGGAGTGATGTGAGAACTACGCAGAAAAACTAATTATTGGTTGTAAGTAGATTATACCCGGTTGCTATGATGGACTTCCTAGAAGAAAGTAGAAAATCCACTTACCGGTTGTAAGCGGAGATATCATCACACCTGGTTGGTGTGATGGATGAAAAAACTTATTTTTTTGTTAGAGCTCAGATAGGCCAGAGGCCTCGATTTTGGAACTTGAGGGCTAAAATGCCCAGTTTTGGAAAATCACATACATTAGACCCAAGGCCAATTGGCACGAGCAGGAGCTCGTAAACAAACATGATGATAAGCCATGAAAATTTTTAATGAATGATTTATGTGATTTGGCCATGGTACCAAGACAGGACCAACATACTCGATGGACTGGCGGTAGTGCAACAGGACCTGGTCGACGGACGGGTCTAGACAAACAATTGTAAGTCAAGTTGAGGGTCGTAGCCATTAGACCAGTTGCACCAAAGATAAATGGCTTTGTGAAAAACTTTTTTTATGCATGCACTTGAGGTTCAGGACCATCAAGATGCCCAAGAGAGGTAGTGATGCGTCCTAGGGGCTACTAAACGACATGTTGGAGATAAGGGCAGTTTGTCGTGCCAGCAGTTAGGGAAGCTTGACATAGCTTCATGCGCATGAGGTCGGGATGAGGTCTCTATGCTCATATAGACACAGAGTTTATTTTCAGGTTTGAGGGTCAGATGTCGTGAACATCCACACATTCCTAGGGTAGAAGTGGATGGGCTTCTATCTAGGTGGCCGCTAAAGTCACTCTGACGCCACAAGTGGGTGTAGTGGACGGGCTACCCTACGAATATGTGATCCCTTCATGATGAAGGGTGTGTGTTGATTGTTAAACACACTGATTGTGGATAATGAGGAAAAGTATTTGAAAACTAAAATTTAAGTAAAGGAATAATATTAAAGGAAATAAGGAGTCTGGCACACTCCAATTAAAAACTATTTTATAAGAACTCTTTTTCAAACACCCATTCACTGAATTGTAGAAACTCACCCTCCTTTTCTATCCCTTTTCAGGATTTAAGGAAAATGCCTAATGATAACACCCAGACCTATCTTTTGTTAGATATGGTTAAAATTTATTTTAAACTTGCATTATTATTGATTTATATTATTCCATGGAACAAGGTTGAATTACGCCTGGCTCTTGTTGCTTAAAAAAATGGGGAAACCTCTCTTAAACCAAGGGAACGGCAGGTTGATCACAGGGATCCGACCAAATCGGGTCGGGGTGTGACACTAATAAAAACTTAATTACTGTGTAGGAAGAAGAACCCCTAGAAACTTGGCCGTGAAATCCAATCCTCCACACTTGACCTTGAAAATGACGCCTACCCCAAGGAGGCAGCTGTTCAACGATTCCTAAAAGGCAAGAAGAGAGTGCCAAAGGATATGGTTGAGGATTACAAGAAACTCGTGGGAGCCCTGCTAGAGCCGAAATGCATTATTTACCCTCCTCCAAAACAGGAAGAACATGTCCCTCCTCCAAAACAGGAAGAACATGTCCCTCCTCCAAGGAGCCCAACACCTCCTCCAGCTCCACGACAACCAGAGGAAAATCCCACTAAGAAAGAGGCTTGGGACAACTACTAGAATGCTTATGCCACCTTCATGAAAGTCCACCAAGTACCCCCCACCTACTTAGTCCACCTTCAATCCTTCTCAATGGATGAGGTGGGCATATGAGTGTGAGGCTGAGGTATTAAGGCAGTACGGACTGTAGGCCATACATGAAGTTCGTCCCCTAAGGGAATATGGATGGACTTCAACCAGTTCCTCAGAGCCATCAAATTATGAATTCCACAATCGTTCCAAGGTTAACTCCTGGCCTATGACCCCAAGGGACTAGGGGCTAGAAAATCTCTGTAATAAGCTAAGTATGACGAGAAACTCTTTCCTGAATGAATAAAAATCTGATTTTCCTTGAATAAATTTTAGTCCCCTTGATAATACAACTAACAAAAATAGGAGTATACCAATAAACATCGATGTAACGGGTAGAGAAGAGATCACCTAAGAAAGGAAAATTATGGGTCACTACTAGTTAACCCAACCTTTAAAGTAGCCAAGAAAGTTTTCCCATCCAAAGAAGGGAAAAACAAGACAATAAAACTTGGAAATAAATTCTGGAAGAGTCTACTAGAGTTCACCAAGGAAGACAAATCCTAACTAAGGGAAGGAAAAAGAAGTTTGGTGCAAGGGAAGTAAGCATTAAAGGGTACGGGACTAGTGGAAGTCTAAGGAGTTATAGAAAGGCTTTATGGATAAAAGTATGGAAACAAGAAGGATTGGACTATTCCAAGGGAAACCAATGGAATGGAAGTTGACCGGGAAGAAAGTAAGAAAGATATGGGAGCATTGAAGATGTTAAGTCAATTCAAGAAAAGACAAGGAGAAAGGAGAAAGGAGAAAGGAAAGAAGTGTGGTAGGAAGAAAACCACAGGAATAATACAAGTACTTGGAAAGAGTTAGGACACAAATTCTTAAGAACTCAATAATAATAAGGGGACTTTCTAAAGTAAGGATATGGAATAGAAAGGGAAGAATCTAGAGTGAATAACCATACAAAGGTCATAAAGTATAAGACAATAATAAAGGAAAAACTTTCAAGGTGCATTAGGGAGATTGAACATGAAAATCCCAGAACATAAGTCCCTAGAAGAAGGATAAGGATAGGAAGTAGGACCATGGAATGAGAAAATTCCAAGCTAAGGTAACCAACAAATGAACCATCATAAAACTAGAGCTGAAATAAGGACCTTATTAAAAGACATAGATGGCTAAGAAAATACCTGGATGGCCAAATGTGGTCTACTTCCAAAAGAGTAGAGAAACCAAATGAGGATTTCAAATAGACCCAGTTGAAGGAAATAACTCGTAACAACAAGATAATCTGGGAGAATAAACGACGTCCTAAGATGGACTGGGAAGTAGTGAGGACTACGCCCTAAAAAGGGAGATGAGATTGATATTAAGGACAATACGACTCAAGAGACGATGACCTTAGGATCACTTGACAGGGAGAAGGATGGGCTCAAGGTAGTTAATGAACGGACTCGTGTGAAGGTCAATACTCCAATTAAGAAGGAAGAGGGGGAAAGAATATATTTGTGGAAATGAGGATGAAGGAAAGCCTTAAAGGGATTAATGGTTGAGACGGGAGTAACGATCAAAAGCTATGAGAAGGTTAAAGCAAACCTCTTGCATGACGATTAAGAGATCATGAAATAAAGAAGAGGTGAATTCCACCTGAAGAAAATAAATGTATACAAGAAAGAAAGGAGAATGAAGATGAAGTATAAAAGAAGTACATGTAAGTTTTCAAGAGTAATGTAAGCATGAAAAGAGTATAAACTACCAAGGAAGGAAATTTTGAAAGGACATAAATATCCCAATTAAGAGATAATGGGATCAACAAAAGTAAAGACAAGATAAACTCATCCAAGATATTCTAGTTGAGATGGGAGGATATAGTATAAAGGAAAAAAGTATTCAGAAGGACACGAGGAATAAGTTAAGTTCAGGTAATGTGTAAGTAGGAAAATAGTATCAAAAGATGTTGTGCAAGTAAGAAGGGGTGGTATGCCCATAAAAGAGGAAATAGAGGAAAGCGCACCGAAGAAACTGTGGAAAAGTAAACCCTCAAGTTAAGAAGTGATTAAAGTAGATGATCACTGACATCAAGATTTGGTGATGGTCAATGCTCGATTGATGGAGCTTAAGGAGAGTAAGACTAGACAGAGTATGAAGTACAAGGAATAAGACCGAGAATAGGAAGTTTCCCAAGTAACGAAATAAAGGAGTTTTCACAAACAAGTAATCGACACTTAAGACCGAAGGAGAATAACTCATAATAAGAATCGTGAAGTGATCACAAAAGAGTAAGAGTTAACTAAAAGAAAGGAAAGTCCTTGAGAAAAAGATGCCACTGAAACTAAGGAAGGATATAAGAAGGGTCAAAACTGGATAAAAGAAGTTAACACCAAAAACCTATAAAAACAAGTGGGCAACACGTGAGAAGACACCGAGCTAAGGGTTTTAACAATAAAGGAAGTAACTACATGCAGGAATGATTAGGTATTTTGGAACTCCCAATCCTAAAATCCCGAGTAAAGAACCTCAAGGGGAAAAATCTTGCTCTAAACAAAAGAGGATGTGAATCTAAGGGTATACCCTTGAACTCTTAGGTAAGATATGCTTAGCGGGGATGAGCTCAAGGGAAAGAGTAAGCAATGGAAAGGAAAGAAATTTCTTAAAGTGCGTGTTAGAATGGGGCTAAGTGAAGATAACCAAAATGTTTGTATGTCAACAAACTCTAGATTGGCATTAAGAGAAATTATTTCCTATGCAAGGGATGTGGAATAATTGGGGACAAAACTCCTAAAAGTAGGGGAGAGTTGGGGTGTGACATTGAGGGTCAAGGCTGTTAGACCAGTGGCACCCAAGATTAAATGGCTTATGAGGAAAACTGTTGTTTTGTGCATGCACTATGGTGCAGGACCTTCAAGACGCCCAAGAGGGGTAGTGATGCGTCATAGAGGCTATTGTATGACATGGTAGAGATAAGGGCATATTTTCATGCCAACAATCATGGAAGCACGACGTAACTCCATGTGCATGAGACCGGAGTGGGGTCGGGATGAGGTCTTTGTCCTCATACGGACACAGAGTTTTCTTTACGGGATTGAGGGTCGGATGTCACATACATCCACTCATTCTCCGGATAGAAGTGGACGGGCTTCTATCTAGGTGGCCAGTAAAATCTTTCTGACACCACAAGTGGGTACAGTGGACGTGCTGCCCTACGAATGTGTGTTCCCTTCATGATGAAGGGAATGTGTTGGTTGATAAACACACCGTTTTTGGTTAATAATGAAATATGGCTATGAAAACTAAGATTTTGAGGATGAAATGTTTTAAAGATAATAAAGAGTGGCATACTCTAATTCAAACTATTTTCTGAAAGTCAAGTTTTAAAACACCCATTCACTGAGTCATTGAACTCACCCCCTCCCTTATACCCCTTTTTAGGTAACCAAGGGAAAGCCTAACCAAAGACCTCAAGTCAACCACACCTGTAAGACAAGTATGTTAAGTTTAAATTTCTTGTAATTTTAATTAATGTTATTCTAGGAAATGTACAAGTTTAAAGGACACCTTACTCCTCATGGTTTAAAAGAAGGGGAAAACCGTTAATAAACTAGGAGAGTGGCGGGTTAATCACGGGGATCTGACCAAATTGGGTCGAAGCATGACAACTTGAGTGGTATCAAAGCATGTTTCCTTGAATACATTATCAAAACTATATAATATAGTAACTAATAGGAATAATTTTAAAATTTTTTAGATGGCTCCAAGAAAAGTAGACAAACAAACCCGCGCTACCTTAGCCACCCCGGAAAGCAGGAAGAACCATATCCCAAAGGAGGAAATGAACTAGAAGTATAGGAGGACTCTTGGTGTAATTCCATGTCAAAGAGGACTCGACAAGAAAGCCTCCAAGGTGTTTAGTCTCAAGGATGACAATGCATCGAACTATTAGCAATCCCTTAAAAAGGCCCCACAATGCTCAAAGTATAAGAGGATCCACAAAGGACCACTCAAGGGGATGACTTGTTATAGATGTGGGTAATGGGGACAGTACATTAGAAGATGCCCGAGGACAAGACCCAAGAAGATCTATTATGAGTGTAAGAGGGTGGGACACATAGTAAAGAATTGTCCCACACTGCAAGGAATCCAATCGATACCTTCCAATAAGGACACCTCCACCCCTATAGAAGCCCAAAAGGATAACATTACAAGAACCACAATTGCGAATAGGTAACCCAATCTCACCCCGGAAGGAGTCCTGCTAGACCATAGCTTAGTACTGAGTATTCCCCAAACCGTCATTGTAACAATCTCCCTCAAGAGACGTTAAAACCCTAAAAATTGTATTCTTAATTCAATGAATAAAATTATGAGTTCCTGAAATTTTCTTTGTTTCACAGTAATACGATTGTATGCCTCAATTACACGAGGAAGGATCACTGGAGGAAGATCAAGGGTAGGACCTTAAGAAAACCTAGATATAGCGGAATGTAGATAAACGGGAATTTTCCCTTAAGGAGCATTACAAGCCACCAAGGAGCAAAGAAGGAAATACCTCCTCCATAAAAGACAAACCTGAACGATGAAAGATAACTTAAGGAGCCAAGTAGGGTGGTAGACTAATCTAGTGAAAAGGTGTAACTAAAAACATTGGGAGAAGACTCCCTAGGAAGAACCGAAAAATAGTAAGGATTACACCCTTAAAAGGATGGCAGGATAGGCATCAAGGATGAGTAAAATCAAAGGACAACCGTTCCAAGACAAGTGAACTAGGAGAATAGTAGAGGATGAGATAGTCAATGAATTGACCCTCGAGAAGGTCATAAATCTAAACCCCAACGAGGAAAGGGAAGGTTTAAAGGATAGAACAGTGGAAAAGAATGATGAAGGAAATCCTTTAAGAAATAAATGGTTGAAAATGAAATGATAACCACACTCAAGCCATAAGGAGGATTTAGTAAGTCTCGCACCAAGAGGTCTTGGAGCAAATAGTGCCTGAACCTTTCCTAAGGAAGGAGACCCTAGGAAGGCATACATGTCCCAACTAAGAAGTAATGGACCAAGTGACGAAGGATGAAGAGATGAAGTGCATGCCGAGGTAAAAGAACCAAGGGAAGCATACAAGAAGAACACAAGGAGAAAGTTAAACCCAAGGAATGGTTAAGTAGGAAATAGCATCAAAGGACGCTATGACAAGTAATAATGGGTGGGATAATTATAATAAGGAAATAAAGGAAAGAACACACGAAAAACCTTGGAGTAGTAAGCCCTCCAATTCGGAAGTGGTTAAGGGAAAACAACCAATGGCATCAAGATTGGTCGTGGCCCACACTTGCTTAATACAGCCCAAGGAGTGGACGGCTGGACATAAAACAGAGTGCTAGGAACCAACCTATCAGCAGGAGTTCCTTGAAGAGAGGATAAGGGACAAAAAGGAAATGAAGGACAGTGAAGGATAAAACCGATCTCAGAAGGGTGTTAGAAAGGAAGGAAGGAAAAGCCTCCAAGGAGTGTTAATGAGATTAAACCAGAACATGAGTCCCTAGGTAAATGGATAAGAGTAGGATGTGCGACCTTAAAAAGGGAAGTTCTGAAGCTAAGGAACCTCCATATGGATACTAAGAGGTTTAACCTGACATAAGGATATTCATAAAGAACCATAAGTGGTTGAGGGTATATCGGGACGGCCAAGTGTTACCCGTTTTAGAAGAACAAAGAAGTCAATTAGGGATTTCTGACGAACTTGGCAGAAGGAAGTAACTAGTAGAAATAGGATGGTCAAGGAGAATAAACGAGACCCTAAGAAGGACTGAGAAGTAGTGGAGACTACACTCTAAAGAAGGGTAATAGAGTGGGCATAGTGTTGAGTACACGGAATAAGACCCAAAGATCGGAGATACCTTGAGTAGGTAAGTAAAAAGTGAACTGGGAAATTATGATCGAAAAATGATTAAAGGTGGGCAAAAGCCCTCATTCAAAAGGGTGTAAGAATGTGAAGGAAGAAAACCTTCAAGGACTAGTAAGAAATTCGAACATATAGTGCCTAAAAAGGGAAATCTCTAATTTGAAATACATAGTAGAGAATGAAAATCATTAAAGTAGAACTTCCCAAACAATGAAATTGTGAAATGGTCACAACAAGTAAGAGTGGCTTTAGGGGAAATGAAAATCCTTGAGTAAAGGACGTCACCAGAAATAAAGAAAGACATAAGAAGGGAAGTGTTCTAGAAATCTAATGGACAGAGACAAGTTCTAGAAAATGTCATGTTGTAAGGGGCATGTAAACCGAACAGTCCCAAGGAAAATGTGACTCAAAGTAAGGAAGAGTTAGTTAGTAAGCATGACAAAGTCAAACATAAAAGTTGGACCAAAGTTATAATAAACAACAGATGGAGGTAGGGTCAAAATAGGACAAAAAGGTGATAATACCGAAACCCGTGGAAAATAAGTACGTAGCGCTTGAAAGGACATTAAGCTAAGGGTTTTGACAATAAAGAGAATAACTGGATACAAGAATGATTGGACATCTTGGAGCTCCCAATCTTGAAATACTAAGCAAGAACTTTCAAGAGGAAGAGTCTTACCCTAAGCAAAGGAAGATGTGAACCTAGGGATATACCTTTGGACTCGCGGGTAAGACATACTAGTTATGATAAACTCCATGGAAGGATTAAACAATGTAAAAGAAAGGCAATTCCTTAAGCGCGTAATTTAAAGTGGTCTAAGTGAAAGAACGACCGAAGTGTTAACATGTCCACGTTAACATTAAGGGAAGGTTATCCCAAAGTGAAAATTGCTGATTTAGTTTTAGGGACAAAACACCTAAAAGGAGGGGAGAGTTGTAAACCCCGCCCCTTATGGATAAGAAACCCGGGGAAAGAACTGGTCAAAACCAAGAGAAAGAACCGAACTGGTTCACGAATCCACCCCAACCGATAGAGAAAGGGCAAATTAGGAAATTTACAAATCCCGAGTGACCCAAAGAGTCATAAAAACCTTGGAAAGGGACTTTAGGAAAATTTGGGAAAGAAAACCAGATCGGTTTAGGTGAACCGGTTTGAACCACTATTAAACCAGATGCTAAATTCATTTTTCTAGGTGGCTTAGAAAATTCAAATTGGAGAATTGAGGCCACCATTGGTTAGAGAATGAATTTAGAAATTTTTAATTTTGAAAAACTCAATCGAATCGGGCCTGAACCGGCCGGTTTAAGTGTTGAACCCGGTTCGGACCAGTTTGGTCTAGTTTAAAAAAGTGTCGTCTTCTTCCTTTAAATGACAACACTGTTCACTCACCAGAAAATCGAGCAGTACCGGTGAAGATAAAAAGTCTCCGGCCAGGAAGTTTCATGCAATGAATGACCACCATTAAGGTGCCAATCGGACGACCAAGAAGTCCCCGAGCTTCCTATACAAAGAGCCCCTCCTCATTCTCCTCCTTACACTTGAAAACTCCACTCTCTCCCTACTACTCCATTTTCCAGTGAAGCTCAAACCAGAGCTCCGACTTGGCCATTTTTTTTAGCCAAAGAAGGCGTAACCAGGTTCCTTAGACTCGTGGAGAAGTCAGCTACACAGTGGTAGTCTCCAATTGCTCCGAGGATGATCGAAGAAACGTTGGTGTGATAGAAGAGTGAAGCAGCTCTGACGAACCGAATTTGCCCTATTTTAGTTAAGCTAAAAATGGCCAATTCGAGCCCTTCTCATGCTAAACTAAGCCCTCCCAACACTTCCACAACCCTCCTACAGTTGAATTAGAGTAGAAAAGTAAGCCAGTTTGGCTCCCCACTATAAATTTTGATCGGTGCTAAAGAGAGAACTGACAGATTTTTACTAACCAAATTCTCCCTCAATTCGACATGAATTGAGGTGATTCTTGATCTTAGGAGGAACCATAGGACAAGAGCTATCTGGCCAGATTGAAAGCTCAGACCGCCGTGCCCCCGACGGTAAGCTTTCAAATGTTTCTCTCTTTACATTTAGTTTTCTGGCGAATCTCTGTTTGAGCTCGTTCTGGCGTCAATTCATGCGATTCAATGTGTAATTGAATCGTATGGATGTGTAGAAACATAAATATACCTTCAATTTCAACAATTAACCACATTTGATTGGTCAATTTGATAAAATAAAATTCGGCCAATTTGAAAGATTAAAATTAGGGAAAATTGGGGAAAATTTTGGGGATTTCAAAAATTCGAGGGACTAAAGTGCAATTTCATAAAATTGAGGGCCAATATGGCATGGAAAAGATATTGGAGGACCAATTGGTCAATTTTTGGAATTTTGGGGGTGAAATTTACCATTTTTGTAAAGTAGGGGCAAAATGGTAATATTGGAAAAGTTGGGGACAAAATTGGAAATTTGGGAAACTTGAACCCCTTTTTGTGATTTTGAATAAATTGAGGTCCCAAGGTGAATTTTAGAAGTTTCAAGACTCAATTTGGGGGAAAATCGGCATTAGGGTCCTAAAGTTAAAGAAAAAGAACTTTAGGGACCTAATTACAAATAATTGAAAAGTTTGGGTATGTTATTAATTCTTGATGAATGAAGGCTATCAAGCCAAAAGGATATTGAACTAAGATGTTCATGTCGTGTAGGAACACAAAGTACCGGGAACGCCAGGCAAGACAAGCTCGCGTGGAGACAAAAAGCCGATTAAGATGAATTCACTTCATTTACGGGTGAGTGGGATTTTTACATCATACCCAGTTGGGATGATGAGCACCTCGGAAATAAAAATCCACTACTAAGTGGAATTTTAAACATCACACCTGGATGGAGTGATGTGGAAATTTCGCGGAAAAACTACTTACCGGTTGTAAGTATATCATACTCGGTTTATATGATGAACTTCTTGGAAGGAAGTAGAAAACCCATTCATCGATTATGAGCGGAGATGTCCTCATACCCGGTTGGTATGATGGATAGTTGAAAGATTATTTTTGTTGGAAGTGCTCTCCCTTGACTGTGTGCCACTGCTTAAACTTTTTGGTAGATTTCTTGATGGGAGCTAAAATAGCTTAGATAGGCCAGAGGCCTCGGTTTTGGAACTTGGGGGCTAGTATGCCCGATTTGGAAAATCTTGTATAGTGGGCCCAAGGCCAATTGGCACGAGCAGGAGCTCTTAAACAAACATGAGTTTAGCCATACAAATTTTAAATGAATGATGTATTTGGCAATGGTACCAAGTAAGGACTGACATACTTGATGGATTGGCGGCAGTGCGACAAGACAGGTTGACGGACTAGTCGAGACAAGTAGCTACAGGTCAAGTTGAGGGTTAGGGCCGTTGGTCTAGTGGCACCAAAGATTAAATGGCTTATGAGGAAAACTGTTGTTTTGTGCATACACTGAGGTACATGACCTTCAAGTCGCATAAGAGGGGGTAGTGATGCGTCCTAGGGGCTACTGGACAACATGGTAGCGATAAGGGCATATTGTCGTGCCAGCGTCAGGCAAGCTCTACGTAGCTTCATGTGCATGAGACCGAGGTGGGGTCGGGATGAGGTCTTTGTCCTCATATGGACATGGAGTTTTCTTTATGGGATTGAAGGTTGGATGTCACATACATCCACTCATTCTTAGGGTAAAAGTGAACAGGCTTCTATCTAGGTGACCGGTAAAATCTCTCCGACGCCACAAGTGGGTGCAGTGGATGTGCTGCCCTACGAATGTGTGTTCCCTTCATGATGAAGGGTCTGTGTTGGTTGATAAACACACCGTTTGTGGTTAATAATGAGATATGGCTATGATAACTGAGATTTTGAGAATGAAATGTTTTAAAGAAAATAAGGTGTTTGACACACTCCAATTCAAACTATTTTTTGAAAGTCAAGTTTTAAAACACCCACTGAGTCATTGAACTCACCCCCTTCCATATACCCCTTTTCAGGTAACCAAGGCAAAGCCTAACCAAAGACATCAAGTTAACCAAACATGTAAGACAAGTATGTTAAGTTTAAATTTCTTGCAATTTTGATTAATGTTCTTCCAAGAAAGGTACAAGTTTAAAGGACGCCTTACTTCCCACAGTTTAAAAGAAGGGGAAAACCCTTAATAAACTAGGAGAGTGGCAGTTTGATCACGGGGATCTGACCAAACCGGGTCGGGGCGTGACAAAATTCATCTAAATTCATTTTATATCCAATGGTGGCTTAAATTCCACAATTTGAATATTTTAAGCCACCTAGAAAAATGAATTTATCAACTGGTTCAATGGTGGTTCAAACCGGTGTAATCCAGTTCAGGTCTGATTCACCTGAACCGGTTTGGTTTTCTCTTCCAATTCATCCCAAAGCCCTTTTCCATGACTTTTATGACTATTTAGGTCACTCGAAACTTGAAAATTTCCCAATTTTCCCTTTTTCTAATGGTTGGGGTTTGTGAACCGGTTCAGTTCTCTCTCTTGGGTTTACCGGTTCTTTCCCCGATTTTCTTATCCTGAAGAAGCGGGGTTTACAGATTAAGTTCATGAAAATTCACTCAAGTGACCTTATTTGATCGAAAATAAAGAATCGGAAAAAATACGAGTAAATATCGCTTCGAATCAAGAACGAACTAGTTTGAAGAGAAAAACCCCGTGATTTTTAAGAGTTATTAGATAAATAAAAAATTGTAATACTTGATCTCAATTTATGTGGAATTTGATGAAAAAATTTCAGAAAAATGAATTAGGCTAAGAACGATTAAATTAGAGGTGAACTGACCAAAATTGATCAAATCGGCTCGTAACAATAAAATCTCTTACTTTTTAGAAAATGATAAATAAATAAATAAATGGTGATTTTTGAGTCCATATTATAGGGAATTGAATAAGAAATTTTTAGAAAAATAAATTGGGTTAAGAACCCACGAAATTGAGGGTGAATCGACCAAAAAATAACCAAATTCAATTAAATTAGTTGATTTATTCATTGGAAATTGGATCGCTACCGTGCAAACTGGACGACGTGTTGCGTCGGGTGCATGCACACGCTTCACATGCGGTGTAACGTCCGACTCGATATCTTATTTCGAACTATCATCACAATTGCCATGCCCTCCTAACACTATAATAATGGGGCAATCATTACTATAATACTACCAGGTCGTAAGGCTAAGAGAATACAGAATAAAATAATTACATGAGTTTTCAACATAAAATTTCTTTTATAAAAATATTTAATAGTGAAATACACATGATTGAAAATACCTTACACTCATAAATATTTTCCTTGTAAAGACTCCTACGGATATGGTCGAGGTGACTTACCCCAGTTTAGTATCACGTGTTTTGTCAAAGTATTCTCTCATAAATAAAGTAGTACCTAAAAGTGATTATGAATAGAGGTGAGCTATGAGGCTAAGCGAGTGGTACTAACGTTAGAATGTTATGTACATGACATATCTACAACTAAAGATAGTAGCATCGAGTATGAAAATTTTATATAAAATAATTTTTAGTATAATCAATTTCTCAATTATACTTATAAGGAGAGTGTGAACTCCCGTCCTTTGATAATAAGAAAACCAGGGAAAGAACTAGCCATTTACAAAGAGAAAATTGAGTTGGTTTACAAACCAGAACCGATAGAGAAAGGGCAAACTAGGAAATTTATGGATCTCGAGTGACCTAAATAGTCACAAAAGTCATGAAAAGGACTTTAGTATGAATTGGAGATGATAACCAAATCAGTTTAGTGAACCAGATCCGAACCGAATCGAACCAATTTGGATCAGTTTGAATCACTATTGAATTGAATGCTAAATTCATTTTTCTAGGAGGCTTAAAAAAATTCAAATTAGAGAATTGAGGCCACCATTGAATAGAGAATGAATTTAGAAATTTTTAATTTTGAAAAATTTGGTTGAATCGGGCCTAAATTAGCCGGTTTAAGCTTTGAACCTGGTCCGGTCCAGTTTGGAACACTGTCGTCTTCTTCCTTCATATGACAATACTGTTAACTCGTTAGAAAATCTAGCAGCGTCAGCGTAGATGAAAAGTCTCCAACCAGGGAGTTTCAGGCAATGAATGACTGCCATTAAGGTGCCAATCGGACGGCCAAGAACTCCCTGAGCTTCCTATAAAAAGAAAACCTCATTCATCCTCCTCACATCTGAAAATTCCATTCTCTCTCAACTGCTCCATTTCCTAGTGAAGCTCGAACTAGAGCTCTGACCTGGGCATTTTTCTGAGCTAAAGAAGGCGTGGTTGGGTTCTTTGAAATCGATGAGAAGTCAAATATACGCCTGTAGTCTCCATTTGCTCTGAGGGTCGACGAAAAAACGTCGGCGTGATAGAACATTGAAGCAGCTCCGACGGACCAAAGCTGTCTTGTTTCGGCTGAGCTGAAATTGACCAATTCGACCCTTCTCAAGCCAAACCATGCCCTCCCAACACCTCCATAGCCTTTCTACCGCTGAATTAAAGAAAAAAGGTAAGCCAATTTGGCTCCCCTCTGTAAATTCTGATCGGTGCTAGAGAGAGAACTGATAGATTTTCAATGACTAAATTCTCACTCAATTCGGCATCAATTGACACAATTCTTGATTCTAGGAGGAACATTAGGACAAGAGCTATCTACCCAGATTGAAAGCTCAAACTGCCACGCCCCTGACGGTAATCTTTCAAAGCTTTCTCTATCTAAGTCTAGTTTTCCAATGAAGCTCCGTATGAGCTCGTTCTCGTAGCAAATGGTGTGATTTAAAGTGTAATTGAATCATATGAAGGTGTAGGAACTCTAATCTAACTTCAATTTCAACAATTAAACTTATTTGATCGGTCAATTTAATGAAATCAAATTCGACTGTATTGGAAGGTTGAAATTGGGGGAATAATTAGGGAAATTTTGGGAATTTCAAAATTTCGAGGGACTAAAGTGCAATTTCATAAAATTGAGGGCTAATTGGGCATGATAACATGAAAACTGTCCCAGATTCAAATAAGTATTATTCTTATTAGTTATTCAAATTGAAAAAAAATAGTGAAATTAAGAAAAAATAAAAATAATAAAAATATTTAAATAGAAATATGTAGAACAAATAGAAAAAAAAAATCTTTAAGTGATACAAAAAGAACTCTATTTGATTTTTTATTTATTTTATCTATAAAAGGAGATTGTATGAAAATTTTAACCGATCCTTTCGTTTCCTTGGGTCACTGGTACTTCTTTTCAATTTGAATGGAAATCAAAATTTTAGTGAAAATCCAAATATCAATAGAAAGAGAGAAGGGGATCCTTTTATATTATCAAATAAAAAAATATATTATTGAATTAAAGAATCTAAATCAAAAAGAAAAAGAATCCACAGGACAAGGTAGTCTTGAATCAGATGCACAAAACCAAGATTCTCTTGGATCAGTTCTCTCAAACCAAGAAAAAGATATTGAAGAAAATTCTGCAGGCTCAAATATGAAACCCTAAAAGATGTTTGAGGACCAATTGGCCAATTTTTAGAATTTTTGGGGTGAAACTTAGCACTTTTGTAAAGTAGGGGCAAAATGGTAATTTTGGAAAAGTTGGGGACCAAATTAGAAATTTGGGAAACTTGAACCTCTTTTTGTGATTTTGAATAAATTGAGATCCTAAGGTGAATTTTAGAGTTTCGAGACTCAATTTGGGGGAAAATTGACATTAGGGGACCTAAAGTTAAAGAAAAATAGCTTTAGGGACCTAATTACAAATAAAGGAAAAGTTTGGTTATTTCATTCATTGGGGTGAATGAAGGCTATTAGGCCAAAGGATAACGAACAAGGATGTTCATATCGTGTAGGAACACGAAGTACCGGGAACGCTAGCTAAGACAAGTTTGCGTGAAGACAACAAGCCGGTTAAGAGAAAATTCACTGCACTATCGGGTAAGTTGGCTTAATTATACATCATACACAGTTGGGATGGTGAGCAATTTAGAAATAAAAACCACTTGTGAGTGGGATTTTATATCATACCCGATTGGGATGATAAGCACCTCGGGTATGATAACCCACTACTAAGTGGTATTTTAACCATCACAACTAAGAGGAGTGATGTGGAAATTATGCGGAAAAACTATTTACGGTTGTAAGTAGATCATACCCGGTTGGTATGACGAACTTCCTGAAAGGAAGTAGAAAACCCGCTTACCGGTTATAAGCAGAGATTTTCTCATACTCGATTGGTGTTATGGATGGATGAAAATTTTATTTTTGTCCGAAGTGCTCTACTCTGACTATGTGCCACTACTTAAAATTTTTGGGAAACCTTATTGACGGGAGCTCGAATAACCCATATAGGCTGGAGACCTCGATTTTGGAACTTGAGACCTAATATGCCCGATTTTGAAAACCTCAAAGAGTGGGCCCTATGCCAGTTGGTAGGAGGAGGAGCTAAAAAAAACATGATTTTAGGCCATAAAATCTTAAGTAAATGAATTGTTTGGCCATGGTACCGAGACATGAGCGACATACTTGATGGACTGGTGGTAGTGCAACATGATAGGTGTCTGGATGAGTCAAGACAAATAGCTGCAAGTCAAGTTTAGGGTTGGGGCCATTGTTCTAGTGCTAAATGATGGTGAGACAATGTCCAAAACCTGTATACCACCATCCCCACTTGGGAATAGTTCAAGGAGAGGTACTCGAAGAAGTACTTGGCACCTCTTTTGATAAATGAGAAGAAGCAAGAGTTCATTCGGATTCGACAAGGCTTAACTCCATAACAGAGTACAAAACAAAATATGAGTTAAGACCTTTCACTCCTGACCTAGTTGGTTCAGTAGACATATGCCAGAGGTTCGTGGACAGTCTTAATATGGACATTCAAGATCGTATGGGAGTACTAAGATGCCCCCACAGATTTGGCAGTAATAATCAGTATGGCTCATGAGTGTGAGCGACTGGTACAGACTTGACGCCGTCGGATGGAGCAAACAACCCAGAAGGAGGATAAGGGTCAAAACCGTCAAGGAGGACAGAAGGAGCATAATGGTTCAAAGTGGGGAAATAGAATGGAATTTCAAATGAGAAAGGACATGCCACCACCACCCCAGAGAGTAGTTCCCACCTTACCTTAAGGAAATCGTGCTGTCAATGGTGTCAAAAGAACCATGAGGGAGCATGCTTTACCTGCTTTGCATGCAGACAAGTGGGGCACTTTGCAAAAGACTATCCCACTCTCATGGAGAACAAGCAGAGGAATACCCTTGGACCACCTCAAGGGAACCCTAGGAATCTTAGGCCAGATGCTACAGCATGAGTACCAGCTAGGGTATAGAACCTCACCCAGGAAGAGGCTAGAAGAGACCCTAGCACTGTAGCGGGTACATCCCAAAACCGGCTCCGATGGAACTGAAGGAATTGAAAGAGAAATTAGATGAATTATTGGAGAACGATTTCATACGTCCTAGCCAGTCTCCATGAGGTACACTTGTCCTATTCGTAAAGTAAAAGGATGGAAGCATGAAACTATGTATAGACTATAGGAAGCTGAACCAGTTCACCATCAAGAACCGAAACCCACTTCTGCGGATAGATGACCTATTCGATCAATTAAAAGGACTAGCTTACTTCTCCAAAATAGACCTTCGGTCAGGATATCATCAACTCAGGATTCGAGAGGAGGACATTCCCAAAACGACATTATGATCCAGATATTGACATTACGAGTTCAGAGTAATGTTGTTCGGATTAACGTATGCCCCTGTAGCCTTCATGGATTTGATGAACCGTATGTTCCAACCACATTTGGACAAGTTCGTGATAGTATTCATAGATGAAATTCTTATATACTCACGAACCATATTGGGATATGAAGAGCATTTGGCAATCATCTTGGAGATGTTAAAGGAAAATTACTTATATGCAAAATTCTCCAAGTGTGAGTTCTAGTTGCAGGAGGTAGGATTCTTAGGACATATAGTGTCCGGGGATGGAGTTAAAGTAGATCCAGACAAGGTGGAAGCCATATCAGATTGGATAGCTCCAAGAAAACCTAAAGAGATACAAAGTTTCTTAGGTTTGGCAGGAAACTACAGACGGTTCGTGCAAGACTTTTCTAAGATAGCAGCTCCCCTAACTCGTCTCACCAGGAAAGGAGTGGAGTGTAAGTGGGATGAAAGTTGTTAGAAGTCTTTCCTGAAGTTAAAGACTCAATTGACAATCGCACCGGTACTCTTCCTACCTGACCCTAATGCGGGAGAGTACACCATCTATAGTGATGCATCCGAACAATGACTCAGATGTGTATTGATGCAATAAGGGAAGGTTGTTGCTTATGCATCACAACAACTTAAGGTACATGAAATAAACTACCTAACTCATGATCTGGAATTAGCTGCAATAGTGTTTACCCTAAAGATTTGGTGACACTACCATTATGGGTTTAAGTGTAGGATATACACAGATCACAAGAGTCTTAAGTACTTCCTAACTCAGAAGAAGTTAAATCTCCGCCAGAGGAGATGGCTGGAATTGGTTAAGGACTATGACCTTATGATAGAATATCACCCGGAAAGGTAAATGTGGTAGCAGATGCCTTAAGTCACAAGTACCAAACTAAGGCAACAAAGGTAAAGACATGTTACATACCCCTGTTGCAACAACTAGGAAGGGTGGAGGTGGACCTGAAGATGGATAAGTGGGAAAGATGCCTGGTGACTAACGTGGTGGTGAGGCCCAGTCTAATTGAGCAGATACAGGCTCAACAAAAAGTGGATAAGGAACTTCAATTTTACTTGGATCCGGTCAATAGAGAAACAAAACCAGACTACGATTTGCGTAGTGATGGAGTGCTGACCTACAAGGGTAGAGTATGTGTGCCTCAAGATAAGGAGCTGAAGAGATTAATCCTAGAAGAGGCACACGATTCAGTATATGTAATGCACCTAGGCAGTACTAAGATGTACCGCACCCTCAAGCAAGGATATTGGTGGAAAGGCATGAAGAGGGACATTGCGGAATATTTAGCTCGATGCTTATCCTGTCAACAGATAAAAGCAGAGCACCAAAAACCGTCAGGACTACTACAACCCTTATCAATTCCGGAATGGAAATGGGAGCACATCACTATGGACTTTGTCACTGGACTACCTGTGACAAGAAAGGGTCGAGATGCAATATGGGTTATCATGGATAGATTTACCAAATCAGCTTATTTTCTCCCAATAAGAGTGACAGATACAGTGGAACAACTGGCTATCTTATACATGAGGGAGATAGTCCATTGCATTCTGGTGAGCATAGTATCAGATAGAGATCCAAGATTTACTTCAAGGTTCTGGCCAAGCTTACAAAGTGCCATGGGAACCAAGCTCCACATGAGCACGGCGTTTCATCCTTAGACCGATGGGCAGTCTGAGTGAACCATTCAAACCTTGGAGGATATGTTAAGAGCGTGCGTACTCACCATGAATAAAGGTTGGGAAGAATATTTGTGCCTAATGGAATTTGCTTATAATAATAGCTATCAGGCCAATATTCAGACGGCTCCCTATGAGGCACTTTATGGACGACCATGTCATACCTCTCTATTTTGGGAAGAAGTGGGGGAAAGAAGGTTAGAAAGGGCAGAACTAATCTAGGATGCCATGGAGAAAATAAAACTAATCAGGAGTCACCTTAAGACCGTACAAGATAGGCAAAAGAGTTATGCAGATCATCGAAGGAAAGATTTGGAGTTTGAGGTAGGAGATCAAGTATTTCTCAAGGTGTCCCCATGGAGGGGAATACTTAGGTTTCAGCAAATAGGAAAGTTGAAACAGAGGTATATTGGCCCATATCCCATCATTCAAAGATAGGACCGGTAGCCTATAAATTGGAACTACCTCCAGACCTGTAGAGAATACACGATGTATTCCATATCTCTATGCTTCAGAAGTATTAGCCTGATCCTAGCCATTTATTGGACCGACCTCCACTGGAGCTAGAAAAGAACTTGACTTATCAAACGGAACTGGTATGAATCATCAACGGGAGGGATAATAACTTAAGGAATAAGAGGATTCCTATGGTCAAGGTTCTATGGCAGAACGAACCCACGCAAGAAGTGACATGGGAAACGGAAAGTGTGATGAGGGATAGTTATCCTCAATTATTTGACATGTAACTGTTTTGGGGACAAAACCAATAAAAAGAGGGGAGAGTTCTAAACCCCGTCCTCTGATAATAAGAAAACCGGGGAAAGAACCGATCATTTCCAATGGGAAAACCGAGTCAGTTTACAAAACATAACCTATATAGAAAGGGAAAATTGGGAAATTTATGGATCCCAAATGACCTAAAGAGTCACAAAAGTCATGAAAAAGGACTTTAGGATGAATTGGAGATGAAAACCAAACCGATTCAGCTAAACCAGATCCAAATTAGATTGAACCAATTTGGACCGATTTGAACCACTATTGAAACGGATGCTACATTCATTTTTCTAGGTGGCTTAGAAAATTTAAATTGGAGAATTGAGGCCACCATTGAATAGAGAATGAATTTAGTTGAATTTGGAAATTTTTAATTTTGAAAAATTCGGTCGAATCGGGCCTAAACCGGTCGGTTTAAGCTTTGAACCCGGTTCAGTCAGGTTCGAAACAGTGCCGTTGTCATGCCCCGACCCAGTTTTGTCGGATCCCCATGATCAACCCGCCACTCTCCCGATTTACTAAAGGGTTTCCCCTTATATTATAAACTGTAAAGAGTAAGGCTTTCTTTAGACCTGCACCTTTTTCCAGGAATATCATAAATCAAAACTGCATAGTAATTTAAATTAATCATACCTGTCTTGCAGGCATTTAATTGCACAAGTCTTTTAAGGTTCAGCTTTCCGGGACTTCCTAAAAGGGGTATAAGGGAGGGGATGAGTACAACTACTCAGTGAATGGGATTTAAATCTTTTGAATTCCAAGAAAAACATTTATATGGAGTGTGTCAGACTCCTTTCTTTTCAAAAATCCCTTTATTAAAAATTCAGGTTTTTTCACCATTTCTTAATTACCGGTGTATCATCACCCAACACACATCCTTCATCATGAAGGTTACACACATTCGCAAGTCAGTATCACTACCGAACCCGCTAGTGGCTTCGGAGCGACTTTTCCTACCACCCAGATAGAAGTACGACCACTTCTACCTTGAGAAAGAGTGGATGTACGCGACATCCAACCCACAATCCCGAAATCACTTCTTCGTGTCCGTATGAGGACAGAGACCTCATCCTGTCCCCACCCTAGTCTCATGCGCATGGTGCTACTCCAAATTTTGCACAGAAACCTGGAACGACGAACTGCCTTTATAGCCACTAGGTCGTCTAGTGCTCTTAGGACGCATCACTACCCCTCATGGGCGTCTTGATGATCTCATACTCACAATGCATGCACAAACAATGTTTTCTCATATTGCCATGTAATATGTGGTGCCACTAGTCCAACGACCCTGACTCTCAACTCAACCCGCAATTGTTTGTCTTGATTGGTCTGTCGACCTGTCATATCGCACTGCCGCCAGTTGACTGAGCATGTCGGTCCTATCTTGGTACCATGGCCAAACAA
Source organism: Trapa bicornis (assembly GCA_030064425.1). Taxonomy (NCBI): domain Eukaryota; kingdom Viridiplantae; phylum Streptophyta; class Magnoliopsida; order Myrtales; family Lythraceae; genus Trapa; species Trapa bicornis. The sequence goes on from CM057749.1 coordinate 3,768,313, forward strand.
TTCACTTATTAAGTTTTATGGCACATATATCATGTTCGTTTACGAGCTCCTGCCTGTGCCAACTGGCCTTGGGCCCACTGTACGAGAATTTCAAAATTGGGCATTTAGGCCCCAAGTTCCAAAATCTAGGCCCCTGGTCTATCAGAGCTATTCAAGCTCCCGTCGAGAATGTCTCCCAAATTGTTTAAGCATTAGCACACAGTCAGGGGAGAGCACTTCCAACAAAATAGGTTTTCACTGTCCATTATACCGACTAGTATAAGGACATCTTTGTTCATAACCGATGAACGGGTATTCAACTTCCTTCAAGGAAGTCTCATCATACCAACCCGGTATGATCAACTTACAACCGATAAGTAGTTTTTCCGCAATATTTTCACATCACTTTCTCTAAGTGATTATGATTAAAATACCACTAAATAGTGGGTTTTTATACCGAGATACTTATCATCCCCAACCGAGTATGATATATATAATCCCACTCACAACTAGTAAGTGGTTTTTAATTTTAAGTTGTGCTCATCATCCCAACCGGGTATGATGTTAGTAAACCCACTCACCCGTTAACACAGTGAATTCCACTAGACCGGTTCTTTGTATTCACACGAGCTCGTCCATGCTGGCGTTCCTGGTACTTCATGTTCCTATACGATATGAACATCCTTGTTCACTATTACTCGACTTAACAACCTTCATTCATTTCTAATGAATGAGAAAACCCAAACTTTTTAGTTATTTGCAATTAGGTCCCTAAAGTTATTTCTCTTTAACTTTAAGTCCCCAAATGCAGGTTTTTCCTCAAATTGAGTCCTGAAACTTTTAAAATTTATCTTGGGACCTCAATTTATTTAATTTCACAAAAAGGGGTTTAATTTCCAAAATTTCCAATTTGGTCTCCCAACTTTTCCAAAATTACCATTTTGCCCTTTCTTTACAAAAATGGTAAGTTTTGCCCCAAAAATTCCAAAATTAATCAATTGGTCCTTCAACATTATTTTCATGCCCAATTGACACTCAATTTCATAAAATTGCATTTTGGTCCTATGAATTTTGAAAATCCCCAATTTTCCCCAATTTTCCCCCAATTTCAACTCCTTAACACAACAGAATTTGATTTCATCAAATTGACCAATCAAACACCTCCAATTGTTGAAATTGAAGTTAAAATTAAGTTCCTCCATCCTCTTACAATTCAATAGCACTTTGAATCACAAGTTTTGATGTCGGAATGAGCTCAAACGGAGCTTCGCCGGAAAATAGACTGTAGAGAGAGAAAGCTTTGATTACTCATCGGTGAGGGCATGACGGTCCAAGCTTTCGATCTAGGCAGATAGCTCTCATCTTGAGGTTCATTCTATAATCAAGAATCACATCAATTGATGCTGAATTGAGTTAGAATTTCATCATTGAAATTCTATCGGTTCTCTCTCTAGCACCAACCAAAAATTGCAGAAGTGAGCCGAATTGGCTTACCTTTCAGTCCTAATTCGGCTGTGGGAGGGCTAAGGAAGTGTTGGGAAGGCTTGGTTTGGCCTGATAAGGGCTCGAAATGGATAATTTCAGCTTGGCTGAAATAGGGCAGCTTCGGTCCGCCGGAGCTACTTCACTGTTCCATCATGCCGGCGCTTCTCCAACAATTCTTGGATTGACTAGAGTTTGCTATCAGATAGTTGTCTTTTCCCCGGTTCTAAAGAGCCCGACCTCTCCTTCCGAGGTTAAGAAAAATGTTCAAGTCAAAGCTTTGGTTCGAGTTTCATCGGGAAATGGAGCAGTAGAGAGAGAGAAGTGTTGAGTTGTGAGGAGAATGAATGGAGATGACCTCTTTATATAGGTGTAAAAATTGTTTATTAAATGGGAGAGATATATTACTAGTATTAATATTGTCATAAATTATTGGTATTAATTCCAATAATTTAATTTCAGTATTAAATTATTTGTATTAATTCCAACAATTAAATATATATTAATTTATTAGTATTAATTACAATAATTAAATATATATTAATTTATGGCTATTTATGATAAAGTCACCAATCCTCACACTACTCTCAAGCAAGCACGCTTAACTTTAGAATTCTCATGAATTCTCGTTCACCTGAACCAATTTAGTTTTTCTGTTCTAATTTGTCTTAAGTTTCTTTTCCAAGGTTTAATAAACCCTTTGGATCACTCGTAAGTTGTAAATTTCCAAATTGCTTATTCCCAAATGATCGGGTTTTTAAACCGTCTCGGTTTTCTAACTCAGTTTGACCGGTTCTTTTCCTGATTTTCCTTAACTCAAAAGTGCGGGGTTTTCAGCCATCTTCTTTCTTTAGATGACAGTACTGTTCACTCACCAGAAAATTGAGTAGCGCCAACGAAGATGAAAAGTCTCCAACCATAAGTTTTATGCAATGAATGACCGCCATTAAGGTGTCAATCGAACAGCCAAGAAGTTCTCGAGCTTCCTATATAAAGTGCCCCTCCTCATTCATCCTCCTCACACCTAAAAACTCCATTCTATCTCAACTACTCCATCTTCTAGTGAAGCTTGAGCCAAAGCGCTGACTTGGGCATATTTCTAAGCCAAAGAAGGTGTGGTCAGGTCCTTTGGAATCAAGGAGCAGTCAACTACATGCCTATAGTCTCCATTTTCTTCGAGAATCGCCAGAGAAACGCCGACGTGATAGAATAGTGAAGCAGCTCCGGCGAACCGAAGCTGTCCTCTTTCGGCCAGACTGAAATCGGCCAATTTGAGCCCTTCTCATGCCAAACCAAGCCCTCCCAACACCTCTACATCCCTCCTACAGGTGAATTAGAGTGGAAAGGTAAGCAAACTTGGATCCTCTCTATAAATCCCGATCAGTGCTAGAGAGAGAACCCAAAGATTTTCAATGACTAAATTCTCACTCAATTCGACATTAATTGATGCAATTCTTGATCCTAGGAGAAACCTCAGAACAAGAGCTATATGCCTAGATTGAAAGCTTGGGCTGTTGCGCCCCCGGCAATAAGCTTTCGAAGCTTTCTCTCTCTAAGTCCAGTTTTCCGGCGAAGCTCTATTTGAGCTAGTTCCAGCATCAAATCGTGCGATTCAAAGTGCAATTGAATCGTATGAAGGTGTAGGAACTTCAATCTAACTTCAATTTCAACAATTAAACTCATTTGATCGATCAATTTGATGAAATCAAATTTGACTTTGTTGGAAGCTTTAAATTGGGAGAAATTTTGGGAAATTTAGGGAATTTCAAAATTTTGGGGGACTAAAGTGCAATTTCATAAAATTGAGGGCAATTGGGCATGATAAAGATGTTGGAGAACCAATTGGTCAATTTTTGGAATTTTTGGGGTGAAACTTACCATTTTTGTAAAGTACGGGCAAAATGGTAATTTTGGAAAAGTTTGGGACCAAATTGAAAATTTGGAAAACTAGAACCCCTTTTGTGATTTTGAATAAATTGAGGTCCTAAGGTAAATTTTAGAGTTTCGGGACTCAATTTGGGGGAAAACCGACATTAGGGGACCTAAAGTTAAAGAAAAATAACTTTAGGGACCTAATTACAAATAAAGGAAAAGTTTGGTTATGTCATTCATTGGGGTGAATGAAGGCTATTAGGCCAAAGGATAACGAACAAGGATGTTCATATCGTGTAGGAACACGAAGTATTGGGAACGCTAGCTAAGACAAGTTTGCGTGAAGACAACAAGCCGGTTAAGAGAAAATTCACTACACTATCGGGTGAGTGGGCTTAATTATACATCATACCCGGTTGGGATGATGAGCACTTTAAAAATGAAAAACCACTTGTGAGTGGGATTTTATATCATACCTAATTGGGGTGATAAGCACCTCAGGTATGAAAACTCATTACTAAGTGGTATTTTAATCATCACACCTAAGAGGAGTGATGTGGAAATTACGCGGAAAAACTACTTACCAGTTGTAAGTAGATCATACCCAGTTGGTATGACGAACTTCCTAGAAGAAAGTAGAAAACCCACTTATCGATTATAAGCAAAGATGTCATCATATCTGGTTGGTGTGATGGACAGATTAAAAGTTTATTTTTGTGGGGAGTGCTCTCCCTTGACTGCGTGCCACTACTTAAAATTTTTGGGAGACCTTCTTAACGGGAGCTCAAATAGCTCAGATAGGCCATAGGCCTCAGTTTTTGAAACATGGAGGCTAATATACCCTATTTTGAAAATCTCGAACAGCGGCCCTAGGCCAGTTGGCACGAGCAAGAGCTCATAAATAAATATGATTTTAAGCCATGAAAACTTAAGTGAATGAATTGTTTGGCCATAGTACCGAGATAGGACCAACATACTCGATGGACTAACGGCAATGCGACATGACAGGTCTACAGACCAGTCGAGACAAACAGCTGCAGGTCGAGTTGTGGGTCGGGGCCATTGGACCAGTGGCACCACATATTATATGGCTTATGTGGAAAATTATTGATTTATGCATGCACTAAGTTTACGGGACCTTCAAGATGCCCAAGAGGGGTAGTGATGTCTCCTAGGGCTCTAGACGACATGGTGGAGATAAGGGCAGTTAGTCGTACCAGCATTCTTGAGAAGCTTGATGTAGCTTCATGCGCATGAGACTGGGGTGGGGTCGAGATGAGGTCTTTATCCTCATACGGACATGGAGTTTTGTTTACGGGATTGAGGATCGGATGTCGCATACATCCACTGATTCTCAGAGTAGAAGTGGACATGCTTCTATCTAGGTGGCCGGTAAAGTTGCTCCGACGCTACAAGTGGGTGCAGTAGACGTGCTGCCCTAGGAATGTGTGTTCCATTCATGATGAAGGGCATGTGTTGAGTGATAACACACCATTGTGATATGAAAATGCTATGAAAATCAAGATTTCGAGAATGACATATTTTAAAGGAAATAAAGAGTCTGGCACACTCTAATTTAAACTATTTTCTAAAAGTCATACTTTAAAACACCTATTCACTGAGTTGTTGAAATCATCCCCTCCCTTATATCCCTTTTAGGTAATCCAAGGAAAACCTACCCAAAGACCTACGAGTTAAACTACACCTATAAGACAGGTATGAAAAGTTTAAATTTTATGCAGTTTTGATTTATGTTATTCCAGGAAAGGTGTAGGTTTAAAGGACGACTTACTCCTTCCAGGTTAAAGAAATGGGAAACCCTGAATAAACCAGGAGAGTGGCAGGTTGCTCACGGGAATCCAACCAAACTAGGTTGGGGCGTGACAGAGAGCCAATCCACAACCATACAAAAATAAATTACATGGTAATAACTCACGCATTACCTCTTAAATTGTATTTAGAACATCCAATACATGCGTATTAGTGTCACAGGTATACAATGGGGCGATGCCCCGATCTACGAGTATCCAATGGCATGTCTCGACAACTCTCCACTAGTCCTCTCTAAATGACTCAGGAGGGAATCTCCTTATACCCGCTAAGAACTAGTCTATTAATGACTTAGAGAATACTCTGACCATCACCAAAAGTTGTCTAGTCAATAAATGGATACCGCCATATGACTCACATGTTTTGGATAATTAGGAGTAAGTATCTTCCCCCTTATTAATTTATCTCCTAGACATCCCTTAGCACTTGGTACTACCCCTCTGTATTAGGATCTATCAATACTGTCTCACACCCACCACAAACATATACATGATGTACTGTATATCATATCATCACAAAAACATACACAACATGTAATTGTACAACACAAGTGTCATAGAGCTTGACATGCTATATGACCAACACCTCTATGAAAAATATGGATATCATGCCCTTACTTCAAAAAACACAACAGAAATCTGACTTTCCAAAAATATTACGACTGAAGCTCATCTTTAAAAAATATGGCTATAGCCCTTTTCTTCTCAAATATGGTTGAACCCCTTTTTTTCCAAAAAAACTATTATAGTATTCCCTAAATCCAAAAATCATGAGTCATGACCATTTTTCACAAACATAGGTTGTAGCCCCAAAGTTTAGAAAAATATGAGTGTAAGCTCATTTTTCATATAAAATAGTAGACAATAGATGTCATGCCCCGACCCAATTTGATCGGATCCTTGTGAGCAACCCACCACTCTCCCGGTTTATTAAGGGTTTTCACCTTCTTTAACATGGGAGGAGTAAGGCATCCTTTCCTGGAATAACATTAATCGAAACTGCATGAAATTTTAAATTTTACATACCTCTCTTATAGGTGTGACTAAGAAGAGGTCTTTGGGTAGGTTTCCCTTGGTTACTTGAAAAGGGATATAAGGGATGGGTGAGTTCAACGACTCAGTGAATGGGTGTTTAAAGTATGATTTTTAGAAAAATAGTTTGAATTGGAATGTGTCAGACTCCTTATTTTCTTTTAAAATGATTCATCATTAAAATCTCAGTTTTCATAGCCATTTCTCAATTAATGGTCACAACAGGTGTGTTTATCAACCAACACACGCCCTTCATCATGAAGGGAACACACATTCATAGAGAAGCACGTCCACTGCACCCACTTGTGGCATTAGAGCGACTTTACCGACCACCTAGATAGAAGCATATATACTTCTACCCTGAGGAAGCTCGGGGACTTCTTGGCCGTTCGATTGGCAACTTAATGGCGGTCATTCATTGCCTGAAACTCCCTAGCTAGAGACTTTTCATCTTTGCTGACGCTGTTCAATTTTGCAGCAAGTGAATAGTACTATCATTTGAAGGAAGAAGATGACATTGTTCTGAATCGGACAGAACCGGTCCGAACCGGGTTCAATGCTTAAACCGACCGGTTTAGGCCCGATTCGACCGAGTTTTTCAAAATTAAAATTTTCTAAATTCACTCTCTATCATGGCTTAAGTTCTCCAATTTGAATTTTCTAAGCCACCTAAAAAAATAAATTTAGCATTCGGTTCAATAGTGGTTCAAACCGGTCCAAATCGGCTATATCCGGTTTGGATCCGGTTCACCTAAACCAGTTTGTTTTTCACCTCCAATTCATCCTAAAGTCCTTTTTCATGACTTTTGTGACTCTTTAGGTCACTCGGAATCCATAAACTTCCTAGTTTTCTCAAATTGCTCCCAGATGAGAGTGGAGGTATGCAAGTTCCGGACATTGTCCCACAATCATTTAGCACTTCCTTCTAGGAAGAATTATGTCAAGATCACCATGTCTTCTTATGGTATCCTGACGATCCCCATCAGCTTCTTAATGTTCGCCAGCCAATCCATGGCGGCACTGGCATCTTTCTCTCCGTGGAAAGGTTTATAGCTCAATTGATGGAGGGTCTTGAGATTTCTAGGGATGTCTACCGGAGGGGGTGGTTAATAGGAGGAGGATGGGATTGCACTTCCACTGGTTCAACCCAAGAATTGGTGCCTACCTTAGGGATGAGGTTAGGTTGCCCAAATATATGGGTGAACTCCTCGTACAACCTTTGATGTTCCATGCTAAGTCTAGGAGGGGTTGTCTAGGCTCCTCTGGGAGTTTCCAAAGGTAAGGTGGTTGGGCAGTATTGGAGACTACAACTCTAGTTCTCTTGGTTCCTTTCTTGGGAGCCATTCTGAAAATTTTAAAATCAATCCTATTAGTTACTATATTTTCTAGAATTAATTATGTATTGGAGAAAACAGGCTCTAATACAACTCAAGTTGTCACGCCCCGACCCGATTTGGTCGGATCCCCATGAGCAAGCCCCCACTCTACCAGTTTATTAAGGGTTTTCCCCTTCTTTAACCCATGAGGAGTAAGGCGATCTTTAAACATGTACCTTTCCTGAAATAACATTAATCAAAATTGCATGAAATTTTAAATTTTACATACCTGTCTTGTAAACCTCGCCCTTTTAAGCTAAGGAAAAGAACCGGTCAAACTGAGTGAGAAAAACTGAACCGGTTCACAAATCTAGTCAATTGTGAACGGACAAGTTGGGAATTTACAACTCCTGGATGATCCAAAGGGTTCATAATACCATGGAAAAGCACGTTAGGGTGAATTGGAAGAGAAAAACACGACCAGTTTGTATGAACCAGATCCAACTAGATTAAACCGGTTTATGAACCGAGTCAGTTCATGAACTAGAACCGATAGAGAATGGGCAAATCAGTGAAATTCAACTCCCTTGTGCTCCAAAGAAATTTATAAACCTTGGGAAGGAGCCTTAGAACAAAGTGGGAGAGCAAAATCAGACCGGTTCAGGTGAACCGGACCCGAACTGGATTAAATCGATTTAAGAACCGAGCTAGTTTATGAACCAGAATCGCTAAAGAGATGCTAAACGGGGAATTTAATGGACCCTAAGTGACCCAAGGAGTCACAAAATACATGGAAATAGACTTGTGAAGGAATTGGGGATGAAAACTAAATCGGTTCAGGTGAACCGGATCTGAACCAGTTTGGACCAGTTTGAACCACTATTGAACCAGATTCTAAATTCATTTTCTAGGTGGCTTAAAAAATTCAACTTTGAGATTTGAGACCACCATTGGATAGAAAATGAAATTAGATGAATTTAGAAATTTTTAGATTTGAAAAACTTGATTGAATGGGGGGAGAACTGGCTGGTTTAAGCTTTGAACCCAGTTCGAACTGATCCGGTCCAGTTCGGAACAGTGTCATCTTCTTTCTCAGGATGACAGCACTGTTCACTCGCCAGAAAAACGAAGCAGCGCCTGTGAAGAAGAAATGTTTTCGTTCGGTATGTTTCAGGCCATCAATGTCTATCATAAAGGTGCTAAACGAACAGCAAACGGGTCTCCGAGCTCCCTATATAAAGAGCCCCTCCCCATCCATCCTCTCCACACTTGAAAACTCCATTCTCTCTCAATTGCTCCATTTTCCAGCAAAACTTGAACCAGAGCTCTGATATGGGGTCTTTTATGAGCCAAATAAGGTGAGGTTGGGTTCTTTAGAACCAGGAAGAAGTCAATTACACGCTTGTAGTCTCCGTTTGCTCCAAGGGTCGTCGAAGAAGAGCCAACGTGATGAAACAGTAAAGCAGCTCTGGCGAACCGAAGCTGCCCTTTTTCAGCCAAGCTGAAATCGGCCATTTCAAGCCCTTCTCAGGCCAAACCAAGCCCTCCCACGGCCGAATTAGGAATGAAAGGTAAGCCAATTCGACTCCCCTCTTCAATTTCCAGTCGGTGCTAGAGAGAGAACTAGTAGAATTTCAATGATGAAATTCTAACTCAATTTGGCAACAATTGATACGATTCTTGATTCTAGGATGAACCTCGGGACAAGAACTATCTGTCCAAATTGAAAGCTCGGACCACCGTACCCTCACCGGTGAGTAATCGAAGTTTTCTCTCTCTATAGTCTATTTTCCGGCGAAGCTCCGTTTGAGCTCGTTCTGGCATTAAAACTTGCGATTCAAAGTTCTATGGAATTGTATGAACATGGAGAAACTCAATTTAAAAATTAGAGATGTTTGATCGGTCAATTTGATGAAATCAAATTCGGTTGTGTTAAAGAGTTGGAATTGATGGGAAATTGGGGATTTTCGAAAATTTGAAGGACCAAAATGCAATTTCCTAAAATTGAGGGTTAATTGGGCATGATAAAAATGTTAGAGGGCCAATTGAGAAATTTTAGAATTTTTGGGGTAAAATTTACCATTTTTGTAAAGGAAGGGTAAAATGGTAATTTTGGAAAAGTTGGAGGACCAAATTGGAAATTTGGAAATTTAAACCCCTTTTTGTGAAATGGAATAAATTGAGGTCCTATGATAAATTTTAAAAGTTTCGGGACTCAATTTGAGGAAAAATCAGCATTAGGAACTTAAAGTTAAAGAGAAATAACTTTAGGGGCCTAATTGCAAATAAATGAAAGTTTGACTTTCTCATTCATTTGGAATGAATGAAGGCTATTAGGCCAAAGGATAATGAACCGAGATGTTCATATTGTGTAGGAACACGAAGTATCGGGAATGCCAGCAAGGACAAGCTCACGTGAATACAAAGAACTAGTCTAGTGGAATTCACTACATTAACAGGTGAGTGGGTTTACTAACGTCAAACCCAGTTGGGATGATGAGTACAACTTAAAGTTAAAAACCACTTACCGGTTGTGAGTGGAATTTTATATCATACCCAGTTGGGAATGATAAGCATACCGGAATGAAAACCCACTATCAAGTGGTATTTTAAACATCACAACTTAGAGGAGTGATGTGAAAATCATGCGGAAAAACTACTTACCGGTTGTAAGTAGATCATACCTTATTGGTATGATGAAACTTCCTTGAAGGAAGTTGAAAACCCGTTTATCTGTTATGAGCAGAGATGTCCTTATACCCGCTCGGTATAATGGACAGTTGAAAATATAATTTTGTCGAAAGTGTTCTCCCCTAACTATGTGCTAATGCTTAAACTATTTGGGAGACCTTTTTGACGGGAGCTCGAATAGCTCTTATAGGTCGGGGGCATCAATTTTGGAACTTGGGGGCTAATATGCCTGATTTTAAAAATCTCGTACAGTGGGCCCAAGGCCAGTTGTCACGAGCAAGAGCTCGTAAACAAACATGAATTATATGCCATAAAACTTTAAATAAAGGAATTGTTTGGCCATGGTACTAAGATAGGACTGACATACTCAGTCAACTAGCGGTAGTGCGACATGACATGTCGACGGCCCAGTCAAGATAAACAACTGCGGGGTTGAGTTGAGAGTCGGGGCTATTGGACCGGTGGCACCACAGATTATAAGGCATAATGAGAAAATATTGATTGTGCATGCACTGTGAGTACGGGACCATCAAGACGCCCAAGAGGGGTAGTGATGCGTCCTAAGGGCACTGGACGACCTAGTGAGTATAAGGGCAGTTCGTCGTACCAGGTGACCATGCGAAATTTGGAGTAGCACCAAGAGCATGAAACCGGGGTGGGACAGGATGAGGCCTCTGTCCTCATACGGACACGGAGAATTGATTTCGAGATTGAGGGTTGGATGTCATGAACATCCACTCATTCTTAAGGTAGAAGTGGACGTACTTCTATTTGGGTAGCCGGTAAAGTCGCTCTGGAGCCACAAGTGGGTTCAATGGATGGGCTGGCCAGTGAATGTGTGTTTAACCTTCATGATGAAGGATGTGTGTTGGGTGATGACACACCGTGATTAAATAAGGAAATGGTGATAAAAACCGAGATTTCAAATGAAATGGTTTTGAAAGAAAGGAGTTTGGAACACTCCAAAATTTATATTTTTCCAAAAGTTAAAAAGTTTTGAAAACCCATTCACTGAGTAGTCGTACTCACCCACTCCCTTATATCCCTTTTAGGAGATTTCGGAAAGACTACCCTTAAAGACCATCAACTAAGACGCCTGTGAGACAGGTATGATTTATGTTATTCCAGGAAAAAGAGGCAAGTTAAAGGACGCATTGCTCTTTACGGTTTATAATAAGGGGAAACCCTTTCATACCTGAGAGTGGCGGGTTGATCACGAGATCCGACCAAACTGGGTTGGGGCATGACATGTCTTGCAGGTGTAACTAACAGGAGGTATTTGGGTAGGTTTCCCTTGATTACCTGAAAAGGGATATAAGGGAAGGAGTGAGTTCAACGACTCGATGAATGGGTGTTTAAAGTTTGACTTTTAGAAAGATAGTTTGAATTGGAGTGTGTCAAACTCCTTATTTTCTTTTAAAATAATTCATCCTCAAAATCTCATTTTTCATAGCCATTTCTCAATCAATAGTCATAATCGGTGTGTTTTTCAAACAACACATGCCCTTCATCATGAAGGGAACACACATTCGTAGGGCGACACGTCCACTGCACCCACTTGTGGCGTCAGAGCGACTTTACCGGCCACCTAGATAGAAGCATGTCCACTTCTACCCTGAGAATGAGTGGATGTACGTGACATCCAACCCTTAATCCCATAAAGAAACTCTGTGTCCGTATGAGGACAAAGACCTCATCCCGACCCCACCCCAGTCTCATGCGCAAGAAGCTACGTCGAGCTTCCCTGACTACTGGCACGACAATTTGCCCTTATCTCAACCATGTAGTCTAGTAGCCCCTAGGACGCATCACTACCCCTCTTAGGCGTCTTGAAGATCTCGTACCTCAATGCATGCACAAAACAATAGTTTTCCACATAAACCAGTTAATCTATGGTGCCACTGGTCCAACGGCCCCGACCCTCAACTCGACCTGCAACTATTTGTCTCGACTAGTCTGTCAACCTGTCATGTCGCACTGTCGCCAGTCCATCGAGTATGTCGGTCCTATCTTGGTACCATGGCAAAACATATCATTCATTTAAAGTTTTCATGGCATAAACTCATGTTTGTTTACGAGCTCTTGCTCGTGCCAACTGGCCTTGGGCCCACTGTACGAGATTTTAGAAATTGGGCATATTACCCCCAAGTTCCAAAACTGAGGCCTCCAGCCTATCTAAGCTATTCAAGCTCCCGTCAAGAAGGTCTCCCAAAAGGTTTAAGCAGTGTCACACAATCAAGGGAGAGCACTTCCAACAAAAATAATATTTAAGTCGTCCATCACACCAACCAAGAGTCAGGATATCTTCGCTCATAATCGATGAACGGATTTTCTACTTCCTTCTAGAAAGTTCATCATACCAACCGGGTATAATCTACTTACAACCGGTAAGTAGTTTTTCGTGAAATTTCTACATCACTCCATTCATGTGTGATGTTTAAAATTCCACTTAGTAGTGGGTTTTCATTTTTGAGATGTTTATCATCCCAACTGGATATGATATAAAAATCCCACTCATCTGATAACGCAATGATTTCCTCTTAACTGGTTCTTTGTCTTCACACGAGCTTGTACTTGCTAGCGTTCCCAGTACTTCATGTTCCTAAATGATATGAACATCCTTATTAATTATCCCTTGGCCTATTGGCCTTCATTTATCATAATTGGATGAAATGCTCAAACTTTTTTATTTATTGTAATTAGGTTCCTAAAATTTTTTTTTCTTTAACTTTAGGTCTCTAATGCCGATTTTACCCCAAATTGAGTCACGAAACTTCTAAAATTCACATTAGAAGCTCAATTTATTCAAAATCATAAAAAAGAGTTAAAGTTTACTAATAAAAAAAGTCATCTATCATTACTAAACATGAATATGAAGGCTGGAAAAAATTATATTTTTAAGTCTGTTATTAAAAATTATTAGAGAAGGTTAATAATCAATAAAAATTTGTATTTATATATTATTAAAACTTATCCATTGTCATCATACTAATATTTTTTATTTTATTTAATATATAATTAAATTTATTCGTACTCATCACAATTATTTATCATGATATTTTTTCCATTCGGGAAGAATAGTTAATTATTATTTTATATAAACGAACAAATCACAGTTCAGGTTTCAATTATGGATGGGAGAACACTTGCTTTCATACTATATTATGAAATATTTTTGAATTAAAAATGGTTTATACTTATATTCATAAAATTTTACTTTTAATTAAAAATAAATATGTCTTATTATATATCTACAATAATCCCTAATATGTATTTATCATAATAAGTTTTATTAATGTTTTGTTCGAATATTAAAAAAAATATATCATATTCATTTTTTTATCCTATATTAAAAAGATTATATTCAACTAATAAATATTTTGTAGATAAATGTTGTAATTGCTCTATTAGGCCTCAATACTCGTTTTAGAACTAATAGAGTATGAGGACTAGTTTTAGAAAAAAATCTATGAACCGGGCACAATGCCAATGAGAATGGGTTTAAACCCGTATATAAATCTTGATTTCCTAAGCATTATAGAAATTTACCAAAAAATAGTTAAGTTGTGTGATGCAGCCATCTAACCAAAGTCAGATCATAATACTCGATTGACTAGTAGTTACCGAGCCGAAGCTGAGTGGACGAACTTGTTGGGCTGGTAGTTACCAAGATACAGTTAGGGTATCGAATTCATTGGGCTGGTGACACAAAAGATAAAAAGTCTAAGTTAAAAGACTTTTGTTTGTATATGTTATGAGTTCGAAACCATCGAGTCAACCAACATGGGGTAGTGTTGGTTCTAATGATCACTGGATGCATAAAGGAAGTTTGGTCATCCGGTGAGTCTCGAATCTTGGAGAAGCTTCCTACGCATTGAGATCGAGACAGGGGAGGAGATGTCTCGTCCTACTATAGCGGACACGGAGTATTACGAGTCTGAGGGTCGGACAATTGATGTCACTTAGACTTAGGGTAGAAGTCACATACTTCTATCAAGGTGGATGGTAAATAGCTCTGATACACAAGTGTATGTAGTCGGCGTACTACATCTTTGAATGTATGAACCCTTTCTCATAAAGGGCGAGTGTGGTTGTTTGCTAAATCAATCCCGAGTAAAGGGAAGTATTGAAAGAGTTAAACCCACACACTTGTGAACAAAAAAGATATATGTTAAAAAAATTTCTTTTTTTGAAAACTCACCCTAACACCCGCCCACTGCTTTGTAGAACTCACCCAATTCCCTAAACCCTTCTCTAGGAAAAACCTACTGTCAGGAAAATAGGAAGCTAGTGGAGCAAGTAAGAAGTACCATGAACAGGTAAATCCTTATTTAGATATTTTGTAAATTTTGTTATGGAAAACATGTGTACAAATACATCTTTACCTTTGTAAACCCCGTCCTTTGATAATAAGAAAACTAGGGAAAGAACCGGTCATTTCCAATTTGAAAACTGAGTCAGTTTACAAACCAAAACCGATAGAGAAAGGGAAAACCAGAAAATTTATGGATCTTGATTGACCCAAAGAGTCACCAAAGTCATTTTTGATGAATTGGAGATGAAAACCAAACCGGTTTAGGTGAACCGGATCCGAGCCGGATTGAACTGGTTTGGACTGGTTGAACCACTACTGAACCGGATGTTAAATTCATTTTTCTAGGTGGCTTATAAAAGTCTAATTTGAGAATTGAGGCCACCATTTTATAGATAATGAATTTAGAAATTTTTTATTTTGAAAAATTCATTCAAATCGGGCTTGAACTGGTCAGTTTAAGCTTTAAACCCAATACAGACCAATCCGATCCGGTTCGAAACATTATCGTCTTCTTCCTTCAAATGACAACACTGTTCACTAGCTAGAAAATCGAACAGCACCCGTGAACCTGAAAAGTCTTCAGCCAAGGAGTTTCAGGTAATGAATGACCACCATTAAGGCGCCAATCGGACGACCAAGAAGTCCCCAAGCTTCCTATATAAAGAGCCCCTCCTCATACATCCTCTCCACACCTGAAAACTCCATTATCTCTCAACTGCTCCAATTTCCAATGAAGCTCGAACCAGAGCTCTGATATAGGGTCTTTTATGAGCCAAAGAAGGCATGGTTAGGTTCTTTGGATTTAGTGAGAAGTCAGTTACACGCCTATAGTCTCCATTTGCTCCGAGGTTCGTCGAAGAAGCGCCAGCGTGATCCAACAGTGAAGCAGCTCTAGAGGACCAAAGCTGCCCTATTTCGGCTAAGTTGAAATCGGCCAATTCGAGCCCTCCTAAGGCTAAACTAAGCCCTTCCAACACCTCCATAGTCCTCCTACAGCTAAATCAGAGCTGAAAGGTAAGCCGATGTGGCTCCACTCTATAAATTATGACCAGTGCTAGAGAGAGAACCGGTAGAACTTCGATGACTAAATTCTCACTCAATTTGGCATCAATTGATGCAATTCTTGATCCTAGAAAGAACTTCAGGACAAGAGCTATCTGCATAGATTGAAAGCTCGGACTGTCATGCCCCCAACGGTAAGCTTTCTCTCTCTAAGTACAGTTTTCCAATAAAGCTCCGTTTGAGCTCATCTCGGCATCAAACCATGTGATTCCAAATGCAATTGAATCGTATGAAGTTGTAGGAACTCAAATCTAACTTCAATTTCAACAATTAAACTCACTTGACCGGTCAACTTGATAAAATCAAATTCGGCTAAGTTCGAAGGTTGAAATTGGGGAAAAATTGGAGATTTCAAAAATTTGAGGGACTAAAGTGCCATTTCATAAAATTGAGGATCAATTGGGCATGATAAAGATGTTTGAGGACCAATTGGGCAAATTTTGGAATTTTGGGGGCAAAACTTACCATTTTTGTAAAGTAGGGGCAAAATGATAATTTTGGAAAAGTTGGGGACCAAATTGGAAATTTGGATAATTTAACCCCTTTCTGTGAATTTGAATAAATTGAGGTCCCAAGGTGAATTTTAAAAGTTTCAGGAATCAATTTGAGGAAAAACCGGCATTAGGGACTTGAAGTTAAAAAAAATAACTTTAGAGACCTAATTACAAATAAATAAAAAGTTTGGTTTTCTCATTTATTTAGAATGAATGAAGGCTATTAGGCTAAAGGATAATGAACAAGAATGTTCATATAGTGTAGGAACACAAAGTACCAAGAAAGCAATCTAAGAAAAGTTCGCGTAAACACAACAAGCCTGCTATATGGAAATTCATTGCGCTATCGGGTGAGTGGGATATTTAATATCATACTCGGTTGGAATGATAAGCACCTTAAAATAAAAACCCACTGCTAAGTGGTATTTTAAACATCACACCTGAGAGGAGTGATGTGAAAATCACACGGAAAAACTACTTACCGGTTGTAAGTAGATCATACTCGGTTGATATGATGAAACTTCATGTAAGGAAGTAGAAAACACGCTTATCGGTTATAAGCAGAGATGTCCTCATACTCGGTTGGTGTGATGGACGACTGAAAAGTTTATTTTGTCGGAAATCCTCTCCCCTGACTGTGTGCCACTACTTAAAATTTTTGGGAGACTTTCTTGAGGGGAGCTCGAATAGCTCATATAGGTCGGATGCCTCAGTTTTGGAACTTAGGGGCTAATATGCCTGATTTTGAAAATCTCGAATAGTGGGCCCAAATCCAGTTGGCACGAGCAAGAGCTTGTAAACAAACATGATTAATATGCCATGAAAACTTAAGTAAATGAGTTGTTTGGCCATAGTACCAAGACAAGATCGACATACTCGATGGACTAGTGGCAATGCGACATGACAAGTCTTCGGATTAGTCAAGACATAGCTGCAAGTCGAGTTGAGGGTCAAGGCCGTCAGACTAGTGGCACCACAAATTATATGGTATTATGTGAAAAACTATTGATTATACATGCACTGTGTTACGGGACCTTCAAGATGCCTAGGAGGGGTAGTGATGCATCCTAGGGCTCTGGATGACCTGATGGGTATAAGGGCAGTTATTCGTACTAGAAGTCTTGCGAAGCTCGACATAGCTTCAAGCGCATGAGACTAGGGTGGGGACAGGATGAGATCTCTGTTCTCATACGGACATAGAGTTTTGTTACGGGATGGAGGGTCAGATGTCGCGAACATCCACTCATTATCATGGTAGAAGTGGATGTACTTCTATCTAGGTGGCCGGTAAAGTTGCTCCGACGCCACAAGTGGGTACAGTGGATGAGCTAGCCTATGATTATGTGTCCCTTCATGATGAAGGGTGTGTGTTGGTTGATAAACATATCGCTATGATGAGAAATGTTTATGGAAACCAAGAATCAAGAATGAAATGTTTTTAAAAGAAAATAAGGAGTCTAGCATACTCCGATTCAAACATTTTTCCTAAAAGTCAATTTTAAAAACCCATTCACTAAGTCATTGTACTCACCCCCTCCCTTATATCCCTTTTCAGGTAAACCAAGGAAAACCTACCCAAAGACCCCAGATAACTACACCTGCAAGATAGGTATGTAAAGTTTAAATTTTCATGCAGTTTTGATTTATGGTATTCCATGAAATAGGTTTAAAGGATGTCTTACTTCTCAAGGTTTAAAGAAGGGGAAAACCCTTAATAAATTGGGAGAGTGGTGGGTTGCTCACAGTGACCAAGCCAGGTTGGGGCGTGACAACTTGAGTGGTATCAGAGCCTAAATCCTTGAATACATAATCAAGACTAGAAAATATAGTAACTAATAGGATTGATCCTAAAATTTACAAAATGGCTCCAAAGAAAGGAACCAAGAGAACTAGGGTTGCAGTCTCCAACACTGCCTAACCTTCCCTACCTATAGATACTCCCAAAGAAGCCCAAACAACTCCTCCTGGACTCAGCACGAAGCACCAGAGATTGTACGAGGAGTTCACTCGTGTATTTGGGCAACCTAACCTCGTCCCTGAGGTAGGCACCAATTCTCGGGTTGAACTGGAGGAAGTGCAATCTCACCCTCGCCCTATTAACCATCCCCCTCCAATAGACATTCCCATAAACCTCAAGACTCTCCAGCAACTAGGGTGTAAACCCTTCCTCAGAGAAAAGGATGCTGGTGCCGCCATGGATTGGCTGGAAAACATTAAGAAGATGATGGTAATCGTCAAGATACCACTAGAGGATATGGTGATCCTGATAGAATTCTTCCTGGAGAGAAGCGCCAAACAATGGTGAGACAATGTCTGAAACCTACATACCACCATCCCCACTTGGGTACAGTTCTAGGAGAGGTACTCGGAGGAGTACTTGGTGCCCCATCTAATAAATGAGAAGAAGCAAGAGTTCATTCGGCTTCGGAAAGGGCTTAACTCCATATCAGAGTATAAGACGAAATTTAACGAGTTAAGACTCTTTGCTCCCGACCTATCTGGGTTGGCAAACATATGCCAGAGGTTTGTGGACTGTCTCAATATGAACATTTGAGACCGTATGGGAGTACTAGGATGCCCCATGGACCTGGTAGTAGTAATGAGTATGGCTCATGAGTGTGAGCGACTGGTGCAGACCAGACGCCGTCGGATGGAGCAGATGACCCGAAAGGAGGATAAGGGTCCAAACCATCAGAGAGGACAGAAGGAGCATAACGGTCCAAAATGGGGAAATAGAATGGCATTTCAAAGGAGAAGGAACATGCCACCACCTCCCCCACAGAGTGGTCCCCACCTTACCTCAAGAAAACCCTTGTTGTCCAAAGTGTCAAAAGAACCATGAGTGAGCATGCTTTACCTGCTTTGCATGCGAACAAGTGGGGTACTTTGCAAAGGATTATCCCACTCTCAGGGAGAACAGGTAGAGGAATACTCTTGTACCACCTCAAGAAAACCCCAAGAATCCTAGGCGAGATGCTACAGCACAAGTACTAGCTTGGGTATACAACCTCACCCATGAAGAGGCTAGAAGAGACCCTAGCACTGTAGCGAGTACACCCCAAAACTCTCCAAGCTAGTTCAAGAGAATCTTGTAAACTAAAAATTTTCATTTAATAAAGAAAAGCTTTCTTCTAAAAATACACACTTCTTTAATCAGGATATATACAACTATGGGGACAACAAGTCTATGCCCTCTTCGACTCAGGAGTTGAGAGATCCTTCATCAAGGAAGTGTTGATTTCAAGTGTACCCCTAGAACTCACTCCACTAGAACAAAGTCTCAATATCCTTACACCTTTAGGATAAGGGTTAAACGGGAATAAACAATTAAAAGGATATGAGATAAAGATTGGAGGAATCAAACTTGAAGTTGACTTGATTCCATTACCCTTGAAGGAGGTTGAAGTAATCCTTGGAATGGACTGGTTAAGTAACCATCAGGCTATGATGGAATGTCAAAAGAAGACGGTGACATTTCATACTTCCGAGATGAATGGATTAAAGTTCCAAGGTGATCGAAGGAAAAGCGAAGTATAGATGTGTCCCACCTAAAAGCCCAAAAGATGATAAAGAAAGGTTATACAACTTTCTTGGCAATGGTTATCCATGAAGAGTCTAAAGAGAAGATTCTTGGAGACATTCCAGTAGTTACGCGCTACCCAGAAGAACTACACAGACTACCTCTAAGTTAGCAAGTAGAGTTCACCATAGAAATAATTCCGGGAACAAACCCCATATCCCAAGCTCCATATCGTATGGCTCCGACGGAATTGAAGGAATTGAAGGAGCAATTGGACGAATTACCGGAGAAAGATTTCATACGTCCTAGCCAGTCTCTGTGGGGTGCACCTGTCTTGTTCATAAAGAAAAAGACAGAAGTATGAGACTGTGCATAGACTAGAGGAAGCTGAACCAGGTCACAATAAAGAATCGATACCCACTTCCACAGATAGATGACCTATTCGATCAATTAAAAGAAGCAGCTTACTTCTCCAAAATAGACCTTCAGTCGGGCTATCATCAACTCAAGATTTGAGAGGAGGACATTCCCAAAACGGCATTCCGATCCAGATATGGACATTATGAGTTCAGAGTAATGTCGTTCGGATTAATAAATGCCCCTACAGCCTTCATGGACTTGATGAACCATATGTTCCAACCACAATTGGACAGGTTAGTGATAGTACTCATAGATGACATCCTTATATACTCACGATCCAAGTTAGAACATGAAGAGCATTTGGCAATCACCTTGGGGATATTAAAGGAAAATCAATTATATGCAAAATTCTCTAAGTGTGAGTTCTGGCTGTAGGAGGTAGGATTCTTAGGACATATAGTGTCCAAGGATGGAGTTAAAGTAGATCTAGTCAAGGTGGAAGTCATATCAAATTGGAAGGCTCCAAGGAATCCTACAGAAATAAGAAGTTTCTTAGGTCTAGTAGGATACTATAGATAGTTCATGCAAGACTTTTTCTAAGATAACAGCCCCTCTAACTCGACTCACCAGGAAGGGGGTTGAGTATAAGTGGGATGAAAGCTGTGAGAAGTCTTTCCTAGAGTTAAAGACTCGATTGACAACCGCACCGGTACTCTCCTTACCTGACCCTAATCCTGGAGAGTACACCATCTATAATGATGCATCCGGACAAGGACTCGAATGTGTCTTGATGCAACAAGGGAAGGTTATCGCTTATGCCTCACGACAACTTAAGGTAAATGAAAGAAACTACCTAACTCATGATATGGAATTAGCTGCAATAGTGTTTGCCCTAAAGATTTAGCGACACTACCTTTACGGGGTTAAGTGTAGGATATACAAAAATCATAAGAGTCTTAAGTACTTCATAACTCAGAAAGAGATGAATCTCTGCTAGAGAAGATGGCTAGAATTGGTTAAGGACTATGACCTTGTGATAGAATAACACCCCGGAAAGGTAAATGTAGTAGCAGATGCCTTGAGTCACAAGTACCAAACTGAGGCAGCTCAAGTAAAGATGAGTTACATACCACTATTGCAACAATTGGGAAGAATGAAGGTGGACCTGAAAATGGACAAGCAGGAAAGGTGCATGGTGGCTAACGTGGTAGTGAGGCCCAGCCTAACTGAGTAGATCCAGGCTCAAGAAAAAGCGGATAAGGAGCTTCAACCCTACATGGATCCAATTGATAGAGAAACTAAACCAGACTACAACCTGCGAAGCGATGGGGTGCTAACCTACAAGGGTAGGGTATGTGTGCCTCAAATTAAGGAGCTAAAGAGGTTAATTCTAGAAGAGGCACACAATTCGGTGTATGTAATGCATCCGGGCAATACCAAGATGTACCATACCCTCAAACAAGGATATTGGTGGAAAGGTATGAAGAGGGACATTGTGGAATATGTAGCCTGATGCTTGTCCTGTCAATAGATAAAATTGGAGCATTAGAAACCGTCAGGACTACTGCAACCCTTACCACTTCCATAATGGAAATGGAAGTACATCACCATGGACTTTGTCATGGGACTACCGGTGACAAGAAAGGGTCAAGATGTAATTTGGGTCATCGTGGATAGATTGACCATATTAGCTCATTTCCTTCCCATAAGAGTGACGGACAAAATGGAACAACTATTCATCTTATACATGAGGGAGATAGTGAGACTCCATGGTGTTCCAATGAGTATAGTATCATATATAGATCCAAGATTTACTTCAAGGTTTTGGCCAAGCTTACAAAGCACTATGGGAACCAAGCTCCACATGAGCATGGCATTTCATCCTTAGACAGATGGGCAGCCTGAGCAAACCATTCAAACCTTGGAGGACATGTTAAGAGTGTGTGTACTCACCATGAACAAAGGCTGGGAAGAATACTTGTGCTTGATGGAATTTGCTTACAATAATAGATATCATGCCAGTATTCAGATGGCTCCCTATGAAGCCCTTTATGGATGACTATGTCGTACCCCTCTATTTTGGGAAGAAGTGGGGGAAATCAGGTTAGAAAGGGCAGAACTAATCGAGGATGTCACGGAGAAAATAAAACTAATTAGGAGTCGCCTTAAGACCGCACAGGACACGCAAAAGAGTTATGCGGATCATCGAAGGAAAGATCTAGAGTTTGGGGTAGGAGATCAAGTATTTCTTAAAGTGTCCCCGTGAAAGGGAATACTTAGGTTTCAGCAAAGAGGAAAGTTGAAACCAAGGTATATTGGTCCATATCTCATCATTCAAAGGATAGGACCGGTGGCCTATAAATTGGAACTACCTCCAAACCTGCAGAGAATACACGATGTATTCCACATCTATATACTTCGAAAGTATCAGCCTAACCTAGCCATGTATTGGATCGGCCTCCATTGGAACTAGAAGAGAACCTAACCTATCAAACGGAACCGATACAAATCATCGACTAGAGTGATAAGAATTTAAGGAATAAGAGGATTCCTATGGTCAAGGTTCTATGGCAGAACAGACCCATGCAGGAAGAGACATGGGAAACTGGAAGTATGATGAGGGATAGTTACCCTCAATTATTTGGCATATAGCTGTTTTGGTGACAAAACCCCTAAAAGGAGGGGAGAGTTAACCCGTCATTTCCAATTTAAAAATTGAGTCGGTTTACAAACCAGAACCGATAGAGAAAGGGCAAACCGGGAAATTTATGGATCCCGATTGACCCAAAGAGTCACCAAAGTCATGAAAAAGGACTTTAAAATTAATTGGAGATGAGAACCAAACTGGTTCACGTGAATAGGATCCGAACCGGATTGAACCAGTTTGAACCACTATTGATGTAAAACCCGCCCTTTTGAGCTAAGGAAAACCAGGAAAAGAACTGGTCAAACCAAGTGAGGATTCAGAATCGGTTCATAAACCCGATTATTTCTGAACGGGCAAGTTGGGAATTTACAACTCTCAGGTGATCCAAAGGGTTCATTAAACCTTGGAAAAGAAACTTAAGACAAATTAGAAAACAAAAACCAAAGTGGTTCAGGTGAACTAGATTCCATAAGAACTTTAAAGTTAAGCATGCTTACCCGAGAGTAATGTGAGGATGGGTGACCTCCTGGAATTAAATTATTGGAATTAATACAAATAATTTAATATCGAAATTAAATTATTGGAATTAATACCAATAATTTATGGCAATATTAATACCAGTAATAAATCTCGCCCATTTAATACACGGGTTTTACAACTATATAAAGAGGTCATCCCCATTTCATTCTCCTCACACCTGAACACTTATTTCTCTCTCTCTCTCTCTATTGCTCCATTTCCCGGTAAAGCTCGAACGAGAGCTTCGACTTGAACAAAGGTCGGGCTCTTTAGAACTGGGGAGAAGACAGCTATCTTCCAATCAATCCGAGAATCGTTGGAGAAGCGCCGACATGATGGAATAGTTAAGCAACTCCGGCGGACCGAAGCTGCCCTATTTCGGCCAAGCTAAAATCGGCCATTTCAAGCCCTCCTCAGGCCAAACCAAGCCCTCCCAACACATTCTCAGCCTTTCCACGACCGAATTAGGACTGAAAAGTAAGCCAATTCGACTCCCCTTTACAATTTTCGATCGGTGCTAGAGAGAGAGTCGACCGAATTTCAATGATGAAATTCTAATCCAATTCCGCATCAATTGATGCAATTCTTGATTCTAGGATGAACCTCAGGATGAGACCTATCTGCCCAGATCAAAAGCTCGGACCACCGTGCCTTCACCGGTGAGAAATCGAAGCTTTCTCTCTACAGACTATTTTCCGGCGAAGCTCTGTTTGAGCTTGTTCCGGCGTTAAAATATGTGATTCAAAGTTTCTTAGAATCATATGAACATGCAGGAACTCAATTTCAACTCCAATTTCAATAATTAGAAGTGTTTGATCGGTCAATTTGATAAAATCAAATTCGGTAGTGTTGAAGAGTTGAAATTGGGGAAAATTGGGGATTTTCGAAATTCAAAGGACCAAAATACAATTTTATGAAATTGAGGGTCAATTGGTCATGAAAATAATGTTGGAGGACCAATTTGAGGAATTTTGGAATTTTTGGGGCAAAACTTACCATTTTTGTAAAAGAAGGGCAAAATGGTAATTTTGGAAAAATTGGGGGGACCAAATTGGAAATTTGGGAAATTGAACCCCTTTTTGGTGAAATTGAATAAATTGAGGTCCCAGGATAAATTTTAAAAGTTACGGGACTCAATTTGAGGAAAAACCGACATTAGGGACTTAAAGTTAAAGAGAAATAACTTTAGGGACCTAATTGCAAATAACTAAAAGTTTGGGTTTTCTCATTCATTAGAAATGAATGAAGGCTATTATGCCGAGTAATAATGAACAAGGTTGTTCATATCATGTAGGAACACGAAGTACCGGAAATGCCAGTAAGGACAAGCTCGCGTGAATACCAAGAACCGGTCTAGTGGAATTCACGGCATTAACGGGTGACTGGGTTTACTAACATCATACCCGGTTGGGATGATGAGTGCAACTTAAAGATAAAAACCACTTACCGGTTGTGAGTGGAAATTTTATATCATACCCGGTAGGGGATGATAAGTACCTCGGTATAAAAACCCACTATTTAGTGGTATTTTAATCATCACCACTTAGAGAAAGTGATGTGAAAATTATGCGAAAAAAAAAAACTACTTACCGGTTGTAAGTAGATCATACCCGGTTGGTATGATGAGACTTCCTCGAAGGAAATTGAAAACCTGTTCATCAGTTATGAACGAAGATGTCCTTATATAGGTCGGTATGATGGGCAGTAAAAACCTATTTTTGTCGGAAGTGCTCTCCCCTAACTGTGTGCTAATGCTTAAACAATTTGGGAGACCTTCTCGACGAGAGCTCGAATAGCTCTAATAGGCCGGGGGCCTCGATTTTGGAACTTGGGGGCTAAATGCCCGATTTTGAAAATCTCGTACAGTGGGCCCAAGGCCAGTTGGCACGAGCAGGAGCTCGTAAATGAACATGATATATGTGCCATAAAACTTAATAAGTGAATTGTTTGGCCATGGTACCAAGATAGGACCGACATGCTCAGTCAACTAGCGGCAGTGCGACATGATAGGTCGACGGACTAGTCAAGATAAACAGCTGCGGGTTGAGTTGAGAGTTGGGGCCGTTGGACTAGTGGCACCACATATTACATGGCAATATAAGAAAACATTGTTTGTGCATGCACTGTGAGTACGGGATCATCAAGACGCCCATGAGGGGTAGTGATGCGTCCTAAGGGCACTGGACGACCTGGTGGCTATAAGGGCAGTTCGTCGTTCCAGGTGTCTATGCGAAATCTGGAGTAGCACTAAGCGCATGAGACAGGGGTGGGGACAGGATGAGGTCTCTGTCCTCATACGGACACGAAGAAGTGATTTCGGGATTGTGGGTCGGATGTCACGTACATCCACTCATTCCCAGGGTAGAAGTGGTCGTACTTCTATCCGGGTGGCAGGAAAAGTCGCTCTGAAGCCACTAGCAGGTTCAGTAGTGATACTGACTTGTGAATGTGTGTAACCTTCATGATGAAGGATGTGTATTGGGTGATGACACACCGTGGTAACTAAGAAATAATGGAAAAACCCGAATTTTTAAATGAAGGGATTTTTGAAAACAAAGGAGTCTGGCACACTCCATATAAATATTTTTCTTAAAAGTCAAAAGCTTTTAAAAACCCATTCACTGAGTAGTCGTACTCACCCCCTCCCTTGTATCCCTTTCAGGAAATCCCGGAAAGCGTACCTTGAAAGACCATCAACTAAGATGCCTGTAAGACAGGTATGTAAAGTTTAAAATTTCATGCAGTTTTGATTATGCTATTCCAGGAAATGGTGCATGTTTAAAGGACGCCTTACTCTTTACGGATTATAATAAGGGGAAACCCTTCAATAAACCGGGAGAGTGGCGGGATGTTCACGGGGATTCGACCAAACCGGGTCGGGGTGTGACAATTGAACTGGATACTAAATTCATTTTTCTAGGTGGATTGGAAAATTCCAATTTGAGAATTGAGGCCATCATTTGATAGATAATGAATTTAGATGAATTTAGAAATTTTTAATTTTGAAAAATTCGGTTGAATTAGGTCTGAACCAACTTGATATGGACCGGTCTGATCATGTTCGAAACAGTGTCATCTTCTTCCTTCAGATGACAGCATTGTTCACTCGCTGAAAAATCAAATAGCACCAATGAAGCTAAAAAGTCTCCGGCCAGGGAGTTTCAAATAATGAATGACTATCATTAAGGTACCAATCGGACGGCCAAGAAGTCCCTGAGCTTCCTATATAAAGAGCCCCTTCTCATTCATCCTCTCCACACCTAAAAACTCCATTCTCTCTCAACTACTCCAATTTCCAAGGAAGCTCGAACTAGAGCTTCGATATAGGGTTTTTTCTTAGCCAAAGAAGATGTGGTCGGGTTCTTTGGATTCAAGGAGAAATCAGCTACACGCTTGTAGTCTTCATTTACTCCAAGGGTCGTCAAAGAAGCGCCCGTGTGATTGAACAGTGAAGCAGCTCTGGCGGACCGAAGCTGCCCTGTTTTGGCCAAGCTGAAATCGGCCAATTTGAGCCCTCCTCAGGCCAAACCAAGCTCTCCCAACACCTCCACAGTCCTACTACAGTTGAATTAGAGCTTAAAGGTAAGCCAATTTGGCTCCCCTCTTTAAATTCCGATCGGTGCTAGAGAGAATTGGCAGAACTTCGATGACTAAATTCTCACTCAATTCTGCATTAATTGATGCAATTCTTGATCCTATGAATAACCTCAGGACAAGAGTTATCTACCCAGATTGAAAGCTTGGACCGTCGCGCCCCCGACTGTACGCTTTCGAAGCTTTCTCTCTCTAAATCCAATTTTCCAACAAAGCTCTGTTTGATCTCATTCCAGCATCAAATCGTGCGATTCAAAGTGCAATTGAATTGTATGAAGTTGTAGAAACTCCAATATAACTTCAATTTCATCAATTAAACTCATTTGATTGGTCAATTTGATAAAATCAAATTCGACTGAGTTAGAAGGTTGAAACTGGAGAGAAAATTGGGGGAATTTGGGGATTTTAAAAATTCGAGGGACTAAAGTGTACTTTCATAAAATTGAGGGCCAATTGGGCATGATAAAGATGTCAGAGGACCAATTGGGCAAATTTTGAAATTTTTGGGGAAAAACTTACCATTTTTGTAAAGTAGGGAAAAAATGGTAATTTTAGAAAAGTTGGGGACCAAATTGAAAATTTGGGAAATTGAACCCATTTTATGAATTTGAATAAATTGAGGTACCAAGATGAATTTTAAAAGTTTCAGGACTCAATTTGAGGAAAACCGGTATTAGGAACTTAAAGTTAGGGAAAATTAACTTTAGGGACCCAATTGTAAATAAATGAAAAGTTTGGTTTTCTCATTCATTTGGAATGAATGAAGGCTACTAGGTTAAAGGATAATGAACAAGGATGTTCATATCGTGTAGGAATACAAAATACCGGGAAAGCCAGCTAAGACAAGTTCGTGTAATGGCAACAAGCCGGCTAAGAGGAAATTCACTACACTATCGGGTGTGTGGGATATTTAATATCATACCCGTTTGGGATGATAAGCACCTCGGAATAAAAACCCACTGCTAAGTGATATTTTAAACATCACACCTGAGAGGAGTGATGTAAAAATCTCACGAAAAATCTACTTACCGGTTGTAAGTAGATCATACCCCATTGGTATGATGAAACTTCCTCGAAGGAAGTAGAAAATCCGCTTATCAATTATAAGCGAAGATGTCCTCATACTCGGTTGGTGCGATGGACGATTGAAAAGTTTATTTTGTCGAAAATGCTCTCCCTTGACTGAGTGCCACTGCTTAAAATTTTTGGGAGACTATCTTGACGGGAGCTCGAATAGCTCATATAGGTCGGAGGCCTCGATTTTAGAACTTGGGGGCTAATATGCCCGATTTTAAAAATCTCAAATAGTGGGTCCTAGGCTAGTTGGCACAAGCAAGAGCTCGTAAACAAACATGAGTAATATGCCATGAAAACTTAAGTAAATAAGTTGTTTGGCCATGGTATCGATACAGGACCGACATACTTGATGGACTAGTAGCAGTGTGACATGATAGGTCTTCGGACTAGTAAAGAAAAACAGTTGCAGGTCAAGTTGAGGGTCGGGGTTGTCGGACCAGTGGCACCACAATTATATGGCATTATGTGAAAACCTGATGATTGTGCATGCACTGTGTTACGGGACCTTCAAGACGCCCAAGAGGGGTAGTGATGTGTCCCAAGGCTCTTGACGACCTGGTGGGTATAAGGGCAGTTAGTCATACCAAAAGTCTTGTGAAGCTCAAGGTAGCTTCAAGCGTATGAGACTAGGGTGGGGACAGGATGAGATCTCTATCCTCATACGGACATGGAGTTTTGTTACGGGATTGAGGGTTAGATGTTGCGAACATCCACTCATTATCAAGGTAGAAGTGGATGTACTTCTATCTAGGTGGCTGTTAAAGTCGCTCTGACACCACAAGTGGGTACAATGGATGGGCTAGCCTATGATTGTGTGTCCCTTCATGATGAAGGGTGTGTGTTGGTTGATAAACACATCGTTATAATGAGAAATGTTTATAGAAACCAAGAATTAAGAATGAAATATTTTTAAAAGAAAATAAGGAGTTTGGCACACTCTAATTCAAACATTTTTCCTAAAAGTCAATTTTAAAAACCCATTAACTGAGTCGTTGTACTCACCCCCTCCTTTATATCCCTTTTCAGGTAAACCAAGGAAAACCTACCCAAAGACCCCAGATAACTACACCTGCAAGATAGGTATGTAAAGTTCAAAATTTCATTCAGTTTTGATTTATGGTATTCTAGGAAAAGTACAGGTTTAAAGGATGTCTTACTCCTCGCAGTTTAAAGAAGGGGAAAACCCTTAATAAACTGGGAGAGTGGCAGGTTGCTCACAGGGATCCGACCAAACCGGGACGGGGCGTGACAACTTTCATCGGTCTAATTTGGTGGGAAAACTAATTTAGAACGAGTAAGGGTGACAAGTTGTTCACAGGATTCCGACCAAGTCGGGTGGGGGTGTGATATGGACAGTAAAGGCGCTACGGGCCCATAGTGGAACAAGTCGAGGTTGTAGCCTTAGAGTATATGTTCTACGATTGTTTGATCTATTTAATGAGAAAGGATATGTGATCATTTGTATAATACAAACATATATGAATTTTACATTGAATAAAATTATAAACGACTTTCTGGGTAGGAAAAAATATCATTTTAGCTTGAGAGATACAAGAAGTAAAATTTAACTGAAAATAATGTGAAAGATTTTTAATAATAAATAAGTTGTAACTTATTAAGTTGAATCTCAACCCATTGGGATTAAAGTAGAAGTATCTGTATGAACATTCGGGTGTGTGAGTTGGATCACAAAAATACAAGTAAATTTTCAAGATTTGATATGATGAACCCAATAATAATTTTGATCTAATGAAATGAATAGATTTTAAACTTGTCATATACAAGTTTATTTACTTTAACCTCTAAATTTACTATTGGTAAACCTTTGTTTTTATCAAAACTTTGTATAAACCTGTCGGAATATGTGTTAAATCGTGAATATGATGTCATGATGTCATTTGAGCACTCTCACTGAATTGTCGAACTCATTCCCCTTCAGTTACCCTTTTCAGTCAACAATGATGATGAAGGGCATGTGTTGATGGAAATACCATCCAAAACCAAATGTATGTCTTACATTCAGTACATGGTCTCGGTATGGTTTCCAAACTTTATTTTTCAAAAGTTCAAATTATTAATTTTGGAAAATAATTTGAGTTATTATGTTTTGAGCATTGCACACTATCAGGTATATAATGATAAGGCATTCATTATTGTAAAATCGGGAGGATGCGGGGTTATCTGTATGTACGACTGGAGAAATTGGGTTGTGGTGTGATAGTAGATTTTATCAAAAGATAGGAAACATCCTAAAAAATTTTGAAAAGCGAGTTCGGAATTGATAGTATAAAATGGACTGGAATGAACTCGAGGGTGAGAAATGGATGAGATACTGACCATTTACAATATTCATAAAAGGAGATATAGAGCCCATGTATTATAAAGGGAGCTAAGCTTAGGATAAAGAGACTAATATTTTATCATGGAAAATGTAAATAAGACGTCTTCATAAAATGAGCTTAAGGTCATCGTCTAGAAAGAAGGGGCATGAGGCACTCGGTTATAAAATAGGGCTAGAGTTGTGTTTTAGAAATAGCACAAGTCGATATTTAAGAATGAAATACTAGGCTCGACGGTCATGAATAAAGTGACTAAAATCTATGTTTATAAAAAGTGTTAAGTCACGTATATACAAAAAGGGTCTAAGGCCCGATTGATATGAATGAGGCTAAGGCCCAGAGTTATAAATTTATTAAATCCACTAGTTATGAAATGGATATAAAACCCGATATGCATAAATGGGGTTAAGACTCATCATTCATAAAATGACCTACTTCATTATTTATCAAAATGGGATAAGGTACGAGTTAGAACATGAATTAGGGTATGATAAGATAAAAAGAAAATTTAGACCACATACTCAAGTGGTCATGCGAAGACCCAAATTAACTTGTGTGGAATAAGTTAAGACATAAAAGCGAATATTGAAATATGGTCTAAATGTGATCATGGGTGACGGTCTATAAAATTCATAAAATACTAATACAAGTCTTGATGAGATTTTAAAGATGAATCACAACTTTATAAAATATGGCATGTATATTTTTTTTTTGTGCATGACAGAGTTTGAATGACTAACTATTATGAACTGTGTTTTTCCATTATCATTAAATTGTTATGACATGTTTACATAAATCATGTACATGATATTTGCATGAAAAAGGTACGAGGGTAGACTTATATTGCATACAAGATAAGATATAAAGGAGAGATGATACCTATTAACTAAGTAGGGTAGAAATGGGTGAATTTATATTACTTATAAGGACGTAAAACAAGAATTGCACTTGAAAAGATTGGGATGTTTTGTATTATATTATTTCATTGAATTAACATGAGAGTCATGCCTCTACTTGGTAATTCGACTTAATTTGAGTATTAGGATTGATGGAATAAATGTTTATATGAGTCTCTTCTCTTAAAAGTATTCGATTGCAATAAATACGACCAAATAAAATAGTGAAATCTTCTATTAATTAATTCAATATTGATATAACACCCGTTAAATCTCAAAATGAATAATGAGTGAGAGTTTGTGAAGATCAATCAAATAATTAGGAAAGAGTTAACATTCAACAATACTCTAAAAATACTTAATAATGGTTTATTGAATCTTTGATGGTGCATTTTGTGAAAAATTATAATAAATAATTATTTTGAAAGATAATACGTGGCACAGTATGAAACCATTAAATAGTTTTGAAAAAAAAAGTTAAGAAAATGAAAAATGTTATAAAAATTTTGTGTTAATCATTTTCTTAGTGTAACTACATCTATTATTGGTATTTTGTAATATTTAGCATTTCACATCTACTCTGTAATACATTTTCAAGCAGTGGAGAATAATAATGGAGGAGAAGAGTAAAATTATGTGAATTGGGAGAAGCTCTAATCAATGTCGATATCGAGTTACACAAGCACTAAGAGAAGTGAACAAAAACTTTTGGGTTAGTTTAATATATTTTTGCTAAATGTATAAACTTGTGATGTGATTTTTTTGAAAAAAAATTAATATATAATGAAAATTATAAATATTTTTATTTTAAGTATTAATTATATGGATACTAATACAGTGAAATTATATTATAGAATAAAAAAGATATTGTTATTGTACGTATCTTTGGAAATCTGCTGTTTTGGCGTAGTTGTTTTCAATAAAAAAATTGTATCATTTACACACTAGTACATATACACATATAGTAAACAAATTATGTGATTTGAAATATGGACTTGCACGAATTCAAGTTTTATGAATATGGATAATTTATATTATGAGAATTTTTCTATTAAATAAGTCCATCATACTCAAATTTTAATTAGTGGGAACTTTATAATTTACAAAATAAATATTAAGATTATATAAAGGTATAAAATCTTCAAAAAATTAACTTGTGGTAAAAATATATTTGAAAAAAAATTACTTCATTATAAATAGTCAAATTTTAACTAATAATATTAATTTTTACTAATGTATAATTAATACTAAATATAAACACAATAATAAAAATATTTTCTTAATTGTTATTATCCTTCCATCCACTAATTTCTATCTATCTATTGATTATGAACAGAGAACATAAATGCAGTAGTTAAGATGGTCTCTCGTCCCTCTCCCACTATTGAAGGAATCCCACTATTGAATTTTATTGTTGTAATGTTCAATTATGATGGGTCTCCCACTATTGAATGAATCCAAACAAATTAAATGGTGCTCATATATAATTTTTATTATTTGAAAAATTATTATATTAAATAAAATAAATAAATATTATAAATTTATAAGATTTAAATAATTTAAACACTTACAAATAATTATTTTTAAGTAAATATAGATATAATAATTAATTGGTACAAAATATATTCTCACATATTATAATAAAAATTTATATGAGGTAACCCTTACAAGTATTAAAAAAATACTCAACTTAAAAATATTATTAAAATTGTGTAATATTATAATAATTATACACAGATAGTATATATTTATTGAGTAAGTGTTTAAAATTATAATTATTTTAAGTATATTTAAATTAAAAATATATATAATATAGTAAAATATTGAATAAAATAGAAAAATATTATAAACTTATAAATTTTAAATTATTTTACTATTTATAAATAATAAATTTTAAGTAAATATTATTACTATTTATTATCTTTGCAAAATAAAAAATACTAGTATTTTTATTTTCTTGCTAAAAAAAAACCCTAAAAAGCTAGTTTCAAATCCACAGCTCCAAAATTCTTTAATTGAACACAGCTTTCCTGGCAAGTACCACGGATTGGGCGCGGTACTGGTCAATGTAGAACCAATCAAGTCAGTTACATTTCCCAGTTGTAGGGAGAGTAATAATGGAATTTGACTCCTTAGATAATTCACACTGATGAAGTGAGGTTAATAAGTATCCAGTTGGGCCCGGCTGAATACGGACTCTGTCCTGACCCGGTCCATATGATTAAGACTCGGGTCGGGCTAAGGCATCAAAAATTATTTTAAATACTTTACTCTCTTTATTATGTATACCGTAGGCACTCATCATCACCCTCACAGCTCATCCCCTATACTCTCCATCTCCATCCATACACTTTTCATCCCCATCAAATCACCCATGATCATGGCACGTCTTAATTGAAGTTTGAAGGATTCTATTGTATCCCATACCCTACTGCAACCACTCACCACGACCAACCTTAGATGCATATGAGAACACTGACAACGCAAGGAGATAGTGCGCGGAACAATTCTATAAAACCAATCATCCATGTGATGAATTTTTTGGGTTAATTATTAGAGTACCCCACGTGTTGTTTATCATTGATTTGATTGCCCCATATGATAGACCATATCCTTTATCATACCCACCCCTCAAGTCAAGGCAAATAGACATGTTACCTAGTGCCATTTAGCCAACCAGGGGAAAAAATATGCAAACAATCCAACTAGCAAATAATGCCAATCCAATTTAAAACACCTCTCACATACAAAATACATAATGCAACACATACCACAATGCTCAAACATCTACATGGGTCAAAACGCTCTCTCTCCTTTGGGAGAGGGCTACATCATCAACTAGGCAAAATGCACACACAAACCCAAACAGCCCATTACAAGGAAAAAAAAAAGGAAAGTGGGTTGAAATAGAAACATAGTTATAGAGAGAGAGTGAAAAGCTATTATTAGATAACTCTCTAGTCATAGTCATGAACCACACACATATATATATATATGTAAAGCATGTGTGCCTGGATGGATGTATACGATTTGTATGTATGTATATGGTTATGAGAAATTGAGGCGAGAAGTATATGTGGCTCGAGGAGACCAATTATGAGGAATGACATTTCGGGCAGTGAGGGTTCTGGAGGAGGACAAGGTGGTGAGCCTCACGGAGAATGGGCCCTGCAGCATGGCTCCATTGTTTATGCACCAGCTCGCGCCCCACACGTGCTTCATCTCCATCCACTCGCTCGACCCCGCCTGCACATTTCTCAACAGCTCACAGCTAAGAGATTCGTATACTAATGATTGATGGAAAAAGAAAAAGAAAGACTGTAAAACTCATATTGAGAATGGAGAATCATATTTGATCAACATGTCATGCGCCCAATCAATGATTATGCGCCCACTTTTGGTTTATGAGCATTTACATATGGATCTCACTCTCTCCCTTTACTTCTTTCTTCCTTTTTTTGAATGTGCGCAGCAAAGTACCATTGCTGGAAAAGACATGCAAAGAGGAATATCCAACGAAGAAAAATCACTCTAATTTAGTCCTTTTTTTTATTTTCTCATCTTCATATCGTCTATACAAAGTACTCATAAATAATGTATAGAGAGGAGAAACAAAACTATGACGGGTTGAGAGACGGTGGATGATACTTACTTGGCCTATCTGCATGGAGCCAATGTCACCATCCCCGTCCTCGAACTCGATCAAAAGTGAGAGCCAGTAGTTGGTGGAGCCCTCGTTTACATGGAAAGCTATGTTCTTGCCCGGGTACTTGCAAGGCGTCCTACACACAATTGCCCATCATCGATAAAGATGGAAGAAAAAGAAAGAAATGAGGGAAAATATGTAATTCATGGTGGTTTTGTAAATAAGTTTGTATTGTAATATTATATCACCTTTTTAATAATTAAGTAATTTATATTATGAGAATTTTATATTTATTATTTTATTATAAGTAGGTATAAGTCACGATGTAACATGACTAATAAAGATGGAATGTATGAGTTCACTAATGAAAAGATGAGATTGCCCTCGAGTCAAAGTCAAAGGTCGTGTGAAGAGCTGACCTTCTGTAAGCGACTGGAATTTCTCCTCGGTCCCTGAGCTGGCTGCGCTCTCCTGTGACAGCCATGCGGCCGAAGGCGGCCCCGCTGAGGTCGAAGTGAACGCGGCCGCCGGAGCAGTAACCTCCCGGGCACTCGTCGGTGACGATGATGGTGACGGCTCGCCGTGAGCAGATTCTCCGGTCGAGGCAGCGGACCTTGTAACAGGCGCCGCAGCCCTCGCCATTCTTGAACAGAACAGGGCTCACCGCCCCGACCCGGGC
This sequence comes from Trapa bicornis, assembly GCA_030064425.1. Classification (NCBI taxonomy): domain Eukaryota; kingdom Viridiplantae; phylum Streptophyta; class Magnoliopsida; order Myrtales; family Lythraceae; genus Trapa; species Trapa bicornis. Next base: position 3,803,662 of record CM057749.1, read on the forward strand.
CTTCAGTGGCTTCACATCTACCAGCGACCCGTACCCGCACGCCCCACCTTCACCAAACGTAGCACGCATTTATCTAGATGCACGTGAAACAGGGTATCATAAAAGCAGAGATACTTCGACTCTCAGCAAAAATAAAACAGAGCAAGAGCTTAACGATAAACCCTCATTACGATTCTGAGACACTTTCCGGGATTAAGGGGACGTTCTATCTCCAAGTTTGTTGGAACTGAGATAATAAGCAGAGGGTTTGCTAAGAATCGCGACAATGGATTGAACAGAGCACAGTGCAGATGGGTTCTGACCCAATGCCATTTTCAGAGAATATCTCTTGTTAGCTAGTTCTTACCGTCGCTGCCGTCTCCCTCGGGGCTGCCGTACCAGGTGGCAGTCGCCGGTTTCCATCTCTGGCGGGATGCAGCGTGAGTTAGTTGGGCGGAAGCTAGCCGAACGCTCAACATGAGCGACGCCCACAGCCCAATAAACAGCCCGAAACCGCGTCGCGGCTGCATGGTGGCGCGTCCCGTACAATGTCGGGGTTGCTCAGCCTCTGGAGGCGGAGATGCCGAGGAGACACTTCTGCCGACACACTCGAATCAGAGGGAGAGAGAGATTGGGCCTTGGGTTCGTTGGCCGTAATATGGACTCTGCACTCCGGTCAGTTATTTAAAAAGAAGGGGGTGGGGACAGAGGAGGGGAAAATAGAGAAGCAGAAGGCTGCCGTGCTCCTTCCCTAAAAAACCATCATCGTAATGGATTAATTACGGGAATGCCACTTCAGCATATGGACCCACCAGCCGTTAAGGCGTCAATTCCGACATTGAAGTCACATGACACGAGGGTATTACGGTCATTTCACTGTACAAATGAGGAATTAAGGCTTTTATACCATTAATAATTTATTGTTCCTTTTACTAGAGGCACGTGGTGATTGAAATAGAAAGGAGAGACGTTGAAGCTGTACCTGTAACAAACAATAATGGTAATGGCTTAGAGAAGATGGACATAGCCCTCTCTGTACAGTTATCGGCTCATATAAATAAATGAAGGCAGATAGAGGTAACCATGCCGAGGAGCCTCTGTCTCTGCTTACTCTTTTGTACAGTAATTTTAGATTTCCTAGTTACAGAGGCTGATTGCAGAGTGTGAAAAGGGTTAGCCAATCCCTCTGAACAGTTTGTTTCCATCATCATATCATATTGGAACATGACTTGCGTTTTCCAAGGACAACTTCGTGGGTTCTTGTCTTTTCCAGCGACACATTATTGCACGAGTCAGACAAAACCAACGTGTTCTCCTTTGTCACCGGGACAATTTTCCTACTGAGTGATTGGCCAGTGATAGCTCAGTCCGTTTCCTCCTATTTATCCACTAAATTGGATTTAATGGTACAAATTAAGATATTGTAATAAATATTAAATTAATGCGTGTTATATATTTTACTATATACTATAATTCCACAAACATTTTATTATAAGAAAAATTTGACGAAAAAAAGTAAGCCGGCAAATATGGTGATGAAGCGAGTTTCACCGGTTTAGTCAGGCAAAGTGAAACCATGCAGGCACCACAGCATACACATGGATGAAGCATAACTCAATTATCACATAAAAAAGTTATCCTCTTTTCAATGATTGGGAAATGGAATTTTACTTTAGCCCAAGTGAAAAATAAATTTGAAAATGTATGAATGGATTTATATGCTAAATTACGTTCATACTATACATTTAAAATAATATATTTAATGATAATTGTTTTTTATGTTAAAATAGATAAAATAAAATAAAATAAACTAATAAATAGAAAATAAAAAAGATAGTTGAGAATAAAAAATGAGAAATGAATAAAGGTTTTTAGAAACTATTATGGAATTAATTATTTTAACATCAATTTAAGGATTTATTATTAATTAAAATATAAAGCACATAAAGTATATTAGAAAAAAGGAAGATGGGATCAATTATTGCTCATCTTTGTTTTTAAAGATTATAAATTAATACTAATTTAATTAATAACATATGATATATCATTAATTAAAATATAAAATAGGTTGATAATTTAGGCACATGTTGCTTACACCACATGTCACACATGATGGATGCCAGTGCAGACATTAGTTTTTTTTTTTAATTTTTTTTATTTCTTAAATAACGGTCTTACTATTAGCAAGAGGTTTGTCTATGCACACATAGGATTAACACATCCCATCTATATAAGAAAGCCTTCCATCTATGCAAAAATCCACACCCTCACTAAGTCAGTAATTATAGCAACAATGAGAGTAAAGTTTTGGCCAAAAGAAATGGATTGAGAGAGGGATGTATGATGTTTGATTTGCCTCACATTATTATTCAATAATAATTAATATTCTCTTTATCTGAAGATCCATGGCTGGGACCGACCAGCATCCTGTATAGAATATAGAATATGGTCATATCAATAATAGAAGTCCATGTGACGGATCACCCCACCCAGCAAGCATGCATGTGCCTTATTTCTGCCCTTTATCTCATCTCTCTACTACTACTCCAATACTAAAACGTCCAGCTGAACAATTACAGATTAACAATCTGCAACTAGTATGCCTTTAGCTAAATGGGATACAATACTATTGCTATTAATATCGAACCAAGAAATCATAAATTCGATTATCATCAAGAATCATCATATCCATAGCCCATGAATCTTGCAAGCTTGGATACGCTTGCTTGACTATGGGATCTGAGTCTAGTCATTTAACAGCACGAAGATCTTCTAGCCATTAGCACAACAAAGAATTATTCAATATTGATGATCTTCCAAGTCTTAAGAAAAGTAAAGAAGAGATCACCCATAAGTCATGCCATTTTTTCCATAAAGCAGCATCTGGAGGATAGACAAAAGCTTTTCTAAAGCACGTCCGCGTGACTCTTTTCTTCCCTTCCTGTCGGCAAAGATTTTGACTAGAAATGGCTACTCCGCAGTTGAAACTTTATCATACTTTCAGGGACAACGTGAGAGAACTGTGAAGATTGCTCTGCCGAACAGAGCAGAGGATCTAAATCCTGCAAGTTATATAAACACCTCTACTAGTTGTGGTTATATGGGTCTCATACAGTTCTCCTTTAAAACAGAATATATTAGTGACTACTAGGCATGTCCAACTGGGTATAAACCAGAACCAATAGCTCTGGGACTGCAATTTTCCAGTTTGGTGCAGTCAGATTCATGCACTTTTTTCCCCTTGGCTGACTGGAAATGAGTTTATATCAGCCCGAAATTCTCTTTATATCACAGATGCTAAATTGATAATACTCCTAAAAATAATAACAATGCTGTTAGAGGTATAATGGACACAAAGCAAATACAATAATGTGCCCCTTTCAAAGGAAACTAACAGTAATTTCAGTTTGAATTTACACATTAGAGTCTCGTACCTCAACAGGACTGAAGTTGCTTCACTTCATGCATCTCAGCTCGTGAGTGATTCATTCAAATCACCTTTTGACCTACTCAGATCAAGGATAAGGAAGAGAAAACCTCAGTTAGTTTACCATCAGTAAAGATTCATAGTAAATTCCTGTTGTCCATTAGGAGTTGCTGAATAACATGTTGACCTGGAATATGACTACCTTATCATTGATTTTTATACTCCAAGCATCGGATTGTCGGCCATCAGCATCCCTCAGAAGTGGAACATTTTCAGAAGCAAACTCTTCGTCACTGTCGTAGTGTGGATGCTGTCCCAGTGCTTTGAGCACTAGTCCAAATAAGATACATAGCCCCTGCAGAGCAAAAGAAAAAGTGAGGTTAGGTAGCACATGGAAAGAAGAAAAAAACCTACAATCCTCTGATGGCCACCTCAAGCATGTTGGTAGAGAAATGGAGGAGAGCCGGAAAAGGCACCTGTGTGGATGTGATCAATAATCCAATTGATTCACACATGACAAAGTTCGATGCCACAAATTCTGTCAACTGCTTAAGGTTTCCTGTAATATCTTGAGGCAAGTCCTGGAGGTGGAATCCAATCAACGCCAATTCAAGGAAACATCATAAAATATATTAAGTAAAATTTAGCAGATTGAAGAACCCGATTTCTTATAAGTACCTGCTCCCAGTGAGAATTAAGTAATACATCAGCAGTCACAGCAGCTTCCATAGTGAGTATTAGACAGATGAAGAACATATACTGCAGCAGGATAATCAATAATCTATAAATCTACAAGTCCCATGAAAACCAAAATAGAACAAGAGGTAATAGGTTCAGAGGAATGTTACCATATAAATGCAACATCCATTGGCTGTTTCTGCAGCAATATGCCCAAAGAATGTAATCACACAAAAAGAAATTCCAAGGCCGAGAAAGATATATATATGAACCTGCAGACACAGAATAACCATTAATCTAAAAAATCCAGAGATTAATAAAACCAAACTATTACAAAATATGAGGAAGAATCACAAAATCAAGTGATATTTGATGACTTTAAACATCTTCCTTCACAAAACTACATAATCAATCTTTACAAAAGTCCCACAATGCAGACCATGTTTCACAAACTGACATATATTTGCTATAGAAGCTATGTGGCCCTAATCATCCATCTACCTCCCATCCAAAAAGTGTCGTTCTCTGACCATGGCACCATTCAAAACTAATCATAAATAACTACAAAAAATATCACTTTTAGGCTTCTTTGATATTAAGCTAGTAAAATTAGAGGCCTTTCTAGTAAAGGCATAATGCATGTGGCTAGTCACTAGAAGCAATTTTCAACTCTTGGAATTGTAGAAAGATTTTGCGCAAAAAAAAATTTGTAGAAAGATTCTTGTCAAGTGAGGCAAGAGAACATGCTTCAAAATTCTTGATACTGGTGATCCTAAAACTACAATAGAAAAACAACCATATAGCTGACTTGGATATCAAAATAGATTAAGAGATCAGTTGAGCAAATCCCGAGATTTCTTCCATCATGCATCAATGTTTTCTCTACAATCATCTAACCGAACATTTTTCTGCTCAAAAAGCAAAGCTGCCGTTCAGATGAACAAATTGGAAAACATGATGAATGACTAAAAACACAAAGGGGCATGATGGCAAGACTCAATTATGAGCACCCATAAATGCTTCTCCATCTAAACCTACAGATCAACAACGACGATATCACCCATCTCCCGCAAAATAAAATCACGCCCATCAATCCACATTCTTCTTCCATGGATATGCAGAAACAAATTCGATAATTGTGATTAACCATGACAAAAATTCAGCCATTTAATGATCAAGTTGAAGAATGAGAGATAGATTTCGCAATTTGGCAACAGGACAGGATAGTAGGAATAACCAACCAAGATTCAGGTATATCAGGCAAATCAGACGAGCGCCTCTCCCAATCCTTGATCATCCAGAAGGAGTACAGAATCATCGCCATCCCCACCATACCGATTACGGAATTCACCAGCTTCAGCATGGACTGCATGCAACTCCTCACCATTCTCGCCATGTTTGGGGAACCAACGCGGGCTCGCTCAGTGAACGGAACGGGGTGAAATTTCAGTTCGGGAATCTGAGCCCTAGAGGTAGAGTTACTCCGGAGAATCAGCGCGTGGGTTGCATGCTGGCACATGCTTGTCGGACATGGATGGACTCACGGTGCTGTGGTGGGCGCGGGCACGGAAGGTGCAATTTTTAGAATTTTCCTTGTTAGCGAAAGGTATTTATTTAGAATTTACTCAGTAAATAAAATACTATTTTCCATAATTCGCACTACAATTATCATAATTATCTTTACATTCTGAATATTAAAGTAAAATGAGTATCTCATTTTAGTAGACCATTTTTTAATTTTTTTTATTATTCTTGTATATTAAATAAAAAAAATTATTATATATATAATATTAGAACAATTTCAAGAATTACATTATTTTAAATTGATATAACAATCCTTTTTTATATAATATATCAAATTCATATAATAATTTTCTAAAATATAAAAAAAAATACTCGACTCTTTTCAAACAAAATAATAATATATAAATTGTAAATAATTGTTAAAAATGGAATTTAAAATTTTAATAAGATAAAAATATTCAAATTACACGGAAATGTTAATAGAATATTAATCTAAAAATTTACGAGCACATCACTATTTCTTATATTAGGCAATGTAAAAGTGCATTATCAACTCCAAATAATAGGTCAGTGCAAATGAACTGCATCAATCATTTCATCTTTCTTTCTGGTTCTTAATTAGCATAGAAAGGAAAACCAGACCCATTGATTCAGGACGTGAGATCGCTGCCTTCAAGATTCAGGTACATTCTATAGGCATTCCGATCGGAAGAATAGTACCGCTCGATCAAGCTATCAATATGGAAGCCGAGCTTCATGTAGAGGGCCAGAGCAGGAGACCGGCAGGGATCCACGTGGAGCTGCACTCGGTGAACGTTTCTGGTCCGGCATTTCTGTACCGCCGCTCTAAGAAGTGCTTCTCCATAGCCTTGCCTCTGATAGCTCTCCTTCACTGTCATGGGCCCATGGCACCGCAGTGAAAAGATATGTTCAGGGCAAGGTAAAAAAGAGAAAATATGCGAAAATTTGAACTTCTATTATCATATGTATGATTCGTCGCACGGGCATTTCATCGAACGGGTAATGGGCGGTACCTGCTAACTTAGTGATGGAAGCGTATAGTGAGGAGGGCCAGCTGAACATGACGTAACCCGCGACCTCTCCGTTTACCTTCAGGTAGAGAAGCCCGGCGTTCTTCTTCCGGAGCTCCTCGTCGAACGTTCTCGCCAGAGACTCGTGCTTGGGGAATAACCTCTTCTCTATCTTCATTATGTCAACCACCACACCAGCCCAATCTGGAGAACTCCTCTTGAGCTCCTCTACGTCAAGTGCTGCCGACATCGCCGAGTAGCAGTTCCTTCGAATTCCCGACTGTCCCTCGGCTCGCTGGCTGCCGGCGTTGATCGATTAATTGAGAGAAAATGATCGGAAAGCCTAATTGGGCTCAGTGGAGGGGCCGGGACCAGGCTCCAGCTCCATGGCCCAATTGATCATGCGATATCACCCTCAAGAAAAAAACATCGTCGGGGGATCTTACAGCAGAATCAGCGGGCCTGCCTAGAGGTCGCAATAGATCCGGACCCGATCCGGGTGCCTGTCACCATACCTAGACCCGGCTGTGCAAGTCCCTGGATCCGGATCCAGGATATCCGGGAACCCGAATCAGGTACCACCTGTTCTTCGTGTCCAAATCGGATCCGGGACCTGAATCCTCTCTCCAACGCTGTCCGTATGGAATCGGACCTTTCACTCTCTCAGTCATTCTCACTTCCCTCTCTCTCCAGATTTCTTCTTCCAACCAAAAACTCGGCCACATGTCCCGGACCAAGAAGATTGTCCCTTCCCTCTTCATCTTCTTCCTCCTGCCCCATCTCTTCTCATTGTTATGGCCTACAAAGCTCGGGCTGGATGCTGAACAAATATCAGCAATACGTTTAAACAGTTTAGCCGCTGAGATCATCCTTCGATTGGCCGAGTTGACTCAGGCCAGGCCTTCGATCTCAGCTCCATATCGAGTTCATCGGCGGAGGCCGGGCCAAGAACATACACCACGTCCACACAGGAGAGTATAGAAGCGGATTGCCTGCACCGGAAAACCAGTGGCATCGGAATGGCTGCACGGCTTGAATCTGGATGGAATGCTAATCGTCCATCAGTTCATGCGGGTGAAGGGCCGAACATTCATTAACGTTCAAAAATCACTGCATATACCATTGAGGATCAATATTCAGATATGAGATCATTGCATATACCATTGGAGACATCATTAACGATTCAATGATCTGCATAAAAAATTTGATCCCATTCGGATTTTTGGATCTGAACCCAAGACTAAATATGGGACGCCCCGTGCCCCTAGTTGGTTAGATTCCAACTCAGCTCATAAGCATTATGTTATTTTATATTAAGATAATATAATAATACATTTATTTGAGGTACATGATGTCACCACTCATATCCCCTTCACTCTTCCACGCATCTATCTCTCAAAAAAGTTAAGGAATAGGAGGCAAGTAATTGAGTAATAATTATAATTTGACCACTTAATTTAATAATTAAATATAATATTAATATTACATAAATAATTTTGCACACATATATTTATTCATTGATCTTATATTCGTAAGGATTCAATACCCTCCCAATGATTCAATCCAGACATTCCCTGTGTTGTCTAAGGATATCCATATCCGTGCCATAAACTTGGAACAATGCTTCCAACTGTGGAATTGGGATATGTATTCATTGTGTCCTAGTAGTCAAGATTTTGACGGTTGAGTGGAAGAGGTCCACATGTCAGTGTGGGCCCCACACCCAGAAAATCCGGACCACCTAGCACCAGCTCACCTCTCACCTCTGTCAGTTACATCCAGTACCTGTTATAGCTGAGGTGGAATTCACCAAGATTCCTTGGGCAATGCTAAAAAAAACTCATTATATTTAGAATATAGTACTGATACAAAATATTGTATTTAAATATATTATTAAAAAGTGAAAAATCTATAAAGAACTCAGTGTTTAGAAAAACCCTCGCCGCAGACTCAAACATCCTCCTTGCAATTTCCGAAAAACTCAGCCAAGAGCTTCGCTGCTTTCCCTTTTCTCTGAGGAAGAAGATGGCGGGGTTGGAGCAGAAGGTGAAGGACGGGGCCAAGCGAGCGAAGATTTTCTTCAAAAAAGGCGTAAAGATCGTAGGGTTTTACGGCAAAAAGGGATGGAACAAGATCAAGAACATCAAGCGCTGATGTCCGATGAGGGAGAAGACCTTGGCCCCGATCCCTCCCGAGCTTTCTCCCTGGTGCTGATGATGATGAATGTAAGGCGTGATGCCCTTTACTCTTTATAGGTTCAGAAATATCTGATGATGATATGTAGTATCGAGATGTAAAGGGTCTGGGTAAAATCTTCTCCCAGTAGTCTCTGCTTTTGATGGGATGATGGATTTTTTTTCTTGCACAATCCACATATGAGATCCGATTTGTTTCTCTTCAATGGATGATTTACCTTCCTGCTCTGCTCCAGGTGTTGGTGTTTTGTTTTATGCACTGCTATGTATCCTATGTCAGATTTAAGGATATTTAAGGATACGCTTGGATTGAAAGATTAAGAGGACAATGATTGGGTTTGGAGGGATATACAGAATTTTATAGTAAAATTCTGTCAATCTTTCTTATCCCTTAGACTGATTTGTAATCTTCTTCTTCAGTCCCGCAATTCTTTTCAATATCTGAATCTTAAGCTGCTTTCCACGACTTGCAACACAGAAGAAACAATTAGCTCTTCTTCAATCATTGTCTCCCTACCATCATCTCTTACCCCAATTCATCAAGTACTTGAACCATGCATGATCTCACTGTTCATATACCAGTGCAAGGAGGCACATTACGATCTTACTATTCATAAACAGTGCAAGGAGGCACATTACGAGTAAATGATCTCATGGGACAGGACAGTATAACATCTATTTTGGTTGGAAGGTCGGTTCAGTTTTAAAAATTATTTTCTCGTAATTAATCTCCCTTTACTGGATAATTCTAATTAAAATATTTGGGATATAATTTTGAGGTTAGACTCGAGATACCTCTGGACTTAAGGTCGATGTAGATGTGTGTAGACTTGTACAAAACGGATATATAATATATGATACTAAAAAACTTAAATAATGAGAAATTTATGTGATATCTTCGAGCTTATTAGGCTGAACCACTACTCTATCGAATTTAGGTTGTCGAACCTGTTAAGCCAGTATGAGTGGGTCGAAGTTAAGCCGACAAACTGTTGTACTATATAGACAAAGATAAAGGTTATAACTTAAGTGATACCTATCGAGTAAAGCTGAGTTGTCGAGTTTATTGGGCTGAACTACTACTCTATAAGATAGGTCGTTGAACCTATTAGGTTAGTACGCGTGGGCCAAAGCCAAACCGACGGACCGTTGTGCTAGAGTGCTAAAAATAAAGGCTATACTTCAAAAAGACTGTTGATTGTGCACCGTAACGTTTGGGCTATCAGGACACCTAAATGAGTTAGTGATAGAACCCAAGGATTGCTGGACGACTAATGGTGCATAGGGGCAGTTCTATCGTTTAGTAGGTCATGAAGCCGAGTAGCTTCCTGCGCATGGAGACTAAGGTAGTAGGGGAAATGAGGTCTCGTCCTATTGAGTGGACACGATGAAGTAATTGGGGTTTGATGTGTTAGACTATTGATGGTCACTCAAACTCCGGTTAGAGTCAGTATCCCTCTATTAGGGTGGACGGTAAAGGCGCTCTGGTCCACAAGTGGCATGGTCAAGTATCGTTCCGCGAATGTGTAATCTCTCCTATGATGGGAGAGGGGTTGTTGAATTATGAAACCTAAGAAGAAAATTATTGAAATATCAAATAATTGAAATTGCTTAATTGAACCTTTATAAAAAAAATTTTCCCACTCACTGAGTTATCGAACTCACCCCCTCCCATTAACCATTTTCAGGAGAAACACTTTGCCACAACGAGTCTAGGCTAGAGAAGTGTAAACCATACTTTTTGGAGTTAAGAAAAACCGGGAAAAGAACTGGTCAAACCAAGTGAGAAAAATCGAACTGGTTCACAAACCTGATCATCGGGGAATAGGCAAAATGGAGAATTTACAACTCTTGAGTGATCCAAAAGGGTTCATAAACCTTAGAAAAGAACCTTAGGACAAATTGGGAGAGAAAAAAAACCAGACCGGTTCAGGTGAACTGGATCCAAACTAGATTGAATTGGTTTATAAATCGAGTCGGTTTATTAACCAGAACCAATAGAGAAAGGGTAAATTGAGAAATTTATGGATCACAAGTGACCTAAAGAGTCATAAAGTCATGAAAAAGGACTTTAGGATGAATGAGGGATGAAAACCAAACCGGTTCAAGTGAACCAGATCCGAACTGGATTGAACCGGTTTGGACCGGTTTGAATCACTATTAAATCGAATACTAAATTTATTTTTCTAGGTAGCTTAAAAAATTTCAATTTGAGAATTGAGGCCACCATTTGATAGATAATGAATTTAGAAATTTTTAATTTTGAAAAAATCGGTTGAATCGGGCATGAACCGGCCGATTTAATCTTTGAACCCGATTCGGACAGATCCGTTCTGGTTCGGAACAGTGTCGTCTTCTTCGTTTAGATTACAGTACTGTTCACTTGCTAGAAAATTGAACCAGCGCTGACGAAGAGGAAACGTTTCCGTTTAGTACATTTCAGGGCATCAATGACTATTATAAAGGTGCCAAATGGATGACTGACGAGTCCCCGAGCTCCCTATATAAAGAGCCCTTCTTCATTAATCCTCTCTATACCTGAAAAGCTCACTCTCTCTCCTCTACTCAGTTTTCTGTTAAAACTTGAACTAGAACTCCGATATAGGGTCTTTTCTAAGCCAAAGAAGGCGTGGTTGGGTTCCTTAGAACTAGGGAGAAGTCATCTACATAGTGGTAGTCTCCATTCGCTTCGAGGGTCATCGGAGAAGCGTCGGCGTGATCGAATAATGAAGCAGCTCCGGCGGATCGAATCTGCCCTATTTCTGTTGGGCTAAAATCAGCCAATTCGAGCCCTACTCAGGCCAAACCAAGCTCTCCCAACACCTCCTTAGCCCTGCTGCAACTGAATTAGAACTGAAAGGTAAGCCAATTCGGCTCCCATTTGTAATTTTCGACCGGTGCTAGAAAGAGAATCGACAGAATTTTGATGATAAAATTCTCACCCAATTCGGCATCAATTGATACAATTCTTGATCTTAGGAGCAATCTCAGGAGAAGAGCTATCTGCCCAGATTGAAAACTCGGACCGCTGCACCCTTAACGGTGAGCATTTGAAGCTTTCTCTCTTTACGTTATGTTTTCCGGCAAAACTCAATTTGAGCTCGTTCTGATGTCAAAACTTGCGATTCAAAGTGCAATTGAATCGTATGAAGATGTAGAAACTCCAATTTAACTTCAATTTCAACAATTAAACTTGTTTGATTGGTCAATTTGATAAAATCAAATTCGGCTGTGTTGTAAAGTTAAAATTGGGGAAAATTTTGGGGATTTCAAAAATTCAAGGAACTAAAATGCAATTTTATAAAATTGAGAGCCAATTGGGAATGATAAGATTGTTAGAGGACCAAATGAGTAAATTTTAGAATTTTTGGGGTAAAACTTACCATTTTTTTCAAGGAAGGGCAAAATGGTAATTTTAAAAATTTTTTGGACCAAATTGGGAATTTGGGAAACTTGAACCTTTTTTTTTGTGAATTTAAATAAATTAAGGTACCAATGAGAATTTTTAAAGTTTCGGGACTTAATTTGGGGAAAAACCGACATTTGGGGTCTAAAGTAAAAGAAAACGAAGTTTAGGGACCAAATTGTAAATATTTGAAAAGTTAGATATTTTTTATCTTTAATAATGAATGAAGGCTATCAAGCCAAATAATAATGAATAAGGATGTTCATACCGTGTAGGAACACGAGATCGACAACACAAGGGATGAAAGCCGATTTAGAGGAAATACACTACACGATCGGGTGAGTGGGATATTTAATATCATACCCGGTTATGATGATAAGCATCTCGAAAATGAAAACCCACTGATAAGTGGTAATTTAATCATTACACCTGAGAGTGGTGATGTGGAAATCACACAGAAAAACTACTTATCGGTTGTAAGTAGATCATACCCAGTTGTTATGATGAAACTTCATGAAAGGAAGTGCAGAACCCGCCTATCGATTATAAGCAGAGATGTCCTCACATTCGGTTGGTGTGATGGACAACTAAAAAGTTATTTTATCGGAAGTGCTCTCCTTTGACTGTGTGCCACTGCTTAAAATTTTTGGGAGACCTTCATAATAGGAGCTCGAATAGCTCATATAGGTCGGAGGCCTCAGTTTTGGAACTTGGGGGTTAATATTTTCGATTTTGAAAATCTCAAACAGTGGGCCTTAGGCCAGTTGGAACGAGCGGGGGCTCATAAACAAACATGATTATTAAGCCATGAAAACTTAAGTGAATGAGTTATTTGGAAATGGTACCGAGATAGGACCGACATACTCAATGGATTAGTGGCAATGCGACATGACAGGTCTTCAGACTAGTAAAGGTAAACAGTTGCAGGTCGAGTTGAGGGTAGGGGTCGTTGGACCAGTGGCACCACAGATTATATGGCTTGTGCCAAAAACTGTTGATTTGTGCATGCACTGTGTTACGAGACCTTCAAGACGCCCAAGAGGGATAGTGATGCATTCTAGGGCTTTGGACGACCTGGTGGAAATAAGAGCAGTTAGTCATACCATAAGTCTTTAGAAGCTTGACGTAGTTTCATGCGCATGAGACTAGGGTGGGGACAGGATGAGGTCTTTGTCCTCATACAAACATGGAGTTTTATTATGGGATTGAGGGTCGGATGTCACGTACATCCACTCATTCTCATGGTAGAAGTGTACGTGTTTCTATCTAGGTAGCCAATAAAGTTGCTCCGATGCCACAAGTGGGTACAATGTGTGTTCTTTCATGATGAAGGGCGTGTGTTGGTTGATAAACACACTGATGTGATGAGAAATGATTATGAAAACCAAGATTTGAAAATGAGAAAATTTAAAGGAATTAAGGAGTCTAGCACACTCCAAATTGAAAACTATTTATTTACCGAAACTTCATTTTTGAAAATATCCATTCACTGAGTTGTAGAAACTCACCCCTCTTTTTATCCCTTTTTTAAAAAATAAAAAAAATGACTAGCGATAACACCAAACCTTACCCTCTGTCAAGTATGCTTAATTTATCTTAAGCTTGCATTTTATTTGATATATGTCTTTCCAGGGAACAAGGTTGAAAGTACGCATGGCTCCTCTTGAGTTAAAGAAGGAGGAAACTCCTCTTGAACCAAGAGAGCGGCAGGTTGTTCATGGGGATCCGACCAAACTAGGTCGGGGCGTGACAAATTAAGTGATATCAGAGCCTAGTTCCTTTGAAATATTATCAATATTATGCCCTGACATTAATCTAACTTTAAACTATCGTATAGAAAGGAGAGATCCTCGGAAGTTCGTGGTGAAATCCAATCCTCCACCCATAAGCCTAAAAAAGACACCCAATCCAATGGAGGAAGCCGTACAAAGGTTCCTTAAAGGCAAGAAACGAGTACCCAAGGATATGGGGAAAGACTACCAGAAACTAGTAGGAGCCTTATTGAAACCGGAAGGCATCATATACCCTCCTCCTAGAAGCCCAACTCCTCCTCCTCCAGTTCCACAACAACCTGAGAGGAATCCAACCAAGAAGGAGGCTTGAGATAATTACTAGGATGCACATACTACCTTCATGAAATTGAGGTACTAAGGCGGTACAAATTGGAGGCCATACATGAAATTCGTCCTATAAGGGAATACGAATGGACCCCAACTAGTTCCTTAGAACCTTTCGATCAAGAATCCCACAATCGCTCCAGGGTTAACTCTCGACCTATGACCCCAAGAGATTAGGGGGTGGAAGTTTTCTGTAATAAGCCAAGTGTGACAAGAAAACATTTCTTAATTTAATGAAAGTGAAATTTTTGATCAAATTTCTGAGTTCCTTGATAAATTCAAAGATCTAATAATAAAGATTTAAAAGTAAGAGGTAGAAAATCACCTAAGGAAGATGGGTTAGCTACATCCTTAAAGATTTTCCTCAGAAGTATAATAAGAAAGAATTCATTCAAGGTAGATCTTAAGAAAAGGAAAAAGAAGTTGAAACAAAGGGAAGTAAACATCTGAGATTGCAGATTCATGAAGAGTTCAAGGATTTAAGGATAGGCTCAAAGAATAAGAGTAAGGAAAAACAAGGAGTAGAGTATTACAAAGGGAACCAAAAGAATGGAAGCTGATCAAGAAGAAGTATGGGGGAAACACCAAGGATGTCAAGACCACTAAGGAAAGATGGGAAGAAAGTAGAATAACAAGAAAGCCCAGGTATAATAACTACTTGTAAAGAACTAAGATACAGTTTCTTAGGAACTCCATAAGATAGGAAGACTTATGGAAAGCGGAGGTATGGGACCAAAAGAGGAAGAAAAGCCGGAGTGGATGAACCATACAAGATCCATAAGTTTAAGTGAAGATTAAAAACAGAGAACTTCTAAAGAATCATAGGGTGATCAAACTAAAGAATCCCAGAACGGGAGACATTAGAAGGAGGATGAGAATAGGAAGTTGGATTGAGGAAGGAGAAAGCTCCAGGTTAAGAAAAACAATTGAGGAAGTGTCGATAAAGATCGAGCCAAATAAGGACCTTAGTAAGATGTACTAATAACTAAGTGAGTGTTTGGGAAGGTTAAATACGACCTATTTGCAGGAAGACATGGAAACCCAAATAGGAATTTAGATAGATCCAATTGAATGAAATAAACTCCTATTGACCAAATCTTCTGGAAGAGTAAACGAAGCTCTAATAAGAATTGGGGAGTAGTAAGGAATACATCCTAATCAATACAAGGGACGAATACCAAGAACACGAAGATACAAAAGATTTGATACAAGAGGGATGAGAGGCTCACCTCAAAAGAATAAATAAGTTCTAAGAGCAAATGAGGATGAGGTATGATAAACAAAAAGTACTTGTAGGTAAGCAGGTGAACATAGCAGCTAGGAAGGATATTTAAGAGTGAATATTCACAATGGTAAAAGTTAGAAGGAAATTCCGGGAGAAAAGAAGTGTAAAACTTACCAAGAAAGAAAAACGTGGAAGAACACATGAGTGTCAGTTTAGAGGAAATGGAACCAACAATATTGAGAAGAAGATAAGCTCTTCATAGAGAAGCTGCTAGAAATGAAAGGATCAAGTATAACGGGAAATAGATCGTAAAGATCCAAGGGATAAGTCAAACCCAAGTAACGTGTAAGTAGGAAGACGACATCAAATAAGATTGTACAAGTAAGAAAGGGACTGACCATAATAAAGGATTATGAAATGATCACGCTGTGATAAAAATGGATTTAAAAGGAGAAGAGACCTAAAAAAAAAAAGGAAGGACGCCAGTGAAAATGAGGAATGAAATAAGAAAGGAAGAGCTTTAGTATGTCAATAAGTTATCGGAAGCTCAAGGGCTTGAAGATTGAATGACCAAATATAGAAGTCGAAAAAGACAAGTAAGGAAATAGATATAGCTATAGTGATGTGAAGTCAAATATAAGTTTCAAAGAATGTCATGCGTTAATGGGCATGTAAACCCAATTATCCTAGGGAAAATATGACTTAGGCAAGGAAGGATCTATGATTAAGGCATAACGAAGTCAAGCGTAAAGGTGATAACCAAAGAACAAGGAAGGGAACCATGCAAGATGAAAAGGTGATAAACACCAAAACCTGTGGAAGAAAATGACTTGAACTCATAGTCCTGAAATCTTAGGTAAAGGAGTTTGGAATGGAGAAATGGTGCCTTGGGAAAGGAAGGATGTAACTAAAGGAAATGATTCTAAGTCTTCCAAGGAGATATGATTAGCTAAAGTAAGTTCCATGGAATGAGGTATGGATGAGAATGAGATGAGAATCTTATGTATGTGATGTAAAGGATGAATGAAAACAACCGAGAAGGTTGTAAGACGATAAACTAGAAAATTTATATATCAATGAAAAGTTTATTCCAGTATGCAAAAAGTGTGAAATAAGTTTTGGGGACAAAACTTCTAAAAGGAGGGGAGAGTTGTAAACCCCGCTCTTTGGAGTTAAGGAAAACTGGGAAAAGAATCGTTCAAACCGAGTAAGAAAAATTGAACCGGTTCAAAAAACTAATCATCGAGGACCGAGAAAAATGGAGAATTTACAAGTCTTGAGTGACCCAAAATGGCTCATAAACCTTGGGAAAGAACCTTAGGAAAAATTGGGAGAGAAAAAACTAGATCGGTTTGGGTGAACTGGATCCGAACCGAATTGAACCAATTTATGAACCGAGTCAGTTGATGAACTAGAACCAATAGAGAAAGGGCTAACCGGGAAATTTATGGATCTCAAGTGACCTAAAGAGTCACATATGTCATGAAAAAGGACTTCAGGATGAATGGGGGATGAAAACTAGACCGGTTTAAGTGAACCAGATCCGAACCGGTTTGAACTATTTTGAACCACTATTGAACCAGATGCTAAATTTATTTTTCTATGTGGCTTAAAAAATTCCAATTTGACAATTGAGGCCACCATTTGATAAATATTGAATTTAGAAATTTGTAATTTTAAAAAACTCGATCGAATCAGGCCTAAACCGGGCGGTTTAAGCTTTGAACCCGGTTCGGTTTGGTTCAAAACAGTGTCGTCTACTTCCTTCAGATGACAGCACTGTTCACTCGCTGGAAAATTGAACCAACGTCGGCGAAGAGGAAACATTTCCTTTCAGTACATTTCAGGCCATCAATGATTGTCATAAAAGTGCCAAACGGACAACCGACGAGTCCTAGAGCTCCCTATGTAAAGCGCCCCTCTCCATTCATTCATTCCACACCTGAAAACCTCACTCTCTCTCAGCTACTCAATTTTCCAGAGAAGCTCAAACCAAAGCTCCGATATAGGGTCTTTTTTGAGCCAAAGAAGGAGTGGTCGGGTTCCTTAGTACCTGGGAGAAGTTAGCTACATCGTGGTAATCTCTATTCGCTCTGAGGATCGCCAGAGAAGTGCCAACGTGACCGAACAGTGAAGCAGCTCCGGTGGACCGAAGCTGCCCTATTTCTTTCGAGCTAAAATCAGCCAATTCGTGCCCTCCTTAGGGCAAACCAAGCTCTTCCAACACCTCCTCATCCCTCCTACGACTGAATTAGAACTAAAAGGTAAGCCAATTCGACTTCCCTCTGTAATTTTCGACTGGTGCAAGAGAGAGAACCGACAAAATTTTGATGATAAAATTCTCACCCAATTCAGAATCAATTTGTCACACCCCGACCCTGTTTGGTCAGATTCCCATGATCAACCCGCCACTCTCCCAGTTTATTAAAGGGTGCCCCCTTATTATAGACCATAAAGAGTAAGGCGTCCTTTAAACCTGCACCTTTTCCAGGAATAACATAAACAAAATTGCATAAAGATTTATCATACATGTATCACAGGCGTCTTAGTTGATGGTCTTTAAAGGTAGGATTTCCGAAATCTCCTAAAAGGGATATAAGGGAGGGGGTGAGTACGACTACTCAGTGAATGGGTTTTCAATACTTTTACTTTTGAAAAAGATTTGTTTTGGAGTGTGCCAGACTCCTTTCTTTAAAAAATCATTTCATTCAAAATTTGGGTTTTATCACCATTTCCTTATTTAATCACGGTGTGTCATCACCCAACACACATCCTTCATCATGAAGGTTAAACACACATTCACAGGTCAATATGTCCACTGAACCCACTTGTGGCTTCGGAGCGACTTTACCGGCCACCCGGATAGATGTACGTCTACTTCTTCTTTGAGAATGAGTGGATGTTTGCGACATTAGTCCCTCATTCTCGGAATAAATTCTTCGTGTCCATATGAGGACAGAGAGCTCATCCCGTCCCCACCCCGGTCTCATGCGCTTGGTGCGACTCCAAATTTCGCACGGTCACCTGGAACAACGAACTGCCCTTATACTCACCGAGTCGTGTAGGGCCCTTAGGATGCATCACTACCCCTCATGGGCGTCTTGATGATCTCGTACTCATAGTGCATGCATAAACAATGTTTTCTTATTATGCCATGTAATTTGTGATGTCATTAGTCCAACGGTCTCGACTTTCAACTTAACATGCAGCTATTTATCTTGACTGGTCCAGAGACCGATCATGTCACACTGCTACTAGTTGACTGAGAATGTTGGACCAGCCTTGGTACCATGACCATACAATTTACTTATTAAAGTTTTATGGCACAAATATCATGTTCGTTTACAAGCTTCTGCTTGTGCCCATTGGCCGATGGCCCACTGTTTGAGATTTTTAAAATCGGGCATATTAGCCCCCAAGTTCCAAAACCGAGGCCCCCGGCCTATAAGAGCTATTCGAGCTTCCGTCAAGAAGGTCTCCCAAATTGTTTAAGCATTGGCACACAATCAGGGGAGAACACTTCCGACAAAAATATGTTTTCACTGTCCATTATACCAACCCGATATAAAGACATCTCTATTTATAACCAATGAACGGGTTTTCAACTTCCTTCAAGGAAGTTTCATCATACCAACCGGGAATGATCTACTTACAACCGATAAGTAGTTTTTCCGCATGGTTTTCATACCACTACTCTAAGTTGTGATGTTTAAAATACCACACAGTAGTGGGTTTTCATTATGATATGCTTATCATCCCCAACCGGGTATGATATGAAATCCCACTCACAACTGATAAGTGATTTTTAACTTTAAGTTGTGCTCATCATCCCAACTGGGTATGACATTAGTAAACCCACTCACTCGTTAATGCTGTGAATTCCACTAGACCGGTTCTTTGTATTCACGCGAGTTTGTCCGTACTGGCGTTCCCAGTACTTTGTGTTCCGGTGAGGGCACGGCGGTCTGAGCTTTTAATTTGGGCATATAGCTCTCATCTAGAGGTTCATCCTTTCAGTTCTAATTCAGCCGTTGGAGGCTGAGAAAGTGTTGGGAATGCTTGGTTTGGTCTGAGAAGGGCTCAAAATGGTCGATTTCAACTCTGTTGAAATAGGGTGGCTTCGGTCTGCCGGAGCTACTTCACTGTTTTATCACGCCGGCGTTTCTACGACGACCCTCAGAGCAAACGGAGACTACAAGCGTGTAGCTGACTTCTCCCCGATTCTAAAGAACCCGATCTCGCCTTGTTTGGCTTAGAAAAGACCCTATATCGAAGCTCTGGTTCGAGCTTCATCGAAAAATGGAGTAGTTGAGAGAGAATGGAGTTTTTAGGTGTGGAGAGGATGAATGGGGAGGGACTCTTTATATAGGGAACTCGACGACCCGTTGGTCATCTGTTTGGCACCTTTATGACAACCATTGATGGCTTGAAATGTACCAAACGAAAATGTTTCTTCTTTGCCGACACTGCTTCAATTTTCCAACGAGTGAACAGTGTTGTCATCGTGAGTAAGAAGATGACACTATTTCGTACCGGTCTGAACTGGGTTCAAAGCTTAAACCGATCGGTTCACCCCTCATTCAACCAAGTTTTTCAAATTTAAAAATTTCTAAATTCATCAAAATTCATTTTCTATCCAATGGTGGCCTCAAATCTCCAATTTGAATTATTTAAGCCACCTAGAAAAATGAATTTAGGATTTAGTTCAATAGTGGTTCAAACCGGTTTGAATCTGGTTCATGTGAATCGATTTGTTTTCATCCCCAATTCCTTCACAAGTCCAATTCCATGTCTTTTGTGACTCCTTGGGTCACTTAGGGTCCATAAAATTCCCGATTTACCATCTTTTTTTCGATTTTGGTTCATAAATCGGCTCAAGTCTTAAACCGGTTTAATTTGATTTGGGTCAGGTCACCCAAACTGGTCTAGTTTTTCTTTCCTACTTTGTTCTAAGGTTCCTTCCCATGGTTTATAAATTTCTTTGGGGCATAAGGGAGTTGAATTTCTCTGATTTTCCCATTCTCTATCGATTCTGGTTAATGAACCAACTCGGTTTATATACCGATTCAATTCAGTTGGATCCGGTTCATCTAAACCAGTCTAGTTTTTCCCTTCCAATTCATCCTAAGGTTCTTTTCCATGGTATTATGAACCCTTTGGATCACCTAGGAGTTGTAAATTCCCAAATTGCCCGTTCACAAATGATCGGGTTTGTGAACCAGTTCAATTTTCTCACTCGGTTTGACCGGTTCTTTTCCTGGTTTTCCTTAGCTTAAATGGGTGGGGTTTACACAATTTATACAATTCTTGATCCTAGGAAACCTTAGGAGTAGAGCTATCTGCCCAGATTGAAAGCTCGGACCACCGCATCTCCAACGGTGAGCATTTGAAGCTTTCTCCCTCTACGTTCTTTTTTCTGGCGAAGCTTCGTTTGTGCTCGTTCCAAGATCAAAACTTGCGATTCAAAGTGCAATTGAATTGTATGAAGATATAGAAACTCCAATTTAACTTTAATTTCAACAATTAAACTTGTCTGATTGGTCAATTTGATAAAATCAAATTCGGCTGTTTTGGAAGGTTGAAATTGGGGGAAATTTTGGGGATTTCAAAAATTCGATGGACTAAAAGGTAATTTTATAAAATTGAGGGCTAATTGGGTATGATAAGAGTGTTAGAGGATCAATTGAGCAAATTTTAGTATTTTTGGGGCATAACTTTCCATTTTTGTAAAGGAAGGGTAAACTGGTAATTTTGGAAAATTTGGGGACCAAATTGGGAATTTGGGAAACTTGAACCCATTTTTTGTGAATTTGAATAAATTGAAGTCACAAGGAGAATTTTTAAAGTTTTGGGACTCAATTTAGGGAAATACAGACATTTGGGGTCTAAAGTAAAAGAAAAAGAACATTATAGACCAAATTAAAAATATTTGAAACGTTAGATATTTTTAATCATTTATAATGAATGAAGGCTATTAAGCCAAATAATAATGAACAAAGATATTTATACCGTGTAGTAACATGAGATCGGGAACGCCGATTGAAACAAAGCTCGCAAGGGACGAAATTCGATTTAGAGGAAATACATTGTATGATCAGGTGAGTGGGATATTTAATATCATACCCGGTTGGGATGATATGCACATCAAAAATGAAAACCCACTACTAAGTTGTAATTTAATCATCACACTTAAGAGGGGTTATATGGAAATCACGCTGAAAAACTAATTATCGATTGTAAGTAGATCATACATGGTTGGTATAATGAAACTTCTTGGAAGGCAGTGCAAAACTCGCTTATCGGTTATAAGCGGAGATGTCCTCACACTCGGTTAGTGTGATGGATGACTTAAAAGTTATTTTGTCGGAAGTGCTCTCCGTTGACTGTGTGCCACTGCTTAAAATTTTTGGGAGACCTTCTTGACGGGAGCTTGAATAACTGAGATAGGCTGAAGGCCTTAGTTTTGGAACTTGTGGGATAATATGCCCAACTTTGAAAGTCTCGAACAGTGGGCCCTAGGCTATTTGGCACGAGCAGGAGCTCGTAAACAAACATGATTATTAAGCCATGAAAACTTAAGTAAATGAGTTGCTTGGCTATTGTACTAAGACAAGACCGACATACTCAATGGACTAGCGGTGGTGTGACATGATAGGTCTTGAACTAGTCAAGACAAATAGCTGCAGGTCAAGTTAAGGGTTGGGGCCGTTGGACTAGTGGCACCACATAATGGCTTTTGTTAAAAACTATTGATTTGTGTATGCACTGTGTTATGGGATCTTCAAGACACCCAAGAGGGGTAGTGATGCGTTCGAGGGATCTGGACGACCTGGTGGAAATAAGGGCAGTTCGTCGTACCAGAAGTGTTGAGAAGCTAAACGTAGCTTCATGCACATGAGACCGAGGTGGGGATGGAATGAGGTTTCTATTCTCATACGAACATGGAGTTTTATTACAGGATTGAGGGTTAGATGTCGCGTGCATCCACTCATTCTCATGGTAGAAGTGGACATGATTCTATCTAGGTGGCTGAAAAAGTCGCTCCAACGCCACAAGTGGGTACAGTGGACGGGTTGGCCTACAAGTATGTGTTCCTTAATGATGAAGGACGTGTGTTGGTTGATAAACACATCGTTGTGATGAGAAATGATTATGAAAACCAAGATTTGAAAAATGAGAAAATTTAAAGGAATTAAGGAGTCTGGCACACTTCAATTTGAAAACTATTTGTTTACCAAAACTTCATTTTTGAAAATATCTATTCATTGAGTTGTAGAAACTCACCCCTGTTTTTATCCCTTTTCAGGAAATAGAGAAAATAACTAGTGATAACACCAAGCCTTACCTTCTATTAGGTATATTTAATTTCTCTTAAGCTTGCATTTTATTTGATATATGTCTTTCCAGGGAACAAGGTTGAAAGTACACATGGCTACTCTTGAGTTAAAGAAGGAGGAAACTACTCTTGAACCAGGAGAGCAACGGGTTGTTCACGAGGATCCGACCAAACCAGGTCGGGGCGTGACAAGAAAAGTCTAATGGTATCACCATTAGGTAACTTTTATGTTTTGTAAATTTTGTTATGGAAAATGGGTACTCCAACGCCTTCACCTTCCTCGGACTATTATTACAAGGAAGGGTGACGGGTTGATCACAAAACCCCGACCAAACCGGGTCGGGGTGTGACAATTTAAGTGGTGTCAGAGCAAGGTTTTCCAAACAAACTTTCAAAACTAAAAGCCCTAGAACACTAACCCACGATAAACTTCTATCAACAGATATGACCAACCCTGTAGAAACCAAATGGATACAAGCTGCCATAGCCACCCTGGAGTTAGTTCCTCAAAATTCTAGCTAGAGCTTCCCAACTTTTCTTTTATCCATCTCCCTTAGAGGAAAAAGGTCCTCAAAGTGTACTGTATTAAATTCCCAAGAAATAAGATTTTAAATTTTCATAAAAATTTGTTGCCCCGACTCTTAATGAGTACATCTCGTGCCCTTGGACAAATAAGGAACACAAATGACAAACCTAATAAGGACAAATAATGCCGTTAAAGGAGGTCATGGTACTCCGACCCCCCGAAAAGAGGCAAGTCTATGTAAGAGGAAAGGTAGGATCATGTATGGAGCTAAACCCAAAGAACGGGAAAACGAGGAGACAATAGCAAGGGAGACAACAACCCTCATCAGGATAGGAATGGTAACCAGGACCAAGAAACAAAGGAAAGAATTTCTGAGGAGAAAGGAACCTTGGATGATATACGCCCACTAACCAAAGAACGACGAACCTCAAACTAGCCTCTAACCCCACATACTTGAGGAACCCTAGGATCAGACGATGAGGCATAATTAGGGAGTGTGCAAGACGAGGACGAGAACTAGAAGTTCCTCGGGTAGGAACATGGAGTTACGAATGGAAAAGTGTAATTGCTTTGGAAAAGTAGAGGAACCAAGTAGGGTTGCAGACCCACCCAATGAAAGTAGATAACTAGTAACTGTGGGATAACCAAAGGAGATGAAAATGACACCCTAAGCAGGATCGGAAGAAGTGGTGACAACCACACCCTGAAGAAGGTGATATGATGGGCATTAAGTGAACTCGAGAGACAACTTTCTCGAGGCAAAGAGAGCAATTGGAACAGGGCAGTTGAGCGAACCAACCCTCGTGAGACTCATGGATTTAGACCCCAACGAGGAGGGAAAAGTAAAGAGGGGCAAACATCGGGAGAGAAGAATGAAGGAAATCCTTAGGATGATTCATGGTCAAAAGGAATTTGGCAACCACTCTCACACCACGAGAAGGACCAAGTGCACCTTTCATGAGGCAACCTAGAGACATCGAAATAAAGAGAACTTGGACTTTCCTGAAATCAAGTGAACTTGTAGGATTAAGGGAAGGATACTTGAGAAACCTTGGAAAATACGCCCTTCAACTAAGAGGTGATTACTTGGACATGGGGGTAAAGCAAAGCAAAGGAACTAAGTCCAAGGGAATAAATGAGCGAACTAAAAGGGTGAAACTAGAGCAATAGGATGTCATATTGAACCCCAAGTTGACCGCAAGAGAATCCATTTCCGATATCAAGGATGGACGACTAAGTTTTGAGGAAAAAACTTCTAAAAGGAGGGAAGAGATGTGGAACTCGACCCTCGAACCAAGTAAACTAGGAAAAGAACTGACAGATTTGAGAAAACCAAGCCGAAAAAGGGACAAAAATGAAAAATAAGGGTTAAAATGAGAAATTGGAAAATTCCAAATGACCAAAAATTTATAAAAATCATGAGAAAGAACTAGGAAGTGGAATTGATGAGAGAATCAGACCGATTCGAGGTGAACCAAACCCAAATTGGACTGAACTGGGATGAACCATAGTCAATTGATTCAATAATTGATTTTTCTAGGTGGCTTAAAAATGTTAATTTGGGAAATTGAGACCACTATTAGAAAGAAAATGAATTTAGATAAATTTAGAAAATTTTAAATTTCATAAAATTGGTCAAATCAGTTTCGAACCAGCCAAATTTTAAATTCGGGTAAAAAAATCCAGTCGGACCAGACCGTTCAATGGTCTGACCGTCAACGAACTGGTCAATGGTAACGAACCAGTCAATGATCAACGACTGACACGATAGCCACATTGGTACTCCACGTTAGAAAAATTGACCAATCACTGTGCGCCACATGGCTCACCCACCAAGTTATCGTCTTCAACCTCCAGTCGTTGATAGAGAGAAGAGAGAAGAAAGAGTCGCCGGAATAGCTAGAGTCTCCCACAACCCAAAAAATTCTCTGGTCAGGTCACCAACGGCCGAGTCGGAGGCCGAGTCTTACGTCGATGGGTATCTTGAGCAATTGTTGAGCTCCCTATATAAAGAGCACCCCTCCATTCGATCTCAACATCCCATAATCGACCAAAGAAGATGAACAACATCATTTTTCGGCGAGCAGCAAACCAATTTGGAGATTTTTAGAAAATTGGGGGTCGAATTTCAATTTAAGGAAAATTGGTTATTTTAATGAAATTAACTTCCAATTGGGACCCAATTGGGTAATTGGATGAAATGGAAGGCCAATTGGAAAATTTTGAAAGTTCAAGGACCAATTTGCAATTTTTGGAAAATTAAGGACCAATTGGTAATTTTGGGAAAATTGAGGACCAATTGGTAAATTTGGAAAAGTTAGGGACCCATGAAGGGTAATTGGAAGTCCTAGGGACTTAACGAAGATTTAATGAAAATTGGGGACCCAAATTTGAGGTTATAAACATTGAGGGACCTAAATGCAATTAAGGCATAGTACAAGAACCCATGCGTAAATACCCAAAATTAGGAAGTCTCTTATGTCGATTCTCCTAATAAGGGTACTCGAACCATGCATGAGTTGATTGTTCATGTACCGATGCAAGGAGGCACACCACAAGTCAAGATCTCACTAGGACAACCACGTCACTATTATCTGGTGAGTGGGAACCGCTATGACGTTCATTTCGGTTGGAATGACAGTTCAGGTTTGAAAACCATTTTCTTGGAATTAACCTTCCCTAACTGGGTGACTCTGCTTAAAATATTTGAGAGCTAATTGCAGGCTTAGGCTCGATGTAAACCCCGCACTTTTGAGTTAAGGAAAAGAACCGGTCAAACCGAATAATAAAATCGAGCCGCTTTACATTTAGGAACAAGCAATATGGAAATTTACAAATTCCGGGTGATCCAAAGGGTTTATTAAACCATGAAAAAAGAAACTTAAGACAAATTAAAAAACAAAAACCAAATTGGGAAGTATGATTTTTTGTAATCCGAAATTTCGGTCAAAAATTTTTATATGTCGTATGCCTTATCATAAATGGCTATAAATTAATATATATTTAATTATTGTAATTAATACCAATAATTTAATACCTAAATTAAATTATTGAAATTAATACCGAAATTAAATTATTGGAATTAATACTAATAATTTAGGACAATATTAATACTAGTAATAAATCTCTCTCATTTAATACACGAGTTTTACACCTATATAAAGAGGTCATCCCCATTCATTCTCCTCACACCCGAACATTTCTCTCTCTCTCTATTGCTCCATTTCCTGGTGAACCTTAAACTAGAGCTTCGACTTCAACATTTTTCTTAACCTCGAAAGGAGAGGTCGGGCTCTTTAGAATCGGGGAGAATTCAGCTATCTGATAGCAAACTCCAGTCAATCCGAGAATCACTAGAGAAGCGCCGACATGATGAAACAGTGAAGCAACTCTGGTGGACCGAAGTTGCCCTATTTTGGTCGAGTTAAAATTGGCCATTTCGAGCCCTCCTCAAGCCAAACCAAGCCTTCTCAACACTCCCTCAGCCCTCCCACGACTGAATTACGACTGAAAGGTAAGCCAATTCGGCTCCCCTCTGCAATTTCCGATCGGTGCTAGAGAGAGAACCGACAAAATTTCAATAATGAAATTCTAACTCAATTCCACATCAATTGATGGAATTCTTGATTCTAGAATGAACCTTAAGATGAGAGCTATCCGTCTAGATCGAAAGCTCGGACCGTCGTGTCCTCACCGGTGAGAAATCGAAGCTTTCTCTCTCTATAGTTTGTTTTCCGGTAAAGCTCCGTTTGAGCTCGTTCCGGAGTTAAAATCTGCGATTTAAAGTTTCTTAGAATCGTATGAACATGCAGGAACTCAATTTCAACTCTAATTTCAATAATTAGAAGTTTTTGATCAATCAATTTGATGAAATCAAATTCGGTAGTGTTGAAGAGTTGAAATTGGGGGAAAATTGGGGATTTTCGAAATTCAAAGGGCCAAAATGTAATTTTATGAAATTAAGGGTCAATTGGGCATGAAAATAATGTGGGAGGACCAATTGAGGAATTTTGGTATTTTTGGGGCAAAACTTACCATTTTTGTAAAGGAAGGGCAAAATGGTAATTTTAGAAAAATTGGGGGACCAAATTGGAAATTTGGGAAATTAAACCCCTTTTTGGTGAAATTGAATAAATTGAGGTCCCAATATAAATTTTAAAGGTTACGAGACTCAATTTGAGGAAAAACCAACATTTGGGACTTAAAGTTAAAGAGAAATAACTTTAGGGACCTAATTGCAAATAACTAAAAGTTTGATTTTTCTCATTCATTGGAAATAAATGAAGGCTGTTATGCCGAGTAATAATGAAAAATGATGTTTATATCGTGTAGGAACGCGAAATACCGAGAATGCCAGCATGGACGAGCTCGCGTGAATACAAAGAACCAGTCAAGTGGAATTCACTGCGTTAACGGGTGAGTGGGTTTACTAACATCATACCTGGTTGGGATGATGAACACAACTTAAAATTAAAAACCACTTACCGGTTGTGATTGAAAATTTTATATCATACCCGGTTGGGCAATGATAAGTACCTCGGTATGAAAACCCACTATTAAGTGGTATTTTAAACATTACTACTTAGAGGAAGTGATGTGAAAATAATGCGGAAAAACTACTTACCGATTGTAAGTAGATCATACTCGGTTGGTATGATGAGACTTCCCCGAAGGAAGTTGAAAACCCGTTCATTGGTTATGAACGGAGGTGTCCTTATACCCGAGCGGTATAATGGATAGAGAAAACATATGTTTTGTCGGAAGTGCTCTCTCCTAACTGTGTGACAATGCTTAAACAATTTGGGAGACCTTCTCGACGGGAGCTCAAATAGCTCTGATAGGCCGAGGGCCTCAGTTTTGGAACTTGGGGGCTAAATGCCCGATTTTGAAAATCTCGTACAGTGGGCCCGAGGCTAGTTGGCACGAGCGGGAGCTCGTAAATGAACATGATATATGTGCCATAAAACTTAATAAGTGAATTGTTTGGCCATGGTACCAAGATAGGACCGACATGATAGGTCGACAGACTAGTCAAGACAAACAGTTGCGGGTTGAGTTGAAAGTCGGGGCCGTTGGACTAGTGGCACCACAGATTACATGGCAATATGAGAAAACATTGTTTGTGCATGCACTGTGAGTATGAGATCATCAAGATGCCCATGAGGGGTAGTGATGAGTCCTAAGGGCACTGGACGACCTAGTGGCTATAAGGGCAGTTCGTCGTTCCAGGTGTCTGTGCGAAATCTGGAGTAGCACCAAGTGGATGAGACCGAGGTGGGGACAGGATTAGGTCTCTGCCCTCATACAGACACGAAGAAGTGATTTCGGGATTGTGGGTCGGATGTCGCGTACATCCACTCATTCTCAAGGTAGAAGTGGACGTACTTCTATTCGGGTGGCAAGAAAAGTCGCTCCGAAGCCACTAGCGGGTTCAGTAGTGATACTGACTTGCGAATGTGTGTAACCTTCATGATAAAGGATGTGTGTTGGGTGATGACACATCGTGGTAAATAAGAAATGGTGGAAAAACCTGAATTTTTAAATGAAGGGATTTTTGAAAACAAAGGAGTCTGACACACTCCATATAAATGTTTTTCTTAAAAGTCAAAAGCTTTTTAAAAACCCATTTCACTAAGTAGTCGTACTCACCCCCTCCCTTATATCCCTTTTAGGAAAAACTGAAAAGCCTCCCCTTAAAGACCGTCAACTAAGATGCCTGTAAGACAAGTATGTAAAGTTTAAAATTTCATACAGTTTTGATTATGCTATTCCAGGAAAATGTGCAGGTTAAAGGATGCCTTACTGTTTACGGTTTACAATAAGGGGAAATCCATTAATAAACCGGGAGAGTGGCGGGTTGATCACAGGGATCCGGCCAAACCGGGTCGGGGTGTGACACTCGAGATGCTAGTGGGCTAAAGGCTGATGGATACAAGTGTAGACCTATCTAGAACGGATATGTGATATATGATGCTAAGTGATACCCATCGAGCCAAGCTGAGTTTTTGAGCTTATTGGGCCGAACCGCTACTCTACCAAAGCCAAGTCATCGAACTTGTTAGGCTAGCACAAGTGGACCAAAGCTAAGTCGATAGACTGTTGTGCTAGAGGGCAAAAGATAAAGGTTATAACTTAAGTGATACCTATCGAGCCAAGCAGAGTTGTTGAGCTTGTTAGGCTGAACCGCTACTCTGCTGAAGCTAGGTCGTCATATCTATTAAGACAGTACGCATGGGCCAAAGCCAAGTCAACAAACCATTGTGCTAGAGGGCCAAAGATAAAGGCTATTATTCAAAAAGATTTTTGATTGTGCATGCACTATAACATTCGGGCCATCAGGACACCTAACATGAGGTAGTGATGGAACCCAAGGACTACTGGACGACCAAGGGTGCATAAGGGTGGTTCTATCGTTCAGTAGGTCGTTAAGTCAAGTATCTTCCTACGCACAAACACCGAGGCAGTAGGGGAAATGAGGTCTCATGCCATTGAGTGGACACGGTGAAGTAATTGGTGTTTCACGTGTCAAACTATTGATGTCCACTCAAACTCTGGGTAGAAGCAGTATCCCTCTATCTAGAATGATGATAAAGGTGCTCTGGTCTACAAGTGGCACAGTTGATGACCGTTCCGCAAATGTGTGATGACTCCTATGATAGGAGGGCGATTGTTGAATTGTGAAACCTAAGAAGAAAACTACTAAAATATTAAATAATTGAATTGAACCTTCATAAAAAAATTCCTACTCACTGAGTTATCAAACTCACTCCCTCCCATTAACCTTTTTCAGGAGAAGCACCTTGTTACGATGAGTCTAGGCTGGAGAAGAGGCCAATGGTATCACCATTAGGTAACGTTTATGTTTTGTAAACTTTATTATGGAAAACAGGTACTCCAATGCCTTTACCTTCCTCAAACTATTAATACAACAACCTAGTTTGGTCGGATCCCCATGAGTAACCCGCCACTCCCTTTGGTTAATGAAGGGTTTCTCCCTTTTATAAATCGTGAATAGTAAGGTGTCCTTTTTCCTGTCTTTCCTGGAATAATATTATATAAAACTAAAAATCTTTTAAATAAACATACCTGTCTTTACCGTTCCCATACAGGGAGGTCTTTAAATTTGGTTTTTCCCTTCATTACCTAAAAGGGGTAAAATGGAGGGGGTGTGTTCAATAACTCAGTGAATGGGTGTTGGGAGAGAGTTACTAAAAATAAGATATTTTTATTCTGAGTGTGCTAGACTCCTTATTTCCTTTAAAAATAATATTTCCTCATGTTCCGGTTTTCAAAACCCTTTTTCCTCATTTTTCACATTAGGTGTGTTTAACATTCAACACACGCCCTTCATCAAGCAGGGATCACACATTCGTAGGGAAGCCCGTCCACTGCACCCACTTGTGGCGTCAAAGCGACTTTACCGGCCACCTATATAGAAGCTCGTCCACCTCTACCCTAGGTCTGAGTGGATGTTCGCAACATCCGACCCCCAAACCTGAAATCAACTCAGTTTTCGTATGAGGATAAAGACCTCATCCCAACCCCACCCCAGTCTCATGCTCATGAAACTACGTCGAGCTTCCCTGACTCTTGGCATGACAAACTGCCCTTATCTCCACCATGTCATCCAATAGCCCCTAAGATGCATCACTACCCCTCTTGGGCATCTTGATGGTCCCGAACCTCAAGTGTATGCACAAACAATATTTTTTACACAATGCCATTTATCTTTGGTGCCACAGTTGCAATGGCCCCAACCCTCAACTTGACCTACAACTATTTATCTAGGCCGGTCCGTCAACCTGGCCCTGATGCACTACCGTAAATCCATCGAGTATGTCGGTCCTATCTTGGTAGTATTGCGAAATCACACATTCCATTCATTTAGATTTGTCATGGAATAAATATCACATGTTTGTTTATGAGCTCCTACTCATGCCAACTGGCCTTGGGCCCACTATATGTGATTTTACAAAATCGAGCATTTTAGCCCACAAGTTACAAAATCAATGCCTCTAGCCTATCTGATCTGTACTAGCTCTCGTTAAGGTCTCCCAAAAATTTTAAGCATTGGCCCACAGTCAGGGGAGAATACGTTTGACAAAATAATATTTCCACTTATCACACCAACCGGGTGTGATGACATCTCCACTTACAAAATAGGTTTTCTCCTTCCTTACTGAAAGTCCATCATACCAACCAAGTATGATCTCTCTACTTACAAACAATAAGTGGTTTTTCCGCTTAGTTCTCACATCCCTCCAACGGGGTGTTATGTTAAAATCCCACATAGAAGTGGTTTTTCATTTACGAAGTGCTAATCATCCCAACCAGGTATGATGTGAATAAATCCACTCACCTTATATTAATAGTGTATTCCTTCTTAGTCGGGTTTTGCCTCCATGCTAGCTTATCCTTAATGGCATAATGGTCCTTCGTGTCCCTACACGGTTTGTACATCCATATCTATTAATATTTGGCATAATAGCCTTCATTCGTCACATATAAAAGAAAATGCCTAAAGTTTTCATTTAATTGCATTTAGGTCCCTAAAGTTCTTTTTCCTTGACTTTAGGTCCCTAATGCTAACTTTTCCCCAAATTGAGTCCCAAAACTTCTAAAAATTCACTTTGGTCCTCAATTTACTCAAAATCATTTAAGGGGTTCAAGTTTTCCAAATTTTCAATTTGGTCCCCAACTTTTCAAAAATTACCATTTTGCCCCTAATATAGAAAAATGGTAATTTGACCCCAATTATTTTCAAAACTCGACCAATTGGTCTTCTAACATCCTTTTCATGGACAATTGGTCCTCAATTGTGGGAAATTGCAATTTGGTCCCTCAATTTTTTGAAATCCCCAAATTCTCCCAAAAACTTTTCCCAATTTCCCCCCTTTCAAACTAGCTGAATTTGATTTCATCAAATTGACCATTCAATCAATGTTAATTGTTGAAATTGAAGGTATAATTAAGTTCCTACACATCCATACAATTCAATTGAGCTTTCAATCGCATGAATTGAGGCCGAAACGAGCTCAAATGGAGCTTCGCCGGAAAACTAGGCGTAGAGAGAGAAAGCTTCGAAAGCTTACTATCAGAGGTACGGCGGTTTGAGCTTTCAATCGGGATAGGTAGATCTCGTCCTAAGGTTTCTCCTACAAATGAGAATTGTAACAATTCTTGTCGAATTAAGTGAGAATTTGATCAGTGAAGTTTCACCATTTCTCTCTTTGATGCTGATAGAAAATTACTGAGGGGAGCCAAATTGGCTTACCTTTCAGCTCTAATTCGGTCGTACGAGGGTTGTGAGAGTGTTGAAAGAGCTTTGTTTGGCCTGAGAATGGCTCAATTTGGCCATTTTTAGCTTAGACGAAACAGGGCAGCTTCGGTCCGTCGGAGCTGCTTCATTATTTGATTACGCCAACGCTTCTCTGGTGGTCCTCGGGTCGAATGGAGGTTGCTATCAGATAGTTGACTTCCTCCAAAGTCTAAAGAACCCGACCTCACCATCTAAGGTTGAAAAAAATGCCCAAGTCGGAGCTCTGGTTTGAGTTTCACCAAAAATTGGAGCAATTGAGAGAGAATGAAGTTTACAGGATGAATGGGTAAGAGTTCTTTATATAGATATAAAATTGTTTGTTAAATGGGGAAGATTTATTATTATATTATGGGTATTTATGGGTATTAATGTTGCCTGTTATTCTTATTAAATTGGGAAATTGAATGGTATTTATGGGTATTAATTCCAATAATTGAATATAGGTATTTATTTAATAATGGTACAACCTCAACTCTCCAATCCCTTTCTAATTTATATTTGTTTGGAAATTAATTTTGTACAAGTATATATATACATTTATATGTAAACATTTATTCAACATTTATATCTATATATAATTAACAATTATAGATATAATATTCAATTTCCACTTAAATTCAACGGACTTAAATTGATTCCATTGAGTTATTTATTTCGGTCAAAACAACACTTTGCATTTAATTTTAATTCAAATTTATTCCAATTATATCAATTGAATTTTAAACTTATAATACAATTTCAGAAAAAATTCCGACCAAACTTTTAGGTTACAAAAAATACGGTGTGACAATTACTCTTCACCTTTTTAGTAGTTTTGTCCCCAAAACTCATGCAACATTAGTCTCTACTTCTTGCCCTTTTTGTGCACTTATGTGGTTTTATTTTCAATAACTTTCTATAGAGAGATTTGTTTACTTTACCACAACAACTTCTCAAGATAGTGTTATCTTTTCTCAAGACTATTTATTTTATCAATGGAAAATTTTACTCAAGTTCTCTTATCTAATTCATCCAAAGTAAATTGGGTATTCAACCATACATTCTAATCGGTTAAAATTTCTGATTAGGGCTTCCTTATAAGGTTGAATTGCACACCAAGTTAATGGTATCTTTGGATCTTAATTGATCACTTAGTGTTTACATAAAACTTTTACCCTCTTTAGCGAGTATTGTTTATACCTTTCAAAAGGAAATATCACTTTCAATGTATTTTCAAATACTTATCTCTTATTAGAGAATTGATGTTCTATGATCACATGGTATTTATATTTACTAGTTGTTTCATTTGATTTAGGAGGTTCTTCTAACATCTTTTAATTCAATGAAGGTTCTAAAAATCTTTAACAATTTTTCCTCCACCGGTTCATGCATCCATCATTGGACTATATCCTCCCATTTCAGGGTCCTTTTTCCATAAAGATTGTACCCACTTATTGGATCTACGATACCATGTACTTTTTTATTTACTCCATCGTTCATCATCATGCCCTTCCTCATAGTAAGACATGTTGGTATATCATTCTCCATGATTTTCCATTCTTCACATACCTTTGTATTGAGGTATTTGTTTATAGCCATTTCGTTGTTTCCTATTACAACTTTTTACTTTATAAGTCGTTCTTTTTTTTAAGACTTTCATCTCATTGGACTTCTTTTTTTACATTTGATTCTATTACTTTAGAAAATTTTATCTCCATGCTACCGCCTTTCCTTTAATGCCTTCCCAAGGAATTTCCCACTTTAGGAACTAATTTCATTGGTATTTGAGGATTTCACTCTCGTTCGAATTTGTCATTGGTTTTATCCATTAATCCAAATCAAGGTACTCTATGCATATTGCTTGAGTGTTTGGTTTATTAAACCTTTGTCTCACAATTCCTAGAACCTCTTATTTTAGACTCAAGTTTCACATTCGTTACATCTCATCAACTAGGTTAGGCTCTTATAAGTTTTCCACAACATCCCTGCGGTTGTCATTGGTAGTAAAGCAAGTTTCTTATTACTTGCAATAAAATTTACCTTCATGGGTTTAATTTAGTACAAAATATTGGTACTTAAAATGAAAGTACTTATATTTACGGTGTTCCATATGTAAATGTTTAAGGTAAGGAAATTACATATTCATTTCTATTTCCTTCGCCTCCTTTGCCAAGTATCATTAATAAGGTTTCTTGTATATTTTTTTAGCTTTCCAAACTTTTGATGAATCCATTATAAGGATATTTTCTGATTTCTCCCTGAAATCCACATATCACCTTCTTAATAACACTCATGTTACTCTTGTGGATGTTTTCCCACTATAGGTTTCCTGACATCCCTTTTCCTTCATCCTTGAGGACATCCAACCTTAAATGACATCCTTTGATGCCATCCTCTCCTGCTTACCGTTACTCTTGAAGCCTTGTGGGCACGTCTTTTGTACCCCCATCCTCATTTCCACTTGTACCCCAATACATGTCTATTTATTTTAGGGAGAGCATAAATTCTCCTTGTTTCAAGATCTCTTGATCATCCTACAAGAGGCTTACTTAACCTTATCATGGCTTAAGTTTGGTCATTAATCTGGTCTTGGCCATTGATCTTTTTAAGGATTTCCTTCATCCTTATTTATCAAATGTTTGGGCTTTCCATCTCTCCCTTCTTTGCTGAAGTTTAAATTTATGATCTTCCTGAGGGTCAGTTCATTAACTACCTCATCCCTACTATTCTCCTTGTCTAATTATCTTGAGATAGTTTTCTCTCGAATCTACTTGTTCTTAATGTCCATCCTATTGCCCTTTAAGGTGTAGTCCTTATTACTTCCCGGTCCTTCTTAGGGCGTCGTTTATTCTCCTTGACTATCCCGTTGTTACTATTTGCTTCCTTCCACTAGGTTCGTCTAAAGTCTCTATTTGACTCCTCTACTTTTCCAAAGTCAATTACACTTGGCCATCCCGATACATCCTTAACCACTTATACCCCTTTATGAGATTACTTATTTCGGGTTAAGCCTCTTATGATCCATTTGTTGGTTCCTTAGCTTGGGAATTTCCCCCTTTTTATTGTCTCACTTCCTACCTTTATCCTTCTATTTGGGGACTTCCATCCTATGAGTTTCACATTCAACCTCCCTAATACTCCTTGAAGGCCTTTTCTTCTTTCCTTTCGTACACCCATCGGTCATCCGCCATTAATCCCTCACTGTCCTCCAATTACCTTTTTATTCCTTATCCTTCCTTCGAGGAGTTCTTGGTTATGGGTTGGTTCCTTGCACTCCATGTTATGTCCAATTGCCCATCAATGGTCCCTTCAACGAGTACTTAGTCGTATACATCCCCCAAGAGTTCCCTTTCCTAGCACATTTCTTCCCTATTCACTCTTTTCGTGTCCTACCCTAAAGTTGTCGGAGGACATTTTTCGAGTTTGCCCTTTCTGAGGGGGTTCTAGGTGTACTTCCCATGTACCTTACCTCAATTCTTATGGTATTCCTCTCTTGTTTGACCTTCTTAAAAAGAAGTTTGAATTTTTTTTCTTTATCCTGCTATTTGTTGACCTCCTTGCAAACAACTTACTTAACTCGCTCCATAGTTTTGGTCACCGATCCTTCCTTGATCCTTGCATTTCTCACCCAAGACATTCCTCCTACTTCTCTTTTCCTTTTATCTCTATTCTGCTTTGTTGTATTTCCTCAAGTCCTTCTTATCTTCCGTGACCCCTCCTCATATAGTTGAGGTATTAAAAC
Source organism: Trapa bicornis (assembly GCA_030064425.1). NCBI lineage: Eukaryota > Viridiplantae > Streptophyta > Magnoliopsida > Myrtales > Lythraceae > Trapa > Trapa bicornis. The sequence continues at coordinate 3,840,146 of CM057749.1, forward strand.
GTGACTTTATTTGAGGGATAGATTTTGGAAAAATTAGAATTTTTATTAATAAGGGGTACAATACGTTTTGGTCGTTATCCCTATTACAAGAACTAATTTCAGCTTGTGGGGCTACTATACTAGGTTTTTACTAATCATCCTTCTTGGTTATAAGTCACTTACAGTGTCCTTGGTGTTAGGTTGTTCTCCTCTTACTCATGGATGTAACCTCAACAGGTGTTGGCACCACATTCCTTGGTGGCATTGGGTACTTCCCCATAATGCCTCTTGGTCCTTTGTGACTTCTACTACACCTCAGGCATTAAAGAGCTTTTAGGGTGATCTTCCTACATGGACAGATAATAGGATAATGTTGACGACATTAGTCCTAGTTTTCTTGGTTACTCTCTTGGGAGCAATCTGGAAATTTTAAAACTTTCTCTTAGTTACTATGTTATATAGTCTTTATAATGTATTCGACGAAACAAACTCTAATACCACTCAAGCTATCACACCCCGACCCAGTTTGGTCGGATCCCCGTGAGCAACCCACCACTCCCTTTGGTTCATGAAGGATTTCGCCCTTTTCTAAACTGCGATGAGTAATGTGTCATTTTTCTTGTTTTTCTTGGAATAATATTATACAAAACTGAAAATCTTTTAAACAGACATATCTGTCTTTACAGTTCCTAGACAACGAGGTCTTTAAGTTTGGTTTTTCCCTTGGTTACCTGAAAGGGGTAAAATGGAGGTGGTGAGTTCAACAACTCAATAAATGGGTGTTGGAAGAGAGTTTCCAAAAATAAGATATCTTTATTTGGAGTGTGCCAGACTCCTTATTTACTTTAAAAACAATCTTTCCTCAAGTTCCGATTTTTAAAACCCTTTTTCCTCATGTTCCACATTAGGTGTGTTTAACATTCAACACACACCTTTATTAGGAAGGGATCACACATTCGCAGGGCAGCCCGTCCACTGCACTCATTTGTGGCGTCAAAGCGAATTTATCGGCCACCTAGATAGAAGCTCGTCCACTTCTACCATAGGTCTGAGTGGATGTTCACGACATCCAACCCTCGAACCTGAAATCAATTCCGTGTCTGTATGAGGACAAAGACCTCATCCCGACCCCACCTCGATCTCATGCACATGAAGCTAGTCGAGCTTCCCTCACTGCTAGCACAACAAACTACCATTATCTCAACCATATCATCTAGTAGCCCCTTGGATGCATCACTACCCCTTTTAGGTGTCTTGATGGTCCAAAACCTCAAGTGCATGCACAAACAATAATTTTTTCACAATGTAATTTACCTTTGGTGCCACTGGTCCAACGACCCTGACCATCAACTCGACCTACAGCTGTTTTTCTAGGCCGGTCCATCGGCCTGGCCCTGACACACTGCTGCCAGTCCATCGAGTGTGTCGATCCTATCTTGGTGCCATGGCAAAATCACACATCCCATTCATTTAGAATTTTCATGGCATAAATATCACATGTTTTTTTATGAGCTCTTCCTCATTCCAACTGGCCTTGGGCTCACTGTACATGATTTTCTAAAACCGGGCATTTTAGCCCACAAGTTCCAAAACTAAAGCCTCTGGCTTATTTGAGCTATACTAGCTCTCGTCAAGAAGATCTCCCAAAAATTTTAAGTATTGGCACACAGTCAGGGGAGAACACTTCTGACAAAATAATCTTTCCACTAATCACACCAACCGAGTATAATGATATCTTCCCTTACAAAGCGGGTTTTCTACTTCCTTCCGAAAAGTGCATCATACCAACCGAGTATGATCTCTCTACTTACAACCGGTAAGTAGTTTTTTTGCTTAGTTCTCACATCACTCTAATCAAGTGTGATGTTAAAATCACACAAAAAAGTGGTTTTTCCTTTACGAAGTGCTCATCATCCCAACCGGGTATGATGTAAATAAACCCACTCGCCTGATATTCATAGTGTATTCCTTCTTAGTCAAGTTTTGCCTCCACACTAGCTTATCCTTCTAGCGTTCCGGTCCTTCATGTCCCTACAAGATTTGGACATCCTTATCTATTAATATTTGGCATGATAGCCTTCATTCGTCACGTATGAAAGAAAATGCCCAAACTTTTCAATTAATTGCATTTAGGTCCCTAAAGTTCTTTTTCCTTGACTTTAGGTCCCTAATGCAAACTTTTCCTCAAATTGAGTCCCAAAGCTTCTGAAAACTCACTTTGGGTCCTTAATTTACTCAATGTCATTTAAGGGGGTTCAGGTTTTCCAAATTTCCAATTTGGTCCCCAACTTTTCAAAAATTACCATTTTACCCCTACTTTACAAAAAATGGAAATTTGACCCCAATTATTTTAAAAAATTGACCAATTGGTCCTCCAACATCCTTTTCATGGCCAATTGGTCCTCAATTTTGGTAAATTGCAATTTGGTCCCTCAATTTTTCAAAATACCCAATTTTTCCCTTTCAAACCTTAAATGTGATTTCATCAAATTGACCATTCAATCAAGATTAATTGTTGAAATTGAAGGTATAATTGGGTCACTACACATCCATACGATTCAATTGAGCTTTAAATCACATGAATTGAGGCCAAAATGAGCTCAAACGGAGCTTCGCTGGAAAATTGGGCGTAGAGAGAGAAAGCTTTGAAAGCTTACTGTTGGAGGTGCATCAATCCGAGCTTTTGATCGGGGCAAATAACTCTCGTCCTGAGATTTCTCCTAGGATCAAGAATTGCAATAATTCATATCGAATTGAGTGAGAATATGGTCAGTGAAGTTTCATTGTTTCTCTCTCTAATGTTGATTAGGAATTACAAAGGGAAGACAAATTGTCTTACCTCCTAGCTCTAATTCAATGGTATGAAGGTTGTGGGAGTGTTGGGAGAGCTTGGTTTGGCATGAGAAAGGCTCAATTTGGCCATTTTCAGCTCGACCGAAATAGGGCAGCTTTGGTTTGTTGGAGCTGCTTCACTATTTGATTACGCTGACGCTTCTCCAGCGGTACTCAGATCAAATGGAGGTTGCTATGAGATAGTTGACTTCCCCCGTAGTCTAAAGAATACGACCTCACCTTATGAGGTTGAGAAAAATGCCCAAGTCGAAGCTCTATTTCAAGCTTCACCAAAAATTGGAGTAGTTGAGAAGAATGAAATTTTCAGGTGTGAGGAGGATAAATGGAGATAAGTTATTTATATAGGTGTAAAATTATTTGTTAAATGGGAAAGATTTATTACTAAATTATGGATATTTATGGGTATTAATGTTGTAAGTTATTCTCATTAAATTGAGAAATTAATGGGTATTTATGGGTATTAATTCCAATAATTAAATGTAGGTATTTATTTAATAATGGTACAAATTTACCTCTCGAATTCATTTATTCTTTATATTTGTTTAAAAATTAATTTTGTATATATATATATATACCCTTAAATATAAACATCTATTCAAATTTTACATTTATACATAATTAACAATTATATATAATATTCAATTTCTACTTAAATTTAACAGACTTAAATCGATTCTATCAAGTTCTTTATTTCGGTCAAAACAATACTTTTCATCGAGTTATTTATTTCGGACAAACCATCGAGGCGCCCGGTACGGGATAGTGGTGGTTCTAAGGGCAGTTGGACGACCCATGGAGCATAAGGACGGTTTGTCATCTAGTATGTCGAGAAGCTCTGGGAGCTTCATGCGTACTAAGACCGAGGTCAGAGGGGGAGAGGTCTTATACCACATAGCGGACACGGAGTATGACACGGGTCTGAGGATCAGACAACTGATGTCCACTCAGACTTAGGGTAGAAGTCATATGCTTCTATCAGTTTGGATAGTAAAGGCGATTCGGTGCACAAGTGGAGCAATCGGGAACTGCTCTACGAACGTGTGAACCATTTATGAGAAATGACGGTTGAATTGTGTGCGAAAACTAAACAAATGGCTAAACTTTTTTAATGTGAAAGTTAGGATACAATAATAGCTAACCCCTCATTGAGTTAAAAACTCACCCCTCCCTTAAAAGTTTTTTTCAGGGGGCACACGAGTTTGTGGACAACGGAAACAAAGCAAGATAACGTTACCCCATTAGGTACAAGCTCACTTTTAAATCAATGTGATACTTTTAATTTGGAATAATCGGCTGAATACAAACTCTTTACTTTCCTTATTCTAATTAGGTAAAAATACCTGGAAAGTATAAGGAAATATAGTAGGTTATGCTCGGAGTTCAGACCAAACTAGGTCAGACCGTGACACCATATATAGCCTCAAACATGCCACTTGTGTCTGGTTCTTCCACCTCAATTTCTTTCTTATTCACTCGGGTTTTTAAGATTTCATTATTGATACTTCACTCTTTATTTATTATAACAAAAATATTTATATGTTCGTATTAGTTTATATTGATGATATTATCATTAGTTACTCAATCCATATTCTCCTTTATTGTGTTCTCATCTCTCTGCCATTAATTTTATCGCAAAAACTTATAAATTGTTTATTACTTAGTATTAAAGTTCAATAATATCCTTATAATATCTATATTACTCAACAGAATTATTCTCATAATATTTTCTCTAAATTGTTATGTCTAGCGATTTATACTTCTATTACTTTTAGCCCACAATTATCAATTACTACTTAGACCCATCTTTCAAAACTAGTCATTTTCCGCGGATTGTTAATTATCCACAATACCCTACTCTTTTTTAACTCGATTTTATGTTCCATCAAATCTATATATTTATGTATCAACTTACATTAATGCATTGAGTTATAACTAGGGATGTCAAGCAAACCCAAAACCCGAGAATAGTCGAGTCTGCTCGGGTTCAAGTTTGTATATTGGACTCGGACCGCGTAGAGTACGTAGATCTGGGTACAACAATGAACCTGAAACCCGAATCTCGGGTTCAGTGGATGCGGGTTTAAGAAAAGTGGACCCGCCCTGTTTTTTTTTTTGTGACTCACCAAGATCATTCCACGTGTCTACTAGATTGGAATATCTCTCTGCAAATCCTACCTTCGTGTGATGCAGGGTTGTTCCTCCGCGGGCGCCATCTGAGACTCGAGAGCAACTTCTCTCTCCCTCTCCCCGATAAGTTTCCCTCGAAACTCTACTCCTCTCCGAAGGTATTGGAGATTGTGTCTCGTCTGTAGTTGCTTATTGCTTTATGTTTCTCTGCCTACGGTCGAGCTGCTTAAAGTCGTGATTTAGAGCTTGTATTGTCCTTTTTCTCTAGTTTTTATTTTCATTATGCTCTCGGTTGGAAACATAAGTTTCCATCGAACAATCTCCGGTGTTTCTATTCGTCAATTGAAACTGAGATTTTGTTGTAACATTTGCTCATTATTCGATGGGATTGAATACTCTTTAAAATAATAAAAAAAAATTGAACATTTAGGTGTTACGATATAGCTCGAAATGGTTTCCGAGATGATTGCCCCTTCTTGAATTCACTCTCAAGTTGCACTAGAGTGTGAGCCTTTTAGTAACTTTCCATTAATGTGGCTTAAGTTGTTTGTAGATAAACAAGGAGAAATTTATGAAGATGGCAGGTTCAGTTCGCACTGGTGGAAAGGATATCATGAGAAGGTCTGAGTAATGGTTGATTTGCATCATCGATCTTTTTCACGCTGTTGTTTTCTAGCAAATTGATTCTGTGAGAGTTGTACACTTAATAATCTTGGCATAACGAAGAACATGATCGTGGGGGACTTTTATTGTGATTTTTCTTTCTTATCCGTATATTTTAGACTTATGTACAAGACATAGCAGCATTTGGTGCTTGTTGTTTTCTCTTTTATAGGAAACTTTTACTTCAATTTCTGTTCAATTACATGGCGCTTTTTTTCTCTTGAAATGAAATTGCACCCATTAGAATAGTGTTATCTTTTTTTCACAATCTGAACTATCAGGATCATGTGACTTGTTGTTCATTCACTTTTGGAATAATCATAAGCTTAGTTATGGTTTAGTTTAAAGTAATTACATCATCTCTTTTAATTGAATCTGTACTTTTTATTTGTTAGTTCATTTTGTGGACAATTACTAGTATTATCCGAAACTATATCACCATATTAGTATTTTTTTTATTAAAACGGTAAGCTAGTAGTGTATGAGCTAGCACTGGATTACAGTTCTAACAAATTAACTGGAACTTCATCACAACTAGCACCGTAACTTAGTTTTGGAACTTTATCACAACCAGCTCGGTAACTTAGTTTTATATCATGATGCTAGTAAAATAATTACCACCGTAAACCTTAAGAAAATTTTCCGAAGCTCGGATCCGTATAAGTGGATCGAGCGTATTCAAACCTCAGGTCGGATCGGGTCTGTACCCTCTCAAGTCGATCCACTCGGGTTGGATCCACTCAAGCGAGGGTTCATTATACCCGCATTCAGGTGAGATGGCTAGTGGGACACTCTCACTACTATTCACTATTTTTCCGACAGTAAATAGACCGACAATTTAGAAAATCGTCCCTTTCAGTGGGTTTATTATTTTCTTGTAATATAATCTTATATTTTGTATCCTAATAAAAAATAAATTATTAGATTTTCAGGTAAGTCGAATATTAGAGTATAGACAATAATATCACCGAAATAATTTAGATTCACTATTTTCTTTATAAACTTAGTTTTAGTTTAACACTACCGTTGATATTGTAGTGTGTTTCAATCATATTTTTTTATGTATATATTAAGTATATTGAGTTCGATTAACAATTCGTTCAAAAATGTGTCAGTTAACCATTGTTTCAGGTTTATTTTATTAGTATTGTTACTCAATTAAAACCTCTAAGGCTTATTCTAAGCTCGTTTTAATACTTTACTGTCCAAGCTTACATTTTGTAAATTACCTTAAGCTTACATTGAGTATTAAACTAAAAGACTCATAAGAGGAAACGAATTCACCTCGAGAGAATTTTACTTTCTAATTAGCATGACCTCATCCGAGGGACCTCTTATTGCATCACCTCATCCCTACCAATAGTTATAGCATGAGGTTTACTTGTGACACGAGTGGGTCAGTTACATAGAGAATGTACTACACATATAACATGAGGTTAATGTAGAGAACATGCATCCACTTGTCAAAAATAGAATCATACCCTACATAAAAATGGAATTTTATATAAAAAAAAAAAGCTGCCATAAAGGAAAAGCATAAATTATGGTAAAGAAAACATAGCTCATTAATGTCAAAGATTGAAAGAGAATCTTTGCATGGCTTTTTAGGCCGTATTGAAAAATAGGGAATCAAGATGTCTATCTTTGTATTGGATATGGAATCACTATAAGAAAAAAAAAGTAGTTTAATAACAATACTTAGCCATGTTAACCTCGCTTCCTAAGATTGAATAAAATTACTCGTGGTGTAAAAAACAGAAGAATGACAATATGGGTGATAATTGATTATTTTTATTTTTAATTAAATATTATAATTTGTAATTAGTATAATATTTTTAATATTATAAACTAAAAATATTTCTATATTTTATGTAATTTAATATTATATTATTAACACTCGTACTAACGTTAATCTTGGTTATACTTTTTACATAAAAATTTTAAATATGTATTTAATAATTATATAATAGTTGTGTGTTATTATTTTATTCTCATAAAAGTTAAAACAATTAAATATAATTGTATATTTTTCTTTCACACTCTAAAATACCACTAGTCGAATTTTCAGTATCGAGTGAGTTAAGTTGTTATAAAGTATCGGGTCAGTTACGTTGTTAGCGCTCTAACTCTAATGCGTGTGAAAAGGTAACGTGGTAAGATAAAATATCGAACACATTTCTAATTAAAAATAACGAATTATATAAGTAATTAAATATTTTTAAAATTATAAACTCACATCACTACTCTATTTTATCAAATATAATATCATATTCTCAACCCACGGGTATTCAAATACAACTTGAATACACTTGATATATGCAATTTTAGACTGCAAAACAAATGTGCAAAACCCACCCATTGGAAACAAAGAAAACCGAGAAAAGAATCGGTATGGATTTATACATAAAAAATCGAATCGATTAATAAATAAAAAATAATTAAAATGGGAAATTGGAAAATCCCAATTAACCAAAAATTCACAAAAATTATAAGTAAGAATCGGGAAATGGAATTAAAGAGAGAATCAGACCAGTTCGGGGAGAACCAGACTCGAACCGGCAAAAACCATAGTGAACCGATTCACAAATTCATTTTTCTAGATTGGTTAAAAATGTTAAATTGGAAAATTGAGACTACCATTAGATAAAAAATAAATTTAGATAAATTTAAAAATTTTTAAATTTGAGAAAACCGGTCGAATCGGGTCCAAACCGACCGATTTTCGAATTTTGGACAGCGAACCTGGTTGGACCAAATCGGTCAACGGTCCGACCAAACCATCAATGGCCAGCTGGCGCCACGTCAACTGCCACGCAAACACAATCAACCAATGGGAGGCTGCCACGTAACCGATCAACGGATAGTTGGCGCTCGTCAACACGCCACGCAGACACGAGCATCCAATGAGAGACTGCCATGTGTCCAGTCAACGATTGACGTGGCGGTCGAGCTAGCATTCCATGTTAGAAAAATTGACCAATCATAGTGCGCCATGTGACACGACCGCCACATTATCGTCTTCAACCTTCGGACGCTGATAGAGAAGAGAGAGAGAGCGAGTCGCTGGAAAAAGCTGAATTCTCATGCGACTCAAAAAATGCTCCAGTTAAGTCTCCAGCGGCCGAGTCGGAGGCTGAGTCTTACACCGGCTAGTAGCCTGAGCAATTCGCGACCTCCCAATATAAAAAACACCCACTTATTCGTTCTTAGCATCCCACAATCGAACGAAAAAGAAAAATAATGAGTTTTCCGCAAGCTGCAAACCAGAGTCCGACGATAGGCAAAACTTCCACTAAAGGAGTTTTGAAGGGTGGCATTAGAATCGAGGAAGAGTTCTCTAGTTCTATACCTTCTCATAACAGTCAGGTGCTCGAGGAGGTGCGAAGAGAATCACATAGTGAAGCTGCTTCTGAGCTCAAAGCAGCGAGCTCTTGCCTGACGCCACCTCGCCCCTTCCGAGCCTTCCACCACCCATATTGGCCACCACTGACCACTTAAAACCCTCCACAACACCCCTACAAGCCCCAGTAAGCTCAATTTCACCTCCCCCATCGGAATTCCCAAATTTCAGATTTGTACCAACCGGAACTTCTCTATTCGAATTCCTATAGGTCAGCAGCAAATTGCAGCAGAACTCGACCATGCTAGATCCCCCTCGACTAGCTCTAGTTGCCCCCACCTCAAGCTTCGGTCGTCGCCTCTCTGTCGGTAAGAAACACAAGTTTTTTCTGTCTACTGTGAATTTTCCAACAAAGCTCCGACAAAGCATAAAACTCAGCCAAATTCAGAAATTCGAAGTACAGGACGATCGAGTGGAGCTGTAGGATGCAATTAGAAGCAAAAATTGAAGAAAATAAGGACTTACAGGCCACCAATTGGACGAGTAACATTTGAAATGACATATGTTTGAATTGGGGAAGAAGATAAAGGATTATTTGGGGATTTGGGGGAACTTTTGTGTAATTTTCAAAAATTGAAGGGTTGAACGACAATGTCACAAAATTGAGGGTGTTTTCATGAAATTCACCCCAATTGAGTGTTAATTGGGCAAATTGGAAAAGTTGGGGGACCAAACTACAATTTTTGAAAAATTAAGTACTAAAAGGTAAATTTGGTAAATTAAGGGTCAATTAGGGAAATTTAAATAGTTAAGGACTCAAAAAAATAATTGGGAACCTAGGGGATACAATAGAGATTAAAGAGAAATCAGGGACTCAGTGCAATTTAAGTAAAGTATGAGACCTTAGATACAAATATGAGAAAGTATAGTACCATTCGTCATCAAATCCTAATATGAACACTCACACTCTACAGTAACGGATTATTCGAGCGTCAACTCTAAAAGTGCACCGAGGAGAGAAATTACGCCGGCATGACCCCGCCGAGATCACTAGCGGAGTGGAAACTACTATAACGTCTATTATGGTTGAATTGTCAGTTTAGTTTTAAAAAATATTTTTTCGAAATTAGTCTCCCCTAACTGGATAACTCTATTTAAAATATTTATAAGCTAATTTCGTACTTACACTCGAGATGCCAATGGGCTCAAGGTCGGTGAATACAGTAATGTACCGGTACAAAATAAATATATAATATATAAGGTTAAAAAAACTTAATAATGGAAATTTTGCGTCACGCCTATTGAATCAACTTAAGTTATTAAATTTGTTGGGTTGAACTACTAATCTGTTAAAATCAGGTTATCAAATTTGTTGGTACTGTGTGTTGGGCCAAATCCAATGTAACGAACAGGGCTGGATCCAAGCTAATGTAAGGGATCTAAATTTTTATCTTTTGTAGTTAAACGAATTTTCTGGTGGGTTGTTGAAAGATGGAATATGGTTGTGTCAAGATTTATCTTCTTCCACCAAGTTGTAGGATGGTGATTTTCATAGAACAAATAGTCAACGAGTTCCAGGTACTGGGTCGTGTATTTATGACACACCTTTTCATCTAAAGTAGAGAAACATCAGATAGTATTTGAGGTCGTTCCTGGATTTGAGAAATCACCTTCAGTCCAATTACAATAAGATAAAAAATTAATTAAAATATAAAAAAGTATTATAATTTGATCATAGTTTGATACTGTCTTCTTAGGCATGTCATACTCGTAATTTTCTGTAAATCTGAGGGCATTTGAGTAAGGTGAACATATGAACTTGGGGGCAAGGGCAACGAAGGCGGGCGTGTTCCACAATGGGATAAAGCGACATTGTTTTCTCTATGGCTGCAGGCGTGTTCCAAAATGAGATTGTTTTCTATCTGGCTGCCTTCTAGATGCCATTATGGATGTCTCTTTCCACAATGCCCTCTTCTTACCAAGCCCTACTTAATACTTTGACAATGGAAGCTTCTATTATTTTCTCGTACATTTGGTATTAAGTTTCTTAAACAAAGCCAAAAGAATCATGTGGGCAAGTTAGATAAGCTCGTGAGATAGTACTTATTATGAATTATTTGAGATAATTCCATACATAGTGGGCATTGATTCAGATTTACATGCCATAGAAGGTGGTGGGTAGATCTGAAAAATAATTCATGGCTTCCGAGTGCGGAGAAAAGTAGTCCAATGATTTTGTCCCAGATGGGTTCTTTTTTCTTGGTGCCTTTTTCATTATTGTAAGATATTTTAGGCTAACTTTTTGGAAGCTTCGGTTGTGAGTAGTGACTGTGGCCACCGCCGCCGATGCCGGCCCATTGTAGGCCACTCCTCCGGCCAATCCTGAGTGCTCCCTCTCAAATCCATAGCCAAATTCAATTGCTTTTAGGGTCATCTTCATGCCCATTTCCCCTAAAAAACCCTTTTTTCTAGTGGCGGATGATTGCATTGCATTGCCACCATTGATTACGGGGATATCCACTTCCACTTCGAGGATTTGATTTGAATTTACAGCCTAAAATTATATGAAAATAAAATTTAAACCATTAACCCACCAACTTTCATGCCATTAAGCTCAAAGATTATGACCTCTGAGCAGGAATAACAAACTTCTAGGATCATATTTGGTCTAGAAGAAGATCTGAGACTAAGACAGAAAAACAGTGTAAAATCGGGGACTAAGATTGATATTTCAATTTGTATGTACAGCCGTCTCTCTTGAGCCTTGACGGAACTTAAACTTAGAACAGAAGCAGGCACAAGAAGGCGCAGCAGAAGAGGAAGAAACTGATTCTGCCTAATGACCTCTCCGCCTGCATCACATGCCGCCTCAACCTCGGGCTCAGGCTCCTCCCGGTGGCCACGTGGTAAGAATTCGGGTAAGACTGGAAGATCGCCTCCGCCGCCGCGGGACCCCCCGAGACCCTTGCCAGACCCATCTCCCCGATCATCGCAACCAGTGGGTCGATGACGCCAGCCGCCGTGCCTCCGAAGCTCACCGTCGGTGAAGCCGGATCCCCGTACGCGCCGCGGTGGTGGCGCGGCTGTGATGGATAATAGGTTGTTGGGTCGTTGTGTACCTGAGTGCCGGCCCTGCCGGGGGTTCTCGGGGAGTCGAAGCTGCACGCCGGCGGCCTCCGGGGGATCACGATGCCGCCGAGGTGCTTTGCGTGCTCCTTGCTCTTCGAGGGCTTTGAACAAGAGGAAACGGCGGCGGCTCGGCCCTGGCCATACAAGGGGACCAGGGTGGATGTGCTGATGTCGGCCTTGCAGACGGGGCACTGATGGGGCTGCGGCGGCTGCGCCTCTTCGGAGGCGGCCCGCTGGACTTGAAGCCATCTGTAGATGCAGGGCCAGCAGTAGAGATGCCCACAGAGAGTGACCACAGGATCTTGGACAGTGTCTAGGCAGATATTGCACTCGAAATCAGTGGGCTGGTACGATTCTTCTAAACTAGCAGCAGCAGCAACGGCTAGAATGGATTTCCAGTCCGCTGTTTTGCAGCACACTGGGTTGTTGGAGAGTACTTCTTGAGTGGGATGCTCCATTGGCTGCTGCTTCTGTTCTCCTTAATCCTATTCTTCCTGAAATGCAAAGAGATAATCTTTTGGTTAGGCGTCTGAATAGGATGCTGCTTAGTGCTAAAATACACACGAAGTTCCTGCTGGCAAAAAGTCGTTCAGCGCATTGAATTCAAGATTATAGAATCCCATTTGTTTTCTTCTTTGGTGGGCATAGTTGTGTGGTTTTGACTCTTCAACAAGGGATCAGAAAATCTAGAAATTCATACCATTAGAACACATCCCACAAACTAAACCAAACCATTGGTCTCTAGAGGCGTGACCCATCTAACATGTATGAATTAAATCAAACAACTGACACAGACATCTCTATTTGATAGCCGAACTATCAATCCCACTAAATTAATAAGCTTGTATAAATCCGCAAGGTGGATTACCAAACATAGCCATCACTTCAAACAACAATGATACAGAATACAACCACTGAACAAATAAAACATTCAGAATTCTTAATTTTGATTGTTATTTATAACTGCATATTTCAGCAGACCAGTGTCTATGAGATCCCAACTCTGCATAAGCCTGTTCCTCACCAATCGTGGTTGCAAAAGGGAGATTTAAAGCTGGAACACGGAGAAGAAGAGGACAAAGACAGGAAAATTGAAAAGTAGGTTAAAGGGAACGCATTGGAAGGAATCCAAGAAGGTCCAAAATCGAACACCTGGCCTTTTCATCAGCCTAGAAAAGCTCCGAAAATCTAAAACAAAGGAGGAATGACAACTCGCTAAAACTCAAGAGTCCAAACAGAACGAAATTCGATTCTCTGGAACTAATTTATGAACAAAATCTCAAAGACCCATGTAGGAAACCAGGGCGATAAGACATACCACGAGTCAGGTTCAGGTGGTGTACGCTGGCCTATTAGCAGGGACTATGCGATTAGAGGAGGCGATGATGGGGATGGAGATGGGAGATGGAGAAGAGAAGCAGAGTTATATGTATATATATACATGGAGAGAGAAAAGGACAAAATGTTTTTTTTAATAATATAAACAATAAAGGGGGAGAGAGAAAGGGAAAAAGGTTCTAGATTTAACAAAGTGGGCCCACATGTATGTATAGTAATTGTATGTATGTATAGATAGGATAAGTGCGAAATGCTATGTTGTATGGAGTGTTGACGTGTCCGGTCTGCTTACGTGGCAGGTACGGCTTTTCACGGAGCTCTCTCCATCCTACATAACTAGCCCTATAATGAAAAATGGGAAATTGATATTATAAGTTAAAATTGATCAATAAAATAAAATTTTATATTTTAGTGAAAGTTATTAGTGTCTAATTTATATGTAAATAATTATAAAATATATATAATAATGAAATATTTTGAAATTAACTCTCCTAATCTTTAATACTTTTAGAGTGAAATTTTATTTTTTAGGTGTAATATTAAGTTTGATAGACAAATATAATATTTGAAAAAATTAAATAAATTAAATTGAATTTTCGGTAATATTCCACACTATAAACAATGAAAAACATGTTAAGGTTAGTCTGATTATCTATCTGTCAACCAGGTTTTTTTTTTCTAATTTAGGATTTTTTTGTGCAGAGACATTGGAAATCCCCAAACCATGCATTAGAGTTGATTGTATTGCAAAAACAAGGTATTACTTAAGCACCAAGGTTTTCCTTTTTCTCCAATGTGCCTAGAGAAAGGGAAATCTGTTAACATCATGAGATTCTGTTGAACTCCCTTCCCATTGTTTGTGAATTCTAACACCATTCTCCAAATCCCTTTTTTTCCCTTTTAATTTCAAGTATTTTTAAATTAAAAAAATATATATTATATACTAAGAACAGCACACGCTTGATCATGCATTGGACCACATGATTAGTGTGCCTAGTACATGTACACATAGAAAATTGCATTCATAATCACACATCTAATATATCAATAATAGTTTCAATTAAATCAATAACTCTTGAAAATGAGAAATTGACTCAAAATGAATGGGCTAATGCATGCACATACTCTAATGCTTTTTAATTATAATAAAGTTTTTTGTGCTCAAAATAAATTTTAATTTTATTTTATATTACCAATCTATCATGCATCAATTATTTGAATAATCTTTTACATCAACCTTCCATTCCTTAACATTTTGTGTCCCATAAAATAAGATCTCAAATATGAAATTGTGGTTACAAAATTAAGGTGGTGGTAGAGGGCATGCCCTCCTTTGGACAAAAAAATTGAGCATAAGAGGATTTGTCGTGAACATAAAATTACCCGTAGATTTTTATGCAATTAAAAGTTAGCCCATGACATTCAATTATTTCCATCAATTAATTATAATATATATATATTTTTATTATAATGGGGATTTATAAATTTAGTGGATGTAATAGGAGTATGGTAATATCTAAAATTAATTATACACAAATTATTTCGTCTTATTAAAATTAAATTAGGCTTGCAAAACGAGGGTCAACTACCGTGTAGAAGGAAACGCTGTAGCTATCAGATAGCATTAAGAAATCAACCATTAGCATTGGCTTGGCGTGTGGTCACCCTTCATATATAAAATGGCACGAGCACGGATACCAAAATGTGTTAGTTGGCAGGAATCTATCCTCGTTAAATAATATAAAATTACGTTACAAATTAAATTTTGGTATATTTTGAGTCGATAATAAAAAAAATATATATTAGAAAGTGTCCGTGGGAGAGTATATAAAAAGTAGGGTATTACAAATAACTTATGTAATATTAAATCTCATGACTAGTCTTTCAACTATACTAAAAAAATGAAAAAGGGTGTGTTTGCACTAACATATTCCATCTTCATTCAGTTTGCAGGAAGTTGAGAAATGTCGGGTTGTGCATTTGAGGAACACCCGAGTAGTATAACATTTGTAAAGGTGGAAATTGCTAGGCACCATTGATTGCCGATCGTGTGTTTCTATATTTCTTGTTGCAATATAAGGCATTAATTCACGTTAATCGTGTCTAAAAAGGGATAAATAAATAGATAGAAAGCTGACCTTCTACCGATGGAAAGGGGCCATGATGATGATATCTGAAATAAAATGTACCACTCGTATTTATCTAACAATGTTCATTATCTGACTTTGACTCCAAGATGGTCTGAATTTTGGGAATTTCTGGTAAGGATGAATATAGGTAGAGATGGGGACGAACTGGGGAGAGGAGAGGAGATGAGACTTATCTCGACACGTCGGATTGTCGAAATCAATCTATCTTTAAGCAGGCATGGCCTGGAATGGAGTAGTTGACTTTGGTAAGTTTTTCTAAGCGGTTGAGGGGCTTTCGGGCTCCGACAAACATGTAACTGGCATTGTGATAACGTTCTTGGTAGAAGTACGCGAAAGATCTAAGCATGATAAAATTCTCCAGAATTACACGTTGGAATGTCATCAACCTGGATGCATATAACTGGTTCTTACGCACTCTGGATGCGGATTTTCCAGGTCTGCGTGCTTCCAAGTAACCATAGCTTTATGAGAATGGTTTGTTTCGAAATTGCTGTGAAAATGGGCCCTGATGGACTCGGCAGTCTGAAACTGAGGTAGAGGAGGAGAAAAATGGAGAGTCGCCGAGGTGCAAGAAGAAGGGGGAAAAATGAGGTATGCATTTCTTGTGTCCATTTATTAGCTTAAGGGGCCTTGAACTTTTTTTTATCACCCTCCAAGTTCGACTTGAGGTGGCTTGTTCTCAACTTTTGCGGGGCCATCACCGCGAGGCCTTAATAGACACATGATCACAAAGGGTGGTACTTATCCTCCGTGGTCCCCGGTCGGAGCACTTATGCTGAGAGTTAGCTACAAGGCGGACCACTTGACCATTTTTGTCTGTGTGCATTTGGAATAATTTGTTTTGGGGAATCAACAACGACGTATTTGTCCGAGTGCTTCACGTGTCTGGAAATTAAAGGGATAAAAGGTATTGAAAGTACTAAAAATTATTGAAAATTAGAAGTTTGGTCCCAAAAGTTTTTAAATGTGACCTACTAAACTCCTAAAGTGTGAGCATGCATTGCATGTTTGTATCAGTCTTTTCCAAGAGGAAACCTTGGGCTGCCTCACTGGTCTATAATCTTATTCGATATCCTAGGTGATGCCCTTGTTTACTCCCTGCATCGTGCTGGTCACCCCCCTCGAGTCACTTGGAATTATAGGGGAAACTATGATCCATGTGTCGTGCACAGGAGTTACACTGCACAAGGATGTGCACATAGTTATTGTAATATGTGCAAGTGGAAGTAAATAATAGCCATGATTGAATATTAATTGTCTCTAGAAGAAGGGTTGTGGGCCACGAGGCTGCTTATAGTCTTTCTTGGGTCCACAGGTCTAAAGTTAGATCTGGGGATATCCAGATGTCTCATCATCCATCCCAATGGTGTAACTTTGACGCCTTACACCCCTCCACCAGCCACAAGAAACCCAGGAACAGTTAGGAGTCCAATGAGAATGATTCAAAGACGGACAAAAACCAGGCATGGACATGTTGGCTACTTGGGCTGCTCATAGCGCCCATACTTTTGTGCAGCAGGGGCAGATAAGCTATCACAAATTGACACTCCATTGATATCACATACAATAATACTACGCATATTATAAAAATAAAGTTGGATCTTGTTCATACATATATGGTATTTTGGATAGATCTTAGGTGAACACGTAACCATGTTAATTAGACCAAAAAATTCATGGATATCAGCTTTACCCGCTCTTTTGATATTATAGACAAGTAGTCTTTAGTTTACTCTTGTGTTAGAATTTTTTTTTGTGGGTTGTCTTACCCTCAAGAGGTCACAAAAAATAAGGTCTATTTAGCTTTATGATCAATTCGTTGGAAAATAATGAAAAATGGATATTCCCATGGTAAAATGATAGAATGCTTACTTATTTTGATGATAAAAATATATTGTGAACCAAACTTTTTTTGCACAATTATTATGAACCAAACTAATAGTCATCCTAAAAGCAGCCTATACATTAGTCTATTATAGGGTGCAGCGGCTAGTCTATATATATATATAATAATAATAATCCCATAATAATCGACCTTAATAAGTTCTTCTAAATTGACTGATTTCCTCCAATTTCATGATTCTTCAATAATCAATACCTACCCACCCAGTCAATGAACAAATGCAAAAGGTCTTGGTCTTCTTTGCCCTACATGCAACCATGCTTTCAAAGATGGTGGGTTGTTTGTTCAATGTTGCTTTTTCTTCTAAAACAAATTTACTAAGTAGTTAATACTTTTGCCTACTTTGACAAGTAGAATCACTTAGGTACTGATTTTTTTGTCTTTTTGTGATGTCCAAGCATCCTTAGGTACAAATAGTAGAACTATTTTAGCTTAAAGGCATGGGTTTGTCCATGTACTGTTCTGGGGATAAAAAATGGATGAGACCATATAAAACAAGAAAAACTCTTTTCATCTTATTTTAGCAATGGTGGTTGGAAAAAAGTTCGTCATAAAACAGGCAACAGGTTCCAAGAAAGATGAGAATAAAGGACACTCTTTCAGAATCAGCTGTATAAACCTGTCCAAAACTTGCAACACCAGAGGAAACTACCAGCTGTGAAGAAGATCCAGAACCCAGCAGATAGACTATGTTTTGGGGCCTTCCACTTATAAGAACTTTTGTATTGTGCTCTCGAGTGAAGTCTTAGGAACTGCGCCAATCACTGCATCCTTCTTCTCCCCTTTGTTGAAGATCATGATGGTTGGGATACTCCGGACCCCATATTGGCTTGCAATCGAGGGGCTATCATCAGTGTTCAGCTTGAAGCAACTCAGTTTTCCAGTGTACTGTTTTGCAAGTTCACCAATTACAGGGTCCAGTATCCGGCAGGGGCCGCACCATGGGGCCCAAAATTCAACTAGCACTGGACCATCAGCCTTGAGAACCAGTGACTGCCATGTAGCATCGGTGACACTGGGAACTGCAGAGCATCAAAAGAATGAAAAACATGTCCACATACTATTCAAAGTGGTTGGATACAGGGGACAAAAAATGCAGAAAATGACCAAATAACTGGCTACGGTATGGATAGAAAATACAGAAAACATCTAGCAGTTTTTCATGATGTCTTTTGAGTCTACGCTAATCCAAGGCTAATGGACAATGGAAGAAAACAAATGATCAAGTACCGGAAAAGTATGCAGAGAAAATGACTAGGAGGTGAAGATTTCAAATCACAATCAAACTCCTCTATAAAACTCAGTCTTTAAAGGAAATTTGACATGTCAAGATGTGAAAGGTGAGAGAGCATCACAGATAAGATATTTTGTGGCATCTAGAAGAATTTTAGAATTCATGGTGGTGACTTTAGCAGCACAAAGTACTGATCGGATAAACAAATTTAGAGTAAGATATGAACCACCATTCCAGCAATTTCAACACCTGGCATCATCATATGAAGCCCAAGAAAATGCATTTTTCAGCTTTTTTTCCTGGCTAATTATGTTATAAGGTGAACCACCGGTCCAACAAAAAAAGAAAAAATAGGTGGGCTAATCCTAAGGCTATCATACATGCAACCGTGCACAGAAGAAATTATGGCGTCAATAATTAAGGTTTGTTTTGCATGATAGAATCAACTTGATTTCGGTAAAATATTATGTTAGTTTTTTCATGTTTTATGTCATGCAATTTCATTTTGTTTGTTCTCTAACTAGGCACAAGAAAGGAGCACCAATGTTGATTAGTAGTTGCCTATAAGACCTCTTAGTTAAAAAAAATAGTGACTGAGAAGCAGCATCAGGAGCATGATAGCAGGTACATAGAACTACAGTGCAACTTTGTTGCCCAGTGGTGTAACTAAGACATCTCACCAACAATATGAATCTCTACTCTTGCAACAACTAGATGAATGAGGAGCAGAAAAAAAGAGTTTCACAGCTTCACAGAGCTAAAACATATAAATTCTACATCTTTGGTACATAAAGGGTAAAAGGCACCTGGACATTAGTTCCAAGATGAAGTAGAATCACTCGATGCTTCATTGGACAAATAATCATTGCCCAAGGGCTTGCCCATGGTATTGGAAATGATTAATTTTGCAATATTAAAGGACCACTTTTACATGATGGTTAATTAGAAATCTAAAGCATTATTTCTTTCATTGACTAAGTCTACAATGCTTCCATATAAAAATATGGTACTGTGTTCTAATTATCAAGGAAAAATTTGCTGAACCAAACCCTAAAATTCTTGACCTCAAGGTAAAAGAAAAAAAGGAAGACAACCTCCTCAACTTTTCCTAAGATTCCTGCTTCCATTATATTTACTGTATATCTAAAATGCACAGAAAGTCCCCAGTTTAGGACTAATCTTGGAAATTTAGAGACTTGGACTTCCTAACCAAAAGTTAGAAAACTACATGTTGCTATACTAAATGTTGAGTTTCATATCTACCAGAACTTTGATGGATGATTAGGTCCACAAATTAGCACACACTTACTAGGGTTCAAAAGTCAAATGCCATGAGATCTCACTAATGAATTATTTTGAGGATAGACCATTATCGACATGCCATTGATCCCAGAATAAGTCTAGGCAAACTCACATCAACCTACCAAAGCTTGAACATGCTAGCTATTATGGGAATAAAGAGGCTTATTCATCAATATTAAATCTTTACAAGAGACTTATATGAAAGAAACAAGGATCTTATACTACTGAGCATGCAATGAGTGATCTAAGTTGGGAAAGAGACCTTGAGCTGGGATTCAAAACCTTATTTCTCGATAGCATAAGCTTGGAAAAGTCCAGAATTTTCAGTGAACCAGTAACTTGGCAAATACTAGTACGTTTTACAGGAAATGTTGCACTTTTATCAATTGCCTTTGCCGGAATCAGCTATATCTATCCCATTTGGCAAGCAAGAACAAATCATCCTCTAGTACCAATTCTACTAAGGTCATCATCAGCACAATAAGATTAAGGGTGGAAATCAAATGCCCAAAGAAAACTTCAAATAAAGAAAAAAAGGGTTAATATCACATTTAAACATGAATTTTGAGAGTTTAAACAAATCTAGCATGAACTTTATTATGTATCTTAAACAAGCACAAGCTTTAATTCTTTTTATCAAATATAGCACGTCGTCATTCTTTTTGTTTATCAAAATTGTACAAGTTGTTGCACATGAAAAATAATAAGTAGAAGGTGCATAGTGAGAATTTTGACAGTTTAATCAAATCTAGAATGAACTTCATTGTGTATCTTAAACAAGCACAAAATTTAATTGTTTTATCAAATATAGCATGATATCATTATTTTTTTTATCAAAATTGTATATGCTGCACATAAAAAATAATGAGTAGAAGAGTAGAAGGTGCAGAACCAAGTTACACTTACTGAAGAAAAACACACAAAATATAATAACATTAGATTATTGAATATGCCACAAGCTTTTCATTGCACAATCATGATATTTATATTCAATAATCAAATATTAATGTCACAAAATTCATAGTATCATGTAACCTAACATTTCCTATAATATGGTTTTTCATGTACTAGACATCCAATTTATTATAGAAAAAGTGAAATGGTGCTAAATTTGTTAAAGTATAGTAATGATGATCAAAGTTCATGCTTAAATAGGATATTAAGCCAAACAATAAAATCATTCTAGTAGATGGACTTGATTCAAGCCAAAGGATTGGACTGAATTTGCACGGAGAATTTTGGGGGGCGGCCCTACAGACTATTTATTAGTTCAACTAGTCAGCACTAGGTGGTCTCCTATCTACGATAGCACAAGTAGATCCTAATAAAAGGCTTAAAATTTCACACATTTACGAAGCAGATTCATCGTCCCACCATGCTTTCATATCTGCACATTGGCATTGGAGGAAAAAAGAGAGCATAAACTCACCGTCAACTGCATTTTCCTGAGACTCGCACACTATGCCACCATTCCCTTCTCCTGTTCTGCGAGAAACCCTAGAACCCCGCCTGGAATCACGCAGCGTCTGTCCCATAGGCTTCCGGGACTGCTGATGAATCTTCAGCCCACTGAATCGGGGCAGCCCCGCCTTCTCGCGTGCGGAGATCGAGAGTGCCGCCGGATGCGATGTCAACTCTGCCGGGAGGGTCATCCGGGCTTTAGCAGAAACGAGGGCGCTCATACCCGGAATCGCAGCCGCCATCGGAGGAATAGGTTCAAGAAACGAACTTTAGGCGTAAAGCTCAGCACTTTAAGGGGGGCAGGAGACTGGTTGATTACACGCGATCCAGGGTGGAAGGGTGATGGGTCGGTGAAAGTTAGATGAAACAAAGATGCAGAAGGAATGTTCCAATCTTTCGGATGAGAACTGAAGGTGAAAGAAAGAAGCAACAGGCGACGGAGCAGTCAGCGTCCCAGATGATAGGGAACCTGCGAAAGTTAGATGGAAGACAATGCTGTAGTCGGTTCCTGGCCTGAATAAAAAACAGATGATGCATCCAAAATGGCCATTTACGCCTTAATCTTTCTATTACAAGCCCAATCCATTTCTTGATGATTTTGGCGAAGAGTAATATGTACTTGAGACCAATATTTATGGCTCCAATATGCTATAGAATATTAAAATTTATTCAATTTTGTAAGTTCTGATATTTGAGAGGGCAAATAATTTAGTTCTCAAATATTATTTTTTTAATCATTTAATCATTAAAATTATTAATATACCTAATAATTTAACATCTCTATTACTCTAACTAAATATACTATATACATAATTATACTAATTTTATATCTTATATCATATGTTTTCAAATAAATTTATGAAAAATGTTCTTATGTATGTATTAGTACAAGTAACTTTTATAGATTAGTACTAAATATTCATCATTATTTTCATTGTATGTGCATTTGAAATTTCATAATGCATATAAAACTCATTTACTATAATTTAATGACTAGTACAATTTTATATAGTATGAGCTAATATAAAAATTACAAATTAAATAATTAAATTATTAGAAAATAATATTTAGTAACTAAATTGTTGAATTCTTACCTATAAGAGACTAAATTGTAATTTAGAGTTCACTTAATATTTAACCATAAATTATTTCAATAAATAAAATATATATTTTAAATATTTAGTTAATATAAGTATTTTTAATCAATGATTAACAAATTATTTAATAAATATAAAAATTAAGAAATTTATGTTAGAATATAATATTAAATTAGATAAAAGATATAATTATTGTTAGTTTATAAGGTTAAAAGTATTTAATTCCTTAAAAGTTATAAATTTTAAATAAATATGTACCAAATTAATTATTAATTTACTATTATTTTTCACATTATATTAGATTTAGTGGATTAATACCTTGATTTGAAATTAAAAATTCGATTTTTAATTTGTTCAAATATAAAAAAATATTTAAATCGAAACTATTATTCCACTCGCAACAAGTGATGGTAGGGGTTGAAAATATAATTTTAAATTTAATTAAATAGAGAATTATTGTTGAATTATAAGATTTTAAGTGTTAAACTATTTATTAATAATAAATTTTAAGTATATATTAATTTAATATATTATCATTACATAATAATTTATAATAATTTAAATACGTAAATTATTAAATATTTTATATTAAATAATCGTTCAAAAAAACTTGAGCGCATGCATATATATTTTTTTATAGTGGCATTATTAAATTTGGTATGATTTGTTACATTATAGATAATACAAAATAACTCAAATGAAATATAAATACATAATATGCATAGTAAAATTATATTGGGCCTTTAAAAATAACCGCTTGTAATATTCCTAGGTGATTTTTGCGTCCCATTTTTTTTATGTAATTATGTAAACTATGACTTCATTATTCAAAACTACAATATATGATATGGTATCTCCTCTTCTCTATCTCTCCATAATAACCAATGCTAGGTTATGGCCATTTATTTACTCACCTCATTCCTAACTCACCGTCCTTCTTCCTTCTTTGCTAATGTGACATTACTCAAGCTTAGTAGAGGTAGGTTATATTGATTCCCATATGAAGTTTTTGTTTCTTGTATCCACTACATAACTAGTAGCACTAGCATCTGGTAATAAGTCATGTCAGTTGTAGCCAAATGTCCACTATAGCTACTATCTAACTCTATATAGACTCTAGTACTTGTCAATTATACCTCTAGATATCGTTATTATATTATGTTATATAAAGTATATACATTACTTGCAAATAAAATATAATATTACATTATATAAAAATTTGTGGAGGCATAAAAGTGCATATTTAATGTGTGAGGAGCAAGATTAAACAAAAAATTATTAGGAAAGAAACTTTATTTTACAACCAATATATTTAATTTTGAACTTATTAATGTCAAAATAAGTCCTTCTAACTAAGGGACATCCCATGAGGAAAGTTCAAATATTTTAGTGCATTAATATATTTGATTCTTGGGGTTGATAAATTATTATATGTACATTTTTAGTTTGGTCAAATATATTAATATGACTAAAGTTTTAGTTAAATTAAAATTTTGATTATTAAATTTTTATTTATCTAAAATATATGTCTTTTAAATAAATTAAATGAGGATTCTGTGTCACTTCATAGCTTAACAAAAAAATTTTATAAATATGATCAAACAAAAACTTTTAATGAAATGGGTTGTTAAAGTCAGAAAAATAAGAATCAAGAGGATTTTTAATAACTCTCGGGTGAGTGAGATAAAAAAGATTTACAAAGTAAGTGGGGTGTTTGAAGAAAAACGAAAATAGAAAGAAGGATAAGATGGAACCTGTTCGAATTTTGGATTAGGAAAAAAAATATTAAGAGTGGAAAAAATAGTTCTAGTAGAAATGATATTCCGACTCAGTGGTTAGATACTGGAAGGATATAAAAAGTGTAATAGGGAATGATACCTCGATTTAATTAAGGCACAATGAGTTTTAGGGATAAAACTCTTTAAAAGTGGAGAGAAATTGTAAACACTTGTCTCTTAAAATAAGAAATCAGAAAGGAGAATCAGAAAATTTCAAAGAAAAATCGGGGACCGAAGTGAACTGTAATTGGTAAATAAGAGCAAAAATGGGAAATTGAAACATCACTAGTAGCCAATAAGGGCCCTAAAGGTCATGAAGAATAACCATAAATGAAATATAATGAGAAAACTAGACTGATTCAGGATGAACTAGACCTGAACCGGTTCAGGGTGAACCGGATTAAACCATGAATAACTAGTTCAAAAATGCATTTTCTAGGTGGCTTAAAAAGTATCAATTTAGAATATTGAAGCCAATATTAGATAAAAAATGAATTTAAACAAATTTAAAAATTTTTATATTTTAGAAAATTGGTCGAATCGGGCCTGAATTGGTCAATTTTTGATTTTGGGTTACTGAACCCGATCTGACCGAACTGGTCAATGGTCCAGTTAGTCAACAAACCACCTGCCAGATCAGTACCCAGTCAGTAGGCACGACCAATCAGCGAGTGACACGTAGCGAAGCGCACCTAGTCAGTTGCTCGGTTAACGCTTGGAAGCACTAACCAATAAGGGCTTAACACATGTCATCGGTCAACGGTCAAAAGAAGAAAATCCACGTCACCGATGACCGACCAATAGAAGAGTGACACGTGTCCTTAGTAAGTGGTCAACTGAGGAGAAGCCTCGTTAGTAGGGCTAACCAATGAGGAGTTGACACGTGGTAAAGATGCCACACCAGCAATCGACAAGGATGTCATAGAAACAGTCGACTAATTAGAGGTCGAAACGTGGTAGAGCCATGTTAGATGGCTCCAACCAATCAAAGCCTGACACGTGGCAGTGGTACATTACGTTAGGAGGGAAATCCGACTTATTTAAATTAGCCAATCAGAGGTCACCCTGTGTCACAATCAAACAACTATTAGAGTCTAGTCAGCGGCCACGTTGGAATGAGTGATCAATGGGAGGTCGCCACGTGGCCGATCAACGAGTCAAAGGCTGACTTGGACACTGAGTGGGAAGCCGCGTCAGAGAAGCCAACCAATCACAACACGCCACATGGCATCTCGCATGTGCGAAGCTCACACTGTCACACAATGTTGTCTTCTTCCTCTGAAAACTGGTAGAGAGAAAGACCGGGCAAGCTATTCAGTCTCTAACGACCCAAGATCCTCTCTAATCTAACCGTGGATGGGCGATATTGGGGTCGAGTCAGGGACGAATAAGTAGCCCTATTAGTTTTCGAGCTTCCTATATAAAGAGCTACTTCCCATTCGTCCTCCTCATCCCTCAAACGATTGAAGAAGATGAAGCACTTCATTTCCTGGTGAAGCACGAAGTAGAGCTCCGACGTAGGCCTTTTCCGCCACCTCAGAAGGCAAATTCGGGCTTTGTAAAACCGGGAGAAGTCTTATACCTCGCTGCAACCTCCTTTTAGCTCAAGGATCACCGGAGAAGTGTTGGTGAGCTCACACAATACCGTCACTCTAGTGGTCCCAAAGTAGTAGAATCCCTAGACCAACCCTCCCACGGACCTCCTTGATTGACATTCGACCTCCTAGAACCTTCAAGGTAAGCCAATTCTACCTCCCTCCATTGGAATAGTAGAGTTATAGAGTCTAGAATGAAAAAAACTTTTCTCATCCAATTCCCATTGTTAGGCTGCTAATTGCCACGAAACTCGATTCTAGGAGGACCCCCTTGACGAGCACTAGCTGCCCATATCTACAGCTCCAACCATTACCCCTTCACTGGTAAGAAAACAAATCTCTCTATATAGAAAACATTTTCCGATGAAGCTCCGTTTGAGATCAATTTTGGGTCAAATGAGGTCATTAAAGGTTTAGGATACTCATAGTAAGATGGAAAAAATGATTAGTAGCATGCTAGAAGGGAATTAACAAGTTTCAAACGTTCAATTTGATGAATCACGAGGGGGGCTAAAATGCAATTTTGGCAAAAATTAGTCAAAATTGAAAATTTTTAAAAATTGAGGGACTTTTGTGAAATTGGCATAAATTGGGGGGCAATTGGTGATTTAGAGGAAATTAAGAACTTAATTGTAATTAAAAATAATTTTAGGATTTTAATTACAATTAAAAGAAATTATAAGGGTTTAATTACAATTTAAATAAGTTTATTGGATAAACTTACAAATTTAGAATTTTTGGTAATTAATTGGAGATTAATTGCCACTAGAATAAATCTAAGGACCTTTATACAATTAGGAGAAAGCATAGGAACTTGAATGAAATGAATTGGGTAACTGAATAATTTGTTATACGTAATAATGTAGGTACAAAAATGAGACTCTTACCTAGAGCCACTGAACACCCTAGAAGTATTGAACCCTGCCTGGACTAGCAAGTCACGACATATAGGTGAGTGGGATTTTCGACATCACACTCGGTTGGGGTGATGAGCATACTTTCCCATTTGAAAACCATTTTTTCGTAAATAGTCTCCCCTGACCACGTGAAACTGATTAAAAGTTTTTGGAGCTATTTTCAAGAAAAGCTAGGCTTGCTCTAGTGGATCCAAGGCCAATGGACACGAGCTTAAACCCGTAGACAAATAGACAAGTTATGAGTCTGTGAAAAATCTATATAAATAGTAAATTGTGTGACATAGCTACCGAGACAAGGCAGGATTTTTGAACTCGTTGGGCTAGCAGCTACTGAGCTAAAGTCGGGTCATCGAACTCATTAGGCTGGTGGTTATTGGGTCGAAGCCAAGTTAGCAAGCTCACGGGGTTGGTAGCACCAAAGATAATGGTCTTAACTAAAAGGCTCTTGTTTGTGTATGCTGAGATATAGAACCATCAAGGCGCTCATTACAAGGGTAGTGTTGGTTCTAAGGGCTATTGGACAAGTTATAGAGTATAAGGGAAGTTTCGTCATTCCAATATGTCGTGGAGCTCTAGGAGCTTCGTGTGCATTGAGACCGAGGAAGAAGAGGGAGAGGTCTCATCCCACAATAGTGGACATGAAGGTTCAATCTAAGTTTGGGGGTTTGGTAAATGATGCTCACACATACTTGTGGTAGATGGTCTCATCTCCTACTAGAATGGTCGGTAAAGTTGCTACGGGCCACAAGTGGAATAGTCGGGGACTGTTCTGCGAATGTGTGATCACTTTGATGATAAATGGTGTATGCTTGATTGTTAAACCAAATACATGAAGGAGAAATGTATAATTACCCAAGAAGGAGTGTGAGGGGTTTAATTACCCAAGAATGAGTTTGAAGATATAATGTGATAATTGAACAATCCCTTTCCCTTATTCCCTTTTACTACCCACTCACTAAGTTGTAGAACTCACCCTCTCCCTCATCCTCTTTTAGGGAAGCTTTTACATCAAGAAGACTGAAAGTCGGAGAGGCAAGCCAAGATTTCTACGAAGAGGTAAAATTTTATTTAATCATTTTTGTTAATTTTGTTATGGAAAACATATGTGCTCGTAATCCTTTACCTTTCATAGCCTATCTTGGTAGAAATACCATCTTAGAGCAGGAAGTGGTGGCGGGTTGATCACGAGGTTCAAACCAAATCGGGTTGGGGCGTGACATGAGGCATTTACCCCTTTTTGACACTTTGTGAGAATTAAGAATTCATTCTTTTTACTTGTTCACAAAACTCTATATGGGATTTCCTTTGTAGTACACCAATTTCTAGGATGATATCTTACATTGTTTATTAAAATATTGAATCATAGTACAACTTGGCTACCATTGTCCCAACTAGTTCCTTCTAGAATTACGAAACACTTTACATTTCTTACACATACACCCCTTCATGTATATCTTATTACCATAACTTGGTCGTCTATGGTACATGGGTGTCATTTCCTTTCCAATGATACTTAGACCTATGCTTAAACCCTCAAGATCCAAGGTCCCCATTCCACATTTTATGCCTTATTGGCATGGAATATTTCAATAAATGTTGGGTGCTTGGCAAAATACATGGGCTTTGTAGCCATCATAATACGCCATCCTTAATATCTCACTTTTCACCCAATTAATCATACCTCATGTCATGGTCTGTTATACTTGGACTTTGTTCGAGGTCTTAATCCAAAGTGAGGTTCCTTAATAACCTTATAGTCTTTGCCCAATACATGCACTTGCTTTAGCAATCCCCACTTCTAGGGTTGTAGATATCTCATGACTAGAGCCACTATCATGAACCTTGTTTTGGTCCCCATATCAACTTATCCATATCGACTATCTTAGTCATTAGCACTCCTAGGACACTCATTCGCCCTTCAAGTCATCCATTACTATGACTGCATCCTCCTATTATTATTTGATGTATTCATAACCTAACTCTAACTTGAGACTACATGTACTTCAATACATTGAATTAATATCTATTTGGGTCCCATACCGGGGTGTTCCCAAAGGTAACCTGCACTCAAAATTGTTTAGGGGAAGGGAGTGTGCTCACAACTCAGTGAATGAATTAGTGATGTCGGGCCACTAGATGACTTATGACTTCGAACTTCATATAAAATATAACATGGAGTTTATTCATGATTTTAAATAACTAACCATTTCTATGTTTTACTCGACCCTTGAGACTCCTGTCTTGACCCACCCAGAACCGTAATATGTTATGCACACAACAATACATGATGGAAACTCATGACCTATTCGATGCCCGAAAGACAGACCACACTTTCGATCGAGTAATATGAGAATGAGTTACCTGTACTCTACACAACTGATACCTCTCGGGTTTGTCTCTCATTTGGATGACTTAGCATCCCAAGGTCATGGAATTATTCAACATGAGAGTGTATGAATCTCGTGTACTATACACAATCAACACCCCTTAGGTTCATCTCTTATTTGGATGTCTTAGCATCCCGAGGTCATAAAATTATTTCGCCTAACTCATTTTCATGCCTCTGTACACATACAATTCAATTCCACCAAGCTTCTCATCGTAATAGTGTACTCAATAGGATAATTGTAAACCCCACCCATTGGAGTTAAAGAAAAATCAGGAAAAGAACTAGTCAAACGGAATGAGAAACATCGAACTGGTTAAAAAATGTGATCATTAGAGAACGGGCAATTTGAGAAATTTACAACTCCCGAGTGACCCAAAGGGTTAATAAAGTTTTGGAAAAGAACCTTAGGACAAATTGGAAGAGAAAAACTAGACCAGTTCAGATGAACCAGATCCAACTGGATTGAATCAGTTTGGACTAGTTTGAACCACTATTGAATCTGATGCTAAATTCATTTTTCGAGGTGGCTTAGAAAATTCAAATTTGAGATTTGAGGCTAATATTGGATAGAAATTAAATTTATAAATTTTTAATTTTAAAAAATTCGGTCGAATTGGGCCTAAACTGACCAGTTTAAGCTTTAAACCTAGTTCAAACTGGTTCGGAACAGTGTCATCTTCCTTTAGATGACATGACTGTTCACTCGCCAAAAAATTGAGTAGCGCCGGCGAAGCTCAAATCAGAGCTCCCATATAGGGTCTTTTCTAAGGTTCTTTGGATTCGGGGAGAATTCAGCTACATGCATGTAGTCTCCATTTGCTCCGAGGGTTACCGGAGAAGCGCCGACGTGATCGAATAGTGAAGTAGCTCCAGCAGACCGAAGCTACCCTATTTTGACTGAGCTGAAATCGATCAATTCGAGCCCTTCTCAAGCCAAACCAAGCCCTCCCAACACCTCCACAGTCCTCCTACAGTTGAATTAGAGCTGAAAGGTAAGCCAATTTGACTCCACTTTGTAAATTCCGATCGGTGCTAGAGAGAGAACCAACAGAACTTCAATTACTAAATTCTCACTCAATTTGACATCAATTGATGCAATTCTTGATCCCAGGAGAAACCTTAGAACAAGAGCTATCTGCCCAAATTGAAAGCTCGGTCCGTCGCACCCCTGACGGTAAACTTTCGAATCTTTCTCTCTCTAAGTCTAGTTTTCCGGCAAAGCTCCGTTTGAGCTCATTCCGGCATCAAATCGTGTGATTCAATGTGCAATTGAATCATATGAAGGTGTATGAACTACAATCTAACTTCAATTTCAACAATTAAACTGATTTGATCAGTTAATTTGATGAAATCAAATTTGGTTGAGTTAGAAGGTTGAAATTGGGGAAAAATTGGGGATTTAAAAAATTCGAGCGACTAAAGTACAATTTCCTAAAATTGAGGGCCAATTGGGCATGATAAAGATGTTGAAGGACCAATTGGGCAAATTTTGGAATGTTTGGGGCAAAACTTACCATTTTGTAAAGTAGGGGCAAAATGGTAATTTTGAAAAAGTTGGGGGACCAAATTGGAAATTTGGGAAACCTGAATCCCTTTTTATGATTTTGAATAAATTGAGGTCCTAAGGTGAATTTTAGAGTTTCGGGACTCAATTTGGGGGAAAATCAGCATTAGGGACTTAAAGTTAAAGAAAAATTACTTTAGGTACCTATTTGCAAATAAATTGGTTTACTCATTCATTTGAGATGAATGAAGGTTATTAGGCCAAAGGATAATGAACAAGGATGTTCATATTGTGTAGGAACACAAAATACCGGGAATGCCAGCTAAGACAAGTTCGTGTGAAGGCAACAAGCCAGCTAAGAGGAAATTCACTACACTATCGGGTGAGTGGGATATTTAATATCATACCCAGTTGGGATGATATGCACCTCGGAAATGAAAACTCACTGATAAGTGGTATTTTAATCATCACATCTGAGAGGAGTGATGTGAAAATTATGCAAAAAAAAAACTAATTAACGATTGTAAGTAGATCATAACTAGTTGATATGATGAAACTTCTTGGAAGGAAGTGGAAAACCCGCTTATCAGTTGTAAGTGAAGATGTCTTCATATCCGCTTGGTGTGATGGATAGATGAAAAGTTTGTCGGAAGTTCTCTCCCCTAGCTGTGTGCCACTGCTTAAAATTTTTGGGAGATCTTCTTGACGGGAGCTCGAATAGCTTAGATAGGTCGGAGGCTCCGGTTTTGGAACTTGGGGGCTAAGATGCCTGATTTTGAAAATCTCGAATAGTGGGCCCTAGGCCAGTTGGCACGGGCAGGAGCTCGTAAACAAACATGATTCTAAGTCATGAAAAGTTAAGTAAATGAATTGTTTGGCCATGGTACCGTGATAGGACCGACATACTCGATGGACTAGCGGCAGTGCAACATGACAGGTCTTCGGACTAGTTAAGACAAAACAGCTACGGGTTAGGGCCGTTGGACCAATGGAACCACAAATTATATGGATTATGTGGAAAAATTATCGATTTGTGCATTCACTATGTTATGGGACCTTCAAGACACACAAGAGGGGTAGTGATGCGTCCTAGGGCTCTGGACGACTTGGTGGAGATAAGGGCAGTTAGTTGTACCAGAAGTCTTGAGAAGCTCGGCGTAGCTTCATTGTGCATGAGACTGGGTTGGGGATGGGATGAGGTCTCTGTCCTCATATGGACACGAAGTATTTTTGGTCTGAGGGTAGGACGTTAGAGACATTCACTCAGACTCGGGTAGAAGTTAGAGACTTCTATCAAGGTGTATAGTAAAGACGATCCGATCCACAAGTGTGTGCAGTCGGCGTAACTGCATCTCTCGAATGTGTGTGATCCCTTCATGATGAAGGATGTGTTGTTTGTAAAACACACCAAATATGGAAATGGGAAAAGGTTATGAAAACCTTGGATAGAATTTGAGAATCCTTAGAAAAGAATTGGTAAGCCTTGGAAAAAGATGTTGAAAACTAGAACTTGAAGAAATAATATTTTTTAAAGAAAATAAGGAATATGGCACACTCTAATTCAAACTATTTTATAAGAAACTCATTTATCAAACACACATTCACTGAGTTGTCAAATTCACCCCCTCCCTTTACCCCTTTTTAGATAACCGAGGGAAAATCCTACCTACAGATATTTCGCTAGCTAAACCTGTGAGACAAGTACGTAAGTTTAAATTATTCAGTTTTGATTATAATTATTATAGGAAAGGTGCAGGTATAAAGGACGTCTTACTCCTCACGGTTTTAAGAAGGGAAAAACCCTTAATAAATCGGGAGAGTGGCGGGTTGCTCACGGGGATTCGACTAACCTAGGTCGGGGCATGACAACTTGAGTGGTATCAGAGCCTATTTCCTCAAATACATTATCAAGACTATATAACATAATATCTAAGAGGAAATTTTAAAATTTTCAGATGGATCCTAGGAGAGTAACCAAGAAAACTAGGATTGGCATTACTTCTGTCCCCGTAGGAAGATCACCCTAAAATACCCGAGAAGTCCCAAAGGACCAAGAGACGTTAGTGGGAAGTATCCAGGAGGATGGTGTCAGGACCTGTGAGGGCACAATCCTGAGTACGAATGGAGCTAAGCCTAAGGTTAGGAATGCCATCAAAGGTGTATAATCTTACCAAGGAGGATGCTTAGACAGCTGTAGATCCCTATCTATCCTGTAACTACTTTTTATAATTGGGCTAAAACCCAGATCTTTTGTACTCCTCTATTAATGAAGTACTCAAAATTCCTAAAATCCTATCTCTCGATGATGTGATCTTGCTAGGAAGATTGACCCAAAAATAGTAAACAAATAAACCCCCACTACCATAGAAATTAAGAAGAATCTCATCATAGTTAAGGAAGTTGAATCAGGGAATTAAGAAATATAGGAGGACTACTTAGTGACCATTTGGAAAAGAAGACTTAACTAGAAAACTCTCAAAGTGTTCAAGGATGGCGAAGCACCAAACCACCAGTAACCCCTAGAAAGGCCCCGTAATACACGAAGGAAAGGTGGAACCACAACGGTCCACGCAAGGGAATAACCTATTACATGTTTGAACGATGGGGACACTACGTGAAGAAGAGCCCAACCCTAGTAAGGACAAGTACCAAGATAACCTGTTATAGGTGTAAGGGAATTGGACAGGTAAAGAACTATCCCACACCTCATAGATTTAGGGCAACACCTCCTCAAAGGTCACGAAAGACATGAAGGACTTGTAACCAAAACCATGGAGCAAGTTATGTAAGCGGTTCACAAAGAGGTCAAGAAATGGTGAGGTAAAAGCCAAATTTAAACTTCTTAAGAAGGTCAAACCGAGAAGAATACCCCAAGAATAGAGGTAAGGTACATTGTAAACCCCGTCCTTTGATAATGAGAAAAACGGGGAAAGAACCGGTCAGTTTTAAATTTTAAACCAAATCAGTCAACAAGCTCAATTATTAGGAAACTAGAAAATTGAGAATTTACAACTTCCATGTGACTCAAAATGGTTCATAAATCTTGGAAAAGAACCTTAGGATGAATTGGGAAAAAAAAACTAGACCGGTTCAAGTGAACCGTGTCCGAACCGGATAAAACCGGTTTATGAACCGAATGGACTCATGAACCGAAATCAATAGAGAGAGGGTAGACCAAGAAATTTATGAATCCCAAGTCACCCAAAGAATCCTAAAAGTCATGGAAATGGACTTGAGAAGGAATTGGAGATGAAAATCAAATCGGTTCCGGTGAACTGGATCCGAACCGGTTTGGATTGATTTGAACTACTATTGAATCGGATTCTAAATTCATTTTTCTAGGTAGTTTAAAGAATTCAAATTCAAGATTTGAAGCCACCATTTGATAAAAATAAATTTAGATGAATTTAGAAATTTTTAGATTTTTTAAAATTCAATCAAATGATAGGTGAACCGGTCGGTTTAAGTTTCGAACTGGTTCGGTCTGGTTCGAAACAGTGTCATCTTCTTCCTTTAGATGACAGCACTATTCACTCGTCGTAAAATTGAAGCAGCGCCAGCGAAGAAGAAACATCTCCATTCAATACATTTCAGGCAATCAATTTCTGTCATAAAGGTGCCAAATGGAAGGCCGACGAGTCTCCAAGCTCCCTATATAAAGAGCCCCTCTCCATTCACCCTCTCCACACCTTAAAAGCTCACTCTCTCTGAGTTGCTTAGTTTTATATTGAAGCTCGAACCAGAGCTCCGATATAGGGTCATTTTTGAGTCAAAGAAGGTGAGGTCGGGTTCATTAGAATGGTGGAGAAGTCAGCTACACGGTGGTGACATCCATTCGTTCTGAGAGTTATCGGAGAAGTACCGGCGTGATCGAATAGTGAAGTAGCTCCGACGGATCGAAGCTGCCCTGTGTCAGCCGAGTTGAAATTGTCCAATTTGAGCCCTCCTCAGGCCAAACAAAGCCATCCCAACACTTCCTCAGCCTTCCCACGGTCGAATTAGGATGGAAAGGTAAGCCAATTCGGATCCCATCTACAATTTCTGATCGGTGTTAGAGAGAGAGTTGTCCGAATTTCAATGACGAAATTCTAATCCAATTCGACATCAATTGATGTAATTCTTGATCTTAGGAAAAACCTCAGGAGGAGAACTACCTTCCCAGATAGAAAGCTTAGACCGTCGTGCCCTCATCGGTGAGTAATCGAAGCTTTCTCTCTCTATAGATCATTTTCGGACGAAGCTCCGTTTTAGCTTGTTCCAGCGTTAAAACTTGCGATTCAAGTTGCTAAAGAAT
The DNA here is from genome assembly GCA_030064425.1 of Trapa bicornis. NCBI lineage: Eukaryota > Viridiplantae > Streptophyta > Magnoliopsida > Myrtales > Lythraceae > Trapa > Trapa bicornis. The sequence continues at coordinate 3,875,199 of CM057749.1, forward strand.
CGTATGAACATGTAGAAACTCAATTTCAACTTCAATTTCAATAATTGGAAGTGTTTGATTGGTCAATTTGATAAAATCAAATTCGGCTGGGTTAAGAAGTTGGAATTGGGGGAAAATTGGGTAATTTCAAAAATTTGAAGGACCAAAATGCAATTTTCTAAAATTGAGGGTCAATTGAGCATGATAAAAATGTTAGAGGGTGAATTGATGAATTTTAGAATTTTTGGTGTAAAATTTACCATTTTTGTAAATGAAGGGCAAAATGGTAATTTTGGAAAAGTTGGGGGACAAAATTGGAAATTTGGGAAATTAAACCCCTTTTTGTGAAATTGAATAAATTGAGGCCCCAAGGGGAATTTTAAAATTTTTGGGACTCAATTTGAGGAAAAAATGACATTTAGGACTTAAAGTTAGAGAAAAATATCTTTAGGAACCTAATTACTAATAAATAAAAGTTTGGTTTTCCTCGTTCTTTTGGAATGAATGAAGGCTATTAGGCCGAGAGATACTGAATCGAGAGGTTCATATCATGTAGGAGCACGAAGTACCGAGAATGCCAGCAAGTACAAGGTCATGTGAATACAAGGGACTGATCTAGTGGAATTCACTGCCTTGACAAGTGAGTGGGATTTTATATCATACCCGGTTGGGGATGATATGTAACTCGAAATAAAAACCCACTACCAAGTGGTATTTTAAACATCACAACTTAGAGAGTGATGTAAAAATCATGTGGAAAAATAACTTCCGGTTGTAAGTAGATCATACCCGGTTGGTATGATGAAACATACTCGAAGGAAGTTGAAAACCCGTTCATCGGTTATGAGCGAAAATGTCCTTATACCTAGTTGGTATAATGGACAGTTGAAAACATATTTTTGTTGGAAGTGCTCTCCCCTAACTGTGTGCCAATGCTTAAACAATTTAGGAGACTGTAAACCCCACACTTTTTAGTTAAGGAAAACCAGGAAAAAAATCGGTTAAACCGAATAAGAAAACTGAGCCGATTTACATTTGGGAACAAGCAATATGGAAATTTACAACTTCTGGGTGATCCAAAGGGTTCATTAAACCTTGGAAAAGAAACTTAAGACAAATTAGAAAACAAAAATCAAATTGGTTCAAGTGAACTAGGTTCTATAAGAACTTTAAAGTTAAGCATGCTTGCACAAGAGTAGTGTGAGGATGGGTGACCTTCTCGGAAGTATGATTTTTTTGTATCCAAAAATTTTGGTCAAAAATTTTTATGGGACGTACCACTTATCATAAATAGCTATAAATTAATATATATTTAATTATTTTAATTAATACAAATAATTTAATACCAAAATTAAATTATTAGAATTAATACAAATAATTTAATACTAAAAATAAATTATTGAAATTAATACCAATAATTTATGGCAATATTAATGCTAGTAATAAATCTCTCTCATTTAAAACACGGTTTTACACCTATATAAAGAGGTTATCCCTATTCATTCTCCTCACACCTGAACACTTCTCTCCCTCTCTCTACTGCTCCATTTCCCGGTGAAGCTCAAACTAGAGTTTCAACTTAAACATTTTTCTTAGCCGCGGAGAGGTCGAGCTCTTTAGAATGGGGGAGAAGACAGCTATCTGATAGCAAACTACAGTCAATTCGAGAATCATTGGAGAAGAAACGGCATGATGGAATAGTGAAATAACTCCGGTGGACCGAAGCTGCCCTATTTCGGCCAAGCTAAAATCGGCCATTTCAAGTCCTCCCAACACTTCCTCAGCCTTTCTATAGCCAAATTAGGACCGAAAGGTAAGCCAATTTATCTCCCCTTTACAATTTTTTATCGGTGCTAGAGAGAGAGCCAACCAAATTTCAATGACGAAATTCTAATATAATTCCGCATCAATTAATGCGATTCTTGATTCTAGGATAATCTTCAAGATGAGAGCTATCTGTCCAGATCGAAAGCTCGGACTGTCGTGCACTCACCGGTGAGAAATCGAAGCTTTCTCTCTCTACAATCTATTTTCCGGCGAAGCTCCGTTTGAGCTCGTTCCGGTGTTAAAATCTACGATTCAAAAGTTCCTTAGAATCGTATAAACATGTAGGAACTCAATTTCAACTCCAATTTCAACAATTAGAGGTGTTTGATCAATCAATTTGATGAAATCAAATTCGGCAGTGTTAAAGAGTTGAAATTGGGGGAAATATGGGGATTTTCGAAATTCGAAGGACCAAAATAAAATTTTATGAAATTGAGGGCCAATTGGGCATGAAAATAATGTTGGAGGACCATAAATTTTAGAATTTTTGGGGCAAAACTAACCATTTTTGTAAAGGAAGGGCAAAATGGTAATTTTGGAAATGTTGGTGGACCAAATTGGAAATTTGAGAAATGGATCCCCTTTTTTGTGAAATGGAATAAATTGAGGTCCTATGATAAATTTTAGAAGTTTCGAGACTCAATTTGAGGAAAAACTAGCATTTGGGACTTAAAGTTAAAAAGAAATAACTTTAGGTACCTAATTGAAAATAAATGAAAGTTTGACTTTTCTCATTCATTTGGAATGAATGAAGGCGATTAGGCCGAAGGATAATGAACCAAGATGTTCATATCATGTAGGAACACAAAGTACCGGGAATGCCAGCAAGGACAAGCTCGTGTGAATACAAAGAACCGATCTAGTGGAATTCACGGCATTAACGGGTGAGTGGGTTTACTAACATCACACCTAGTTGGGATGATTAGCACAACTTAAAGTTAAAAACCACTTACTGGTTGTGAGTGGGTTTACTAACATCATACCCAGTTGGGATGATGAGCACAACTTAAAGATAAAAACTGCTTACCGGTTGTGAGTGAGAATTATATATCATACCCGGTTGGGGATGATAAGTAACTCGGTATAAAAACCCACTGTTTAGTGGAATTTTAATCATCACAATTTAGAGAAAGTGATGTGAAAACCATGCGGAAAAACTATTTACCGGTTGTAAGTAGATCATACCCGGTTGGTATGATGAGACTTCCTCGAAGGAAGTTGAAAACCCATTCATCGGTCATGAACGGAGATGTACTTATATTAGTCGGTATGATGGACAATAAAAACGTATTTTGTCAGAAGTGTTCTCCCCTGACTATATGCCAATGCTTAAACTATTTGGGAGATCTTCTTGACTGGAGCTCGAATAGCTCTTATAGGCCGGGGGCCTCAATTTTGGAACTTGAGGGCAAGAATGCCCAGATTTTTGAAAATCTCGTACAGTGGGCCCAAGGCTAGTTGGCATGAGCAGGAGCTCATAAATGAACATGATATATGTGCCATAAAACTTAATAAAGTGAATTGTTTATCCATGGTACCAAGATAGGACCGACATGCTCAGTCAACTGGCAGCAGTGCGACATGACAGGTCGATGGACCAGTCAAGACAAACAACGGCTGGTTGAGTTGAGAGTCGAGGTCATTGGACCAGTGGCACCACATATTACATGGCTTGATAAGAAAACATTGTTTGTGCATGCACTATGAGTACGAGATCATCAAGATGCCCATGAGGGGTAGTGATGTGTCCTAAGGGCCCTGGACGACCTAGTGAGTATAAGGGCAGATCATCGTTCCAGGTGTCTGTGCAAAATTTGGAGTAGCACCAAGCGCATGAGACCGGGATGAGGTCTCTGTCCTCATATGGACACGAAGAAGTGATTTCGGGATTGTGGGTCGGATGTCACGTACATCCACTCATTCCTTTATATGGAGTGTGTCAGACTCCTTTCCACCATTTATTATTTACCACGGTGTGTCATCACCCAACACACATCCTTCATCATGAAGGTTACACACATTCGCAAGTCAGTATCACTACTGAACCTGCTAGTGGCTTCGAAGCGACTTTTCCTGCCACCTGGATAGAAGTACAACTACTTCTACCCTGGGAATGAGTGAATGCACGTGACATCTGACCCACAATCCCGAAATCACTTCTCCGTGTCCGTATGAGGACAGAGACCTCATTCCGTCCCCACCCCTGTCTCATGCGCTTGGTGCTACTCCAGATTTCGCACAGACACCTGGAATGACGAACTGCCCTTATAGCCACTAGGTCGTCCAGTGCCCTTAGGACGCATCACTACCCCTCATGGGCGTCTTGATGATCCCGTACTCACAGTGCATGCACAAACAATGTTTTCTTATATTGCCATGTAATATGTGGTGCCAGTAGTCCAACAACCCCGACTCTCAACTCAACTTGCAACTGTTTGTCTTGACTAGTCCGTCGACCTATCATGTCGCACTGCCGCTAGTTGACTGAGCATGTCGGTCCTATCTTGGTACCATGGCCAAACAATTCACTTATTAAGTTTTATGGCACATATATCATATTCGTTTACGAGCTCCTGCTCGTGCCAACTAGCCTTGGGCCCACTGTACGAGATTTTCAAAATCGGGCATTTAGCCCCCAAGTTCCAAAACCGAGGCCCCTGGCCTATCATAGCTATTCGAGCTTCTATCGAGAAGGTCTCCCAAATAGTTTAAGCATTGGCACACAGTTAGGGGAGAACACTTCCGACAAAATAGGTTTTCACTGTCCATTATACCAACCGATATAAGGACATCTCCGTTCATAACCGATGAACGGGTTTTCAACTTCCTTCGAGGAAGTCTCATCATACCAACCGGGTATGATCTACTTACAATCGGTAAGTAGTTTTTTTTCGCATAATTTTCACATCACTCTCTAAGTGGTGATGATTAAAATACCACTAAATATTGGTTTTTTTATACCGAGGTACTTATCATCCCCTACCGGGTATGATATAAAATTTTCACTCACAACCGGTAAGTGGTTTTTATCTTTAAGTTGTGCTCATCATCCCAACCGGGTATGATTTTAGTAAACCCACTCACCCGTTAATGTTGTAAATTCCACTAGACTGGTTCTTTTTATTCACGCGAGCTTGTCCTTGCTAGCGTTCCCGGTATTTCACGTTCCTACACGATATGAACATCTTGGTTCATTATCCTTCAGCCTAATCGCCTTCATTCATTCCAAATGAATGAGAAAGTCAAACTTTCATTTATTTGCAATTAGGTCCCTAAAGTTATTTCTCTTTAACTTTAAGTCCCCAAATGCCGGTTTTTCCTCAAATTGAGTCCCGAAACTTCTAAAATTTATCATAGGACCTCAATTTATTCCATTTCACAAAAAGGGGTTTAATTTCCCAAATTTCCAATTTGGTCCCCTAACTTTTCCAAAATTACCATTTTGCCCTTCCTTTGCAAAAATGGTAAATTTTGCCCCAAAAGTTTCAAAATTTCTCAATTGGTCCTCCAACATTATTTTCATGCCCAATTGACCCTCGATTTCATAAAATTTCATTTTGGACCTTTGAATTTCGAAAATCCCCAATTTTCCCCCAATTCCAACTATTCAACACTGCCGAATTTGATTTCATCAAATTGACCTATCAAACACCTCTAATTTTTTAAATTGGAGTTGAAATTGAGTTCCTACATGTTCATATGATTCTAAGAGAGAGAAAGCTTCGATTTCTCACCAGTGAGGGCACAGCGGTCCAAGCTTTCGATCTGGGCAGATAGCTCTCATCTTGAGGTTAATCCTAAAATCAAGAATCGCATCAATTGATGTCGAATTGAGTTAGAACTTTATTATTGAAATTCTATCAGTTCTCTTTCTAGCACCGGCCAGAAATTACGAAGGGGAGCTGAATTGGCTTACCTTTCAGTTCTAATTCGGCCGTGAGAGGGTTGAGGAAGTGTTGGGAAGGCTTGGTTTGGCCTGAGGAGGGCTCGAAATGGCCAATTTCAACTCGGACGAAATAGGGCAGCTCCGGTCCACCGGAGCTACTTCACTATTCCATCATATCGGCGCTTCTCCAGTGATTCTCGAATTGACTGGAGTTTACTATCAGATAGCTGACTTCTCCCTATTTCTAAAGAGCCCGATCTCTCCTTCCGAGGTTAAGAAAAATGTTCAAGTCAAAGCTCTAGTTTAAGCTTCACCAAGAAATGGAGCAGTAGAGAGAGAGAGAGAGAGAAGTGTTCGGATGTGAGAAGAATGAATGGGGATGACCTCTTTATATAGGTGTAAAACAGTGAATTAAATGGGAGAGATTTATTACTAGTATTAATATTGCCATAGATTATTGGTATTAATTCCAATAATTTAATTTAGTTATTAACTTCAGAGTTCTTATGGATTCTCGTTCACCTGACCCAATTTGGTTTTTCACTTCTAATTTGTCTTAAGTTTCTTTTCCAAGGTTTAATGAACCCTTTGGATCACTCAGAAGTAGTAAATTTCCAAATTGCTTGTTCCCAATTGATCGGGTTTGTAAACCGGCTCGATTTCCTTACTCGGTTTGACCGATTCTTTTCTTGGTTATCCTTAACTCAAAAGTGCGGGGTTTACAACTCTCCCCTCCTTTTAGGAGTTTTGTCCCCAAAATTTAACCAATATATTCCACATTGGGAATAATTTCCCTTAATGTCAACTTGGGTTTTCTTGACATGTTAACACTTCGATCGCTCTTTCGCTTAGTCCCCGTAATCATTCATCTAAGAAATTTCTTTTCATTTATCATGCTTACTCCTTTCATGGAGCTGTAATAACGAGGAATGTATGGCTCATTAATCCTAATGTATATTCTTAGGTTCGCATCTCCCTTTATTTAGGATAAGGTTCTTCCTTTTGGGGATTTTATTCAAGATTTCAGGATTGAGAGTTCCAAGGTGCCCAATCGTTTCTTTGTCTAGTTATTCTCTTCATCGTTGAAACCCCTAGCTCAACGTTCTTTCGAGAATTACATACTTGTTTTCACAGGTTTTTGTGTTATTATTCTTTCGTCCCAATTTGTCTCATCCTTCATCCATCATTGATTACAACTTCGGTCAAATTTATGTTTGACCTTGTTATATTTACCAACTGACTTCTTCTTACTCGAGTTACATTTTACTCGGGATTGTTGGTGCTTATATGTCCCTTACGACATGTCATAGTTCTGAACCTGTCTCAGTCCATCATACTCCTACAACACCTCTTTTAGGGTTGTTTCCAACTTTCTAGCCTTTTAAGGACTGTATAATTTCATCCCTCATTTCATCGAGTAGTATTCATCAACTACCTTTACTGTTACCCAATTATCATTCGTATCTTGACAACATGTCTTACATAACCATTTTGGTTTTCCTTACCCACTCGTCCTTTCCCAACTTCTTTATTGGGTATTTTTGGTGCCAATTATTTGGTTTTCCAATAGTTTACCAACAAACCGGGATTCTTTCCTTCTTAAGTCCTTGGCATTCCATATTCAAGGTTTTTTCCTTTTTCCTTAATCCACTTTTACTTACTCATAATCACTTCATGATTCTTCATTCTACAATAATTGCTTTCGATCTATGTGTCGATTACTTTGCTTGGGAAGGTTCCCTCCTTCCGGTTTTGTTCTCTACTATGTCCCTTACAATAGAGATTTCCATCTTAGGAGTTACATGCTCAACCTTCTTATCATTCATTATATGGTTCTTTCTCCCTTTCTTCGCACCCTTATCTATGTTAGGGCATCTGTTTGCTTTGAATCCTTCTCTATCCACAACTTTTGTTTTATCCCTTATTCCTTAGATGGGATACTTCCGATTATTGGTTTTATTCCGTGCATTCCACCCTATGCTCGGTCGTCCACTCTTTAAGCTTCATATGCGTGTGTGGACTATGACCCGTCTTACCAATTGCGGTTATTCCTCCTTAGCCACATCTTATTTGGAGGACTTACTTTCCCAATGTTTCTCAAACATTCTTTACATTATCACCTTAGTATGGGTTGTCCACTCATTCATACTTGTCACAACATCTTTTTTATGCTAACCCGTTAACTTATTTCCGTTTAAGGAGGGTTCACATCCTCCTTGTTCCAAAATCTCTTGTTCGTCCTTCGTGAACCTCACTTAACCGTCTCAAGACTTTAAACTAGAAATCCAGTTTTGGCCATTAATTTCTTTAAGGATTTTCCTTCATTCTTCTTTTTCCAATGTTTTGGCCTTTTCACTTCTCCCTTCTTTGTCATGGTTTAAATCCAGGGTTCTCTTGAAGACTAGTTCTTCAACTGTCTCCTTCTCTTCATTTTTTTTATGATTCAATCATCTGGGGAGCTGTATCACTCATCCTTCATGCCCATCCTTTGCCCTTCATAGAGTGTAGTCTTTACTACATCACAGCCTTTCTTAGGGTTTTGTTTATTCTCTTTGGCCGTCCCATTGTCATTCGTTTATTCATTCTACTTGGCTCTCCTAAAATTATTGTTTGGTTCTCCTGCTCTCTCCAAGCAGGTCACACTGGGCCATCACAATACTTTCCTTCCTTTGAAACATTTCCCAATTAAGGGTTGGTTCCTTGCACTCCACATTATGTCCATGCGCCCATCAAAATTCCTTCAAGGGTAGTTAGTCATATGCATCCCTCCAAAGTTTACTTTCATAGTGTATTTCTTTATGGAGCGTTCAAATCTTCCTTGTTTCAAGATTTCTTGATAATTATGTGAGAGGCTTGCCTATTCTTTTCTTGGCTTGGGTTTAGTCATTAATTTGGCTTTTGGTCCTATTAAGGATTTCTTTCATCCTTCTTTTCCCGAGTATTTGGCCTTTCTGCCCCTCTCTTCTTTGTTGGAACTCAAATTATGGTTTTCCTGTGTATTAGTTCGTTAACTACCTTGCCTCCACCATTCCTTTGGTATAAGTTTCTTAGGGTAGTTGTTTCTCGAGTACTCCTGTCCTTAACGTCCATCTCACTAACCTTTTTAGGGTGTAGCCCCTTCTACTTCCCGGTCTTCCTTAGGATGTCATTTATTCCCTCTGACTATCTTGTTGTAACGGCTTGCTTTCTCTTATCCTGTTGGTCTGAACTTCCTATTTGGAATAGTTGCTTTTTCCAAGGTGATTTATTCTTGTAATCCCAACACGTCCCGTTTGTCATCAAATGTTCGTCTTGTCTTCTCTTGTGGATGCACTCGTTTCTTTGCTCCTAAATTGTTTGGATTTTCTTCTTAAAGGGGGAATTCTCTTCAGTTATCCTTTGTTCCATTTATGGTTTTATTGAGGTCCTACCTTTACCCCTTTTTCCTTCTTATCACTTTGCTAAGATTTTGAAGAGTTTCCTTTATCTGTGGTTGCAACTGGAGTCACGTTTCTTGGGATGGCATCCTTTCAGATTTCCTATAGTTGTGAGGGTGTCTTCCTTAGGAAGTATTATTCTAAATCATAGTGGTGTGGGACGGTACTTCTTTTCATGCCCTATTTCCTTTGTACCTTATAATAGCTTGCCCCTTGTTTAATTACCCCAAAGGGGCCGTTGGGACAAATGGCACCACATATTACATACAATTTAAGAAAACTTTGTTTGTGCATGCACTATGAGTACGGGATCATCAAGACACCCATTAGGGGTAGCGATGCGTCCCAAGGACCCTGGACGACCCGGTGAGTATAAGGGCAGATCGTCGTTCCAGGTGTCTGTGCAAAATTTGTAGTACCAAGCGCATGAGACCGGGGTGGGGACGGGATGAGGTCTCTATCCTCATATGGATATGAAGAAGCAATTTCAGGATTGAGGGTCGGATGTCACATACATCCACTCATTCCCAGGGTAGAAGTGGTCATGCTTCTATCCAGGTGGCCGGTAAAGTCGCTCCGAAGCCACTAGTGGGTTCAGTGATCGTGTTGACCTGCGAATGTGTGTAACCTTCATGATAAAGGATGTGTGTTGGATGATGACACACCATGGTTAAATATGATATGGTGGAAAAACCGAAATTTTTTAATCAAGGGATTTTTGAAAGAAAGGAGTCTAGCACATTCCAATGATAAATGTTTTTCTTATAAGTCAAAACTTTTGAAAAATATATTCACTGAGTAGTTGTACTCACCCCTCCCCTATATCCCTTTTCAGGAAATACTAGAAAAGCCTACCCTTAAGGACCATCAACTAAGATGTGTGTGATACAGGTATGATAAATCTAAATTCTTATGCAGTTTTGTTTATGTTATTCCTGGAAAAGGTGTAAGTTTAAAGGACACCTTACTCTTTACGGTCTATAATAAGGAGAAACCCTTTAATAAACTGGGAGAGTGGCGGGTTGATCACGGGGATCCAACCAAACCAGGTCGGGGTGTGACAACTAGAGTGGTATCAAAGGCTGTTTCCTCGAATACATAATCAAGACTATAAAATATAGTAACTTATAGGATTTATCTTAAAATTTTCAGATGGCTCCCAGGAGAGGAACCAAGAAAACTAGGGATGACTCTGCTCAGTACCTTGTCCTCGTAGGAGGACAACCCTAGAAGCTTCCCAAATGCCTAAGGCATGGTAGAAATCTCCAAAGACCAAATGTAGAAGTATCTCGGAGAATGTGCTAGGACCTATTTAGGGCATAACTCTAAGTATAAAGGAAGCCAAGCATGAAGCTACAAACATCAGTAAAGGGTGTATAACCTTACCTAAGTGTTTATCAGGAACCCTATAGCCCTTATTTTGTGACCACTTTCTGTAATAAGACTAATTGTACTCCTCGATTAATAAAGTACTCCAAATTCCTAAAAATTGGTCTATCAAAGGATATAATCTTGTTAGGAAGATAGCCCCAAGAAAAAAATATATCTAAACAAAAGACACCATGGATATTAAGGAGATTATTATGCAAGGAAGGCATGACAGTAACCCGCATTTGTTTGTCTTGACTAGTCCGCCGACCTGTCATGTCACACTGCCGCTAGTTGACTGAGCATGTCGATCCTATCTTGGTACCATGGCCAAACAATTCACTTATTAAGTTTTATGGCACATATATCATGTTTGTTTATGAGCTCCTGCTCGTGCCAACTAGCCTTGGCCCACTGTACGAGATTTTCAAAATCGGGCATTTAGCCCCAAGTTCCAAAACCGAGGCCCCTGGCCTATCAGAGCTATTCGAGCTCCCGTCGAGAAGGTCTCCCAAATTGTTTAAGATTGGCACACAATTAGGGAAGATCACTTCCGACAAAACATATGTTTTTTCTATCCATTATATCGCCTTGGTATAAGGACACCTCCGTTCATAACCGATGAACGGATTTTCAACTTCTTTCGAGGAAGTCTCATCATACCAATCGGGTATGATCTACTTACAACCGGTAAGTAGTTTTTCCGTATAATTTTCACATCACTTCCTTTAAGTTGTAATGTTTAAAATACCACTAAATAATGGGTTTTCATATCGAGGTACTTATCATCCCCAACTGGGTATGATATAAAACTCCCACTCACAACCGGTAAGTGGTTTTAAACTTTAAGTTGTGCTAATCATCCCAACCAGGTATGACGTTAGTAAACCCACTCACCCGTTAACGCAGTGAATTCCACTAGACCGGTTCTTTGTATTCACGCGAGCTCGTCCATGTTGGCGTTCCCGGTACTTCGTGTTCCTATACGATATGAACATCCTTGTTCACTATTACTCGACTTAACAACCTTAATTCATTTCCAATGAATGAGAAAACCCAAACTTTTTAGTTATTTGCAATTAGGTCCCTGAAGTTATTTCTCTTTAACATTAAGTCCCCAAATGCCGGTTTTTCCTCAAATTGAGTCCCAAAACTTTTAAAATTTATCTTGGGACCTCAATTTATTCAATTTCACAAAAAGGGGCTTAATTTCCCAAATTTCCAATTTAGTCCCCCAACTTTTCCAAAATTACCATTTTGCCCTTCCTTTACAAAAATGGTAAGTTTTGCCCCAAAAATTCCAAAATTTCTCAATTGGTCCTCCAACATTATTTTCATGCCCAATTGACCCTCAATTTCATAAAATTGCATTTTGGTCCTTTGAATTTTGAACATCCTCAATGTTTCCCCCAATTTCAACACTGCTGAATTTGATTTCATCAAATTAACCGATCAAACACCTCTAATTGTTGAAATTGGAGTTGAAATTGAGTTCCTACATGTTCATACGATTCTAAGGAACTTTGAATAATAGATTTTAACGTCGGAATGAGCTCAAACGGAGATTCGCCGGAAAATAGACTATAGATAGAGAAAGTTTTGATTTCTCACAGGTGAGGGCATGATGGTCCGAGCTTGCAATCTGGGCAGATAGCTCTCATCTTGAGGTTCATCCTAGAATCAAGAATCGCATTAATTGATGTTGAATTGAGTTATAATTTTATTATTGAATTTCCGCCGGTTCTCTCTCTAGCACCGGCCGAAAATTGCAGAGGGGAGACGAATTGGCTTACCTTTCAGTTCTAATTCGGCCGTGGGAGGGTTGAGGAAGTGTTCGGAAGGCTTGGTTTGGCCTGAGAAAGGCTTGAAATGGCCAATTTCAACTCGGCCGAAACAGGGCAGCTTCAGTCCGCCGGAGCTGCTTCACTGTTCCATCATGTCGGAGCTTCTCCAGTGATTCTTGGATTGACTGGAGTTTGCTATCAGATAGCTGACTTCTCCCCGGTTCTAAAGATCCCGACCTCTCCTTCCGAGATTAAGAAAAATGTTCAAGTCGAAGCTCTAGTTTAACTTCAGAGTTCTTATGGATTCTCGTTCACCTGAACCAATTTGGTTTTTCTCTTCTAATTTGTCTTAAGTTTCTTTTCCAAGATTTAATGAACCCTTTGGATCACCCGAAAGTTGTAAATTTCCAAATTGCTTGTTCTCAAATGATCGGGTTTGTAAACCGGTTCGGATTTCTTACTCGGTTTGACCGGTTCTTTTCCCAATTTTCCTTAACTCAAAAGTGTGGGGTTTACACAACGAGCCGACTAAGAGGAAATTCAATACACTATAGGGTGAGTGGGATATTTAATATCATACCTAATTGGGATGATAATCACCTCGGAAATGAACCACTGCTAAGTAGTATTTTAATCATCACATCTGAGAGGAGTGATGTGAAAATTATGCGGAAAAACTACTTATTGATTGTAAGTAAATCATACCTGGTTGGTATGATAAAACTTCCTAGAAGGAAGTGAAAAATCCGCTTATCAGTTGTAAGCGGAGATGTCCTCATACCTAGTTGGTGTGATGGATAGATTAAAAGTTTATTTTGTCAGAAGTGCTCTTTCCTAACTATGTGCCACTGCTTTAACATTTTGGGAGACCTTCTTAACGGGAGCTCGAATAGCTCTATTAGGCTGGAAGCCTCGGTTTTGGAACTTGGGGGCTAATATGCTCGATTTTGAAAATCTCAAACAGTGGGCCTTAGTCTAGTTGGCATGAGTAGAAGCCCATAAATAAACATGATTCTAAGCCATGAAAACTTAAGTAAATGAATTGTTTGGTCATGGTACCGAGACAGGACCGATATACTCGATGGGCTGGCGGTAGTGTGACATGACAGGTCTTCGGACTAGTCAAGACAAACAACTGCAGATCGAGTTAAGGGTCAGGGCTGTTGGACTAGTGGTACCACGGATTATATGGCTTATGTGGAAAAATTATTGATTTTTGCATGCTTTTTATTACGAGACCTTCAAGATTCCCAAGAGGGGTAGTGATGCGTCCTAGGGCTCTGGACGACCTAGTGGAGATAAGGGCAGATAGTCGTACCAGAAGTCTTGAGAAGCTTGACATAGCTTCATTACGCATGAGACCAGGGTGGGGACGGGATGAGGTCTTTGTCCTCATATGGACACAGAGTATTTTTGGTCTGAGGGTAGGAAATCAAAGACGTTCACTCATACATCAGGTAGAAGTTAGAGACTTCTATCAGGGTGGATGGTAAAGATGCTCCGATCCACAAGTGGGTGCAGTCAGCATAACTGCATCTCGCAAATGTGTGTGATCCCTTCATGATGGAGGGCGTGTTGTTTGTAAAACACATCGAATATAAAAATGGGAAAAAGGTTATGAAAACCTTGTAAAGGATTTGAGAATCCTTAGAAAAGAATTGGTAAACCTTGGAAAAAGGTGTTGAAAACTAGAACATGATGAAATAATTATTTTTTAAGAAAATAAGGAGTCTGACACACTCCAATTCAAACTATTTTATAAGAAACTCATTTTTCAAACACCCATTCACTGAGTCGTCAAACTCACCCCCTCCTTTTACCCCTTTTCAAGTAACCGAGGGAAAAACCTACTTAGAGACATTCCGCTAGCTAAACCTGCAAGACATGTATGTAAGTTTAAATTATTCAGTTTTGATTAATGTTATTCTAGGAAAGGTACAAGTATAAAGGATGCCTTACTCATTACGGTTTTAAGAAGGGGAAAACACTTAATAAACCAGGAGAGTGGCGGGTTGCTCACGGGGATCCAACCAAACCGGGTCGGGGCATGACAACCATACTCGTGCATCAACTAGGGATCCCAGGTAATATTTAAGTAAATAACTTAATCTTCTCTTATCCACCACTTCCAATATAACATGGGTGTCCACACTATCTCATTAGGTGTACTACCATTGCCCCAAACTTCCTATTGATATATATATATATATATAATTCAAAGACATGCATATGAATTGCACTCATGATCAATTCATATTATATATATTTAATGCATGCAATATTTTAAGTGGTTGTATTTTTGTGGACCAGAATAGTGAGATAAAATTTGCATATTATTGCTTTAAAGTTTGTTGATAACCAACTTATACTTATATTCAATACATAAGTACTTTATTAAGCCAGGAATCTATACCAATATACTATCTAACTCAATTCTTTTTTTCATTAACGAATATGTTGAAAATTGAAATGAAAGAAAAAAAAAGTAATAACTTTATTTTCAAAGTGTGTATTACCCCCTTCAAAAATTATATAAAATTTTTAAATTTACTTCAAACTTTAGAATTGTTTATATTTTTTACTCCCACTTTAGTTATTGAGTAAACAATTTCAACTATAGAATTACTATAATGGCTTCCTTGGTGTACATTCCTCTACAGCCACCTATAGTCTCCTAAACTTCTATAGTGTTCCTATAGGGAAGCGTCACTCCTCCCCAACCTCATAGGTTTGCAAAACGCTACATATGGCCTTTCATGCGCTATGCATCTGTATTTTTCTCCTACACATTGTTACTTTTCTTATACATGATCATTTATGCGAGTAATAATATTTTTATTCTAAGTTTTAGCTATGATTATTTGAATAATTTAATTATTTTAAAAAGTCTTTAAATTTCATATTAGATAATTTTTAAAAATAATTTTTAATTTTTATATTAAATGTCAATATACAAATCAAGCATTTTTATATCAAATATATTATTTGACTAAATTAACGTTTATTTAACATATTTAATACACTTTTATCAATGATATTAATTAAATTATTACACCAAAATATAATATATTAATAATTAAATAAACTATTCTAATTATATTATATAAATGATACATGTCTACAAAGTTAATCATTCGTATATATAATGAAATTTATATATTTTTCTTAAAATAAAATTGATATTTATGATACAAGAGATGGAGGCTGGTGGCCATAATTTGATTGCCTAATATATAAAAAAAATCCTAATAAAAAGAATAACTAACTTGAAATTGATTCACTTTAATTTAAATATTAAATTAATTTAGAATTGTTACTATCAAGGAGATGCATTTGTATGTATTTACTAATTTAGTTATTATATACAAACTATTAATGTATTCAATAAATACATTAATACTTTAACCTATTAGAGATATATTAATTCTAATAAATTTTATAAATATTTTAATATATTTAATATTATATACTCTCAATTTTATTGTATTATCATAAATTTAATTAAATTTATTATTAAAATTAAATATATAATATATGTTTAATAATATATATTTTAAATTTATATAATTAAAAATAAATGTAAAAATTTGAACAAATTTAAAGATTTATAATAATTTTAAATTTATAAATTAGTTAATATTAATATGTGAAAGATATATAAATGATTATAAGTTGTAATTAATAATATAACATTTGCTAATTTATTATTGTATATAAGTATTATATATCACTATCTATTATATTATTATAAAGTGAATTTAATACATAATTAAAATTATATACATTATAATTAATATTATTAATATTTTAATATTACACACTTTCAACTTCATTAAATTATAATAAAATCAATTGAATTTATTATTAAAATAAAATACGTCTCATATATTTAATAATATACACTTTATAAAATTAATTTCAAAATTTTTAAAAATTTAGATAATTTTTAATTTATAAATTACTCAAAATTAATATGCCAAATATTTATTTTTTATTTGATAATGAGTTGCATCACTTCTATGATATTGCTTAATTTCACATATATATATTAAAATTAAATATATGAATATATAATTTAAATTATATATTTTTTAATAAAATGTATTAATATTTTTATATATTTAATATTATATATTTTAAACTTTATTATATTATTATAAATTCGATTAAATTTATTATTAAAATATAATATATCACATATATTTAATAATATACAATTTACAATTAAAAATAAATATTAAAAGTTAAACAAATTTATGAATTTAGATAATTTAAAATTTATTTGAAAAATATATTTTAAATAATCATGAGTTGTTATCCACTTGTATGTCATTTACTAATTTAGGGTTTTTTTTAATTGTTTATTATTATATACAAGTATTAATCATACATATCTCTCTAATGCATCATTTTATTTTTATTTTATTTTTAAGTAATTTCTTTTATATTGTATTTATTTATTATTTAAAAATATTTGTTAAAATTTTATTAAATACCTAAATTATGTTAATATAAAATATAAAATATATTAATTTATAAAAAATGTTATAGTTTATGATTTAATTTTTAGAAAAAGACATCAAAATTTAATAAAACAATGTTTTGCTTATAAAATTAAAATTAAATACCTTTAAATAAAATTTAATAATACATAATATATTTTAAAATGTTTACCTTTTAATTAAAAGGATCTTATTATAGCTAAAATTGGATTAGATAATTATAATTATATTTTATTAGTAAATAAAATATTAATTATAAATATTTTCAAAATTATAAAACATTTTGTATATTTAATTTTAAATTTTATTACAAAATACAATAATAACATAATTAAATAAATATTAATGAAAAAATAGTACTCTAATTAAACAAGAATGAATGAGATGAAAAAGAGTGAGTGGGATGGAGGATCTCTTTCGAATCTTATAGAGGATCTTATAGAGGATGGAAAAAAAACTTAACCATACCTACAACAGCACCCCATACATGAGCCATCCTTCTCACATCTACCTTAACTAAGTATGTCAACTCGTTCGATAAGGCTAATATTTTAAAACCTATATACAATCTATTTAATAAAATATATTTTATCAAATTTTGATATATATTTTTAAATTAAATAATAAATTATAACATATTTTTTATAAAATAAATATTTTATATTAACTTATTATAAGTTTTTAATAAATATTTTTAAATAATAAAATATAAAATAAATTAATAATATAAAATTAAAATGATGTATTATTAATACTTTTATTTACTAAAAATAGAATTTTGAAATAAATTACAGCTTATAATTACTTAAAAATAGTTTTTTCAAATAATTTTAAAATTATAAAAATTTGTTCAAATTTTAACATTTTAGTTGTAAACGGAATATTATTAAATATATGTGATTTATTTAATTTTAATAATAAATTTAATTTAATTTAGGATAATAAAATAAAGTTAGGAAGGTATAATATTAAATATGAAAATATTAATAAAAATATTAGAATATGTATAATTTTAAATATAAATTTAATTGAATTTATTATATATTAATTAGTGATGTATTTTGAATTAATAAAAATATTTTTTGAATTTTGAAATATAATAAAAATATAATATGTATACTTTTATTTACTAAAAATAGAATTTTTAAATAAATTACAGCTTATAATTATTTAAAAATAGATTTTTAAAATAATTTTAAAATTATAAAAATTTGTTCAAATTTTAACATTTTAGTTGTAAACCGAATATTATTAAATATATGTGATTTATTTAATTTTAACAATAAATTTAATTTAATTTATGATAATAAAATAAAGTTAGGAAGGTAATATTAAATATTAAAATATTAATAAAAATATTAAAATATGTATAATTTTAAATATAAATTTAATTTAATTTAATTTATTATATATTAATTAGTGATGTATTTTAAATTAATAAAAATATTTTTTGAATTTTGAAATATAATATGTATACTTTTATTTACTAAAAATAGAATTTTGAAATAAATTACATCTTATAATTATTTTAAAATAGATTTTTTAAAATAATTTTAAAATTATAAAAATTTGTTCAAATTTAAACATTTTAGTTGTAAACCGAATATATATGATTTATTTAATTTTAACAATAAATTTAATTTAATTTATGATAATAAAATAAAGTTAGGAAGGTATAATATTAAATATGAAAATATTAATAAAAATATTAGAATATGTATAATTTTAAATATAAATTTAATTAAATTTATTATAATTAGTGATGTTATTTTATATGATTTAGTTTGTGTTCAGGGAATAACTCATATCCATGAAATAGTACTTAGATTCGGGTTAATAAACTCGTACTAATTAAATTTAATTCAGGTTTTGTTTACATTTAATATTAAAAAGTATAAATAAATTTTAAATTTTAAATAAAATTAAAATTTTAATAATTTTAAAATTAAAAATTATATGTGAAAATTATACATGATATAATAATTAATAGATAATTAAAATTATAGATGATATAATAAATTTTATTAATATTTTAACTTTATATTATAATTAACTTAATTGAATTTACTGTTAAAAATTTTTTTTGCTCTCAAATTTATTTTTAAAATTGAAAATTAATAATATATACTTTGCATATTTATAATTATAAATAAATATTAAATTTTGAAAAAAATTATTAATTTAAAGAATTTCAAATTTAATTTAAAAGATATATTATTATAAATAATTATTAATGATGACCATTTGTATATCATTTACTAATTTTATTCATGCCCACTATTAAAACTAAATAAATAAATACAACATTAAAATTATATACACTATAATAAATTTTATTAGTATTTTCACATATTTAATATTATATATTATCAAATTTATAATTAAAAATAAATTTTAAATTTTAAAATAATTTTAAGATTTATATAATTTTAAATTTACTGTAAAAAAATAATTATATTATTTAATAATAAGTTGTGATTATTTACTAATTTTATTAGTGCAGATTTTTTATCAATTTTTTATTGAAAACTTATAAATATATATTAATTTATAAAAATATGTTATATAGTGTTATTTATCTATTTATTTATTTTTTAATAAAAGAGTTCAAATTTTAATAAAATAATATTTTACCTAAAAATTAATATTAAATATATTAAAATAAATTTTATTAATATATAATATATTTTAAAATTTTTACTTTTTAATTAAGTATTGATGCAAATGGATTGCTATAGTATTTATTATATTTTTATTCTGCACCTTGCCCTGTAGCTAATATTAAGCGAGTTAAATAATCAGTTATTATATCCAACCTATATTCTCTACCCAATTGTAAGGGTTATAAATGTAAATAACAATCAATGAAGTATGAGTATGAGATATCAAAATTTTCAATCATACAAATAATTTATATTTTTTAAATAGGTAATAAATTAAAAAGAAAAATATTATATCAATATTTTACTATAAAAAAATTACTTTTTTATTTAATAAGTTGTCTTGTATATCATTTATTAGTTTATTAACATAAACTCAATTAATATATAATTAAAATTATACACTATAATAAATTTATAAATATTTTTATATATTTAATATTATATACTTCAAACTTTATTTTTTTTATTATAAACTCAATTAAATTTATTATTTAAATAGAATACATCACGTATATTTAATAATATAACCTTTACAATTTTATAAATAAAAATAAATAATAAAATTTTAAAATATTTAGTATTTAAATTGTTTTAAATTTAATTTAAAAGATTTATTATTTTAAATAATTAGGGTTGTAATCATTTGTATATTATTTACTAATTTAATTAGTTTATATATAAAAGTAAATTAATTAATATATTATTAAAATTATAATATAATCTAATAAATAATTTTTATTTTTTCACATATTTAATATTATATACTATTAACTTTATTGTATTATCATAAATTTAATTAAAATTATTGTTAAAATTAAATAGAATAAATATATTTAATAATATATATTTTGCAACTTATAATTAGAAATAAATATTAAAATTTGAACAAATTTAATTTTGGGAAATATTTATTATCATAATTGATTATTAGTTGCTATTATTTCTTAATTCCATTAGTGTATAAGTATTAATTAATAATATATCACTATCTACATGTACATCATTTTATTTTAAATAATTTATTTATTTATTATTTAAAAATATTTATCAATTTTTTATATTAACTTATAATAAGTTAATATAAATTATAATATATTTAATTTATAAAAAATATATATATCATATAAAGTTTATGATTTATTTTTTAGGAGAAAAAACTTAAAATTTAATAAAGTAATATTTTACTTAAAAAAAGTAATATTAAAAGGATCCATTCTAGTCTACTGACCTTCCTTAATTTAATCATTTTTTTCACTACACATTTATTCTACAAATATTATTATTACGATGGTCAGACATCATCGTTACTTCAACCAAGGAACTTATCCTTCAATTCTATTTGTGATATGTGTTCGATTACTTTAAAAGGTTTTCAACTTTCAAATATTATTCAATACTCTACTATATGAAATTGAGCTTTAGAGAGGTTATATGGAGCATTCTTCTCAAATGCATGAATATTGATATGATTATTTGCATCTAATAATCAACTACAATTCACCTAACTTACTTCAATATTTGCAAACAATTTATACAAGTTATTGATATTTTGTTTCTTAATCTATAATGAAGGATTATTATCAAAGTTGATATGATTTAATTTTAAATATGTGCAACTTTATGTTAAAATCAACATTTATTCAAATTCACTGTTAAAATCAACATGATTTAATAAAGTTAGGCAATTAACGTCCAACATAGAACTCATAAACCCTATCAAATATTTATTCCAGATCTTTTTTTTTTTGTAATTTTGCTAATATTTTTAGTACATACAAATTATTAATATATTCAACAGATATATACCTGAATATTTTAACATATTAAAGTTATACCAATTCTACTAAATTTTGTTGATATTTTTAAAAATATTTAATATTATATACTTTCAATTTTATTATATTATTATAAATTTAATTAAATTTATTATAAAAATTGAATAAATAACATATATTTTAAAATATATACTTTATAACTAAAAATAAATGTAAATTTTTAAATAAATTTTATAAATTTAGATAATTTTAAATTTATAAATTAATTAATATTAATGTGTGAAAAATATATATATCATTATAAGTTACACTTACTGAAATATATTAATTTATTAATGCATAAAAGTATTATATATTAATCTATTATAAATTCAATTCAATACATAATTAAAATTATACACATTTTAATTAATATTTTCACATATTTAATATTACAGTTTCAACTTTATTATATTATAATAAACTCAATTAAATTTATTATTAAAATAAAATACATCACATATATTTAATAATATATATTTTATAAAATAAATTTTAAAATTTAAACAAATTTAAAGATTTTAATAATTTATTAATATTAATGTGCCAAATATTTATTATAATATCTATTCTTTTATTTGATCATAAATTATATATCATTTGCTAATTTTATTAATATATATTTTAAAACTAAATACATGAATAATCGAGAGAATCAGTTGGCATGGTAAGATAAATTTTGATTTTTTTAATAAATTTAATTATTTTTAAACTATATTTATTTTAATTTAATTATTATTTAAAGTTAATTAATAATTTTTTCAAATGACCTCAATATATTAATAAAAATAAATTATAATTGATAGATTGAAGTTATAAATGAGTAAAATGTTTAAATTAATAATTTGTTTAATTATATCAGTAAACACCTTTAGTAATGGTCTTTCTAATATATATGAGATATTAATATTACATATACATATTAATTATATAATTTTTTCAATAAATTATTATGTAATTTTTATACACATTGTTTTTATAAATGAGTAAATATTAATGTGTGAACAATGAATATATAATTATAATAATATATATTTTACAACTTTATAATTAAATATAAATATAAAAAATTGAAAAAAAATAAATTTTAAATAATTTTAAATTTATAAATTAGTTTATGTGAACCGTGAAGATAATCATTATTTACAATAATTTGTATGAAATTTTCTAATTTCATTAGCGTATATAAGTTTCAAATAAAAAATTAATTTATTTAAATTTAAAAACAAAAAATTATTACATACATGTATTATACATATATCAATATTTTATTATTATAAACTCAATATAATAATAATAATTAAAATTATACACATTTTAATAAATATTATTGTTATTTTCACATATTTAATATTATACACTTTCAATTTTATTGTATTATTATAAACTCATAATTTATATTTAAAAGTAAATATATCACATATATTTAATAATATATACTTTGAAAAAAATTAATAATTTTGAGTTTAAAAATGACTTAATATTAATGTATGATTTTTTTTATATATTATCAATAGTTGTAATTACTTTATATTATTTGCTAATTTTATAAATGCATTCAAATATACATTAGCAAATATTATATAAACTCAATTTCATACACATATTTAATATATAATTATTTATGTATATAATTATTAATATATAATTATTTATTGTATTAATATAAACTCAATTAATATATAATTAAAATTATACACAATAATAAATCTTATAGATATTTAATATTATATAATTTTAAACTTATTTTTTTATTATAAATTTAATTAAATTTATCATTTAAATTAAATACATCATATATATTTAATAATATAAATTTTACAACTTTATAACTAAAAATAAATAATAAAATTTTAAAATATTTAGTATTTAAATTATTTTGAAAGATTTATTCTTTTAAGTGATCATTTATATGTTATTTGTTAATTTAATTAGTGTATATATAAAATTAAATATATTATTAAAATTATACATAATATAATAAATATATTTTTATATTTTCACATATTTAATATTATATACTTTCAACTTTATTGTATTATTATAAAATTAATTAAATTTATTATTAAAATTGAATATAAAATATATATTTAAAAATATATAATATTAAATTTAATAATTATAAATAATATCAAAATTTGAACAAATTTATTGATTATTAGTGGCTATTCATAATTTCATTAATACATAAAGTATTAATCATAAATACATCACTATTATTATGTATTATTTTATTTTAAATAATTTATTTATTATTTAAAAATTTTTATTAAAAACTTATACTACGTCAATATAAAATATGATATATTTAATTAATAAAAAATATGTAATATAGAGTTTATGATTTTTTTTAGCTAAAAGAAAATAAAATTTAATAAAGTAATGTTTCACTTTAAAAAAATAATATTAAATGTATTAAAATATGTGAAAAATATGTTCAAATAAATTTTAATAATAAAGTTTACTTTTGAATTAAGTATTTCATAATACATATAATTGAATTGGTTTAGTAATCACTACTTTATTAAATAAAAATATTAATCGTAAATACTTTTAAAATTAAAAAATATTTTCCATATACATCATATAAATTTTATTAGACAAAAATAAAAATGAAACTTTATTTATACATATAAAAATTTGAGTCCATCGAGATAAGATGTGGAGATTCATGGTGTATAGGTTTTTAAGCTGAATATATTTGAAGTATAAGAAAAAAATATATAAAAAATATGATTATAAATTAAATAAAATATAAAATTATTTTAAAATTGTAAATTTATATTAATTAAAATTTATAACTTTTAAATAAATATGTGTATATAAATTTATTCAAGTATTAGTTTTTTTTATTTCAAGTTTTATTTATTATTATTTAAATAATTTAAATATTGTGAAAAAGTTTTTAAATTTTCATATTAAATCATATTTTCAAAATAATTTTTATTAAATATCAATATACAAATTGGACGAATGACTAATATTAGGACAAAATATTATTTTTATATCAAACACATCATTTTACTAAATTAATATTCATTTAACACACTTAATACACTTTAATTAATGATATTAATTAAATTATTAGAACAAATTATAACATATTAATAATAAAATAAATTTTGATAAAGGGTAAATAAAGTATTATTATGTGAATTTAGATTTCAATAATATTTATAATTTTTTCAAAATTTTAGTAATGAATGTGTGAACACACGTACCAATAAAATAGTTAGAATAACAATTATAATTGAGTTAATAGATTGAACTATCTCTCATTCAAACTTAATTAGGTTTAATAAACAAGATTTCATTATAAGTAAGTATATGTATGTATTTTAAATATTTAAACCATTTAAACCTGTTTTTTATTAAATTGTTATTATTAGAAATGATAATATATTTAAATAAAAAAATGTTAAATTTTTATAAAATATTTTAAAAAATGATTCATTAATTTTTGTAATATAATTTATTTATTTATTTAATATCATTAATTCGAATATAAATTAATTTTTCTATTCCAATATGTAGTTAAACAAGTTAATGTGAATTTTATATACTAAAGATGTTAAACAGTAGAAACCCGAACTCGTATAACTTATTAAATATATATTTAATAAACTCTATGACATGGACCCCTTCAGGTACAGGTCTTAAACTCGTACTTAAAAGATTTTCTCGTGTTGGGTTCAAATTGTAGACATGAACCCGATTCTAAACCCGAAGGAATTCGGGTGCACGAGTCCAGGCTTGTGGAACACGTTGTTCTGTCATGTAATGGTAATTTCACTTTTTTTTTACTAGTTCATACCAAAATTTATGGATTATTGATTTAATTTATTATTTTAAAAATAATTTAATGATTTGGGATAAAAATTTTTCATTTTCTAATTTTTAATACATTTAAAATTTTTTTCGAAAATTTTAGTTTAAGCGGATTAAATTCTAGTTAAATCCGATTATTTTATCGATAATTATTTATTGATTCAATCCCAAAAGTATTTATTCATTCAAGGTTGGGATACAGGTCATGCATTTGAGAAAGAAATGCATTCTATTATAATTGCAAAATCTCTAGGAAGTTGCAGCACTAAAGCTCATTGGCAGTCTAATTTTCTTAAAGGGTTAAACACGTGTTTACTTATTAGCACAATAGTTTAGAGTAAATAAGGAAAAAAAAGTAGTGTATCCCATTTTTTTTTATTATCTAGATATTATACTACTAGTTTGAATTAATACAATAGCTTTTGAGAAAAAAAAAAGATTTGATGTACACCCCCACTTAGCACTCAAAATCTATACGATTTCTTCTGCAAATATATCATTTTTCATAATAAAAAAAAAGTAGACTTAACCAAGAAAATTGTACCCGAGATTCGATCACTATCCTCCATTTTTCTTCTCCATTTGTGAAAATTTTGATCTATAGCTACAGTGACAGCTCAGCTGGCAACGTCAAAGCGTCTCTCATGTATCCTTGTCGTTCTTTCTTAGCCGAAATTAGGAATAATACGCCAGAAGACGTTTTCACGGAAGCGAAAAGCCGTTGAAAGGGCCCCGGATTTGAGCAGTTTCTTGGAGGTCGATTGCTCGGAGGAAGAAAGGATTGATCTCCCGGCAAGCCCAGAAACCGGAAATGGTGTTTAGTTCTTCGCCCTTCTTTCATTTGATCCTCCTGTTGAGCTTTTTACGTTTGGCATCTTTTTCTTCTTCTTCTGTTTTCCTCTCAGGTACATCCTTCATTCTCTTGTTGGATGAGGTGCCTTGGAACCGAGTATGATTCGTTCGCTTTTCATAGTGAAGGTTTGCTTCATGTGTTTTTTATTAGTTGATTGGTAATCATTATTTCCATTTGTTTCTGTCTATGCAGATGGTATTTTTGAATCTCAAGGAGCTCCGGGGCGTGCCTTCTTCAGGCCAAAAAGAGTAATTTTTATGGCTTCTCTCTTGCTCTGCTAGTGTTATTTATTGCAGCATTTACAAAGTATGTTGATTTCATGAAAATGTCTTTTCTATATATGAAGGTTGCACCGTAGACTTTGAGAATCAGAATTACACAATCCTCACGAGCCAGTGTAAAGGGCCCCAGTACCAGACAAAACTCTGTTGTGCAGCTTTCAAGCAATTCGCTTGCCCTTTTGTTGACGAGGCCAATGACCTCACAACTGACTGCGCCTCAACTATGTTCAGCTACATCAACCTCTATGGGAAATATCCCCCTGGTCTCTTTGCCAATGAATGCAAAGAAGGGAAGGAAAGTCTTGATTGCAGGGCAGTCCCACCTGCTGGTGCATCTGGCACAAGTTCAGCCCACAGCAGCAATGCCCAGAAATTGATGGCTCAGGCTACATGGCTGGTTGCAGGAACCTTTGTATTGCTGCTGGTCCAATTACTACTGCCCTAAGACTGGCCCGCTCATGTGATTTACTCTGTTACCTGCACTATGAATTTCTTTCACCATAGAAAAATCCCACGAATGTAATATACTTTAGAGCCTATTTTCTTTGAGGCTGCATAATATATAGAATGCTTACTGGGTTTTTTTCTTATACTCTTCAACTTTTCCAAGTAATCATCTTTTGATTGGCATAGTTGTGAGGCACTGTTGAAATTTACAGCAGCTTTTGTTGTCTGTTGACTTTGAGGAAGTTGCCAGCATGTCCTTAGTGCCAATAGCCTATTTCTAATTAATTATTCCAACTTGAGATTCTAGTTGTTCAACCATTGCTGAGGCAGCTGTGCTGGAGACAACCAAGGACCAAGCCAATACACCCATAAATCAGCTCCCTGCATATCTTTCTTGAACCTCAAAAGTTTCTCAATTATTAGGTGTTCTACAAGGCAACTTTGAAGGATCCATTTCTGGAAAACAAGTATGTGAGGAGACCAGAATAAAGCTCTTTAATTTTTGTGAAAGGAAATATTGAGACAAGCAAAGAAGACCAACAAATCAGCACCAACCTTCCTTTCGTGGGTCAAACAAATACAAGTCAATCAGGTGAGAAGTATCAATCTCAATCAATTTGCAGTGCAGCATTAACAACACTCAAGCTTACGCCATTAAAAAGAATTATCTGCCCAAAAAATTGGAAGTCACGGGGCAGAAAAAAAAGTGAATCTTGAACCAGTAGCGATTCATAACCAAACTGCCAGGGCTGAACAGAGCATCACCTATGAGCGGTAATCAGCGTTTCAATAAATCTCAGTCCATCGAATCTCGGGGTGAATTTCTCTCTTGAATTCGAAGAATCTTCGTGGTCTCTGAGGGAGATAGTTTCCTGCGAAGAAAAACAAAGATAAGAAATGACTGGTTTTGAACTCCAGCCAGCAGATATGCATATAACAGAAATAGGATACCCGTATTATCACATGAACTCTCTATCAATTTGAAATGTTTATTCATCGCTAATACGCAATTCAAGAATGAGGGATCAAATAAATCTTCGCGTAATTTGGATTGTTCTAATAGAGGGAAATCAAGAAGACCTCTGGAATCGATTACCAGTCGAAGTGAAGAGATAAAACAATGGTTCCCCCTTCAATTTTCAGACGAGAGGTCTTTCTAAAGCGCTGTTTTAACACATTACAAGGAATTAAACGTAGGCAAGAAGACCCACAATTTCCTGGTGGACCTACCTTGAGAAAGAGCCTGAGATTGAAATTGGAGGCGAGGCTCGATGGAGGATCAGAAAAATAGATGAATAGAAGTACAGAAGCCATTAAGACAAGTTCCGTTGTAGTCTAGTTGGTTAGGATACTCGGCTCTCACCCGAGAGACCCGGGTGAAGTCCCGGCAACGGAAATGTTTTTATGCCCACTTCTTCTTCTGTTTTATCTTCTATCTCCAACCATTATCTCTTAACTTATTTCTCAATCTCTGCATGCCAATTTTTTTTCAGCACGCACACCTTCACCTTCTTTCTTCTTCACTAGCTAGTACAATATACAATTTTGTTGGCATCCTCATATCCTCCCGCCTAACTCCATCTGGTTTCATCTTCACCTTCATCCCATCTAACATCGCTCTATCGCATTTTTAATTCTCGGATGGATTCAATATCAATTTCGTTATTTCACATGACCGTACTATAAATAAGGTAAGTGATAAGAAGATAAAAGCCACTAGGCGTGAGAATATAGACTTTGAGATTCTTGAAAAGGTAGAAGCCACTAGCTCACACACTTAGAATGATATATTAGTACCGTCCATTAGGATGCTGGTTTTTCTTAATTATGCTTGGGATGAAGATTAATACTTGTAAATTATGAAAGCCCTTTGATTGAGCAAGGAATGAACAAATTTTTGACATAATCAACTCTAATTTGAAGATTGAAAAAGGAGAGAATTTCTTGTTTCATTTGAGGCAAAATGAAGGAAAGTTCAATGTTTTATTCAAAAGTATTTATTCATAAGTCACCACACTTCCCACATTTATACATATTATCCATAACTTCTATTTTTTATGAAATAATCACTTAGAGATGCAACAAAAATTATTACAAAATGACCCCTAAACTTTACATTAATCTCACTTTAGTCCAACTGAAAATAACGATTAAAAAACTCTAATATTCTATAAAAATATCTTTAAAAATTGGTTTAGATTAGGTTGAACCTGTGTAGTCACAAAATCACCAAAATTTTAAAAGTTCATAACAAATTCAAATTGAGTGTTTAAGTTAATTTAATAAAAAATTGAATTCAAAATTTTTAGTTATTTTTATTTTTTTAATAACCGATTAGAAAAAATGTGAATCGAGCTGAAAATCGCTAAACCGACTAATAAATTCACCATAAATCGGTTCGTAATAGTGCAAACTGGTCGGTTGAGAACTCTAGGCACACGCATGCGCAGCCACACATGCATGTATCATCTTCATTGCCTGACTCAAATGCTCTATTTTAACCTGACAATGCATCGTTGACCCACTAACTCCAACGTTTGAGAAAATTAATTTGTTTACGGCATCACATGCTATTAATTAATGAAAAAAAGGCTATGTATAGATAGCCACGTGAGTCTATATCACAACCATATAAATTGAGACTGCTCATTCATTGAATTTTGCTCACAATTCCCTCTCAACCACCGATTGCTCCCAACTTGGGCAACCTTGTTACCAGAGAGCCTAACTCCTCTGTCCAACCACCGACGACAACCATCCGGGTACTTTGGAAAGATGATGACCTTAGATTTCCATCGCCACCTCTCTCAACCCTCAACACTATCTCTACCAGCACCAGTGAGATCGCATAATACCCGATCTCTAATGATCCGAAACATGACAACTGTTTTAGAGCTTAATTACGACGATTACGATGACACTCGTGAAAAATTTGGTGAGTCACTTGTACCACCAGCTTTTTATATCATTCAACCTTGCCTGATTTGAGCAAGAATTAGATATAAATTAAATTATCTAAGTCTCATATCATGGGTAAAGTGGCCAACCTAACTAAAATTCTAATTGCATGAGCTATATACCACCATTTGAGTCGACTCAAGTGACTACGAACTACTCGGAGAGTCAACTTTTAAGCCCCATTAGCCTTGATGACTGATGTACCACCTCCGATGAGTTCCCCACTTTGACCCAACTTTTGCCGATAAACATGCATGCTTATCATCAAGATAGATTGGAGCAATTTCGACTAAATCTGACCAAACTAAGTTTACAATAGATTAGGGGGAGGTCAGTGGGAACTTTCCACTTAATTTGAGAATTTTTAGAGATACTTTAGTTATGAGTCAAATGTTAGGGGTCAAAATATAAATATTTAAAAGTTAGGGGATCCAAATGTGATTAAGCTTTCTTTGGGGGTTATCCTAACTGTCAAAATAAAATTTTAGGGCTAATTGAAAAGTTTGTTGAAGTTTGGAGACCGAGTTTGCTTATTATGGAAGGTCTAGTGATTTATTTGTAATAAGAGCAAAGTTAAGGATTAAAGTGCAAATATGAGTATTTGCACGGTCCAAAAGGAAACTTTTGGGCATTCCAAGAACCTAAATGTAATTAAAAAAATGTTTAGAGACCTAAATGAGAAATGTGGTGGTCAAATGAACCCCAAAGCTTAAGTACTCAAGAAAATGGGCATAATAGTTTTTTTTTGCTCAAAATGGTAATTTTGCCAAAAATTAGGGGCATTTCGAGAATTAATGAAAGGTAGAGCTTGAAATTATTCCAATAACTATTGAGGACCATAATGGGACTCAATGATACTTGAGGGACCCAATTGAAAGAATTTGGGAAAAGTCTAAGATCCAAAGAGAGGAAGTTATAAATTATAAGGGCAAAATGATATTTTTGCCTAAGATAAGGAACAAATGGTAATTTGGGAAAAATTGAACCACTAGGTGGTAGTTGAGGAAATATAGACATTTTCTGTCATGCCCCGACCTAGTTTGATCGGATCCCTATGAGCAACTCGCTACTCTCCTGTTTATTAAGAGTTTTCTCTTTTCTAAACCGCGAGAAGTTTTCTCTTTTCTAAACTGCGAGAAGTAAGTCGTCCTTTTCACTTATATCATTCCTGGAATAACATTAATTAAAACTGAATATATTAAACCTTACACACATGTATTGCAGGTTCAGCTACAGGAAAGTTTTTAAGTGGGTTTTCCCTTGGTTACTTGAAAAAGGGGTAGGGATGGGTGAGTTTGACAACTCAATAAATGGGTGTTGGGAGAGAGTTTTCATAATCAAAATATCTTTAATCGAAGTGTACCAAACTCCTTATTTTCTTCAAGAATGTTCTTTTCTCAAATTCTGATTTTTTTTCAAAACCCTTTTTCCTCATTTCCATATCAGGTGTGTTTAACAGTCAACACACACCCTTCATCAGGAAGGGAATCACACATTCGTAAGGCAGCCCATCCACTGCACCCATTTGTGGCGTTAGAGCAACTTTACCCGCTACCTAGATAGAAGCCCATCCACTTTTACCCTAGGTTTGAGTGGATGTTCGCGACATCCGACCCTTAAACCTGAAATCAACTTAGTGTTCGTATGAGGACAGAGACCTCATACCGACCCCACCTCGGTCTCATGTGCATGAAGCTACGTTGAGCTTCCTTAACTGCTAGCATGACAAACTTCCCTTATCCCTACTATGTCGTCCAATAGCCCTTAGGACGCATCACTACCCCTCTTGGGCGTCTTGATGGTCCCGAACCTCAAGTGCATACACAAACAATAGTTTTTCCACAAAGTCATTTATCTTTGGTGCCACTGGTCTAACAACCTCGACCCTCAACTCGACATGTAGTTGTTTGTCTAGACCGGTCCGTCGATCTAGCCCTGATGCACTGCCGCCAATCCATTGATTATGTCGGTCCTGTCTTGGTACCATGGCAAAATCACACATTTCATTCATTTAAAATTTTCATGGCATAAATATCACATGTTTGTTTACGAGCTCGTGCTCGTGCCAACTGGCCTTGGGCCCATTGTACGTGATTTTCCAAAATCGGCATGTAGCCCCACAAGTTCCCAAACTGAGGCCTCTAGCCTATCTAAGCTCTTCTAGCTCTCGTCAAGATCTTCCAAAAATTTTAAGTATTGGCACACAGTAAGGGGATAACACTTCTAACAAAATAATCTTTCCATTCATCACACCAACCGATTATGATGACATCTACGCTTACAACCGACAAGCAGGTTTTCTCCTTCCTTCCAAAAAGTCCATCATACCAACCGGGTATGATCTTTTTACTTACAACCGGTAAGTCTTTTTTCCAATTAGTTCTTGTAACACCGTGTTTTTAGTAACTAGAAAAAATTTTTTAGAATAGTAAAACCAAATTGGTTCAGATGAACTTGATCCCATTAGAATATCGAAGTTAAGCGTGCTTGCGTGAGAGTAGTGATTGGGAAGTATTCATTTTGCATTCTCTCAATAGTTGTCAAACCATATTATTTTAGTAACCTAAAACTAAATAACTTACTAGCATTGATGCATTAAATCCTATCAAAACTCTAAGGTTAAGTGTGCTTAGGCTAGAGTAGTGTTAGGATGGGTGACCTCCTGGGAAGTATTCATTATGCATCCACTCAATAGTTGTCAAACCATATTTTTTAGTAAGCCAAAATTAAATAACATACCAACACCAATGCACAAAGATCCGATTAGAACTCCGAAGTTAGGATTCATGTAGGGTTGCACCCTTTCAATAGTTGATAAATCATATTTTTTTAGTAATCCAAAATTAAAAACATACTAGCACTAATGCAAAATCCCTTTAGAACTTCGAAGTTAAGTGTGATTGGTGATAGTAGTGCAAGGATGAATGACTTATTGGGAGATATTCATGTTGCATCCCCTCAATAGTCAAACCATATTTTTTTAGTAACAAAAAATGTAATAACATACTAGCACTAATGCACCAGATCCTATCAAAACATTGAAGTTAAGTGTGCTTAGGTGAGAGTAGTGCTAGGATGGGTGACCTCAAATAAAATGAAATGTGTAAATTATTAGATGAAAATAATGATATAAACATATATATTTTTTATTAATCCTATGTCCCTAATGTAAATATCATAAATACCTATATTTATTTATTGAAATTAATACCAATAATTTAATACATATATTTAATTATTGGAATTAATACTAATAAATGCCCATCAATTTCACGAGAATAATGTCACGAGAATAATGATAACATTAATAACGTAGTAATAAATCCTCCCCATTTAATACGCAATTCTACTCGTATAGAAAGAACTCATCCCCAATCATTCTCACCACACTTAAAAACTCCTTTCTCTCTCTAATACTCTATTTCCCGGTGAAGCTCAAACGAGAGCTTCGACTTAGGCATTTTTCTTAACCTGAGAAGGAGAGGTCGGACTCTTTAGATTCTAAGGGAAGTCAGCTATCTGATAGCAACCTCCATTCGATCTGATGATCACTGAAGCAGCGCCAACATAATCAAATAATGAAATAGCTCCGGTAGACCAAAGCTGCCCTGTTTCGGCCTAGCTAAAATTAGCCAAATTCAGCTCTACTCTAGCCAAACCAAGCTCTCCCAATAACCCGACAACCCTCATACGACCTCAACGATGCTGAAAGGTCAATAGTAGGAATTCTTAATCCTAGAAGGTACTTTAGGAAGAGAGCTACCTTTCTCGATAGAAAGCTCAGACCGTTGCACCTTCGACGGGACAAGTGTGATTGGAACGCTAGCAAGAGAAAGCTCGTGTCAACTTGGAAAACCAACTATGAACGAACACATCATGGTTAACAGGTGAGTGGGTTATTCACATCATACCCAGTTGGGATGATGAACACTTTTTCTAAATTAGAAGTCACCGTGAGTGGGCTTACTAACGTCATACCCGGTAGGGATGATGAGTACAGTTTAAAGTTAAAAACCACTTACTGGTTGTGAGTGGGATTTTATATCATACTCGGTTGGGGATGATAAGTACCTCGAAATGAAAACCCACTACTTAGTGGTATTTTAAACATCACAACTTGGATAAGTGATGTGAAAATCATGTGGAAAAACTACTTATCAATTGTAAGTAGATCATACTCGGTTGATATAATGAAACTTTCTCGAAGTAAGTGGAAAACCCATTCATCGGTTATGAGCAGAGATGTCCTCATACTCGGTGGGTATGATGGACAGTTGAAAAACATATTTTGTCAAAAGTTCTCTCCCCTAACTGTGTGCTAATGCTTAAACGATTTGGGATACCTTTTTGACAGGAGCTCGAATAGCTCTTATAGGCTGGGGGCCTCAGTTTTGGAACTTGGGGGCTATTATGGTCCGATTTTGAAAATCTCGAACAAGTGGGCCATAGGCCAGTGGGCACGAGCAGGAGCTCATAAACAAATATGAGATATGTGCCATAAAACTTTAATAAAGGAATTTTTTGGCCATGGTACCAAGACAGGACCGACATATTCAATCAACTAGTGGTAGTGTGACATGATAGGTCTCTGGACTAGTAAAGACAAACAGTTGCAGGTTAAGTTGAAGGTCAAGGCCGTTGGACTAGTGGCACCACAGATTATATGGCATGATAAAAAAGTACTGATTGTGTATGCACTATGATTACAGGACCATCAAGATGTCCAAGAGGGGTAGTGATGCATCCTAAGGGCCCTGGACGACCTGGTAAGTATAAGGGCAGTTCGTCTTACCAGGTGACCATGCAAAATTTGGAGTAGCACCATGCGCATGAGACCGGGGTGGGGACGT
This sequence comes from Trapa bicornis, assembly GCA_030064425.1. NCBI lineage: Eukaryota > Viridiplantae > Streptophyta > Magnoliopsida > Myrtales > Lythraceae > Trapa > Trapa bicornis. Next base: position 3,909,655 of record CM057749.1, read on the forward strand.
GATGAGGTCTCTGTCCTCATATGGACACGAAGAATTGATTTTGAGATTGAGGGTCGGATGTCGTGTACATCGACTCATTCTTAGGATAAAAGTGGACGTGCTTCTATCTAGGTGGCCGGTAAAGTCGCTCCGATGCCACAAGTGTGTTTAGTGGATGGGTTGGCCTGCAATTATGTGTTTTGACCTTCATGATGAAGGATGTGTGTTGGGTGATGACACACCATGATTAATAAGAAATAGTGAAAAATTGAGATTTTTTAACTAGAGAAAATCTAAAGGAAATTAAGGAGTTTGGCACACTCCAACTTGAAAATGTCACCCTCGGTAGGGTAAAGGTTTTAAAAACTAGTATTTGAGGATATGATATTTTAAAAGAAGATAGGGAGTTTGGCACACTCCGATTAAAGTTATTTCGTTTATGAAAACTCACTCCCAAGCCCCGCTCACTAAGTTGTAGAACTAACCCCCTACCTTTTATCCCTTTCAGGAACTAAGGGAAAACCAATCTTAAAGACTTCCTTGTATAGGAACTATAAAATCAGGTATGTCTGTTTTCAGTTTTGTATAATGTTATTCCAGGAAAGACGCCTTACTCCTCCTGGGTTTAAAAGAGGGGAAACCCTTAGTAAACGGGGAAGAGTGGCGGGTTTCTCACGGGGATCCAACTAAATTGGGTCGGGGCGTGACAGTTCTCACATCACTCCAACCGGGTGTGATGTTAAAATCCCACATATAAGTGATTTTTCATTTACGAAGTACTCATCATCCCAAACGGGTATGATGTGAATAAACCCATTCACAACTGTTAAGTGATTTTTAACTTTAAACTATGCTTATCACCCCAACTGGGTATTATGTTATTAAGCCCACTCACAATCGATTAGTAGGTTTTCCTTTAAGAGTGCTCATCACACCAATCGGGTATGACGTTAGATAAACCCACTCACCCGATAACTGAAGTGCACTCTTCTCTAGTTGGTTTCCACATCCACACTAGCTTGTCCTTGCTGATGTTCCAGTCCCTCATATTCCTACACGATTTGGACATCCTTATCTATTAATATTTGGCATAACAACCCTTGTTTTCTCACGTATGAACGACTAGGCTCAAAATTTCCAATTAATAACACTTAGGTCCCTAAATTTCATTTTCCTTGACTTTAGTTCCATAATGCTAACTTTTCTCCAAATTCAATCTCGAAACTTCCAAAAATTCACTTTGGGTCCTCAATTTACTCAAAATTGTTTAAGAGGCACAAGTTTTCCAAATTTCCAATTTGGTCCCCAACTTTTCAAAAATTACCATTTTGCCCCTACTTTACAAAAATGGAAATTTGACCCAAATTATTTTAAAAAATCGACCAATTGGTCCTCCAACATCCTTTTCATGGCCAATTGGCCCTCAATTTTGGGAAATTGTAATTTGGTCCCTCAATTTTACGAAATCCCCAAATTTCCTCAAAAATTTCCCTAATCCCCCCTTTTAAACCGACCGAATTTAATTTTATCAAATTGATCATTCAATTAAGGTTAATTGTTCCAATTGAAGATATGGATCAGTTCTTACACTTCCATACGATTCAATTAAGCTTTGAACCATGTCATTTGGGTACGAATTGAATTCAAATGGAGCTTCGCCGGAAAACTGAGCGTAGAGAGAGAAATATTTGAAAGATTACCATCGGAGGTGCAACGATCCGATCTCTTTATCGGGGAAGATAGCTCTTTTTATGAGGTATCTTCTAGGATGAAGAATCCTTACAATTAACCTCAAATGGAGGGAGAATTTCATCAGTGAAATTTTATAGTTTCTCTCTTTAACTCAGACCTGTAACGACTAAGGAGAGCTGAATTGGCTTACCTTTCAACTCAGTTGAGGTCATCTAAGGGCTGGGGGATGTTGGGAGAGCTTAGTTTGGCTTGAGGAGGGTTGAATTCGACCAATTTCAGCTCGACCAAAATAGGGTAGCTTCGGTCCGCCAGAGTTGCTTCACTGTTTGATTCCGCCGGCGCTTCTCTGGCGGTCCTCATTTCGAACAGAGGTTGCTATCAGATAGCTAACTTCCCCCGGAGTCTAAAGAACCTGACCTCGCCTTCTGAGGTTGAGAAAATTGCCCAAGTCAGAGCTCTAGTTCGAGCTTCACCAGAAAATGGAGCAGTTGAGAGATAATGGAGTTTTTAGGTGTGAGGAGGATGAATGGGGAGGAGCTCTTTATTTAGGGGACTCTCTGGCTGACTGTTTGCCACCTTTGTGGCACCCATTCATGGTCTGGAATGCCTTGAACGAAGGCGATTCATCTTCACCGGCGTTGTTCTTTCTTCCGACAAATGAACAGTATCGTCATCAGAAGGAAGAAGACGATAATGTTTCGAACTAGACTAGACTGGTCCGAACCGGGTTCAATGCTTAAACCGGTCGGTTCAAGCCTGATTTGACCGAGTTTTTCAAAATAAAATATTTATAAATTTATCTAAATTCATTCTCTATCCAATGGTGGCTTAAATTCTTGATTTTAATATTTTAAGCCACCTAGAAAAATGAATTTAGCAACTAGTTCAATGATGGTTCCAGCCGGTTCAATCCGGTTCACGTGAACTAGTTTGGTTTTCTCATCTAATTTTCCCCAAAGTTCCTTTCCATGGTTTTTATGACTCTTTGGGTCACTCAAGATTAATAAATTTCCCAATTTGTCCTTTCTCTAACAATTATGGTTCGTGAACCGGATCAGTTTTCTCCCTTGGGTTGACTGGTTATTTTCCCGGTTCCCTTATCTTCAAGGGACGAGGCTTTATCATTATCCAATCATCCTTCTTGCCCTTGACGTCATGTCTGAGATAACCTGTCGGTTTTCCTTACCCACTCATCCTTTCCCAACTTTATTATTGGGTCTTTCCAATTTCAATAGTTTGGTTTCCCGATAACTTACTGACACGTTGGGATTTTCCCCCTTTTATGTCCTTCCTCATTTCCAATGGCGTCCTTTACTCAAGGGTTTTCCTTTTTCCTTAACCCACTCTTACTTGCTCGTGATCGTTTCACAATTCCTTTGTTTGGGGAGTTCTCCTTTTACAGTTTTCATTCTCTACTATGTCCTTCAAAGTAGAGACTCCCCTCCTTAGGCACTATACGTTCGAACTTCTTACTTATTCCTTGAAGGTTTCCTTCCTTCACATTCTTACGCCCTTTTGGATTAGAGCTTTCACCCACCTTTAATTATCCATCGACCGTAATTTCCTAGTTCACCCTTTACTTCCTATCTAAGGTATCTCCGATTGTTGGGTCTTATTTTGTGTACTCCCCACTATGCCCATCCGTCCACTCTTTAGGCTCCATTAAGTTAGTGCGGACCATGACTAGTCCTGGTGTCAATGGTTGTTTCCCCAAATCACTTCTTAATTGAGGGCTTACTTCCCCAAGCTTTCTCAGATGACTTTCTTTATTCCCTTATTATGGTAGTCCACCCTTTCCTACTTTTTATGACATCTTTTGATGCTACCATCCTATTTACCCATTCCTTGGGTTTAACTTACTTCTTGGGCTCTCATGAGTACTTTTACTTTCTACTTGATCTTTCCATTTCAACCATCATTTCATTGGTGAGCTTATCTTTCTTTTCCACTTTGGTTGGTTCCATTACCTCTTAGTTGTGATACTATGCCTTTCCGGGCTTCCTTCCTTGGTAGTATTCTTCCCCTTTCTCCCGAAATTCCTTTTTCATTCGTCCTTGGAAGTATCTAACCTTAAATGACATCCTTTGATATTGTCCTTCTCGTGTATTCTTCCTTAGAAATCTGGCGGTATGTCCTTATACCTTTTCCTTAATTCTACTTGTATCCCGCACAAGTTTTCTTCCTTGAGAAGGGTTCAGACACGGTTTGTTTCAAGACCACTTTGTGTGAGGCTTACTTAATCCTTCTTATGGCTTGAGTATAGTCCCCATTCCGTTTTCAACCATAATTTCCTTTAAGGATTTCCTTCATCATTCTTTTCCAACAGTTGGTCTTTCCACTTTTCTCTTCTTCGCCTAAGTTTAAATCCATAATTCCTACGAGGGTCAGTTTGTTAATTGCCTCGTCCCTACTACTTTCATTGTTTACTTGTCTTGGGTCAGTCACCCTTCTTGTTCGCTTATCCTTGGTGCCTATCCTATCACCCTTTTTGAGTGTGGTATTTACTACTTTTTGGTCCTTCTTAGTGTGTCTCCTCCCCCAATTACTAGTTACATCTTTTCGCTAGATTCTTCTTGGCTCCTCTACTTTTCCAAAGCAGGTTACTCCTTGCTATCCCGAGACATCCTATTTGTCTCTCAACATTCAAGGCTTGTCTTCTCTAGTGGAGGTGATTCCTTATGGATTTCTTTAAGAGGAGATTCCCTTCATCTATAGTATGTTCCGTTTATGGTTTCTCAAGGTCTGACCTTTGGTCCTTCCTACCTTCCATGACTTTGGATTTTTTTTGTAGTCGACATGTTTCTCAAGGGGTATTGCCCTAAATCCATGGGGTTTGGGATAGTCCTTCACCTGTCCTATCCCCCTATATCTATAAGAGGTTAACTTGATACCTATCCCTAGTAGGGTTAGACACTTCTTCACGTAGTGTCCCTATCATTCTTGCTTGTAATTGCGTTGACCTAAGTGGTTCCTCCTAGCATCTTTCTAGGGGATTGCTGGTAGTTTGGTGCTTCACCGTCCTTGAGTCTGGATACCTTGAGAGTTTTCTTGTGGAGTTTTCTTTGCTAAAGGGTCACTCTAAGAGTCCTTCTACATTTCTTAATTCATTGATTCAGTTTCCTCAGCTAAGATGAGATTCTCCTATGGTGGTTGGGGTAGCGTGGGTTTTCATAATCCACGTTATATTGGGGTTTTATCCCTATTACAAAAAGTGGTCACCGAATAGATAGTGAGCTACGAGGTTCTTGATAAGCATTCTCCTTGGCAAGGTTATATGTCCTTGTTGGCATTCCTGGCTTTAGGCTTGGCTCCTTTCATACACAAAGCTGTGACCTCAATAGGTCCTCACACACTCCTCCTGGATACTTCCTCCTATTGTTTCTTGGTTCTTTGGGATTTCTACTATACCTTGGCTATTGGAGAGTTTTGTAGGGTTGTCTTCCTATGAGGTAGAGTGTTGGGTAGTGTCGGTGATGTCAATCCTAGTTTTATTAGTTCTTCTCTTGGGAGCCATCTGAAAATTTTAAGATTTATCCTTCTTACTTACTATGTTATATAGTCTTGATAATGCATTCGAGAAAACAAGCTCTAATACCACTCAAGTTGTCACGCCTCGACCTAGTTTGGTTGGATCCCTGTGAGCAACTCGCCACTCTCCCGGGTTATTAAGAGTTTTCTCTTTTCTAAACCGTCAGGATTAATGTGTCCTTTTCACATGTATCATTCCTAGAATAGCATTAATTAAAACTAAATATATTAAAACTTACAAACCTATCTTGCAAGTTCAGCTACAGGAAAATCTTTAAGTGGGTTTTCCCTTGGTTACCTGAAAATGGGTAAAGGGAGGGGGTGAGTTCAACAACTCAGTGAATGGGGTGTTGGGAGAGAGTTTTTATAATCAAAATATCTTTAATCAGAGTGTGCCAAAATCCTTATTTTCTTCAAGAATGTTCTTTTCTCAAATTCTGATTTTTTTTTCAAAATCCTTTTTCCTTATTTCCACATCTCTGCTTATAACCGGCAAGTGGGTTTTCTCCTTCCTTCCAGAAAGTCCTTCATACCAACTAGGTATGATCTCTCTACTTACAAGTGGTAAGTAGCTTTTCCGATTAGTTCTTACATCACTCCAGCCGGGTGTGATATCCCACATAAAAGTGGTTTTTCATTTATGAAGTACTCATCATTCCAACCGGGTATGATGTAAATACCCACTCACAACTGGTAAGTGGTTTTTAACTTTAAACTGTGCTCATCACCCGAACCGGGTATGACATTAGTAAGCCCACTCACAACAGGTAAGTAGGTTTTCCTTTAAGAGTGCTCATCACCCCAACTGGGTATGACGTTAGATAATCCCACTCACCTAATAATTGAAATGTACTCTTCTCTAGTTGGTTTCCTTGTCCACGCTAGCTTGTCCTTGCTGGCTTTTCGGTCCCTCTTGTTCCTATACGATTTGGATATCCTTATCTATTAATATTTAGCTTAACAACCCTCGTTTTCTCACGTATGAACGACTAGGCTCAAAATTTCTAGTTAATTGCACATAGGTCCCTAAAGTTCATTTTCCTTAACTTTAGGTCCTTAATGCTAACTTTTCTCTAAATTGATTCCCAAAAATTCCAAAAATTCACTTTGGGTCCTCAATTTTCTCAAAATTGTTTAAGGGTCTCAAGTTTTCCAAATTTCTAATTTGTCCCCAACTTTTCAAAAATTACCATTTTGCCCTTACTTTACAAAAATGGAAATTTGACCCCAATTAATTTAAAAAATTGACCAATTGGTCCTCCAACATTCTTTTCATGGCCAATTGGCCCTCAATTTTGGAAAATTGCAATTTGGTATCTTAATTTTACGAAATCCCCAAATTTCCCCCTTTCAAACTGGCCGAATTTGATTTAATCAAATTGACCATTCAATCGGGGTTAATTGCTCCAATTGAAGGTATGAATCAGTTCCTGCACTTCCATACGATTCAATTGAGCTCTGAACCACGTCATTTGGGTCCGAATTGAGTTCCACTAGAGCTTCATCGAAAAATTGAGCGTAGAGAGAGAAAGCTTCGAAAGCTTACCGTCGAAGGTGTGGAGGTCTGATCTCTTTATCAGGAAAGATAGCTCTCTTTCTAAGGTATCTTCTAGAATAAAAAATTCCTACAATTGACCTCGAATCGAGTGAGAATTTTGTAAGTGAAATTCTATAGTTTCTCTCTCTAACTCTGACCTACAACGACTATGGAGGGCCGAATTAGCTTACCTTTCAACTCAGTTGAGGTTGTTTAAGGGCTATGGGGATGTTGGGAGAGCTTAGTTTGGCCTGAGAAGGGCTAAATTCAGTCGATTTCAGTTTGACTAAAATAGGGAAGCTTTGGTCCACCGGAGCTGCTTCACTGTTTGATTCCGGTGGCGGTCGTTAGATCGAATGGAAGTTGATATTAGATAGCAGAGTTGCTCCATAGTCTAAAGAACCTGACCTCACCTTCTAAGGTTGAGAAAACTACCCAAGTCATAGCTTTGGTTCGAACTTCACCAAAAAATGGAGCAGTTGAGAGCGAATGGAGTTTTCAGGTGTAGGGAGAATGAATGGGGAATTACTCTTTATATAGGGAGCTTGGGGACTCTCTACCGACTGTTTGGCACCTTTATGGCACTTATTAATGGCCTAAAATACCTTGAATGGAGGCGATTCATCTTCGCTGGCGCTGTTCGTTCTTTCGGCGAATGAACAATGTCATCATCTAAAGGAAGAAGACGATACTGTTCTGAATCGGACCAGACCAGTACGAACATGGTTCAATGCTTAAATTGGCCGGTTCAAGCCCGATTCGACCGATTTTTTCAAAATTAAAAATTTTTAAATTCATCTAAATTCAGTCTCTATCCGATGATAGCTTCAATTCCCCAATTTGAATATTTTAAGCTACTTAGAAAAATGAATTTAGCAACTAGTTCAATGATGGTTCAAACCGGTCCAAATTGGTTCAATCTGATTCACCTGAATCGGTATGGTTTTCTCTTCCAATTTGTCCCAAAGTCCCTTTCCAAGGTTTTTATTACTCTTTAGGTCACTTAGGATTTATAAATTTCCCAATTCGCCCTTTCTCTAACGATTGGGATTCGTGTACTGGTTCGGTTTTCTCCCTTGGGTTAACTAGTTCTTTTCCCAGTTTCCTTATCTTCAAGGAATGTGGTTTACACTTTCATAAGTGATAAGAGGAAAGAGGATGAGTTTAAGCCAGGGGGTTAACATTAGAAAAAGTTTGACCAATTGTAAACCCCGTTCTTTAAACGTAAGAAAATCGGGAAAGAACAGGTCAACTCGGGTGAGAAAACCGTGTTGGTTCACAAACCACAACCAATAAGGAAATGGTAAAAAGGGAAATTTACAAATCTTGAGTGACCTAAAGAGTCATAAAAGTCATGAAAAAGGACTTTGGGATGAATTGGAAGAGAAAACCTGACCGGTTTAGGTGAACTGGACCTGAACCGGATTGAACTGGTTTGAATCAAAATTGAACTAGTTTCTAAATTTATTTTTCTAGGTGGCTTAAAATATTCAAATTGGGGAATTGAAGCCATCATTGGATAGAGAATAAATTTAGATGAATTTAAAAATTTTTAATTTTAAAAAACTCGGTTGAATTAGGCCTAAATCGATCGGTTTAAGCATTGAACCTTATTTGGACCGGTCAGGTTTGAAGCAGTGTTGACTTCTTCCTTTAGTTGAGAGCACTGTTTACTCACTGGAAAAGTTAACAATGCTGGCAAAGGTGAAAAGTCTCCATTCAGGGCATTTTAGGCCATGAATGATTGCCATAAAGGTGCCAATCGGACGGTCAGAGAGTCCCCGAGCTCCCTATATAAATTGCTCCTCCCCATTCATCATTCTCACACCTGAAAATTACTCTCTCTACTACTCCATTTTTTGGTGAAGCTCGAACTAGAGCTCCAACTTGGGCATTTTTCTCTAACTTAGAAGGTGAGGTCGGGTTCTTTAGACTTCGAGGAAAGTCAACTATTTGATAGCAACCTCCATTCGATCCGAGGATCGCTAGAGAGGCATCGGTGTAATCAAACAGTGAAGCAGCTTTGGCGGACCGAAGCTGCCCTGTTTTGACCGAGTTGAAATCAATCGAATTCAGCCCTCCTCTAGTCAAACAAAGCCTTCCAACACCCCCACCGCCCTTAGACGACCTCAACTGAGCTGAACGGTAAGCCAATTCAACCCTTCTCAGTCGTTGCAAGTTAGAGTTAGAGAGAGAAATTGTAGAATTTTATTGACGAAATTCTCTCTCAATTCAAGGTCAATTGTAGGAATTCTTAATCTTGAAGATACCTCAGGAATAGAGCTATCTTTCTCGATAGAGAGATTGGACTGTTGCACCTCCAACGGTATGCTTTCGAAGCTTTCTCTCTCTAAGTTCAGTTTTCCGGTAAAGCTCTGTTTGAGCTCAATTGAATCATATAGAAGTGTAGGAACTGATCCATACCTTCAATTGGAGTAATTAACCCTGATTGAATGGTCAATTTGATGAAATCAATTTCGACCAATTTGAAAGGGGGAAATTAGGGGGAAACTTTTGGGAAAATTTGGGGATTTTGTAAAATTGAGAGACCAAATTGCAATTTTCCAAAATTGAGGGTCAATTTTAAACCTGCCCTTTAGAGTTAAGGAAAAATGAGGAAGGAATCGGTCAACCAGAGTGAGAAAATCAAACCAATTCACAAACCTTAACCATTTGGTAACGGGGAAATATGGAAATTTATAACTCCTGAGTGACCCAAAGAGTCTTAAAAACCTTGGAAATGGACTTTAGGACCATTTGGGAAGGAACCAGATTGATCCGGTTTGGACCGGTTTGAACCACTGTTGAACCTGATGCTAAATTCAATTTTCTAGGTGGATTAGAAAATTTAAATTGGAGAATTGAGGCCATCATTTAATGGAGAATGAATTTAAAAATTTTTAATTTTAAAAAACTCTATTGAATCGGGCATAAACTAACCAGTTTAAGCATTGAACCCGATTCAAACTAGTCCGGTCTGATTCGGAATAGTGTCATCTTCTTCCTTGAGATGACATCATTGTTCACTCGTCGAAAAATTGAGCAGCGCTGGCGAAGATGAAAAGTCTCCAGTCATTGAGTTTCAGGCAATAAATGACCACCACAAAGGCACCAATTGGACAACAAGAAGTCATTGAGCTTCCTATATAAATAGCCACTCCTCATTCATCCTTCTCAAACCTGAAAACTCATCTCTCTCCTTGCTGTCCATTTTCCAGTGAAGCTCAAAATAGAGCTTCGACTTGGGCATTTTTTTGTGTCAAATAAGGAGTGGTCAAGTTCATTAGATTCAGGGAGAAGTCCGCTACCCAACAGTAGTCTCCAATTGCTCTAAGGATCACTGGAGAAGGGCCTGCATGATCGAATAGTTAGGTAGCTCCGATGGATTGAAGCTGCCCTGTTTCTATCAAACTAAAATCAGCTGATTTGAGCCCTCTTCAGAACAAATCAAGCTCTCCCAACACCCCCTCTATTAGACCCCGACCTGGTTTGGTTGGATCCCCATGAGCAACCCGCCACTCTTCCAGTTTATTAAGGGTTTTCCCCCTTTTTTTTTTACCGAGGAAGAGTAAGGTGTCCTTTAAACATGTACATTTTATGGAATAACATTAATCAAAACTGCATGAAATTTTAAACTTTACATACCTGTCTTGTAGGTATTACTAATAGGAGGTCCTTGGGTAGGTTTCCCTTGGTTACTTGAAAAGGGATATAAGGGAGGGGGTGAGTTCAACAACTCAGTGAATGGGTGTTTAAAGCTTGACTTTCAGAAAAATAGTTTGAATTGGAGTGTGCCAAACTCCTTATTTTCCTTTATAACATCTCATCCTCAAAATCTCAATTTTCGTAGCCTTTTCTCATCACAACGGTGTGTTTATCAACTAACACATGCCCTTCATCATGAAGGGAACACACATTCACATGACAACACGTCCACTGCACCCACTTGTGGCATCGGAGCGACTTTACCAGCCACCTAGATAGAAGCACGTCCACTTCTACCCTTAGAATGAGTGGATGTACGCAATATCAGACCCTCAATCCCATAAAGAAAACTCCGTGTTTGTGTGAGGATAGAGACCTCATCCCGACCTCACCCTAGTCTCTTGCGCATGAAGCTATGTCGAGCTTCCTTGACTGTTGGCACGACAATATGCCCTTATCTCCACCATGTTGTCCAGTAGCCCTAGGATGCATCACTACCCCTCTTGGGTGTTTTGAAGGTCCCGTACCTCAGTGCATGCACAAAACAATAGTTTTCCACATAAGCCATTTAATCTATGGTGCCACTAGTCCAACGGACCCGACCCTCAACTTGACCTGCAACTATTTGTCTCGACTAGTCCATCGACCTATCATGTCGCACTTCCGCCAGTCCATTGAGTATGTCTGTCCTGTGTTAGTACCATGGCTAATCATATCATTCATTTAAAGTTTTTATGGCTTAAACTCATGTTTGTTTACGTGCTCCTGCTCATGCCAACTGGCCTTGGGCCCACTATACGAGATTTTTAAAAAAATCGGGCATATTAGCCCAAAAGTTCCAAAACTGAGGCCTCCGGCCTATCTAAGCTATTTGAGCTCTTATCAAGAAAGTCTCCCAAAAAGTTTAAGCAATGGCACACAATTAGGGGAAAATACTTCAAACAAAATAATCTTTTAGCCGTCAATCACACCAACCAAGTGTGAGGACATCTCTGCTCATAATCGATGAACAGGTTTTCTACTTCCTTCCAAGAAGTTCATCATACTAACCGAGTATGATCTACTTACAACAGTTAAGTAGTTTTTTTTCGCGTAATTTCCACATCACTCTTATTTAGGTGTGATGTTTAGAATTTCACTTAGTAGTGAGTTTTCATTTCTGAGGTGCTTATCGTTCCAACCGGGTATGATATAAAATCCCACTCACTTGATAACGTAGTGATTTCCTCTTAACCGGTTCTTTGTCTTCACGCAAGCTTGTCCTTGCTTGCATTCCTTGTACTTCGTGTTCCAACACGATATTAATATCCTTTTTCATTACCACTTGGCCTAATATCCTTCATTCATCGTGAATGGATGAAATACTCAAAATTTTTGATTTATTACAATTAGGTCCCTAAAGTTCTTTTTCTTTAACTTTAGGTCCCAAATGCTGATTTTCCCCAAATTGAGTCCCGAAACTTCTAAAATTCACATTAGTACCTCAATTTATTCAAAATCACAAAAAGGGGTTCAAGTTTCCCAAATTTCCAATTTGGTCCCCAACTTTTCCAAAATTACCATTTTGCCCACACTTTACAAAAATGGTAAATTTCACCCCGAAAATTCCAACAATTGACCCATTGGTCCTCCAACATCTTTTCCATGCCCAATTGGCCCTCAATTTTATGAAATTGCACTTTAGTCCCTCAAAATTTCGAAATCACCAAAAATTCCTTAAATTTTTCCCCATTTTCAACCTTCCAACCTGACCGGATTTGATTTCATCAAATTGACCAATCAATCGAAGTTAATTGTTGAATTTGAAATTAGATTTAAGTTTCTACACCTCCATACGATTCAATTGCATTTTAAATCGCACGATTGGACGCCGGAATGATCTCAAACATAGCTTCGCCGAAAAACTAAGCGTAGAGAGAGAAAGCTTGGAAAGCTTACAGTCCGAGCTTTCAATCTGGGTAGATAGTTATTGTCCTGAGGTTACTCCTAGGATTAATAATTACCTCTATTCATATCAAATTAAGGGAGAATTTGGTCAGTAAAGATCTGCAGTACTCTCTCGAACACCAATCGAAATTTATAGAGGGGAGCAGAATTGGCTTACCTTTCTGCTCTAATTCAGCTATAGGAGGGTTGAGGAAGTGTTGGACGGGCTTTGTTTGGCATAAGAAGTGCTCGAATTGGCAATTTTCAGCTCGACCGAAACATGGTAGCTTCGGTCCGTCGGAGCTACTTCACTCTTCTATCGTGCCGGCGTTTCTACGATGACCCTCGTAGAAATTGGAGACTACATGTATGCTGACTTCTCTCTGAATCCAAAGAACCCAACCACTCCTTCTTTGGCTTAGAAAAATGCGCAAGTCAGAGCTTTGGTTCGAGCTTCACCAGAAAATGGACCAGTAGAGAGAGAGCGGATTTTTCTCGTGTGAGGAGGATGAATGAGGAGGGGCTCTTTATATAGGAAGCTTGGGGACTTCTTGGCTGTCCGATTGGCACCTTAATGGTAGGCATTCATTACCTGAAACTCCCTGGCCAGAGACGTTTCTTCTTCACTGGCACTGCTCAATTTTCCAGCGAGTAAACAGTGCTATCATCTAAAGGAAGAAGACGACACTGTTCCGAACCGGGTTCAAAGTTTAAACCAGCCAGTTTAGGCCCGATTTGACCGAATTTTTCAAAATTAAAAATTTCTAAATTTATCTAAATTCATTCTGGCAGCGTTTAATTGGAACATGAAAATGGAACTAAATTGGTCTAGTGGCCTTAATTCTCCAATTTGAATTTTCTAAGCCACCTAGAAAAATGAATTTAGCATCCATTTTAATAGTGGTTCAAATCGGTTCAATTCGGTTCGGATCCGGTTCACCTGAACCAGTTTGGTTTTCATCTCCAATTCATCCTTAAGTCCTTTTTCTTGACTTTTGTTACTCTTTAGGTCACTGGGATCCATAAATTTCCCAGTTTGCCCTTTCTCTATCGGTTTTGTTTTATAAGCCGACTTGGTTTTCTCTTTGGAACTGATTGATTCTTTTCCCAATTTTTTCTTATAATCAAAGGATGGGGTTTACACCCTTGGCCCTCATACGACCGTAATAGAGTGGAAAGGTAAGCCAATTTGGCTCTCCTCTGTGAATTTTGATCGATGCTAGAGAGAGAACCGACGAATCTTTACTGACCAAATTCTCCCTCAATTTGACATGAATTGAAGGGATTCTTGATTCTCAGAGGAACTTAAGGATGAGAGCTATATGGCCAGATTGAAAGCTTGGACCACCGCACCCTTGATGGTTCACTTTTGAAGCTTTCTCTCTCTACATCCAATTTTCCAGCGAAGCTCAGTTTGAGCTCGTCCCGACGTTAATTCATGCGATTCTAAGTGCAATCAAATCGTATGGATGTGTAGGAAGTCAAATCCACCTTCTATTTCAACAATTAACCTCGATTGATCGGTCAATTTGATGAAATCAAATTCGGCCAAGTTGAAAAGGGGAAATTGGGGAAAATTTTTGGGGAAATTGTGGATTTCAAAAATTCAAGGGACTAAAGTGCTATTTCCCAAAATTGAGGGCCAATTGGACATGGAAAAGATGTTGGAGGACCAATTATTCAATTTTTGGGGGGTGAAATTTACCATTTTTGTAAATTAGGGGCAAAATGGTCATTTTGGAAAAGTTGGGGACCAAATTTGGAATTTGGGAAACTTGACCCCCTTTTTGTGATTTTGAATAAATTGAGGTCCCAAAGTAAATTTTAGAATTTTCGGGACTCAATTTGGGGGAAAATTGGCATTAGGGGCATAAAGTTAAAAAAAAGAACTTTAGGGACCTAAATGCAAATAACTAAAAGTTTGGGCATTTTATTCATTCGTGATGAATGAAGGCTGTTAGGCCAACGGATAATGAACAAGGATGTTCTTAATGTGTAGGAACACGAAGTACTAGGAATGCCAGCAAGGCTAAGCTCGTGTGAAGGAAGAAATCGCTTTAAGAGTTATTCACTACACTATCGGGTGACTGGGAATTTTCACATCATACCCGGTTGGGATGATGATTACCTTGAAACTTAGAACCCACTATTATGTGGAACTTTAATATCACACCTGGATGGTGTGATATGAGAAACACACGAAAAAAAACTACTTACCGGTTGTAAGTAGATCATATCCAGTTGATATGATGAACTTCCTAGAAGGAAGTAGAAAACCCGCTTATCGGTTATGAGTGGAGATGTTCTCACACCTGGTTGATGTGATGGACAAATGAAAAATTATTTTGTCAAAAGTGTTCTCCCCTGACTGTGTGCCACTGCTTAAACATTTTGGGAGACTTTCTTGACGAGAGCTCGAATGGCTCAAATAGGTTGGAGGCCTCGGTTTTGAAACTTTGGGGCTAAAATGCCCGATTTTGAGAATCTCGTATAGTGGGCCCAAGGCCAGTTGGCATGAGCAGAAGCTCATAAACAAACATAAGATTAAGCCATGAAAAATTTAATGAATGATGTGTTTGACTATGGTACCAAGACAGGACCGATATACTCAATGGATTGGTGGCAGTGCAACAAGACAGGTCAACGAACAAGTCGAGACAAACATCAGCTAGTCGAGTTGAGGGTCGCACCGTTGGACCAGCCGCACCAAAGATTAAATAGCTTATGTGGAAAATTATTGTTTGTGCATGCATTGAGGTTTGGGACCATCAAGATGCCCAAGAGGGGGTAGTGATGCATCCTAGGGGCTACTTGACGACATGGTAGAGATAAGGGTAGTTTGTCGTGCCAGCAGTCAGGGAAGCTCGACGTAGCTTCATGCGCATGAGACCAAAGTGGGGTCGGGATGAGGTCTTTGTCCTTATACGGACACGAAGTTCTTTTCGGGTTTGAGGGTCAGATGTCACGTACATCCACTCATTCCTAGGGTAGAAGTGGATGAGCTTCTATGTAGGTGGTCGATAAAGTCGCTCTGACACCACAAGTGGGTGTAGTGGATGAGCTGCCCTGTGAATGTGTAATCCCTTCAAGATGAAGGGCATGTGTTGATTGTTAAACACACCAATTGTGGTTGGTGAGGAATAATGGATTTGAAAACTAAGAAATTTTGGAAGAAAGAATTTTAAAGGAAATAAGGAGTCTGGCACACTCCAACCCAAAAACTATTTTATTGAAATATTATTTTTAAAATACCCATTCCCTGAGTTATAGAAACTCACCCATCTTTTTTATCCTTTTTCAGGATTAGAGAATAATTAGGGATAACATCAGGATTTACCCCTGTCAGGTATGCTTAATCTCATATTAAGCTTGCATTATTATTGATTTATGTTATTATAAGGAATAAGGTTGAGATTATGCTTGACTCCTCTTGAATTAAAGATAGGGGAAAGCCCTCTTGAACCAAGGGAGTGGCGGGTTGTTCATGGGGATCCGATCAAACCGGATTAGGGCGTGACAACTTGCATGGTATCAGAGCTAAGTTCCCTTGAAACATTATCAATAATATGTCCTGACATTAATAAAACTTTACTATCTTGTAGGAAGGAGAATCCCTAGGAAGTTCGCTGTGTAATCCAATCCTCCACCCATAACCCTGAAAAGGACACCTACCCCAAGGGAGGCAGCTGTTCAACAGTTCTTAAAGGGCGAGAAAAGAGTACCCAAGGACATGGTTGAAGATTATCGAAAGCTAGTGGGAGCCTTATTGGAACTAGAAGGCATCACATACCCTCCTCCAAGGAAAGAGGATCTTGTGCCTCCTCCTAGGATTCCAACCCCTCCTCCAGCCCCACAACAACCGAAAAGGAATCCAACTAAGAAAGAGGCCTGGGACAACTACTGGGATGCATATGCTACCTTCATGAAAGTCCACCAAGTACCCCCACCTATTTAGTCCAGCGTCAATTCCACCCAATGGATGAAGTGAATGTATGAGTGTGAAGTAGAGGTATTAAGGCGGTACAGATTGGAGCCAATACATGAAGTTCATCCCATAAGGGAATACGAATGGACCCCAACTAGTTCCTTAGAGCCATCTAACCATGAATCCCATAACCGTTCTTAGGCTAACTCCCGTCCTATGACCCCAAGGGATTAGGTGGTAGAAAATTTTGTAATAAGCCAAGTATGGCAAGAAATACTTCTTGAATGAATGAAATTCTAATTTTTTGATAAAATTTCTAGGTCTCCTTGATAAATTCAAGCAATAAGAAGTATACTAATTAAAGTAAAGGGTAGAAAATCTCCTAAGGAAGGAAAAATTGGTCATTTCTAGTTAACCTCAACCTTTAAGAATTCCCTCAAAGGGACAATAAAATTGTAAGGGAAGTGACTCCTAGAATTCACCCAAGGGAGGTAAATCCTAACTAATGAAAGGAAGGAGAAGTTTGGAACAAGGGAAGTGAGCATCAACAAGAACAAGATTAGTGAGAGTCCAAAGAGTTAAGAAAAGGCTCAAAGAATAAGAGTAAGGAAAATGAGAAGGAGTAGACTATTTCAAGGAAAACCAAAGGAATGGGAGCTGATCAGGAAGAAGGAAAGAAGGTTATGGGGAACACTGAAAATGTTAAGACAATTAAGATAGGACAAGGAGAAGTGAGAAAGGAAAGAGATACATTAGCAAGAAAGCCCCAGGAATAATACCTACTCGGAAAGAGTTAGGATACAAATTTTTAGGAACTCCATGAAAATAAGGGGACTTGTTGAAAGCAATGGAACAAGAAGGGAGAAATCCAGAGTGAATAAATCATACAAAGATCCATAAATATAAGAAAAAGAATAAAAGAATAACTTCTAAGGAGTAGTAGGGAGATTGAACGTAAGAATCCTGGAATGAAAGACCCTAGAAAAAGGGTGAGAATAGGAAGTGGGATTGTGGAAGGAGAAAGTTCCAAGTTAAGGTAATCAATAAAGGAAATATCACAAAACTAGAGCTAAAATAAGGACCTTAGAAAAAGGTATAAGTGGCTAAGTAAGTGCATGGAGAGGTTAAGTGTGATCTACTCGCAAGGAAGCAGGGAAACCAAATGGTGATTTTAGATGGACCTAGTTGAAGAAATAAACCATAATAACCAGATCATCTAGGAGAATAAACTATGCTCCATGAAGGATTGGGGAGTAGTAAGGACTATACCCTAAAATAGGGCAAATGGATGGATACCAAAGACAAGAGGATTCGAGAGACAATCCTCACAAAATAATTAAACTAAGAGGATAATACGAGCGAGATAGTTAATGAATTGACTCTTGTGAAGGTCATAATCCCCGTAAAGAAGGAAAGAATGGAAAGGCGAAAAACCTTTTGGGAAATAAGGACAGAGGAAAGCCTTAGAGAGATCAATGGATATGATAGGAGTAACAACCCAAAATTTATGATAAGGTTAAATAAGCTTTCTACAAGACGATCAAGAGATTGGGAAACTAAGGGAATGTGAACTCCACCGCAGAGAAATAAATGAGTATTGGAAGCAAGTGAGAATTAAGATGAAGTATACATGAAGTAATCGTAACACCACAAGGGTAAAGGTAAGCAAGAGAGGATGTCATCAAAGAATTGTCATTAAGGTTTGACATTCACAACGGTAAAACTAGAAAAGAATTTTGAGAAGAAAAGGAGTATAAAACTTACCCAGGAAGAAAATCTTGGAAAAACATGTGTTCCATTTAGGAGGTAATGGAACCAACATAATTGGAAAGAAGATAGACTCCTCAAAGACAAGCTATTGGAGATGAAGGGATCAAGTACAAAAGAAAAGTAATCGTGAGGGTCCAAAGGGTAAGTTAAAACCAAATAATGAGTAAGTAGGTAGATAACATAAAAACGATATTGTACGAGTAAGAAAAGAACTAACTCGGAATAAGGAATCATGAAATAACTACAAGTAAGTAAGCGTGGATTAAGAAAAAGGAAAGTTCTTGGGGAAAGGACACCACTGGAAATGAGGAATGACCTAAGAAAGGAACAATGTCAACATGGTAGTAAGTTATCGGGAAACTCAAAGACTTGAAACTGGAGAGACCTAATAAAGAAGTTGGGAAAAGATGAGTAAGGAAACTAATATAGTTATAAAGGATAAGACGTTGAATGCAAAATGGATGATTGAATAACGATAATGATGGTCAAGAAATACCACCACACAAAAAGATGGACGATGTTATACCATTCCTGAAAGATAGAAAGATTGAGAATAACCATTATGGAAGTGATTTAAAATGTTATATGGTCAAAGACAAGTTCCATAGAATGTCGTGCTGTGAGGGACATGTAAGCCCAATTGTCTCAGGGTGTCACGCCCCGACCAGGTGTGGTTGGATCCCCGTGAGCAAGCCGTCGCTTTCCCGGTTCAAGAGGAGTTTCCTCCTTCTTAAACTCAAGAGCAGCCAGATGTACTTTCAACCTTGTTCCCTAGAAAGACATATATCAAATATAATGCAAGTTTAAGAGAAATTAAGCAAACCTGACAGAGGGTAAGGCTTGGTGTTATCCCTAATCATTTTCTCTATTTCCTGAAAATGGATAAAAAAAGGGGTGAGTTTCTACAACTCAGTGAATGGGTATTTTTTTTAAAAAAATTAAGTTCGATGAAAAATAGTTTTCCAAAATGGAGTGTGCCAGACTCTTTAATTCCTTTAAATTTTCTCATCATCAAATTTCAGTTTTCAAATTTTTTTTTTCTCATCACAACGGCAACCAACACACACTCTTCATCATGAAGGAACACACAATCGCAGGCCAACCCATCCACCGAACCCACTTGTAGCGTCAGAGCGAGTTTACTGGCCACCTAGATAGAAGCATGTCCACTTCTACCATAAGAATGAGTAGATATTCATGACATTTGACCCTTAATCCCGTAACAATCTTCGTGTTCATATGAGGACAAAGACCTCATCATGTCTCCACCCCGGTCTCATGCGCTTGAAGCTACTCCGAGTTTCACATGACTTCTGGTACGACTAACTGCCCATATATCCACCAGGTCGTCTAGAGCCTTGGGATGCATCACTACCCCTCTTGGGTGTCTTGAAGATCCCGTAACACAGTGCTTGCACAATCAACAGTTTTTCATATAATGCCATATAATTTGTGGTGCCACTAGTCCAATGGCCCCGACCATAAATTCGACCTGCAACTGTTTATCTTGACTTGTCCGGAGACCCGTCACGTCGCACTACCACTAGTCCATTGATTATGTCGGTCATGTCTCGGTACCATGGCCAAACAACTCATTTACTTAAGTTTTCATGGCAAAATAATCATGTTTGCTTACGAGCTTCTGCTCGTGCCAACTGGCCTAGGGCCCACTGTTCTGGATTTTTAAAATCAGGCATATTAGCCCCCAAGTTCCAAAATCAAGGCCTCCGGCCTAATAGAGCTATTCGAGCTCCCGTCAAGAAGGTCTACCAAAATGTTTAAGCAGTGGTACACAGTTAGAGGAGAGCACTTCCGACAAAATATACTTTTCAACTATCCATCATACCAACAGAGTATGAGGACATCTTCGTTTGTAATTGATAAGCGGGGTTTTCCACTTCCTTCGAGGAAGTTTCATCATACCAACCGGGTATGATCTACATACACCAATAAGTAGTTTTTCCGCGTGATTTTCACATCACTCTTCTCAAGTGTGATATTTAAAAATACACTTAGCAGTGGATTTTTATTTTCGAGATGCTTATTATCCCAACCGGGTATGATATTAAATTCCCACTCACCCGATCGTGTAGTATATTTCCTCTAAGTCAGTTTTTGTCTCTTGCGAGCTTAATCTCAGTTGGGAAATGAACATTTTTGTTCATTATCATTTGGCTTGATAACCTTCATTCATTATGAATGACTAAAATATCCAACTTTTCAAATATTTGCAATTTGGTCCCTAAAGTTCTTTGTCTTTTTACTTTATGCCCCAATTGTCGGTTTTCCCCGAAATTGAGTCTTGAAACTTTTAAAATTCCCCTTGGGACCTCAATTTATTCAATTTCATAGGAAGGGGTTCGAGTTTCCCAAATTCCCAATTTGGTCCCCAATTTTTCCAAAATTACTATTTTGCCATTCCTTTACAAAAATGGTAAGCATTACTCCAAAATTCTAAAATTTGCTCAATTGGTCCTCTAACACTCTTATCATAACCAATTCGCCCTCAATTTTGTAAAATTGCATTTTAGTCCCTCGAATTTTTGAAATCCCCAAAATTTCCCCTAATATCAACTTTTCAACACAGCCGAATTTGATTTTATCAAATTGACCAATCAAACAAATTTAATTGGTGAAATTGAAGTTAAATTAGAGTCCCTACATCTTCATACAATTCAATTGCACTTCGAATTGTATGTTTTGAGGCCAGAATGGGCTCAAATGGAGCTTCGCTGGAAAATAGAATGTAGAGAGAGAAAGCTTCAAATGCTCACCGTCGGGGCCGTGACAGTCCGAGCTTTTACTCTGGGTAGATTTCTCTCCTCTTGTGGTTCTTCCTATGATCAAGAATTGCATCAATTGATGCCGAATTGGGTGAGAATTTTATCATCGAAATTCTATCGGTTCTCTCTCTAGCACCAGTTGGAAATTACAGAGGGGAATTGAATTGGCTTACCTTTCAGTTCTAATTTGACCGTAGGAGGGCTGAGGAGGTGTTGGGAGAGCTTGGTTTGGCCTGAGGAGGGCTCAAATTGGCTGATTTTAGCTTGACAAAAATAGGGCAGCTTCGGTTCGTCGGAGCTGCTTCACTGTTCGATCACGACAGTGCTTCTCCGACGACCGTTGGAGTGAATGAAGACTACCACCGTGTAGTTGACTTCTCCCATGTTCTAAGGAACCCGACCACCCCTTCTTTGGCTTAGAAAAGGCCTTATATCAGAGTTCTAGTTCAAGCTTCACTGGAAAACTGAGTAGCTGAGGGAGAGTGAGGTTTTCAGGTGTGGAGAGGATGAATGGAGATGGGCTCTTTATATAAGGAGCTCGAGGACTCGTTTGCCGTCTATTTGGCACCTTTATAACTGTCATTGATGGTTTGAAACATATTAAATGAAAATATTTCCTCTTCGGCGGTGTTGCTTTGATTTTCTAGCGAGTGAACAGTGTTGTCATATGAAGGAAGAAGACTACACTATTTTGAACCGGACTAGATCGGTCCGAACCGGGTTCAAAGCTTAAACCGGCCGGTTTAGGCCCAATTCGAATGAGTTTTTTAAAATTAAAAAATTTTAAATTCATCTAAATTCATTATCTATCAAATGGTGGCCTCAATTCTCAAATTGGAATTTTCTAAGCCACCTAGAAAAATTAATTTAGCATTTAGTTTAATAGTGGTTCAAATCGGTTCAGAACCGGTTCACCCGAACCGGTTTGGTTTTCATCCCCCATTTATTCTAAAGTCCTTTTTCATGACTTATCTGACTCTTTAGGTCACTTGAAATCCATAAATTTCCCGATTTATCCTCTCTCTATCGATTTCGGTTCATAAATTGGCTTAGTTCATAAATTGGTTCAATCTGGTTAGGATCCGGTTCACCCGAACCGGATTGGTTTTTCTCTCCTAATTTATCCTAAAGTTCTTTTCCAAGGTTTATGACCCCCTTTTGGGTCACTTTGGAGTTTTAATTTCTCCAATTTGCCCGTTCTCCAATTATTAGGTTTGTGAATCGGTTCAGTTTTTCTCACTCTGTTTGACCGGTTCTTTCCCAGTTTTCCTTAGCTCCAAAGAGCAAGGTTTACGACTCTCCCCTCCTTTTAGGATTTTTGACCCCAAAACTTATTTCACACCTTTTGCGTACTGATTAAACTTTTCATTGATATATAAATTTTCTAGTTTATCATCTTACAATCTTCTCGGTTGTTTTTGTTCATCCCTTTCATCGCATACCTAAGATTCTCA
The DNA here is from genome assembly GCA_030064425.1 of Trapa bicornis. Taxonomy (NCBI): domain Eukaryota; kingdom Viridiplantae; phylum Streptophyta; class Magnoliopsida; order Myrtales; family Lythraceae; genus Trapa; species Trapa bicornis. The sequence continues at coordinate 3,931,954 of CM057749.1, forward strand.
TCTCATTCTCATCCTTTCCTCATTCCATGGAACTTACTTTAGCCTAGAATATCTCCTTGGAAGATCTAGGATCATTTCCTTTAGTTACCTCCTTCCTTTCCCAAGGCACCATTTCTCCTTTCTAAGCTTCTTTTACCTAAGATTTCAGAACTCTGAGTTTCAATCATTTTTTTTCCATAGGTTTTGGCGTTTATCACCTTTTCATCCTGCTTGGATCCCTTCCTCATTCTTTGGTTATCACCTTCATGCTTGAATTCGTTATGCATTACTCATAGACTTTTCCTTGCCTAAGTCATATTTCCCTAAGTCAGTTGGGTTTACATGCCCCTTACCGCATGACATTCTTCGTTATGTCTTTGACTTCACATCTCTATAACCGTATTGGTTTCCTTACTTACTCGTCTTTTCCAAGCTTCCTTATTCAATCATTCAACCTTCAAATCCTTGAACTTTTAGATACTCACTGACATACTAAAACTCTTCATTTCTTACTTCATTCCTCATTCCCACTGGCATCTTCCTCTTTAAGATCTCTTCTCTTTCCAAATCCATTCTTACTCCCATCACGATCCTTCCACTATCCTTTATTCCGAGTTAGTTCCTTTCCTACTCGTATGGCATCTTTTGATGTCGTCCTCCTACTTACACATTACTTGGGTTTGACTTATCCCTTGGATCTTTACAATTTCTTTCCCCTTTACTTGATCCTTTCATCTCCAGCATCTTGTTCTTGAAGAGCTTATTTTCTTTCCTATTCTGTTGGTTCCATTTCCTCCTCATTGATACACCTATGTCTTCCCAAGATTCCCTTTTCTGGTGAGCTTCACATTCCTTCTCTCCCGGGATTTCCTTCTAGTTTTACCATTGCAATTATTCAATTCTGGAATGTCCTTTGCTGTTACCTTCACTAGCTCACATTTACTCTTTAGATCTATAAGTACTTTTCATTTATCTTGCTCCATTCTCACTTGTTCCAACATTTGTTTATTCCTTTGAGGTGGACCTCTCATCCCTCTTGTGTCAAAATCTTTCGTATCTTTGTGTCCTTGGTATTCCTCCCTTTGCCTCGATTAGGGTGTATTCTTTACAAATTCTCAGCTCTTATTAGAGCTTCGTTTACTCCTTTGAATGATTTGGTCAATAAGATTTATTTCCTTCAATCAGATCTATCTAGAATTTCTATTTGGGTTTCCATGTTCTCTTGCAAATAGATCATACTTAACCTCCTCAAACACTCACATAGCCACTCGTACTTCTTACTGAGGTCATATTTCGGCTCCGGTTTTGCGACATTTTCCTGATTGATTTTCTTGACCTGGAGCTCCCTCCTTCCTCGATCCAACTTCCTATTCCCACCCTCCTTCTAGTGTCTTCAGTTCTGGGATTCTTTTGTTTGATCACCCTACCGTTCTTTTAGAAGTTCTTTCTTTTTAAGTCTTCACTTTAAACTTAAGGATCTTGTATGTTTCATCCACTCCGGCTTTTCTTCCTCGTTAGTCCTATACCTCTGCTTTCCTCAAGTCTCCCTATCTTATGGAGTTCCTAAAGTACTGTATCTTAGTTCTTTACAAGTAGTTGTTATACTTGGGCCCTCTTGTTATTCTACTTTCTTCCCATCTTTCCTTGGTGATCTTGATATCCTTGGTGTTCTCCCATACTTATTTCTTTTTCCTTCCGGTCAGCTTTCATTCTTGTGATTCTCTTTGGAATGTTCTATTCCTCCTTGTTTTTCCTTACTCTTCTTTCTTTGAGCCTATCTTTAACTCTTTGGACTCTCCATGAATCTGCACTCTTTGATGATTGCTTCCCTTTGTTCCAACTTCTTTTTCCTTTTCTTAAGATCTCTCTTAGATGGATTCTTACTTATCGTATTTCTAAGGGTAATAACTCGTCTTTTCCTCCTTAGGTGATTTCCTACCTTTTACTTAAAATTTTATTATCATACTCTTTTGTTTTGAATTTATCAAATAACTCAGAAATTTTAATGAAAATTTAACTTTCATTCATTAAAGAAATATTTTCTTGCCATACCTGGCTTATTATAGGAATTTTCTACCCCCTAATCCCTTGTGGTCATAGGACTAGAATTAACCCTAGAACGATTGTGAGACTCTTGATTAGAAGGCTCTAAGGAATTTGTTGGGGTCCATTCATATTCCCTAATAGGATGAATTTCATGTATGGCCTCCAATCTGTACTACCTTAGTACCTCAACCTCACACTCATAGGTCCACTTCACCCATTGGGAGGGATTGAAGCTAGGTTGAGTAGGTGGCGGTACTTGGTGCACCTTCATGAAGGTGGCATATGCGTCCCAGTAATTATCCGAGGCCTTCTTCTTGGTTGGATTCCCCTCCAGTTGTTGTGGGAGTAGAGGAGGATGGGTTGGCCTTCTAGGACGTGATACTGGTTCCTCTTGTCTGGGTAGAGGGTATATGATGCCTTCTAGTTCCAGTAAGGCTCCTACCAGTTTTCGGTAGACTTTCACCTTATCCTTGGGTACTCGTTTTTCTCCCTTTAAGAACCTTTGTACAGCTTCCTCCCTCGTGTTGGGTGTCTTTTTCAGTGTTATGGGTGGAAAACTAGATTTCACCTTGAATTTCCTAGGAACTCTCCTTCCTACACGATAGTTTAAAGTTGGATTAATGGTAGGGCATAATATTGATAATGTTTCAAGGGAACTAGGCTCTGATACCACTGAAGTTGTTACGCCCCAACCCGGTTTGGTCGGATTCCCGTGAGCAACCCGCTGCTCTCCTGGTTCAAGAGGAGTTTCTTCCTTCTTGAACTCAAGAGGAGCTAGGCGTACTTTCAACCTTGTTCCCTCGTAATACATATATTAAATATAATGCAAGCTTAAGAAAAATTAAGCATACCTGACAGAGGGTAAGGCTTGGTATTATCCCTAATCATTTTCTTTATTTCTTGAAAAGGGATAAAAAGAGGGGTGAGTTTCTACAATTCAGTGAATGGATATTTTTTAAAAAAAAATTAAGTTCAATGAAAAATAGTTTTCCAAAAAGGTGTGTGCTAGACAACTTAATTATTTTAAATTTTCTCATCACCAAATTTCAGTTTAAAAAAATCATTTCTTATCACAATGGTGTGTTTATCAACCAACACGCGCCCTTCATCATGAAGGAACAAACAATCGTAGGCCAACCCATCCACTTAACTCACTTGTGGCGTTGGAGCGACTTTACCGACCACCTAGATAGAAGCACGTCCACTTCTACCCTGAGAATGAGTGGATGTTCGTGATATCCGACCCTCAATCCCGTAACAATCTCCATGTCCGTATGAGGACAAAGACCTCATCCTGTCCCCACCTCGGTCTCATGCACTTGAAGCTACTCTAAGCTTTGCAAGACTTTTGGTACGACTAACTATCCTTATATCCACTAGGTCGTCCAAAGCCCCGAGACGCATCACTACCCCGCTTAGGCATCTTGAAGGTCCCGTAACACAGTGCAAGCACAATCAATAGTTTTTCATATAATTCTATATAATTTGTGGTACCACTGGTCCAAGGGCCCCGATCCTCAACTTGACCTGCAACTGTTTATCTTGACTAGTCCGGAGACTTATCACATCGCACTGTTGTTAGTCCATTGAGTTTGTCGGTCCTGTCTCAGTACCATGGCCAAACAACTCATTTACTTAAGTTTTCATGGCATAATTATCATATTTGTTTACAAGCTCCTGCTCGTGCCACCTGGCCTAAGGTCCACTGTTCAAGATTTTCAAAATCGAGCATATTAGCACCCAAGTTCCAAAACCGAGGCATCTGGCCTAACAGAGCTATTTAAGCTCCCATCAAGAAGGTCTCCCAAAATATTTAAGTAGTGGCACACAGACAGGGGAGAGCACTTCTGACAAAATATACTTTTCAATTGTCCATCATACCAACCAAGTATGAGGACATCTCCGCTTATAACAGATAAGTGGGTTTTCCACTTACTTCGAGTAAGTTTCATTATACCAATTGGGTATGATTTAGTTATACCAGTAATAAGTTTTTTCGCGTGATTTTCACATCACTCCTTTCAGTTGTGATGTTTAAAAATACCACTTAGCAGTGGGTTTTTTATTTTCGAAGTGCTTATCATCCCACTCACCCAATCGTGTAGTGTATTTCCTCTAAGTCGGTTTTCGTCCCTTGCGAGCTTAATCTCAGTTGACGTTCCCGATATCTCGTGTTTCTACACAAAATGAACATTTTTGTTCATTATCATTTAGCTTGATAACCTTCATTCAAATATTTGTAATTTGATCCCTCGTGTTCTTTTTCTTTTACTTTAGGCTCCAAATGCCGTTTTTCCCCAAATTGAGTCCGAAAACTTTTAAAATCCCCCTTGGGACCTCAATTTATTCAATTTCATAAGAAGGGGTTCAAGTTTCCCAAATTCCCAATTTGGTCCCCAATTTTTTCAAAATTACCATTTTGCCCTTCTGTTACAAAAATGGTAAGTTTTACCCGCAAAATTCTAAAATTTGCTCAATTGGTCATCTAACACTATTATCATGCCCAATTAGCCCTCAATTTTATAAAAATGCATTTTAGTCCCTCAAATTTTTGAAATTCCCAAAATTTCCCCCCAATTTCAACTTTCCAATATAGACGAATTTGATTTCATCAAATTGACCAATCAAACAAGTTTAATTGTTGAAATTGAACTTAAATTTGAGTTCCTACATCTTCATACGATTCAATTTCCCTTTGAATCGCAAGTTTTGATTCCTGAACAATCTCAAAAGGTACTTTGCTGGAAAACAGAACGTAGAGAGAGAAAGCTTCAAAAGCTCACCGTCGGAGGGAGGGAGGGGAAGGTGGGTGGGGGCGATAGTCAGAGCTTTCAATCTGGGTAGATAGCTCTCCTCCTGAGGTTTCTCCTAGGATCAAGAATTGTATCAATTGATGTCGAATTAGGTGAGAATTTTATCATTGAAATTCCGTCGGTTCTCTTTCTAGCACCGGTCAGAAATTACAGAGGGGAGTCGATTTAGCTTACCTTTCAGTTCTAATTTGACTGTAGAAGCGCTGAGAAGGTGTTGGGAGAGCTTGGTTTGTCTTGAGGAGTGCTCTAATTGGTCAATTTTAGCTCGATAGAAACATGGCAGCTTCGGTCTGGCAGAGCTACTTCACTATTTGATCACACCGATGCTTCTCTGACGACCCTCAAAGTGAATGAAGACTACCATCATGTAGGTGACTTCTCCCCAGTTCTAAGGAACTGGAGATGGGCTCTTTATATAGGGAGCTCTAGGACTCGTCGGTTGCCCGTTTGGCACCTTGATGATAGTCATTGATGGTCTGAAATATACTGAACATAAATGTTTCCTCTCCACCGGCATTGCTTCGATTTTCCGGTGAGTGAACAATACTGTCATCTAAAGGAAGAGGATGACACTGTTCCGAACCAGACTGGACCGGTCTGAACCGGGTTCAAAGCTTAAAGTGGATGATTCTGGCCTGATTCGACCGAGTTTTTCAAAATTAAAAAATTTTAAATTCTTTGTCTATCAAATGGTGGCCTCAATTCTCAAATTAGAAGTTTCTAAGCCACCTAGAAAAATGAATTTTGCATTCGGTTCAATAGTGGTTCAAACCGGTCCAAAACGATTCAATTTGGTTCACTGAACCGGTTTGGTTTTCATCCCCCATTCATCCAAAAGTCCTTTTTCATGACTTATTTGACTCTTTAGGTCACTTGAAATCCATAAATTTCCTAGTTTACCCTCTCTCTATCAGTTTTGGTTCATAAATTGGCTTAGTTTATAAACTGGTTCAATTCAGTTCGGATCCGGTTCACCCGAACTGGTCTGGTTTTTCTCTCCCAATTTGTCCTAAAGTTCTTTTCCAAGGTTTATGACCGTCTTTTGGGTCACTTGGTTGTTGTAATTTCTCCAATTTGCCAGTTCCCCAATAATCGGGTTTGTAAACCGGTTCGATTTTTCTCACTTGGTTTGACCGACTCTTTCCTAGTTTTCCTTAACTCTAAAGTGTGGGCTTTACACAGGGAAATATGACTCAGGCATTAAATTTGGAATGAAGTTGTAATAACCAATGAATGAGGGAAGGATCAATGTAGGATGAAAAGGTGATAACACCAAAACCGTTGGAAGCATGTACGTGGTGCTTGAATGGACACTAAGCTAAGGAGGTCAACAATGAAGAGAATAATTGGATACATGAACAATTGGGTATTTTGGAACTCCCAATCTGGAAATCTTAATTAATGAATCTCGGGATGGAGAAATTATGCTTTAAGGAATGAAGGATGTGAATTTAAGGAAATGACCTTAAGCTTTCCAATGAGATATGTTTAGTTAAAGTAAACTTCATGGAATGAGAAAGTGATGGGAAGGAAAAGAAAATATCAAGTGTATGTTATACAAGGGGTGAATGAGAATAACCAAGAAGGTAGAATGTCGATGAACAACAAATTGACATCAAGGAAAGTTTCTTCCAATATGAAGAATGTTAAATAAGTTTTGGGGACAAAACTCCTAAAAGGAGGGGAGAGTTGTAAACCCCACCCTTTGGAGTTAAGGAAAAACCGAGAAAGAACCGATCAACCCGAGTGAGAAAATTGATCCGATTCACAAAACCTAACCATTTGGGAACGGGCAAATTGGGAAATTTACAACTTTTGAATGACCCAAAAAGTCATAAAAACCTTGGAAAGGGACTTTAGTACCATTTGGGAAATAAAACCAAACTGGTTCAGGTGAATCGAATCCAAATCGGATTGAACCGGTTTAGGCCGATTTGAACCACTATTAAATCGAATGCTAAATTTATTTTTCTAGGTGGCTTAGAAAATTTAAGTTGGAGAATTAAGGCCACCATTGGATAGAGAATGAATTTAGATAAATTTAGAAATTTTTAATTTTGAAAAACTTGGTCAAATTGGGCCTGAACCAGCCGATTTAAGCATTGAACCTGGTTTGGACCAGCCTGGTCCGGTTCAGAATATTGTTGTCTTCTTCCTTCAGATGACAACACTGTTCACTCACCAGAAAATTGAGCTGCACTGAAGAAGATGAAAAGTCTTCGACCAAGGAGTTTCAGGCAATGAATGACTGCTATAAAGGTACCAATCAGACGGCAAAAAAGTCCCTGAGCTTCCTATATAAAGAGCCCCTCCTCATTTATCCTCCTCACACATGAAATCTTCTCTCTCCCTACTACTCCATTTTTCAGTGAAGCTCGAACTAGAGATCTAACTTGGGTATTTTTCTGAGCCAAATAAGGTGAGGTCAGGTTCATTAGATTCAGGGAGAAGTTAGCTACCCAACGATAGTCTCCAATTCCTCCGAGGATCGCCAAAGAAGCGCCGGTGTGACCGAACTCTAAAGCAGCTCCGACGGACCGAAGCTGCCATATTTCTGTCGAGCTGAAATCAGCTAATTCGAGCCCTCCTCATGCCAAACCAAGCTCTCCCAACATTCCCTTAGCCCTCATACAACCAAAATAGAGCGAAAAGATAAGCCAATTTGGCTCTCATATGTCAATTCCGATTGGTGCTAGAGAGAGAACCGATGAATCTTTGCTGACTGAATTATCCCTCAATTCGACATGAATTGTGGCAATTCTTGATTTTAGGAGGAACCTCAGAATGAGAGCTGTCTGCCAAGATCGAAAGCTCAGACCACCGCACCTCCAACAGTAACCTTTCGAAACTTTCTCTCTCTACATCCAATTTTTCGGCGAAGCTCTGTTTGAGCTCGTCCCGACATTAATTCATGTGATTCAAAGAGTAATTGAATCGTATGGATGTGTAGGAACTCAAATCCACCTTCAATTTCAACAATTAACCTCGATTGATTGGTCAATTTGATGAAATCAAATTCGGCCCGGTTAAAAGGGGGAAATTTTGGGGTAAATTGGGGATTTAAAAAATTTGGGGGACTAAAGTGCAATTTCACAAAATTGAGGGCCATTTGGCCATGTAAAAGATGTTGGAGGACCAATTGTTCAATTTTTGGAATTTTGGGGGTGAAATTTACCATTTTTGTAAAGTAGGGGCAAAATGGTAATTTTGGAAAAGTTGGAGACCAAATTGGGAATTTGGGAAACTTTAACCCCTTTTTGTGATTTTGAATAAATTGAGGCACCAAAGTAAATTTTAGAAGTTTAGGGACTCAATTTGGGGGAAAATTGGCATTAGGGACCTAAAGTTAAAGAAAAAGAATTTTAAGGACCTAAATGCAAATAAATAAAAGTTTGGGCATTTTATTGTGATGGATGAAGCGTGTTAGGCCAAAGGATAATGAACAAGGATGTTAATAACGTGTAGTAACACGAAGTACCGGGAACGCCAGCAAGGCTAGGTTCGTGTGAAGGCAGAAATCACTTTAAGAGGAATTCACTACACTATTGGGTCAGTGAGAATTTTCACATCATATACGGTTGGGATGATGAGTACCTTGGAACTTAAAACCCACTATTATGTGGAATTTTAATATCACACCTAGATGGGGTGATATGAGAAACACACGGAAAAAAAAACTATTTACCGTTTGTAAGTAGATTATACCCGATTGGTATTATGAATTTCCTATAAGGAAGTAGAAAACTCACTTATCTGTTATAAGCAGAGATGTCCTCACACCCGATTGGTGTGATGGACAAATGAAAAATTATTTTGTCAGAAGTGTTCTCCACTGACTGTGTGTCACTACTTAAACTTTTTGGGAGACCTTCTTGACAAGAGCTCAAATAGCTCATATAGGCCGGAGGCCTCAGTTTTGCTACTTTGGGGGCTAAAATGTCCTATTTTGAAAATCTCGTATAGTGGGCCCAAGGCCAATTGGCATGAGCATGAGCTCGTAAGCAAACATGAGATTAAGCCATGAAAACTTTAATGAATGATGTGTTTGGCTATGGTACTAAGACATGACTAATATACTCAATGGACTAGTGGCTATGCGACTAGACAGGTTGACAGACCAGTCGAGACAAATAGTTATCAGTTGAGTTGAGGGTCGAACTGTTGAACCAATGGCACCAAAGATTAAATGGCTTATGTGGAAAATTATTGTTTGTGCATGCATTGAGGTTTGGGACCATCAAGATGTCCAAGAGGGGTAGTTATGCGTCCTAGGGGCTATTGGATGACATGGTGGAGATAATGGTAGTTTGTCGTGCTAGTAGTTAGGGAAGCTCGACGTAGCTTCATGCGCATGAGACCGGGGTGGGGTCAGGATGATGTCTCTATCCTCATATGGACACGGAGTTCTTTTCGGGTTTGAGGTTCAGATGTTGCATACATCCACCCATTTCTAGGGTAGAAGTGGACATGCTTTTATCTAGGTGGCTGGTAAAGTCGCTTTGACACTACAAGTGGGTGCAATGGACGAGCTACCCTGGGAATGTGTGATCCCTTCATGATGAAGGGCGTGTATTAATTGTTAAACACCCCGACAAGGTTAATGAGGAATAATGGTTTTGAAAACCGAGAAATTTTGAAGAAAGAATTTAAAAGGAAATAAGGAATCTAGCACATTACAACTCAAAAACTATTTTATTAAAATATATATTTTTTAAAATACCCATTTATTGAGTTGTAGAAACGCACCCATCCTTTTTATCCCTTTTTAGGATTAGAGAATAACTAGGGATAACACCAGGATTTATCCTCTGTCAGGTATGCTTAATCTCCTCTTAAGCTTGCATTATTATTAATTTATATTATTCCAAGGAACAAGATTGAGATTACGCGTAGCTCCTCTTGAATTAAAGAAGGGGAAAACCCCTCATAAACCAAGGATTGGCAGGTTATTCACAAGGATCCGATCAAACCGGGTCGGGGTGTAACAACTTGAGTGGTATTAGAGCTAAGTTCCCTTGAAACATTATCAATACTATGCCCTGACATTAATAAAACTTTAAGTATCGTGTAGGAAGGAGAATCCCTAGGAAGTTCACTATGAAATCCAATCCTCCACCCATAACCCTGAAAAAGACACCTACCCCAAGGGAGGTAGTTGTTCAACAGTTCTTAAAGGGCGAGAAAAGAGTACCCAAGGACATGGTAGAATATTATCGAAAATTGTTGGGAGCCTTATTGGAACCAGAAGGCATCACATACCCTCATTCAAGGCAAGAGGAACTTGTACCTCCACCTAGGAGTCCAAGCCCTCCTCCAGCCCCACAACAACCGGAGAGGAATCCAACTAAGAAAGAGGCTTGGGACAACTACTGGGATGCATATGCTACCTTCATGAAAGTCCACCATGTATCCCACCTACTTAGTTCTGCTTCAATCCCTCCCAATGGATGAAGTGGATGTATGAGTGTGAAGCGGAGGTATTAAGGCTATACGGATTGGAGGCCATACATGAAGTTCATCCCATAAGGGAATATGAATGGACCCCAACTAATTTCTCAGAGCCATCTGACCAAGAATCCCACAACCGTTCTAAAGCTAACTCCCGTCCTATGACCCTAAGGGATTAGGGCGTAGAAAATTTTGTAATAAGCCATGTAAACCCCACTCTTTTGAGTTAAGGAAAACCGGGAAAAGAACCGGTCAAACCGAGTGAGAAATACCAGATCCCATTTGAGGGTTCATAAAACCTTGGAAAAGATCCTAAAGACAAATTAGAAGAGAAAAACTAGATCGGTTCAGACGAAGTAGATCCCATCAGAACATTGAAATTAAGCGTATGTCCTATCATAAATAGCCATAAATTAACATATATATATATATATTTAATGATTGGAATTAATACCCATAATTTAATACCTAAATTAAATTATTGGAATTAATAGTAATAAACACACATCAATTTATGGCAACATTAATACTAGTAATAAATCTTCGTCGTTTAACACACAATTTTATAGAGCTCATCCCCAATCATCCTCCTCACACTTGAATACTTCTCTCTCTCTCTACTTCTCCATTTCCCGGTGACGCTTGAACTAGAGCTTCGACTTGAGAATTTTTCTTAACCTCGGAAGGAGAGGTCAGGCTCTTTAGAACCGAGGAGTAGTCAGCTACACGCCTATAGTCTTCATTTGCTTAGAGGGTCGCCAGAGAAGCGCCGACATGATGGAACAGTGAAGTAGCTCCTGCGGACCGAAGCTGCCTTTTTTTGGCCAAGCTTAAATCAGTCAATTTGAGCCCTCCTCAAGCCAAACCAAGCCCTCCCAACACTTCCTCAGCCTCTCACGGCTGAATTAGGACTGAAAGGTTAAGCCAATTCGGCTCCCCTCTACAATTTTCGACCGGTGCTAGAGAGAGAACCAATAGAATTTTGATGATGAAATTCTAACTCAATTCAGCATCAATTGATGCAATTCTTGATTCTTGGATGAACCTCAGGACGAGAGCTATCTGCCTAGATTGAAAGCTCGGACCGTTGTGCCCCTGAAGGTTAGTAATTTAAGCTTTCTCTCTCTCTATAATCTATTTTCGGACGAAGCTTAGTTTGAGCTCGATCCGACGTCAAAACTTGCAATTCAAAGTGCTATTGAATCGTATAAATATGTAGGAACTCAATTTTAACTTCAATTTCAATAATTAGAAGTGTTTAATCAATCAATTTGATGAAATCAAATTCGACTGTGTTAGGGAGTTGAAATTGGGGAAAATTGGGGATTTTTGAAAATTTGAAGGACCAAGATGCAATTTTATAAAATTGAGGGTCAATTGGGCATGATAAGAATGTCAGAGGGCCAATTGAGGAATTTTTGGGGTGAAACTTACCATTTTTGTAAAGAAAGGGCAAAATGGTAATTTTGGATAATTTGGGGAACCAAATTGGAAATTTGGGAAATTAAACCCCTTTTTGTGAATTTGAATAAATTGAGGTCCTAAGATAAATTTTAAAAGTTTTAGGACTCAATTTGAGGAAAAACCGGCATTAGAGACTTAAAGTTAAAGAAAAATAACTTTAGAGACCTAATTGCAAATAAATAGAAAGTTTGGTTTTCTCATTCATTTGGAATGAATGAAGGCTATTAGGCCGAGGGATAATGAACAAGGATGTTCATATTTTGTAGGAATATGAAGTATCGGGAACGCCAACAAGGACAAGCTCGTGTGAATACAAGGAACCAGTCGAGTGGAATTCACTACTTTAACGGGTGAGTGGGATTTTATATCATACCCGGTTGGGGATGATAAGTACCTTGAAATGAAAACCCACTACTTAGTGGTATTTTAAACATCGCAACATAGAGGAGTGATGTGAAAATGACACGGAAAAACTACTTACAAGTCGTGAGTATATCATACCCGGTTGGTATGATGAAGCTTCCTTGGAAGAAGTGGAAAACCTGTTCATCGGTTATGAGCGGAGATATCCTCATACCCAGTTGGTATGAATGATAGTTAAAATTTTATTTTTTGTCAAAAGTGTTCTCCCTTAACTGTGTGCCACTACTTAAATGATTTGGGAGACCTTCTTGACGGGAGCTCAGATAGCTCTTATAGGCCCGGGGCCTCGGTTTTTGAACTTGGGGGCTAATATGCATGATTTTGAAAATCTCGAACAGTGGGCCATAGGCCAATTGACACAAGCAAGAGCTCATAAACAAACATGAGATATATGCCATAAAACTTTAAGTGAATGAATTGTTTGGTCATGGTACCAAGACAGGACCAACATATTCAATCAACTAGTGGTAGTGCAACATGACATGTCTCTGGACTAGTCAAGACAAACAGCTGCAGGTTGAGTAGATGGTTGGGGCCGTTGGACCAGTGGCACCACAGATTATAAGGCATGATGTGAAAATACTAATTGTGCATGCATTGTGTGTATGGGACCTTCAAGATGCCCAAGAGGGGTAGTGATGTGTCCTAGGGCCCTAGATGACCTGGTGGATATAAGGGCAGTTCGTCGGACCAGGTGACCTTACGAAGGTTGACGTAGCTTCAAGTGCATGAGACTGGGGTGGGGTCGGGATGAGATCTCTGTCCTCATACAGACACAGAGAATTGATTTTGGGATTGAGGGTCGGATGTCACGTACATCCACTCATTCTCAGGGTATAAGTGGATGTGCTTCTATCTAGGTGGTCGGTAAAGTCGCTTCGATGCCACAAGTGGGTTCAGTGGACGGGCTAGCCTGCGATTGTGTGATTGACCTTCATGATGAAGGATGTGCGTTGGGTGATGACACACCGTGATTAATAAGAAAGGGTGATAAAAATTAAGATTTGAAATGAATGGATTTTTGAAAGAAAATAAGGATTTTGGCACACTCTAATACCTGTCTTTTTCCTAAAAGTTAAAATTTTGAAAACCCATTCACTAAGTAGTTGTACTCACCCCCTACCTTATATCCCTTTCAGAAAATTCTGGAAAGCCTATCCTTAAGGGCTACTAACTAATACGCTTGTAAGACAGGTATGATAAATTTAAAATTTTATATAGTTTTGATTTATGTTATTTAAGGAAATGTGTAGGTTTAAAAGACGTCTTACTTTTTACAGTTTATAATAAGGGGAAACCCTTAAATAAACCGAGAGAGTGGCAGGTTGTTCATGGGGATCCGACCAAACTGAGTTGGGGCCTGACAAGCCAAGTATGGCAAGAAATACTTCTTAAATGAATGAAATTCTAATTTTCTGATAAAAGTTCTAAGTCTCCTTGTTAAATTCAAGCAATAAGAAGTATACTAATCAAAGTGAAGGGTAGAAAATCTCCTAAGGAAGGAAAAATTGGTCATTTCAAGTTAACCACCTTTAAGAATTCCCTCAAAGGGAGAATAAAATTTGACAAGGAAGAGACTCCTAGAATTCACCCAAGGGATGCAAATCCTAACTAAGGAAAGGAAGGAGAAGTTTGGAACAAGGGAAGTGAGTATCAACAAGAACGGGATTAGTGAGAGTCTAAAGAGTTAAGAAATGGCTCAAAGAATAATATTAAGGAAAATGAGAAGGAATATACTATTCCAAGGAAAACCAAAGGAATGGAAGCTGATCGGGAAAAAAGAAAGAAGCTTTATAGGGAACACTAAAGATGTTAAGACAATTAAGACATGACAAGGAGAAGTGAGAAAAGAAAGAGATACAATAGCAAGAAAGCCCAGGGAATAATACCTACTTGGAAAGAGTTAGGATACAAATTTTTAGGAACTCCATGAAAATAAGGGCGCTTGTTGAAAGCAAGTATAAGGAACAAGAAGTGAGAAATACAAAGTGAAAAAAACCATAAAAAGATCCGTAAGTATAAGAAAAGAATAAAAGAAGAACTTTTAAGGAGCAGTAGGGAGATCAAACGTAAGAATCCCGGAATGAAAGACCCTAGAAGAAGGGTGAGGATAGGAAGTGAGATCATGGAAGGAGAAAGTTCCAAGTTAAGGTAATCAATAGAGGAAATATCACAAAACTAGAGCTGGAATAAGGACCTTAGAAAAAGGTATAAATGGCTAAGTAAGTGCATGGAGAGGTTAAGTGTGATCTACTTGCAAGGAAGCAAGGAAACCAAATGGGGATTTTAGACGGACCCAATTGAAGAAATAAACCATAATAACTAGATCATCCAGGAGAATAAACTATGCTCCAAGAAGGATTGGGGAGTAGTAAGGACTATACCCTAAAATAGGGCAAAGAGATGGATACCAAAGACAATAAGATTTGAGAGTCAATTCTCTCAAAATAATTAAACTAAGAGGATAATACGAGCGAGACAATTAACAAATTGACACTTGTGAATGTCATAATTCCCGTTAAGAAGGAAAGGAAGGAAAGGCCAAAAACCTTTTGGGAAATAAGGACAATGGAAAGCCTTAGAGAGATCAATGGATAAGACAGGAGTAACTATCCAAAAGATATGAGAAGGTTAAATAAGCTTTCTACAGGACGATCAAGAGATTGGGAAACTAAGGGAATGTGAACTCCACCGTAGAGAAATAAATGAGTACTGGAAGCAAGTGAGAATTAAGATGAAGTATACAAGAAGTAACCGTAAGGTCGCAAGGGTAAAGGTAAGCATGAGAGGATGGCATCATAGAATTGTCATTAAGGTTAGAAATTCACAACGGTAAAACTAGAAGAGAATTCTGAGAGAAAAAGGAGTATAAAACTTATCTAGGAAGAAAATCTTGGAAAAACATATGTGTTCCAATTTGGAGGTAATGGAACCAACAAAATTGGAAATAAGATAAACTCCTCAAAGACAAGTTGTTGGAGATGAAAGGATCAAGTACAAAAGAAAAGTGATCATGAGGGTTCAAGGGGTAAGTTAAACCCAAATAACGAGTAAGTAGGCAGATAACATCAAAAAGATGCCGTACGAGTAAGAAAAGAAATAACTCGGAATAAGGAATCATGAAATGACTACAAGTGAGTAAGAGTGGAGTAAGAAAAATGAAATTTCTTGGGGAAAGGACGCCACTAGAAATGAGGAATGACGTAAGAAAGGAAGAGTGTTGGCATGGCAGTAAGTTATCGGGACAGACTTGAAACTGGAGGGACCTAATAAAGAAGTTGGGAATAGATGAGTAAGTAAGGAAGCCAATATAGTTATAAAAGATATGAGGTCAAAGGCAAAATGGATGATTGAATAACGTTAATGATAGTCAAGAAATACCACCAAACGAAAAGAGGGACGACATTATACCATAACTAGAAAATAGAAAAATTGAGAATAACCATTATGGAAGTGCTTTAAAATATTAAATGGTCAAAGACAAGTTCCAAAGAATGACGTGCTATGAGGGACATGTAAGCCTAATTATCCTAGGGAAATATGACTCAGGTAAGGAAGAGTTCGATAATTGAGCATGACATGATCATACATTAAATTTGGAACGAAGTTGTAATAACCAATGAATGAGGGAAGGATTGATGTAGGATGGAAATGTGATAACACCAACTCCTATGGAAGAATGTATGTGGTGCTTGAACGGACACTGAGCTAAGTAGGTCAACAATGAAGAGAATAACTGGATACATGAATGATTAGGTATTTTGGAACTTCAAATCTTGAAATCTTAAGTAAAGAATCTCGGGATGGAGAAATTGTGCTTTAAGGAACGAAGGATGTGAATTTAAGGATATGACCTTAAATATTCCAATGAGATATGTTTAACTAAAGTAAACTCCATGGAATGAGAAAGTGATGGGAAGGAAAAGAAAATCTCAAGTGTATGTTATATAAGGGGTGAATGAGAATAACAAAGAAGGTAGAATGTCTATGAACAACAAATTGACATCAAGGGAAGTTTCTTCTAGTCCGAAGAATATTGAATAAGTTTTGGGGACAAAACTCCTAAAAGGAGGGGAGAGTTGTAAACCCCGCCCTTAGGAGTTAAGGAAAAACCAGGAAAGAACCGGTCAACCTGAGTGAGAAAACCGAACCGGTTCACAAACCCCGACCAGTTGGGAACGGGCAAATTGAGAAATTTACAACTTCTGAGTGACCCAAAGAGTCATAAAAACCTTGGAAAATGACTTTAGGACCATTTGGGAAAGAAAACCAGACCGGTTCAAGTGAACCAGATCCGAATCGATTTGGACTGGTTCGAACCACTATTGAACTAGATGCTAAATTCATTTTTCTAGGTGGCTTAGAAAATTTAAATTGGAGAATTGTGGCCACCATTGGATAGAGAATGAATTTAGGTGAATTTAGAAAATTTTAATTTGAAAAACTCGATTGAATCGGGCTTGAATTGATCGGTTTAAGCATTGAACCCGGTTTGAACCGGTCTGGTCTGGTTCGGAACAGTGTCGTCTTCTTCCTTCAGATGATAGCACTGTTCACTCACTGAAAAATTGAGTACCACCAGCGGCGATGAAAAGTCTCCTGCCAGGAAGTTTCAGGAAATGAATGACGACCATAGAGGAACCAATCAGACGGCTAATAAGTCCCCGAGCTTCCTATATAAAGAGCCCCTCCTCATTCATCCTCCCAACACCTGAAAACTCCTCTCTCTCCCTACTCCTCCATATTCCAGTGAAGCTCAAACCAGAGCTCCGACATGGGCATTTTTTTTAGCCAAATAAGGCGAGGTCAGGTTCATTAGATTCGGGGAGAAGTCAGCTACCCAACGGTAGTCTCCAATTGCTCCGAGGATCGTCGGAGAAACGACGGCGTGATCGAACTATAAAACAGCTTCGGCGGACCAAAGCTGCCATATTTTTGTTAAGATGAAATAAGCTGACTCGAGCCTCCCTCAGGCCAAACCAAGCTCTCCCAACACTCCCTCAGCCTTTATACGACAAAAATAGAGTGGAAAGGTAAGCCAATTTGGCTCCCCTCTATGAATTCCAATCAGTGCTAGAGAGAGAACCGATGAATCTTTACTGACCGAATTCTCCCTCAATTCGACATGAATTGAGGCAATTCTTGATTCTAGGAGGAAACTTAGGATGAGAGCTATCTTCCCAGATCGAAATCCTGAACCGTCGCACCCCCAATTGTAAGGTTTCGAAACTTTTTCTCTCTACATCCAAGTTTCCGGCGAAGCTCCATTTGAGCTCGTCCTGGCATCAATTCATGCGATTCAAAATGCAATTGAATCATATGGATGTTAGGAACTCAAATCCACCTTCAATTTCAACAATTAACCTCGATTGATCGGTCAATTTGATGAAATCAAATTCAGCCAGGTTGAATTGGGGAAATTGGAGGAAACTTTTGGGGGAAATTGGGGATTTTGAAAATTGGAGGGACTAAAGTGAAATTTCCCAAAATTGAGAGCCAATGGAAAAGATGTTGGAGGACCAATTGTTCAATTTTTGGAATTTTTGGGGTGAAATTTACCATTTTTGTAAAGTAGGCGCAAATGGTAATTTTGGAAAAGTTGGTGCAGTGGACAAACTGCCCTATGAATGTGTGATCCCTTCATGATGAAGGGTGTGTGTTGATTGTTAAACACATTGATTGTGGTTAATGAGGAATAATGGTTTTGAAAATCAAGAAATTTTGGAAGAAAGAATTTTAATGGAAATAAGGAGTCTGGTACACTCCAACTTGAAAACTATTTTATTGAAATATTGTTTTTTAAAATACCCATTCACTGATTTGTAGAAACTCACCCACCCTTTTTATCCCTTTTTAGGATTAGAGAATGACTAGGGATAACACTAGGATTTACCCTCTGTCGGGTATGCTTAATCTCCTCTTAAGCTTGCATTATTAATGATTTATGTTATTCTAGGGAACAAGGTTGAGATTACGCCTGGCTCCTCTTGAATTAAAGAAGGGGGAAACTCCTCTGGAACCAAGGGAGCGGTAGGTTGTTCATGGGAATCCGATCAAACCGGGTCGAGGCGTGACATCAATTGACCATGAAAAGGATGTTAGAGAACCAATTAGTCAATTTTTTAAATTTATTGAGGTCAAATTGCATTTTTGTAAAGTAGGGGCAAAATGGTAATTTTTGAAAAGTTGGGGACTAATTGCAAATTTGGAAAACTTGAATCCCTTAAATGATTTTGAGTATATTAAGGACCCAAAGTGAATTTTTGGAGGTTTTGGGACTCAATTTGGGGAAAAGTTATTATTAGAGACCTAAAGTTAAGGAAAAAGAACTTTAGGGACCTAAATGCAATTAATTGAAAATTTTGGACTTAGTCGTTCATACGTGAGGAACGAAGGCTACTATGCCAAATATTAATAGATAAAAATGTCCAAATCATGTAGGATCATGAGGAACCGAAATGCCAGCAAGGATAAGCTAGTGTGGATGCAAAATCCAACTAAGGAGGAATACACTACACTTATCGAGTGAATGGGTTTATTCACATCATACCCGGTTGGGATGATGAGCACATCGGAAATGAGAAACCACTTATATGTGAAATTTTGACATTATACCTTATTGTAGTGATGTGAGAACTACGCGGAAAAACTACTTACAGTTGTAAGTAGATCATACCCGATTGGTATGATGGACATCTTGGAAGAAAGTAGAAAACCCGCTTATCGGTTGTAAGTAGAGATGTCAGCACACCCAATTAGTGTGATGGATGGAAAGTTTATTTTTATCAGAAGTGTTCTCCCCTGACTGTGTGCCAATGCTTAAAACTTTTGAGAGACCTTCTTGAAAAAAGATGGACTAGCTCAGATATTCTAGAGGCCTCCATTTTGGAATTTGAGCTCTAAAATGCTCGGTTTTGGAAAATCACGTACAGTGGGCCCAAGGCTAGTTGGCACAAGCACGAGCTCGTAAACAAACATGATGATTAAGCCATAAAAATTCTTAATGAATGAATTTTGTGAATTCACCAGGGTACCAAGACTAGACCAACATACTTGATGGACTAGCGACAATGCGACAGGGCCAGGTTGACAGAATGATCTAGACAAATAATTGCAAGTTGAGTTGAGGGTCAGAACCGTTGGACTAGTGGCACCAAAGATAAATGGATTTGTGGAAAAATTTTGTTTGTGCATGCACTTGAGGTTCGAGACCATAAAGACGTCCAAGATGGGTAGTGATGCATCCTAGGGGCTACTGGACGACATGGTGGAGATAAGGGCAGTTTGTTGTGCCAGCAGTCAGGGAAGCTCGATGTCGCTTCATGCTTAAGAAACTGGGTGGGGTAGGGATGAGGTTTTTGTCTTCATACGGACACGGATTTGATTCCGAGTTTAAGGTCGAATATCATGAACATCCTCCCATTCTAAGGGTAGAAGTGGACGAGCTTCTATCTAGGTGGCCGGTAAACTCGCTCCGACGCCGCAAGTGGGTGCAGTGGACTGCTTGCCCTACGAATATGTGATTCTCTTCGTGATGAAGGGCATGTGTTAATTGTTAAAAACACCTGATATGGTGTCATGCCCCGACCCGGTTTGGTCGGATCCCCGTGATCAACCCGCCACTCTCCCGGTTTATTAAAGGGTTTCCCCTTATTATAAACCGTAAAGAGTAAGGTGTCCTTTAGCCTGCACATTTTCCTAGAATAACATAAATCAAAACTGTGTAATAATTTATATTTCTCATACCTATCTCACAGGCATCTTATTTGATGGTCTTTAGGGGTAGGCTTTCCAAAATCTCCTGAAAGGGATATAAGGGAGGGGATGAGTACGACTACTCAGTGAATGGGTTTTCAATACTTTTACTTTTATAAAAAAAGATTTGTATTGGAGTGTGCTAGACTACTCTCTTTCAAAAATCCTTTCATTTAAAATCTCGAGTTTTATCACCATTTCCTTATTTAATCACAGTGTGTCATCACCCAACACACATCCTTTATCATGAAGGTTAAACACACATTCGCAGGTCAGTACGTCCACTGAACCCACTTGTGGCTTCGAAGCAACTTTACCGGCCACCCGGATAGAAGTACGTCCACTTCTACCCTGAGAATGAATGGATGTTCGTGACATCCGACTCTCATTCCTGAAATAAATTCTTCATGTTCGTATGAGGACAGAGACCTCATCTTGCCCCACCTCGGTCTCATGCGCTTGGTGCTACTCCAAATTTCGCACGGTCACCTAGAATGACGAAATGCCCTTATACTCACCGGGTCGTCCAGGGCCCTTAGGATGCATCACTACCCCTCATGGGTATCTTGATGATCTCGTACTCATAGTGCATGCACAAACAATGTTTTCTTATTATGCCATGTAATATGTGGTGTCATTAGTCCAACAGTCCTGACTTTCAACTCAACCTGCAGTTGTTTGTATCGATTGGTCCAAAGACTGATCATGTTGCACTGCTGCCAGTTGACTGAGAATGTCGGACCAGCGTTGGTACCATGACCATACAATTTACTTATTAAAGTTTTATGGCACATATATCATGTTTGTTTATGAGCTTCCGCTTGTGCCCATTGGCCTATTGCCCACTATTCGAGATTTTCATATATCCGAACCTTTTTTATTTATATATGTTTTCAACTTCATTCAAGGAAGTTTCATCATACCAACCGGGTATGATCTACTTACAACCGGTAAGTAGTTTTTTCGCATGGTTTTCACATCACTACTCTAAGTCGTGTTGTTTAAAATACCACATAGTAGTGGGTTTTTATTTCGATGTGCTTATCATTCCCAACCGGGTATGATATATAATTCCACTCACAACCGGTAAGTGGTTTTAATTTTAAGTTGTGCTCATCATCCCAATCGGGTATGACGTTAGTAAACCCACTCATCCGTTAATGTCATGAATTCCACTAGACCGGTTCTTTGCATTCATTTGAGCTTGTCCTTGTTGGCATTCCCGGTACTTCGTGTTCCTACACGATATGAACATCTCGGTTCATTATCTTTTGGCCTAATACACTTCATTCATTCCAAATGAATGAGAAAGTCAAACTTTCATTTATTTGCAATTAGGTCCCTAAAGTTATTTCTCTTTAACTTTAAGTCCCTAATGCCGATTTTTCCTCAAATTGAGTCCCAAAACTTTTAAAATTTACCAAAGGACCTCAATTTATTCCATTTCACAAAATGGGGTTTAAATTTCCAAATTTCCAATTTGGTCCCCTAACTTTTCCAAAATTACCATTTTGCCCATCCTTTACAAAAATGGTAAGTTTCACCCCAAAAATTCTAAAATTCCTCAATTGGCCCTCTAACATTTTTATCATACCCAATTGACCCTAAATTTTAGGAAATTACATTTTGGTCCCTCAAATTTTTGAAAATCCCCAATTTCCCCCAATTTTCCCCCAATTCCAACTCTTCAACACAGCCGAATTTGATTTCATCAAATTGACCGATCAAACAGAGTTTCTCCATGTTCATATGATTCCATAGAACTTTGAATTGTGATTTTTAATGCCGAAACGAGCTCAAACAGAGCTTCACCGAAAAATAGTCTGTAGAGAGAGAAAGCTTCGATTACTCATCGGTGAGGGCACGGCGGTCCGAGCTTTCAATTTGGGTAAATAGCTCTCATCCTGAGGTTCATCATAGAATCAAGAATCACTTCAATTGATGCCAAATTGAGTTAGAATCTCATCATTGAAATTTCACCGGTTCTCTCTCTAGCTCCGGTCAAAAATTGCAGAGGGGAGCCGAATTGGCTTACCTTTCAGTCCTAATTCAGCCGTGAGAGCGCTGAGGAAGTGTTGGTAAGGCTTGGTTTGGCCTGAGGAGGGCTCGAAATGGCCAATTTCCACTCGGCCGAAACAGGGCAACTTCGGTTCGCCGGAGCCGCTTCACTGTTTCATCACAACGGCGTTTCTCCAGCGACCCTCGAAGCAAATGAAGACTATAGTTGTGTAGCTGACTTCTCCCCAGTTCTAAAGAACATGACCTCACCTTCTTTGGCTTATAAAAGACCCTATATTGGAGCTCTGGTTCAAGCTTTGCCGGAAAACTAAGCAACTGGGAGAGAGTGAGCTTTTGAGGTGTGTGGAGCACGAATGGAGAGGGGCTCTTTATATTGGGAGCTTGGGGATCCGTTGGCCATCCATTTGGCACCGTTATGACAGGCATTGAAGACCTGAAATATACCGAACGGAAGCATTTCTTCTTCATTGATGATGCTTCAATTATCCGGTGAGTGAACAGTCTTGTCATCATGAAGAAGAAGATGCTTCGATTATCTGTACCGGTCTGAACTGGGTTCGAAGCTTAAATTGGCTAGTTCACCCCCATTCGACCGAGTTTTTCAAATCTAAAAATTTCTAAATTCATCTAAATTCTTTCTCTATCCAATGGTGGCCTCAAACCTCCAATTTGAATTACTTAAGCCACCTAGAAAAATGAATTTAGGATTCGGTTCAATAGTGGTTCAAACCGGTTCGAATCCGGTTCACCTAAACCGGTTTGGTTTTCATCTCCAATTCATTCACAAGTCCATTTCCTTGAATTTTGTGACTCCTTAGATCACTTAGGGTCCATAAAACTCCCAGTTTACCATCTCTTTATCAATTTCGGTTCATAAACCGACTTGGTCCTTAAACTAGTTCAATCTGATTCGGGTCCGGTTCACCCGAACAGATCAGGTTTTTCTCTCCCACTTTGTTCTAAGGTTCCTTCCCAAGGTTTAAAAATATCTTTGTGTCACAAGGGATCCATCAATTCCTTTGTTTTCCCTTTCTCTATCAGTTCCGGTTCATGAACCGACTCGGTTCTTAAACCGATTCAATCCAGTTGGATCCGGTTCATCCAAACCGGTCTGGTTTTTCTCTTCCGATTCATCCTAAGGTTCTTTTCCATAGTATTATAAATCCTTTGGATCACCTGGGAGTTGTAAATTCCAAATTGCCCATTCACAAATGATCGGGTTTGTGAATCAGTTTAGTTTTCTCACTCGATTTGACCGGTTCTTTTCCCGGTTTTTCCTTAGCTCAAAAGGGTGGGGTTTACATATGGAGATGAGGAAAAATGGTTTTGAATAACCGGGAATTTATGCAAATAATATTTTTTAAAGAAATAAGGAGTCTCGCACACTCCAAGATGTTTTGAATACTCTCTCCCAACACCCATTCACTGAGTTGTCGAACTCACTCCCTCCCTTTACCCATTTTCAGGTAACCAAGGGAAAACCCACTTAAAGACCTTTGATAGCTAAACCTACAAGACAAGTATGTAAGATTAATGTATTCAGTTTTGATTAATGTTATTCTAGGAAAGATATAGGTGAAAAGGACTCCTTGCTTGTCACGCCCCAACCCAGTTTGGTTGGATCCCCGTGAACAACCCACCGCTCTTTCTCGATTCAAGAGGAGTTTCCCCCTTCTTTTACTTGAGAGGAGCCACGCGAAATTTCAACTTAGTTCCCTGGAAGACATATATCAAATAAATGCAAGCTTAAGGAAGAATTAAGCATACCTGATAAAGGGTAAGGCTCGGTGTTACTTCTAGTCAGTTTCTCTTTTTTTGAAAAGGGGTAGAAAAGAGGGATGAGTTTCTATAACTCAGTGAATGGGTTTTTCAAAAGTCTACTTTTATCTTTTAAGAAAAACATTTGTGTTTGAGTGTGTCAGACTCCTCACTTTTCAGAAATCCCTTCATTTAAAAATTCGGGTTTTTCACTATTTCTTATTATCACGGTGTGTCATCACCCAACACACATCCTTCATCATGAAGTTTACACACATTCGCAAGTCAGCACGACCACTAAACCCACTTGTGGCTTCGAAGCGACTTTACCGGCCACCTAGATAGAAGTACGACCACTTCCATCCTGAGAATGAGTAGATGTACGTGACATCCGACCCTCAATCTCAAAATCGATTCTTCATGTCCATATGAGGACAGAGACCTCATCATGTCCCCACTCCAGTCTCATGCGCTTGGTGCTACTCCAAATTTCGCACGGTCACCTACAACGACAAACTGCCCTTATACTCACCGGGTCATCCAGGGGCTTTAGGACACATCACTACCCCTCATGGGCATCTTGATGATCCCGTACTCATTGTGCATGCACAAGCAATATTTTCTTATTATGCCAGGTAATCTATGGTGTCATTAGTCCAACGGTCCCAACTTTCAACTCAACCTGCATCTGTTTGTCTTGACTGGTCCGGAGACCGGTCATGTCACACTACTGCTAGTTAACTAAGAATGTCGGACCAACCTTGGTACCATAAGCATACAATTTACTTATTAAAGTTTTATTTCACATATATTATGTTTGTTTATGAGCTCCTGCTCGTGCCCATTAGCCTATGGCCCACTGTTCGAGATTTTCAAATACCGAGCTTATCAGCCCCCAAGTTCCAAAACCGAGGCCCCCGGCCTATAAGAACTATTCGAGCTCCTATCGGGAAGGTCTCCCAAATTGTTTAAGCATTGGCACACAGTCAGGGGAGAACACTTCCGACAAAATATGTTTTCATTGTCCATTATATCGATCCGATATAAGGACATCTCCATTCATAACCGATGAACGGGTTTTCAACTTCCTTTGAGAAAGTTTCATCATACCAACCGGGTATGATCTACTTACACCTGGTAAGTAGTTTTTTCGCATGGTTTTCACATCACAACTCTAAGTCGTGATGTTTAAAATATTACATAGTAGTGGGTTTTCATTTCGATGTACTTATCATCCCCAACTGGGTATGATCTAAAATCCCACTCACCCGATCGTGCAGTAAAATTCCACTTAGTCGAGTTCTGTCCCTTGCACGCTGGACCACAACTAGCATTCTCGATGTCTCGTTCTCCTACATGAAATGAATAAAGTTGTTCATTATTCTTTGGCCTAACAGCCCTCATTCGTTCCAATGAATTAGAAAACCCAACTTTATATATATTTACAATTAAGTCCTTAAAGTTATTTTTCTTCAACTTTATGTCCCTATTGTCGGGTTTTTCCTCAAATTAAGTCCTGAAACTTTTAAAATTTATCTTGAGACCTCAATTTATTAAATTCCGTGAAAAAGGGGTTTAATTTCCCAAATTTTCAATTTGGTCTCTCAATTTTCCCAAAATTACCATTTTGCCCTTCCTTTACAAAAATGGTAAATTTTACCCCAAAAATTCTAAAATTTCTCAATTGGCCCTGTAATATTCTTATCATGACCAATTGACCCACAATTTTGGAAAATTACATTTTTGTTCTTCGAATTTTTGAAAATCCCCAATTTTCCCCCAATTTCAACTCTTTGACTCAACCGAATTTGATTTCATCAAATTGACCGATCAAACACCTCTATTCATTGAAATTGAAGTTGAAATTGAGTTTATACATGTTCATATGATTTTAAGTAACTTTGAATCGCAAGTTTTAACGTCGGAACGAGCTCAAACGGAGTTTCACCGGAAAATAGACTGTAGAGAGAGAAAGCTTCGATTTCTCACCGGTGTGGGCACGGTGGTCCGAGCTTTCTATCTGGGCAGTTAGCTCTCCTCCAAAGGTTCTTCCTAGGATCAAGAATGACATCAATTGATATCGAATTAGATTAGAATTTTGTCATTGAAATTCGGCTGACTCTCTCTCTCTAACACTAATCGAAAATTGTAAAGGGGAGCCGAATTGGCTTACCTTTCGGTCCTAATTCGGCCGTGGAAGGGCTAAGGAGGTGTCAGGAGAACTTGGTTTGGCCTGAGGAGGGCTCGAATTGGCCGATTTCAACTTGGCCAAAACGGGGCAGCTTCAGTCCACTGTAGCTACTTCATTGTTCGATCACACCGGCGCTTTTCAGAACGAACAGATATCACCACAGTGTAGCTGACTTCTCCCTAGTTCTAATGAACCCGACCTCGCCTTCTTTGGATCAAAATTGACCCTATATCGGAGCTCTAGTTTGAGCTTCACCGGGAAACTAAGCAACTGAGAGAGAGTGAGCTTTTCAGGTGTCGAGAGGACGAATGGAGAGGGGCTTTTTATATAGGGAGCTCAGGGATCCGTTGGTCGTTCGTTTGGCATCTTTTTGACAGGCATTGAAGACCTGAAATGTACCAAATGGAAATGTTTCTTTTTCATCGGTGCTGCTTCAATTTTTCGGCGAGTGAACAATGCTGTAATCCTGAGGAAGAAGATGACACTGTTCCGAACCAGGTTCAAAGCTTAAACCGGTCGGTTCACCCCTCATTCAACCGAGTTTTTCAAATCTAAAAATTTCTAAATTCATCTAAATCCATTCTCTATCCAATGTGGCCTCAAATCTCCAATTTGAATTATTTAAGCCACCTAGAAAAATGAATTTAGGATTTGATTCAATAGTGATTCAAGCTAGTCCGAACCAGTTCGAATCCGGTTCACCTAAACCGGTTTAGTTTTCATCCCCAATTCCTTCACAAGTCCGTTTCCATGTCTTTTGTGACTCCTTGGGTCACTTAGGGTTCATAACATTCCCAGTTTACCATCTCTTAATTGATTTCGGTTCATAAATTGGCTCGGTTCTTAAATCAATTTAATGTGGTTCGGGTCCGGTTCACCCACACCGATCTGGTTTTTCTCTCCCACTTTGTTCTAAGGTTCCTTACCAAGGATTATAAACCTCTTTGAATCACAAGGGATCCATAAGCGTCTTGGTTTACCCATTCTCTTTCGGTTTCGGTTCAATGAATCAACTTGGTTCATAAACTGGTTTAGACTCGGTTCTATTGAACTACTTCGGTCTTTCTTCCTCATTTTGTCCTAGGGTTCTTTTGCTCAAGTTTATAAACCTTTTTTAGTCACATGGTAGTTAGAAATTTTCAATTTTGCTCATCCCCTAACAATCGGGTTTTTAGACCAATTTGGTTTAAAGATTCAAATTGAACGGTTCTTTCCCCGATTTTCTCATTACTAAAAGATGGGGTTTACATTGATCTTCAAAGTTTAGAGAAGCGGAAACCCTTAATAAACCGGGAGAGTGGCGGGTTGTTCACGGGGATCTGACCAAACCTGGTCAGGCATGACAACTTGAGTGGTATCAGAGCCTATTTCCTCGAATACATTATCAAGACTATATAACATAGTAAATTAAGAGAAAGTTTTAAAAATTTACAGATGGCTCCAAGAGAGGAACTAAGAAAACTAGGACTGACGTCACCAACACCACCTAACACCATGTCCCAGTAGGAAGACAACCCTAGAAGCTCCCCAAAGCCTGAGACATAGTAGAAGCCCCAAAGGACCAAATAGGGAAGTATCCTTAACGACCAAGAAGTATGATGCCAAGATATGTTAGGATCATAGTCCAGTGTACGTAGGGAGCCAAACCTAAAGCTAGGAATGCCAACAAGAGTGTATAACCTTACCAAGGAAGATGCTTACCAAGAACCCCGTAGCTCCTTATCTATTCTATGACCATTTTTTCTAATAGGGCTAAAACCCCAATATTTTTTACTCTTTTATTAATGAAGTACTCAAAATTTCTAAAATCCTATCTATCAAATGATGTGATCTTGCTAGGAAGATGGCCTCAAGGAAAGTAACCAAATAACCCACACTGCCATAAAAACTAGGGAAAATCCCATCCCAATTAAGGAAACTGAATCGGGGAATTAATAAATCTAGGAGAACTCTTAGAATGACCATTTAGCAAAGAAGACTCAACAAGAAAACTCTTAAGGTGTTCAAACTCAAGGATGGCGAAGCACCAAACCACTAGCAATCCTAGAAAGGCTCTGCAATGCTCGAAGTAAAAGAGGAACCACAATGGTCCATGCTGTGGAATAACCTATTACAAGTGTGAATGATGGGGACACTACATGAAAAAGTGCCCAACCCTACTAAGGACAAGTACCAAGATAGCCTGTTATAGGTGTAGGGGGAAAGAAAAGGAAAAGAAGGATTGTCCCCGATAAAGAAGAGAGAAGTGAAAAGGCCAAATATTGGAAAAGAGGAATGAAGGAAATCCTTAAAAAGATCAATGACCAAGAACGGATTAACGACCAAACTCAATTCATGTGAAGTTTATGTAAGCCTCTCGCAAGGTAATCAAAAGACCTAACAAGGGGGATTGGAAAGCCTTCCTAGGGAAATAAATTGATACTAGGGTACAAGTGGGAATGAGGGTGGGGTACAAAAGACGTGCCCATAAGGCTTCAAGACTAAAGGTAAGCAGGTGAGGATGGCATCAAATTATGTCATTTGAAGGTTGGGTACCCTCAAGGGCGAATGAAAAAGGAATTTTGGGAGAAAAGGGTAAGAATCCTCCCAAGGAAGGAAACCCTAGGGAGGGATACATGTTTTAACTAAGAGGTAAGAGAACCACGTGACGAAGGATGAGGAGATGAACTTGCGAATGAAGTGCATGCTGAGGTGGAAGAACCAAGGGAAGCATACTAGGAGGATCAAAGGAGTAAGTTAAACCCAAGGAACGGATAAGTAGGAAGATAGCATCAAAAGATGTCGTACAAGTAAGGGGTGGACCACCTAAAATAAGGAAATAGAGGAAAGAACATTTGAGAAACTTGGAGAAGTAAGCCCTCCAAATAAGAAGTGGTTGAGGGGGGAGGAGAACAACCACTAATATCAAGACAGGTCATGGTCTACACTCGCATAAAGAGTGGATGGCTAGGCATAGGGTTAGGTACACGAAATAAGACTAATAATTGGAAGTTTCTCAAATAAGGATTAAGGGATCAAATGGAATTTTAAGATGAGTAAGGATTCAAAATGGGCAAATGCCTCAATATAGAAGGTGGTGTAAGGAAATGATGGAAGAAACCTTCAAGGAATGGTAAGATGGTTGAGCATGTAGCTCCTAAGACAAAAGTCTCTACTTTGAGAGACATAGTAGAGAATGAAACCGTAAGAAGGGAACTCCCCAAACAAAGCAATCGACACATAGACCAAAAGAGATCAACCCGGAATAATGAATCATGAAATGGTCACGAGCAAGTAAAAGTGGATTAAGGAAAAGGAAAGTCCTTAAATAAAGGACGCTATTAGAGAAAAGGAAGGATATAAGAAGGGAAGAATCCCAGCGTGTCGGTTAGTCATCAGAGAACCCAAATGATTGGAACCGGAAAAACGCAATAAGGAAGTTGGGAAAAGACGAGTAGGTAAGGAAAATTGACACGGTTATATTAGATAAAAGTAGTCGAGGAATACTACCAGATGAAAAGAATGACAAAGATTATACGATTCTCAGAAGGTTGGAGCGTCGGGAACAGGTTCAAGAACATGTCATGCTGTACGGGGCATATAAGCCCAACAATCCCAGGGGAAAATGTGACTCAACTAAGGAAGAGTCAATTAGTAAGCATAATGAGGTCAATCCTAAGTGGGATCGAAGTTGTAATAAATAACAGATGGAATAAAGGTTGAAATAAGACGAAGGGGGGATAATACCAAAACTCGTGAAAATAAGTACATAATGCATGAAAGAACCCCGAGCTAAGGGTTTCAACGATCAAGAGAATAACTAGACACATGAATGATTGGGCATTTTGAAACTCCCAATCCTGAAGACCTGGGCAAGAACCCTAAGAGGAAGAATCTTGCCTTAAGTAGAGGGAGAAGTGAATGTAAAGATGTGCCTTTGGAATAGTGGATTAGACTCATCTAGTTATGATAAACTCCGTGGAAAGAGTAAACAGAGGAAAGGAAAAGAAGTTCCTTAGGTGCGTGTTCAAAATGGGGCTAAGTGAAAGAAAAAATGAAATGTTAGCATGTTAAGCAAACCCCAAGTGGACATCAAGGAAAATTATTCCTGAGGCAAAGGATGTTAATTTAGTTTTGAGGACAAAACTCCTAAAAGAAGGGATGAGTTGTAAACCCTGTCCTTTAAAGGTAAGAAAACCAAGTTGGTTCACAAATCTTTTAAAGGAAAGAACCGGTCAACCCAAGTAAGAAAACCAAGTTGGTTCACAAACCACAATAGATAAGAAAATGGTAGAAAGGGAAATTTACAAATCCTAAGTGACCTAAATTGTCATAAAAGTCATGAAAAAGGACTTTGGGATGAATTAGAAGAGAACACTAGGCTGGTTCAGGTGAACCGGACCAGAACCGGATTGAACCAACATTAAACAGGTTTCTAAATTCATTTTTCTAGGTGTCTTAAAATATTCAAATTGGGGAATTGAAGCCATCACAAAATGAATTTAGAAATTTTCAATTTTGAAAAACTCGATCGAATTGGGCTTGAACCGACCGATTTAAGTGTTAAACCCGGTTCGGAACAGTGTTGTCTTTTTCCTTCAAATGACAGCACTGTTCACTTTCCAGAAAAGCAAACAGTATCGGCGAAGGTGAAAAGTCTCCATTCAGGGCATTTCAAGCAATGAATGATCGCCATAAAGGCGCCAATCGGATGGCCAGAGAGTCCCCGCGCTCCCTATATAAATAGCTCCTCCCCATTCATCCTCCTTACACCGAAAATCTCCTCTCTCTCTCTCTCTCTCTCTCTCTCTCTCTCTCTCTCTATTACTCAGAAGGCGAGGTCGGGCTGTTTAGACTTCGGGGGAAGTTAGTTATCTCATAGCAACCTCCATTCGATCCAAGGATCGCCAAAGAAGCACCGATGTAATCAAATAGTGAAGCAGCTCTAGCGGACCGAAACTGCCCTGTTTCTATAGAGCTGAAATTGGCTGAATTCAGCCCTCCTCTAGCCAAACCAAGCCCTTCAAACATCCCCACCGCACTTAGACAACCTCAATTGAGGTGAAAGGTAAGCCAATTTGGCCCTCCTCAGTCGTTGCAGGTCGGAGTTAGAGAGAGAAACTACAGAATTTCACTCACAAAATTCTCCCTAAATTCGAGTTCAATTGTAGGAATTATTGATCCTAGAAGATACCTCAGGAAGAGAGCCATCTTCTCTGACAGAGAGATCAGACCGTCGCACCTCCCACGTTAAGCTTTCGAAGCTCTCTCTCTCTAAGTTCAGTTTTCTAGCAAAGCTCCGTTTGAGCTCAATTCAGACCCAAATGATGAGGTTCAAAGCTCAATTGAATCGTATGGAAGTGTAGCAACTGATCCATACCTTTAATTGGAGCAATTAACCATGATTGAATGGTCAATTTGATGAAATCAAATTTGGCTAGTTTGAAAGGGGGAAATTTGGGGATTCCATAAAATTGAGGGACCAAATTGTAATTTCCCAAAATTGAGGATCAATTGACCATTAAAAGGATATAAGAGGACCAATTGGTCAATTTTTTAAATTTATTAGGGTTAAATTGCCATTTTTGTAAAGTAGGGGAAAAATGGTAACTTTTGAAAAGTTAGGGACCAAATTGAAAATTTGGAAAAGTTGAACCCCTTAAACGATTTTGAGTATATTGAGGACCCAAAGTGAATTTTTGGAGGTTTTGGGACTCAATTTGGGGAAAAGTTGGCATTAGGGACCTAAAGTCAAGGAAAAAGAACTTTAGGGACCAAAATACAATTAATTGAAAATTTTGCGCTTAGTCATTCATACGTGAGGAACGAAGGTTGTTATGCCAATTATTAATATATAAGAATATCCCAATCATGTAGGAGCACGAGTGACCGGAATGCCAGCAAGGATAAGCTAGCGTGGAGGCAAAACTCGACTAGGGAGGAATACACTACTCTTATCAGGTGAGTAGGTTTATTCACATCATACCCGGTTGGGATGATGAGCACATCAGAAATGAAAAACCACATCTATGTGGAATTTTGACATCATACCTTATTGGAGTGATGTGAGAACTATGTAGAAAAACTACTTACCGATTGTAAGTAGATCATACCCGATTGGTATGATGGACTTCCTCGAAGGAAGTAGAAAATCCGCTTACTGGTTGTAAGTGGAGATGTCATCACACCCGGTTGATGTGATGGATGGAAAGTTTATTTTTGTCATAAGTGTTCTCCCCTGACTGTGTGCCAATGCTTAAAATGTTTGGAAGACCTTATTGATGAGAGCAAGACTAGCACAGATTGGCTAGAGGCCTCGGATTTGGAACTTGTGGGCTAAAATGCTCGATTTTAGAAAATGATGTACAGTGGGCCCAAGGTCAGTTGGCACAAGGAGGAGCTCGTAAACAGACATGATGATTAAGCCATGAAAATTCATAATGAATGAATTTTGTGATTTCACCATGGTACTAAGACAAGACCGACATACTCGATGGACTGGCGACAGTACGATAGGGTCAGGTCGACGGGCCGGTCTAGAGAAACAGTTGTAGGACGAGCTGAGGGTCGCGAACATTGGACTAGTGGCACCAAAGATAAATGGCTTTGTGGAAAACTTTTGTTTGTGCATGCACTTGAGGTTCGGGGTCATCAAGATTCCCAATAGGGGTAGTGATGTGTCCTAGGGGCTACTAGACGACATGGTGGAGATAAGGGCAGTTTGTCGTGCCAGCAGTCAGGGAAGCTCAACATAGCTTCATGCACATGAGACTAGGGTGGGGTCGGGATGAGGTCTCTATCCTCATATGGACACGAAGTTGGTTTCGGCTTTGAGGGTTAGATGTTGTGAACATCCACTCATTCCTAGGGTAGAAGTAGATGAGCTTCTATCTAGGTGGCCAATAAAATTGCTCTGATGCCACAAGTGGGTGCAGTGGATGTGTTGCCTTGCAAATGTGTGATTCCCTTCCTGATGAAGGGCGTGTGTTGATTGTTAAACACACCTTATATGAAAATGAGGAAAAAGGGTTTTGAATAACTGGGAATTTAAGGATAGAATATTTTTTAAAGAAATAAGGAGTCTGGCATAGTCCGATTAAATATGTTTTGAATACTCTCTCCCAACACCCATTCACTAAGTTGTCGAACTCACCCCTCCCTTTACCCCTTTTTAGGTAACCAAGGGAAAACCCACTTAAAGGCCTTTGATAGCTGAACCTACAAGATAGGTATGTAAGGTTAATGTTTTTAGTTTTGATTAATATAATTCTAGGAAAGATACATGTGGCCGGTAAAGTCACTCTGACACCACAAGTGGGTTCAGTGGACGTACCGGCCTACAAATGATTATTTGATCTTCATGATGAAGGATGTGTGTTGGGTGATGACACACTGTAATTATTAAGAAATGGTGATAAAAATTGAGATTTGAAATGAAAGGATTTTTGAAAGAAAGGAGTCCGGCACACTCCAATACAAATCTTTTTCCTAAAAGCTAAAAGTTTTGAAAACCCATTCACTAAGTAGTCGTACTCACCCCCTCTCTTATATCCCTTTCAGGAAATTCCGGAAAGCCTACCCTTAAAGACCATCAACTAAGATGCATGTGAGACAGGTATGATAAATGTAAAATATTATTCAGTTTTGATTTATGTTATTCTAGAAAAGGGTGCAGGTTTAAAGGACACCTTACTCTTTATGGTTTATAATAAGGGGAAACCCTTTAATAAATCGGGAGAGTGATGGGTTGATCACGGGGATCCGACCAAACCAGGTTAGGGCGTGACAACTAGAGTGGAATCAGAGCTTGTTTTCTCGAATACATAATCAAGACTAGAAAATATAGTAACTAATAGGATTATCTTAAAATTTTTAGATGGCTACGAAGAGAGGAACCAAGAAAACTTGGAATGACTCTACTCAAAACCCTATCCTCGTAAGAAGACAACCATAGAAGCTTCTCAATGCCTAAGGCATGGTAGGAATCTCAAAAGACCAAATGGGGAAGTATCCAGGGGAATGGTGGTAGGACCTATTGAAGGCACAACTCTGAGTACAAAGGAAACCAAGCATGAAGCCATAAATACCAGCAAAGGGCGTGTAACCTTACCTAGGAGGATGCTTATCAAGAATCTCGTAGTTCCTTATTTATTTTATAACCACTTTCTGCAATAGGGCAAAAAAAATCCCCCAACATATTGTACTCTTCTATTAATGAAGTACTCCCAATTTCTAAAGACCTTATCTCTCAAAGGATGTAATCTTGTTAGGACGATGGCCCCAAGAAAAGTAACCAAACAAAACTACGATTCTCTAGACATCACAAATATCAAGGATAAAGGAATGAATCAAGGAGATTATTATGAAAAGAAGGCATGAAAAGAAAACCGTCATGGTAAGGAGTCTAGGAGAATTTTGGGGTAACTAAGCAAGGAACAACTTATTATAAGGTACAAAGGAAATTGGACATGAAATAAAGGACTATCCCACACCAATAAGATTTAGAATAATACTTTCTAAGAATAAACACCCCACAACTATAGGAAATCCAAAATGATGCCATCCCAAGGAACACGACTCCCGCTTGTAATTTCAGCCACAGATAGGAGGAAACTTTTTGAGATCACAGCAAAGTGGCAGGGAAGAAAAAGGGCGAAAAGTAGGACCTCGATAAAACCATAAACAGAACAAAAGGTAGTTGAAGAGAACTCTCCCTTAAAGAAAAATTTTCCAATAATTTAGGAGCAAAGGAGGGAGTGCATCCACAAGAGAAGACAAGCCAAGCATTTGACGACAAATGGGATGTCTTGGGATTTCAAGTACAACTTCCTTTGGGAAAAAGTAGAGAAGTCAAATTGGAGATTCGGAGCAATGTAACAGAAGTAAGCTAACCATGACAACAAGATGGTCAAAGAGAAAGAACGACACCCTAAAGAGAACCAAGAAGTAGTAAGGAATACACCCTAAAAAGGACATTAAAAGAGTTATTAAGTACAAGAAGATTCGAGAGACAACTGCCTCAAGAGAATTAGACAAGGTGAATAGTAGAGGCATGGCAGGTAACACACTAACCCTCATGAGGGTCATAGATTAAACTCCAACAAAGAAGGAAGAAGTGGAAAGGCCAAATATTGGGGAAAAGAAAGATGAAGGAAAATCCTAAAAAAAAGACCAATGGCCTAATTAATGACCAAACATAAGCCAAGAGAGGAATAGATAAGCCCCTCGCATAATCAAGAGATCTTGAAATAAAGAAAATGTGAGCTCTCCCTAAAAAAAATAGACATGTGTTGAAGTACATGTAAGGATGAGGATATAGTACAAAAGATGTGCCCACAAGATTTCAAGAGTAAGATAAACAACAGAAGACTACATCAAAGGGTGTCATTTAAGGGTAGAAATTCCCTATAGTAAATGTAAAAGGAATTTTAGGAGAAAGGGAAAGAATCCTACCAAGGAAAGAAGCCCCGAAAAGACATACATATCCCAATTAAGAGGAAATGGAACCAACTAAAATGAAAAAAAAAATGATACACTCACAAATGAAATGCTGGTTGAGATGGAAAGATCGAGTGCCAAGGAAAAGTACTCATGAGGGCCTAAGAAGTAAATTAAACCAAAGGAATGGATAAATAGCACGGTAGCATCAAAGAATGTCAAAATGAATAGGAGTGGGTGGACTACAATAATAAGAGAATAAAACAAAGAATATATGAGGAATCTTGGAGAAGTAAGCCCTCAATTAAGAAATCAATTAGGGAAAACAACCGCTGAAATCAGGACGGGTCGTGGTCCATGCTCACTTAATTTAGCCTAAATAATGGATGGAGGAGCATAATGTAGAGTACATGAAATAAGACCAACAATCAGAAATTCCTTAGATAAGGAATGAAAGGAAATTTAAAGATGAATAAGGATTCAAAGTGGGCAATTGCCTCAACATAGAAGAAGGTGTAAGGAAATGAAGGAAGGAATCTCCAAAAGATGGTAAGAAGGTTGAACATGTAACTCTTAAGAGTAAAACCTCTACTTTGAGGAATATAGTAGAGAATGAAACCATAAGAAGGGAACTCCCCAAACAAAACAATCAATACATAGGCCAGTTCACACCGAGTGAGAAATATCCGACCAGTTCACAAACCCGACCATTTGAGGGTTAATAAAACCTTGGAAAAGAACCTTAAGAGAAATTAGAATAGAAAAACTAGAATAGTTCAGATGAACAGGATCCCATCAAAACTCTTAACTTAAGCATGCTTAGGTGAGAGTAGTGCTTGGATGGGTGACCTCTAGCCATAAATTAATATATATTTAATTATTTTAAATTAATACCATAATTTAATACCTAAATTAAATTATTAGAATTAATACTAATAAATATCCGTCAATTTATGGCAACATTAATACTAGTAATAAATCTCCCCCATTTAATGCACAATTTTACACCTATATAAAGAGCTCATCCCCCATTAATCCTTCTCACACCTAAACACTTCTCTCTCTCTCTCTACTGCACCATTTCTCAGTGAAGCTCGAATCAAAGCTTCGACTTGAGCATTTTTCTTAACCTCATCGGGGAGAAGTCAGCTACACGCCTATAGTCTCTATTTGATCCAAGGGTCGCCAGAGCAGCGCTGACATGATGGAACAGTGAAGCAGCTCTGACAAACCAAAGCTGCCTTGTTTCGGTTGAGCCGTAATCCGCCAATTCGTTCCCTTCTTAGGCCAAATCAAGCCCTCCCAACACTTCCTCACCCCTCCCATGACCAAATTAGGACTGAAAGGTAAGTCAATCCGGCTCCCCTCTGCAAATTTCAACTGGTGTTAGAGAGAGAATTGACAGAATTTCGATGATGAAAGTCTAACTTAATTTGGCATCAATTGATACAATTCTTGATTCTAGGATGAACCTCAGAACAAGAGCTATCTTCCGAGATTGAAAGCTCGAACCGCCGTGCCCCCGATGGTAAGCTTTCGAAGCTTTTTCTCTATACAGTCTATTTTCCGACGAAGCTCCATTTAAGCTAGTTCAAGCGTCAAAACCAGCGATTCAAAGTGCTATTGAATCATATGAAGATGTAGGATCTCAATTTCAACTTCAATTTCAACAATTAGAAGTGTTTGATCGGTCAATTTGACTAAATCAAATTCGGTTGTGTTAAGAAGTTGAAATTGGGGGAAAATATGGGGATTTTTTAAATTCGAAGGACCAAAATGCAATTTTATGAAATTGAGGGTCAATTGGGCATGATAAAAATGTTAGAGGGGGGCAATTAAGGAATTTTAGAATTTTTGGGGTGAAACTTACCATTTTTGTAAAGGAATGGCAAAATGGTAATTCTGGAAAAGTTGGAGGACCAAAATGGGAATTTGGGAAAACTTGAACCCCTTTTTATGAAATTCAGTAAAGTGAGATCCCAAGAAGAATTTTAAAAGTTTCGGGACTCAATTTGAGGAAAATCAGCATTAGGGACTTACAGTTAAAGAAAAATAACTTTAGGGACTTAAATGTAAATAAAGGAAAAGTTGGTTTTTCTCATTCATTTGGAATGAATGAAGGCTATTAGGCCTAGGGATAATGAACCGAGATGTTCATATTGTATAGGGATATGAAGTAATAGGAACGCCAACAAGGACAAGCTCGCGTGAATACAAAGAACTGGTTTAGTGGAATTCACTACATTAACGGGTGAGTGGGCTTACTAACGTCATACATGGTTGGGATGATGAGCATAGTTTAAAGTTAAAAACCACTTACCGATTGTGAGTGGGATTTTATATCATACCCGGTTGGGAATGATAAGTACCTCAAAATGAAAACTCACTATTTAGTGGTATTTTAAACTTCACAACTTAGAAAAATGATGTGAAAATGACGCGGAAAAACTACTTATAGATTGTAAGTAGATCATACTGGGTTGGTATGATGAAACTTTCTCAGAGGAAGTGGAAAACTCGTTCATCGGTTATGAGCGGAGATATCCTCATACTCGGTTGGTATGATAGATAGTTAAAAATTTATTTTTTCGGAAGCACTCTCCCCTTACTGTGTGCCAATGCTTAAACAATTTGGGAGACCTTCTTGACGGGAGCTCGAATAGCTCTTAGGCCTCAATTTTGGAACCTGGGGGCTACTATACTCGTTTTTTAAAATCTTGGACAGTGGGCCATAGGCCAGTGGGCACGAGCAGTAGCTCATAAAAAAATATGGGATATATGCCATAAAACTTTAAAAAAAATGAATTGTTTGGCTATAGTACCAAAATAGGACCGACATATTCAGTCAACTAGTGGCAGTGAGACATGACAGGTCTCCGAACCAGTCAAGACAAACAGTTACAGGCTAAGTTGAAGGTCGGGGCTGTTAGACTAATGGTACCACAAATTACATGGCATGATAAGAAAATACTATCTATGCATGCATTTTAATTACGGGATCATCAAGACCCCCAAGGGGAGTAGTGATGCATCCTAATGGCCCTGGATGACCTGGTGAGTATAAGGGCAGTTCATCATACCAAGTGACCATGCGAAATTTGGAGTAACACAAAGCACATGATACCGGGTTGGGGACGGGATGAAGTCTCTATCCTCATACGGACACGGAGAATTGATTTCAGGATTGAGGGTCGGATGTTGTGTACATCCACTCATTCTCAGGGTAGAAGTGGACATGCTTCTATCTAGGTGGCTGATAAAGTCGCTCCGATGCCACAAGTGGGTTCAGTGGACATACTAGCCTACGAATGTGTGTTTGACCTTCATGATGAAGGATGTGTGTTGGGTGATGACACACCGTAATTAATAAGAAATGGTGTTAAAACCTGAGATTTGAAATGAAAGGATTTTTGAAAGAAAGGAGTCTGGAACACTCCAATACAAATCTTTTTCATAAAAGTTAAAAATTTTGAAAACCCATTCACTGAGTAGTCGTACTCACCCCCTCCCTTATATCCCTTTTAGGAAATTTCAGAAAGCCTACCCTTAAAGACCATCAACTAAGATGCTTGTGAGATAGGTATGATAAATTTAAAATATTATATTTAATTTATGTTATTCCAGGAAATGGTGTAGGTTTAAAGGACGCCTTACTGTTTATGGTTTATAATAAGGGGAAACCCTTTAATAAACCGAGTGGCGGGTTGATCATGGGGATCCGACCAACCGGGTCAAGGCGTGACACCTCTAAACCCCTCAATCCAAATATAGTGTTAACGATGTAAGGTTACACTTCAAGGGGAATGGTCTAGCTCCGACCGTTGATGTAGGAAATGGGTAAGGCCCATGGTCGACAATTGGTGGACTAGATCTAGTACTATCCAAGGGTGTGACAACCTTGGCTCAACCCCTAGACTTATTGATACTTCGATCCCCATATGTAGGAGTGAGACCTCACTCTTCTATCCACTCGGTCTCGATGCACATGAAGCTCCCAAAGCTTTTAGATATACTAGAAAAACATAACTTCACTTGTACCAACCTTGTTTTCCAGTAGCCCTTAGAACTAACACTACCTTGTACCATGCGTTTCTTTGGTTCTGTATGATTGCAATAACACACATAAGTCTTGGGATTTAAGAAATTTATCTTTGCGTTGCTAGCCTAACAGGCTCCAACCCGACTATAGCTCAGCAACTTCTGCAAACAATTATCAAATTGTGATAATATTATAAGGCTCTTAAGTCATAAACTTATTTACGAGTTTATCCCATTTCCATTAGCCTTGGGCCCACTCATACGAGTTTTCAACATACAGCATTGGGCTCACTCCACTTTTCAAAATCGTTGGAATAACATTATACAAAACTGAATATATTAAATCTTACAAACCTATTTTAAGGTTCGGCTACTGAAAGGTCTTTAAAGTTGGTTTCCCTTGGTTACCTAAAAAGGTGTAAAGGGTGGTGGTGAGTTTTATAACTCAGTGAATGGGTGTTAGGAGTGAGTTTTCATAAACAAAACTACTTTAATCCAAGTGTGCCAAGAATCCTTATTTCTGTTAAGAATGATTTAACTTTAAACTTTAGTTTTTCAAAACCCTTTTTCCTCATTTCCACATTAGGTGTGTTTAACAGTCAACACACACCCTTCATTAGGGAGGGATCACACATTCTCAGGTGCAGCCTGTCCCTTTGCACCCACTTGTAGCTCGGAGCATCTTTACCAGCCACCAAGATAGAAGCCCGTCCATTTTTACCCTAGGTTTGAGTGGATGTTCGTGACATCTGACCCTCATACCCAAAAACAACTCCGTGTTCATAAGAGGATAGAGACCTCATCCCGACCCCACCCCGATCTCATGTGCAAGAAGCTACGTTGAGCTTTCTGACTACATGCACAACAAAGTGCCCTTATCTCCACCAGGTCGTCCAATAGCCATTAGGACGCATCACTACCCCTCTTGGGTGTCTTGATGGTCATAAACCTCAAGTGCATGCAAAAAAAATAGTTTTCACATAGCCATTTATCTTTGGTAACACTGGTCCAATGGCCCCAACCCTCAACCCGATATGCAGCTGTTTGTGTAGGTCAGTCCGTCGACCTAGCCCCGATGCACTACTGCCAGTCCATCGAGTATTGTCAATCCTAACTTGGTACCATGGTGAAATCACACAACCATTTCATTAAAAAATTTCATGGCTTTCATATCTCAGGTTTGTTTATGAGCTCCTACTCGTGCCAACTAGCCTTGGGCCCACTGTACATGATTTTCCCAAAATCGGGCATTTAGCCCCATAAGTACAAAAACTGAGGACTCTGGCCTATCTGAGCTATTCAAGCTCTCGTCAAGAAGGTCTCCCAAAAGTTTAAGCATTTGCACACAATCAGAGGAGAAAACTTCTGAAAAAACAAAGTTTCACATCATCATACCAACCGGGTGTTATGATATCTTCGCTTACAACAGGCAAGCGGGCTTCTTCTTCCTTTAAGGAAGTCCATCATACCAACGGGGTATAATTTTCTATACTTACAACCGGTAAGTAGGTGTTAGCTTAGTTCTCCCATCATCTCATCTAGATATTATGTCAAAATCCCACTTACAAGTGGCTTTTCATTTCTAAAGTGTTCATCATCTCAAACAGGTATGATGTGAATAAGCCCACTCACCCGCTACCCGTGACGTGTTCGCCCTCGATTGGTTTTCCAAGTTGACGTGAGCTTTCTCTTGTTGGCTTTCCAATTACACTTGTCCCTATACGATTTGGGTAGCCTTTTCACTTAAGGTTTGACATAAAAGCTTAGGATCACAAATTATAGATATATTGCATTTAGGTCCCTAAAGTTTATTTTTCTTAACTTTAGGTCCCTAATGCTAACTTTTGCCCAATTTGAGTCCCTAAATTCCCAAATTTTCCTTTGAGTCCTCATTTTACTCAAAATTGCAAAAGGGGCTCAAGTTTTTTCCAAATTTCCAATTTGGTCCCCTAACTTTTCAAAAATTACCATTTTGCCACTACTTTCCAAAAATGGCAATTTAACCCCAATTGTTCCAAAAATTAACCAAATTGTCCTCCAACATCTTTTTCATGGCCAATTGACCCTCAATTTTATGAAATCTCGAAATTTCCCCAAAAAGTTTCCCTAATTTCCCCCTTTCAAACCCGTCGAATTTGATTTCTTCAAATTAACCGTTCAATCGGGGTTAATTGCTTCAATTGGAGGTGTAAATTGGTTTTTACACTTCCATACGATTCAAGGGAGCTTTTAATCGTATGAATTGAGGCCAAAACGAGCTCAAACGGAGCTTCGCTAGAAAATTATGTGTAAAGAGAGAAATCTTTGAAAGCTTATCGTCGAAGGTGCGGCGATCCGAGCTCTCTATCAGGGAAGGTAGCTCTCTTCCTGAAGTACCTTATAGGATCAAGAATTCCAAATATTGACCCTGAATCGAGGAATAATTTCGTCAATATAATTTCGTAGTTTCTCTGTCAAACTCCAACCTGCAACGACTGAGAAGGTTCGAATTAGCTTACCTTTCTGCTCAATTGAGATCGTATGAGGGTCGTGGGAGTGTCGAGAGGGCTTGGTTTGACCAGAAGAAGGGCTGAATTTGGTCGATTTCAGCTCAAATGAAACATGGCTGCTTCGATCCTTCGGAGCTGCTTCACTATTTGATTCTGTCGGTCCTTCTTTGGCGGTCCTTGGGTTAAACAAAGATTGCTGTCAAGTAGTTGACTTCTCCTGGAATCTAAAGAACCCTACCTTGCATTGTGAGGTTGAGAAAACTACCCAAGTTGGAGCTCTCGTTCGAGCTTCACCAGAAAATGGAGCAATTGAGTGAGAATAGAGATTTCAGGTGTGAGGAGGATGAATGGAGAGTAGGTCTTTATATAGGGAGCTTGGTGACTCTATGCCCAACCATTTCACATCTTAGTCAAACTTATCCTCACCCTGAAATGACGTGAATGGAGACGTTCTCTCTTTGACGACACTGTCCATTCATGCATTGAATGAATAGTGTTGTCATATAAAGGTAGAAGACAACACTATTCTGAATTGGTCCGATCGGGTTCAATGCTTAAACCGGTTAGTTCAGGCCCAATTCGACCGATTTTTTAATATTAAAATTTTATAAATTTATTCTCTATCCAATGGTGGCTTAAATTCTCCAATTTGAATATTTTAAGCCACCTAGAAAAATTAATTTAATAAATGGTTCAATCATGGTTCAAACTTGTTCAAACCCGTTTAGCACCTAAAATGATATGGTTTTCTCTTCCAATTCATCCCAAGGTCCTTTTCCATAATTTTTATAACTTCTTGAGTCACTTGATGTTTGTAAATTTCCCAATTTGCCCTTTTCTTATGAGTTGTGGTTCGTGAACTGGCTCAATTTTCTCTTTTGAAACGTCCAGTTCTTTTCTCAGTTTTATTAACTATAAAGGGACGGGGTATACAACTCTCCCCTCCTTTTAGGGGTTTTGTCCCCAAAACAATTACATGTCAAACAATTAAGGGTACCCATCCCTCGTAACACTCTCGGTTTCCCATGTCTCCTCTTGCGCGAGTCCGTTCTGCCAAAGAACCTTGACCATAGGAATTTTCTTGTTACTCAAGTTCTTGTCCCTCTAGTCGATGATTCGCACTAGTTCCACTTGATAAGTCAGGTTCTCTTCTAGCTCTGGTGGAGGTTGGTCTAGCACATGGCTAGGATCGAACAGGTACTTCTGGAGTACTAAGATATGAAATACTTCATGTATTGTTTGTAAGTTCGAAGGTAGTTCTAGTATGTATGCCACCGGGCCTATCCTTTGGACTATGGTGTATGGATCAATGTACCTTGGTTTCAACTTTCCCCGTTATTGAAACCTAAGTATTCCCCTCCATGGAGATACTTTTAAGAACACTTGGTCCCCCACATCCAATTCCAAATCTCTTTTTCGAAGATCCGCATAACTCTTTTGCTTGTCCTGGATGGCCTTAAGTCGACTCTTGTTTCTCTTGATCTTTTATGTGGCATCCTCAATTAGTTCGACCCTCTCCCACTTCTTCCCAAAATAAGGGGGTATAAGATGGTCATCCATAAAGGGCTTCATAAGGAGCCATTTGAATATTGGCCTAGTGACTGTTATTATAGGAAAACTTTACCATGCACAAGTATTCTTCCCTACCCTTATTC
Source organism: Trapa bicornis (assembly GCA_030064425.1). Taxonomy (NCBI): domain Eukaryota; kingdom Viridiplantae; phylum Streptophyta; class Magnoliopsida; order Myrtales; family Lythraceae; genus Trapa; species Trapa bicornis. The sequence continues at coordinate 3,975,449 of CM057749.1, forward strand.
ATGGTAAGTACACATGCTCACAACATATCCTCCAGGGTTTGGATCATTCGCTTAGACTGTCCATCTGTCTAAGGATGAAATGCCATGCTCATGTGGAGCTTGGTTCCCAAGGAATTTTGCAAGCTAGGACAGAACCACGAGGTAAATCTAGGGTCCCTATCCGACACTATGCTTACCGAGACGCCATAGAGTCTCACTATCTCTTTTAGGTATAAGACGACCAGTTGTTCTACTGAATCCATCAGTCTTATAGGTAGGAAATGGGCAGACTTGATCAATCTATCCACAATGACCCACATTGCGTCCATCCTTTTCTAGTCACAAGTAATCCCGTGACAAAATCCATAGTGATGTGTTCCCATTTCCATTCAGGGATTGGCAAGGGTTGTAGCAGTCCTGATGGTCTCTAATGCTCAGCTTTAATCTGCTGACAGGACAGGTATCGAGCTACATATTTCACAATATCCCTCTTCATACCTTTCCACCAATAACCTTGTTTGATGGTGCAGTGCATCTTAGTACTACTTGGATGCATTGCATAAACAGAGTCATGTGCCTCTTCCAGAATTAACTTCTTCAGTTCCTTATCTTAAGGTGCGCACGCTCTACTCTTGTAAGTTAGTACTCGGTTGCCTCGAAGTTCATAGTCTGGTTTCGTCCCTCCGTTGACTGGATCCAAATAGGGTTGGAGTTCCTTATCTGCTTTTTGTTGGACCTTAATTTACTCTGTTAGGCTGGGTCGCACTACTATGTCCGCCAATAAGCATTTCTCTCCCTTTTCCACCTTAAGGTCCACCTCCATTCTTCCCAACTACTACAACAAGGGCAAGTAGCTTGTCTTTATTTGTGCTGACTCGGTTTGGTACTTGTGACTTAGGGCATCTGCCACTACATTGGCCTTCCCGATGTGATATTCTATCACAAGGTCATAGTCTTTAACCAATTCCAGCCATCTCTTCTAGTGGAGGTTCAACTCCTTCTGAGTTTGGAAGTATTTAAGACTCTTGTGATTAGTATATATCAGTATAGATAGTGTCGCCAAATCTTGAAAGCGAAGACTATTGCGGCTAACTCCAAGTCATGGGTAGGGTAGTTCCTCTCATGTACATTTAGTTGTCGCGAAGTGTAGGCAATAACCCTTCCTTGTTGCATCAATACACATCTGAGTCCTTATCCAGATGCATCATTATAGACGATGTACTCCCCTACACTTGGGTCAAGCAAAGAGAGTATAGGTGCAATTGTCAAACGGGTCTTCAACTCAAGAAGGATTTCTCACAACATTTATCCCACTTATACTCTACTCCTTTCCTTATGAGACGAGTCAAATGGGCAGCTATCTTAGAGAAATCTTGTAGAAACCGTCTGTAGTATCCCACCAAGCCCAAGAAACTACATATTTCTGAGGGATTCTTGGGTGCCTTCCAATCAAATATGGCCTCCACCTTTTCTCGGTCTACCTTGACTCCATCTTTGGACACTATGTGCCCTAAGAACCCTACCTCCTGCAACTAGAACTCACACTTGGAGAATTTTGCATATAAGTGGTTTTCTTGTAGTATCTCCAAGGTGATCGACAGATGTTCTTCGTGCTCCAACCTAGTTCATGAGTATATAAGAATGTCATCAATGAATACTATCACGAACTTGTCCAAGTGTGAATAGAACACTCGGTTCATTAAATCCATAAAGGCTATAGGGGCATTTGTCAATCCAAAAGGCATCACCCTAAACTCATAATGTCTGTATCGGGACCGAAATGCTGTCTTAGGAATGTCTTCCTCTCGGATCCTAAGTTGGTGGTATCCTGACCAATGGTCTATCTTGGAGAAGTAGGTTGCTCCTTTTAGTTGGTCGAACAGGTTATCAATCCATGGAAGTGGATACTTGTTCTTTATGGTGACCTGGTTCAACTTCTAATAGTCTATGCATAGCCTCATGCTCCCATCCTTTTTCTTTATGAATAGGATTGGTGCACCCCATGTAGACTGACTAAGGCATATAAAATCTTTCTCCAATAGCTTGTCTAGCTGCTCCTTCAATTCCCTTAACTCCATTGGAGCCATACGATAAGGGGCTTAGGATATGGGATGTGTTCCTAGGATAACCTCTATGGTGAACTCCAATTGTCAACTTGGGGGTAATCCAGGTAATTCTTTTGAAAATACATATGGGTAGTGTTCAACTACCAAGATGCTTTCTGGTCCCTTTTCCTCTAACTTCCCATTGATGATCATTGCCAAAAAAGCTTTACAACCTTTCTTTATCATCTTTTGGGCTCTTATGTGTGAATATACAAAACATTGAGAATATACTTAGTACTGAGAGTAAACATGGAGAATTATAGTATGTCAATAGTAGAATTATTGATACATGTTTAATTATCACAATGAATAGTAAAAAGGAATACGAAATAATGTTGGAACATTATTATTTGGGACATCTATCTTTTAAGAATATTAAACGCTTGAGACCATAGATAAAGAATAAAATGAAATGTAATAAACTTATTTTTTATGATTGTGAGTTTCAAAAAAACACATAAAAATAAGTTAAACTTCTACTAGATTGAGAAGTATTAAACCATTTTTCTTGACACACTCATATGTTGAGGGTCATGCCCGATTACTTCTATTGGTGAATTCAAATATTTTATCATCATCATTGATTGTTACTCTCTGATGACAATGTGAGTATATTTGATAAATCACAAATAAGAAGTACTATTATGTTTTAATAATTTTCTAGCTATTTTGAAAACTCAATTTAATACAAAATTTTGTATTTTTAGAATATACAAGTGATACATAGTATGTGAATTAAGAATTATCATCTTATTTTGTCATGCTCCGACCTGATTCAAGGGTTAACCCGACATAAAAATTGTCACATTCTCTCGACTTTATGATATTGGATACCTTACTACTATAGAATTGATATGTCACACACCGACCTGATTTCCTGAGTTGGGGTCCAATAAACATCCATCGCATCCCCTCGATACTATAATGGTAGGTATATTCACCAAAATAGTACTGATATGACAAAAACTTAGAATAAAAATGCATATAAAATTCATCAAAAATTTAAAATTTTCATAAAACAAGCAATGTGCTCAAAACAATACAACTTTCCCATGAGAATTTAGTAAATGATAAGTAAATATATAAACTTTCGTGCACGCCTCTTGAGTTTTGTAACTCGGTTGGGTGTGAATGGTGGAAGTGGCTACGCTAGTACTCATTCGTGCTTTTCTAAATGCTTGAAATAGTTTTGGAAAGGGGGTGAGCTCACAGCTCAGTGAATGAGTTTACGGACGTTGAGCCACTTTATAGCTTATGACCCCGACCTTTTTACTCAAATAAGTCTCTACATGGCTTATTCTTTTGTAATAAACTTGTACGACATTTCTTGCTTAGATTACAACTCCTATGACTTATGTCTTGGTTAATACAATTATGTTTTCACATAAATAGAGCCATCGACTCATCACACATAATATTAATCAATACCATTTGTACTTCTCCCTTCCTCCTGTCTCCTTGGAATTGTAGTCCAAGTGTTTCGGGAGTGTGGAAAGTTACTATCTTCTTCCCACAACCCATCTTAGCTTGATGGGTACTTAGTCAATTCATTCCCAATATTATTTCTACCTCCCTTAGAGGAAATGAGATCAAATCTACCTCTAGTTTGACTCAGCCAATCGTAATCTCACACCCTTTTAACTATTTGTCCCTATTCAGTCATTCTCCTAAGGGTATGAGGATGTTGAAACTTTATTTTAGGGTGGTAAGTTCTAGGGGAAGGCTTGGAATTAGATCTTCTTTGTTGAAGGATCTTTCTGCTCCTAAGTCGAAGAGGGTGTAGACCTTTCTTCCCCACAAGTGGACGTATCCTGATTAAATAAACACATGTTTTTAGAAGGACAATTTCTTTATTGAATAAAATTCAAATTATAGGTTTATCTCAATTTTAGTTGAGAGGGTTTTGGGAAGTATCCGCTACGGCACTAGGGTTTTTCTAGCCTCTTCCCGGGTGAAGTTGTATACCCTAGTTGGTACTCTGGTTGTGTTGTCCTATCGAGGAGTCCTTGGGTTCCCTTGGGGTCGTCCAAGCGTGTTTTGTTGCTTGTTCTCCCTAAGAGTGGGGCATTCCTTTGCAAAGTGCCCCACTTTCCAACATGTGAAATAGGACAAGCAAGTTCCCTCGTGGTACCTTTGGCACCTAGGACAGCAAGGGTTTCCTTGTGGTAGGGTGGGGATTACTCTCCGGGGAGGTGGTGGCACATCCTTCCTCTTTGGAAATCCCACCCTATTTCCCCATCTTGTACCATTTTGCTCCTTCCATCCTCCATGACGGCCTTGGCCCTTGTCCTCCTTCTGGTCTGCCTACTCTATTTGGTGACGTTGGGTTTGTACCAGTCGCTCACATTCATGAGCCATATTGATTACCGCCGCCAGATCCATGGGGCGTCCTAGTACTCCCATCCAGTCTCGTATGTCCATATTGAGATCGTCCACATATCGCTGGCATATATTAGCCAGTTCGACTAGGTTAGGGACAAAGGGTCTTAACTCATTGAACTTTGTTTCATACTCCAAGATAGAGTTAAGCCCTTGTCAGAGTTAGAGGAAATCCTACTTCTTCTCATTAATCAAATGAGAAGCCAAGTACTCCTCCATGTACCTTTCCTCAAATTGCTCCCGAGTGGGGGAGGTGACATGTGGGCTCCGGACATTGTCCCACCATCTCTTGGCACTGCCTTCCAGGAAAAATTATGTCAAGATCACCATGTACTTTGGTGATATCCTGACTATCCCCATCAGCTTCTTGATGTTGGTCAGCCAGTCCTTAGCAGCTCCAACATCCTTCTCTCTAAGGAAAGGCTTACACCCTAGTTGACAAAGAGTCTTGAGGTATTTTGGGATGTCAACTGGAGGAGGGTGGTTAACAGGAGGGGGATGAGATTATACTTCCTCTCGCTCAGCTCAAGAATTGGTGCCCACCTCAGGGGCGAGGTTAGGTCATCCAAATAGTGGGGTGAATTCCTCATACAATCTCGGGTGTTCTGAGCTTAGTCCTAGTGGAACTGTTTGGGCTCCTTGGGGAGTTTCCACGGGAAGGGGTTGGGCAGTGTCAAAATATGCGGCTCTTGTTCTCTTGGGAGCCATCTGAAATTTTTAAGATTTATTCCTATTAGTTACTAGGTTTTATAGTCTTGATAATGCATTCGAGTAAACAAGCTCTAATACCACTCAATTTGTCACGCCCCGACCCGGTATGGTCGGATCACCGTGAGTAACCTGCCGCTCCCTTTGGTTTATGAAGAGTTTCACACTTTTCTAAACCGTAAAGAGTAAAGCGCCCTTTTTCCTATTTTTCTTGGAATAACATTATACAAAACTTAATATATTAAATTTTACATACCTATCTTAAGGTTTGGCTACATAAAGGTTTTTAAGGTTGGTTTCCCTTAGTTACCTGAAAAGGGGTAAAGGGAGGGGGTGAGTTCTACAACTCATTGAATGGGTGTTGGAAGTGAGTTTTCATAAACAAAACTGCTTTAATCCAAGTGTGCCAAGAATCCTTATTTCCTTTAAGAATAATTTTTCCTTAAACTTCGGCTTTTCAAAACTCTTTTTCCTCATTTTCACATTAGATGTATTTAACAGTCAACACACACCCTTTATCAGGAAGGGATCACACATTCGTAGGTGCAACCCGTCCACTACACCCACTTGTGGTTCGGAGCGTCTTTACCAGCCACCATGATAGAAACCCATCCACTTCTACCCTAGGTCTGAGTGGATGTTCATGACATCTGACCCTCAAATCCGAAAACAACTCCATGTTCATATGAGGACAAAGAACTCATCCCAACCCTAATCCTGACGCACTGCCACCAGTCCATTGAGTACTATCAATACTGACTTGGTAACATGGAAAAATCACACAACCATTTCATTAAAAAATTTCATGGCTTTCATATCTCATGTTTGTTTTTGAGCTCTTGCTCGTGCCAACTGGCCTTGGGCCCACTATACGTGATTTGCCTTAAACCGAGCATTTAGCCCCCCACAAGTTTAAAAACTGAGGCCTCTAGCCTATCTAAGCTGTTCTAGCTCTTGTCAAGAAGGTCTCCCAAAAATTTTAAGCATTTGCACACAATCAGATGATAACACTTCTGGCATAAACAAAGTTTCACTTCATCGCGCCAACCAGGTGTGATGATATCTCCTCTTACAACTGGCAAGCGGGCTTCTTCTTCCTTTAAAGAAGTCCATCATACCAATCGGGTATGATTTCCTCTAATTACAACCGGTGAGTATGTTTTAGCTTAGTTCACCCATCATCCCATCTAGGTATAATGTCAAAATCCCACTTACAAGTGGATTTTCATTTCTAAAGTGCTCATCATTCCAACCCGGTATGATGTGAATAAACCCACTCACTCGCTAACAATGACGTATTTGTCATTAGTTGGTTTTCCAAGTAGACGCAAGCTTTCTCTTCTTGGCATTCCGATTACACTTATCCCTACACAATTTGGGTAGCCTTTTCCCTTAAGATTTGGCATAAAAGCCTAGGCTAACAAATTATAGATATATTGCATTTAGGTCCCTAAAGTTTATTTTTCTTAACTTTAGGTCCCTAATGCCAAAGTTTGCCCAATTTGAGTCCGTAAATTCCCAAATTTTCCTTTGAGTCCTCATTTAACTCAAAATTGCATAAGGGGCTCAAGTTGTTTCCAAATTTCTAATTTGGTCCCCCCAACTTTTCAAAAATTACCATTTTGCCCCTACTTTCCAAAAATGGCAATTTTACCCCAATTGTTCCAAAAATCAACCATTTGGTCCTCCAACATCTTTTTCATGGCCAATTGGCCCTCAATTTTAGGAAATTGCAAAATGGTCCATCAATTTTAAGAAATCCCCAAATTTTCCCAAAAATTTTCCCCAATTTCCCCTTTTCAAACTGGCCAAATTTAATTTCTTCAAATTGACCATTCAATCGGGGTTAATTGCTTCAATTGGAGGTGTAAATCGATTCCTACACTTCCATGCGATTCAATGGAGCTTTTAATCGCATGAATTGAGGTCAAAACGAGCTCAAACGGAGCTTTGCTAAAAACCTATGCGTAGAGAGAGAAAGCTTCGAAAGCTTATCATCAGGGGTGCGGTGGTCCAAGCTCTCTATTGGAGAAGGTAGCTCTTTTCCTGAGGTACCTTCTAAAATCAAGAATTCCTATCATTGACCCCAAATCAAGGGAGAATTTTGTTAGTGTAATTTCATAGTTTCTCTATCTAACTCTGACCTACAACGACTGAGAAGGGCAAAATTAGCTTACCTTTCTACTTAATTGAGGTCATATGAGGGTCGTGAGAATGTCGGAAGGGCTTGGTTTGGCTAGAAGGAGGGCTGAATTTGGTCGATTTCAGCTCGGACGAAACATGGCAGCTTCAGTCCTTTGGAGTTGCTTCACTATTTGATTACGTCAGTGCTTCTCCAGCAGTCCTCGGGTCGAACGGAGATTGCCGTTAGGTAGCTGACTTCTCCCGAAATCTAAAGAACCCGACCTTGCATTGTGAGGTTGAGAAAACTGCCCAAGTCAGAGCTCTCGTTCGAGCTTCGCCAAAAAATGGAGCAGTTTAGAGACAATGGAGATTTATGGTGTGAGGAGGATGAATGGAGAGTAGGTCTTTATACATGAAGTTTGGTGACTCTATGCCCAACCATTTTACATCTTGGTCAAGCTTATCCTCACCCTAAAATGCCATGAACAAAGACTTTTTCTCTTCGTCGACGTTATCCATTCATGCATTGAATGAACAGTGTCGTCATCTAAAAGAAGAAGATGACATTGTTCCAAACTGGACTGGATCGGTCCAACCGGGTTCAATGCTTAAACCGGCCGGTTCATGCCCGATTCGACCAGTTTTCTCAAAATTAAAAATTTCTAAATTCATTTTCTATCCAATGGTGGCTTCAATTCCTCAATTTGAATATTTTAATTCACCTAGAAAAATAAATTTAACAATCAGTTTAATGATGGTTCAAATCCAGTTCACCTAAATCGATCTGGTTTTCTCTTCCAATTCATCCCAAGGCCATTTTCCATGATTTTTATGACTTCTTAAGTCACTTGGTGTTTGTAAATTTCCCAATTTACCATTTCCTTATTAGTTGTGGTTCATGAACTGACTCGGTTTTCTCTTTTGAAACATTGGGTTCTTTTCCTGGTTTTATTATCTATAAAGGGACAGGGTTTACAAAGGTGCTCACATAGACAATGTGGTGTAGGTTATGGCCTCTCACCAGGGTGGACAATAAAAACGCTCTAGGCCACTAGTAGAACAGATCGAGGTTGTAGCATTTGAGAATCTGTTTTGCAAATGTTTAATCCATTTTATTTAAAAAAGGGTGTTTGATTGATGTCCCAAAATCACTTTATTAAATGAGAAGTCTGATACTAGGAAAGATATCCTACTATTCTCTTGAATATTGTACTTTAAATCTTACTCACTGAGTTATAAACTCACTCCCCACCCTTACCACATTCAGGTCATATAATATGGCACAAAGAATGCTAGAGAATGCATTACCAAACTGGTACATAAATTGTTATCTTTATATTTATGTATTGCAATATCCATTCCTACAAATTTTTGGAAACACTTATCTCATACACTATTTTTCCTTTCGGTATTGAGCCTTGATTCTATCAATACTATGAAGATAGAAATCTAATCCTATTATAGTATTGGGAAAAGTGACGTATTGTTCACAGGGTCCTGTCGAAATAGGGTCAGGGTGTGACACTTACTATCATGATTAATACTTGCAACATAAAGGAATTTCAAAATAGTTTAAGTGGTTTCACACAATCATGAGATTCTATTTCTAGAAAAGAGGTTTTCAAATCTTGTGAGTAATAATGCATCATCGATCCAATTATACTCGATGTTAGAAATCTCACTCACTCGTATTGCAATACTTGTTCATCCAAGTGGATTTTCAAGTCTTGCATTCCTTTCATTCGCACGGACTTGTAGGTGTTTGATTCATATAATAAGTTGGGCAATTAAGTCCCAAATAAAAAAGTATTTACACTTAAGACCCGTAACTTTTCGTTAATTGTAATTTGGTCATTAAGTTATACATTATCTCTAATTAGGTTACAAAGATTTATAAATCTTCCTTTTGGTCCCTAATTTCTTCTTATTTCCAATTGGGTACTTAATTTCTCATTATTTGTAATTAAATTCTCAAAATTTTAAAAATTACAATTTAGTCCCTAAACTTTCGAAAAATACAATTTAGTCCTTCAAATTTGAGTAACCTCAATTAAATCTTAAAATTCTCAATTGAGCCATAACATGATTCTAATCATCTCTCATATGTCCCCAATATCGTTTCAAGCTTTGAATAATCCAATTTGGCTTAGAAATGAGCTTAAACTAAGCTTTATCGAAAAATCATTATAGATAGAGAAAGCTTTGATTACTTATCGATGAGGGCACGGTGGTCAGAGCTTTTGATACCAAAAGATTGCTCTCTTCCCAGGATCCTTCATGGATCAAAGCGCGCCTCAATTGATTGACTGAGTAGTGCGAATTCATTGATTTAGTTTTTGGGCAAAATGTAGTGTGAATAGTAAATTTTGGCAAAGGGCATCGGTGGGGACTTACCACAATGGTGCAAGGAGGGTGTGAACTCCACTAGATAAGGTCTGGAGGGCTTGGTTTGGTCGTGGATGGCTCGAGGATGGCTCGAATTGGGCTTAGGTTTCTCTAGTTGCAAACGGAAGAGGGAGCAACGGTACTATGTGAACTTGTCGTCGCTTCTCTGATGATTCTCAAAACAAATGGAGAGTGCATTCGTGTAGAGTACTTCTACATGAATCTAAAAAATCTGGATTCACCTTCAAAAGTGAAGAAAAATGCACAAATCAGAGCTTTGGTTCGCAGTTGATTGAAAATTGGAGTAGTTCATCTTTTTTGAGCTTTCGAAGGATGAATAGGATGAATGGATGGGAGCTCTTTATATAGAAAAATTGGAGACTGTCGTTTCTATCCAGAAAACCATTGGTCGACTATTAACTCTCTGATTTACTCCATTATCGGAGAGATTTAATGGCCGCTAGAGTTATGTGTGTGAAGGAAGAATATGACAATGTACGTGCGTATGCGAGCTTCGCACATGCGAACTACTACGTGGCACGTTGTGATTGGTTGGTATTGTTGATGCAACGTCCTACTCAGCGTTTGAGAGATCCATTAATTGGCCACGTGGTGACCTCACATTGGTTACTCTGTCCTACGCGACAATTCACCGAATATGTCCATCTAATAACCATGTCACGTGGTTTCCTCTAATTGGCTAATTTAAATTCACCAGTTTCCCACCTGACACACTGTGGCATCGCCATGTGTCCTCTTTTAATTGGTTGTGGCTATTTGACGTGGTCTTACCATGTGTTAACTCGTGATTGGTTGATCTTTATCAGACATTCTAGTTGGCCACTAACCTAACATCATTACCACGTGTGAGTATCTCATTGGTCAGCCTTAATGACAGTGATTTTCCTTAGTTGACCATTGATTGAGTACATGTGTCACGCTCTCATTGGTCTATTTCAAATGATGTGGATTTTTTTCGTATGACCGCCGACTTGGGACACATGTCACGCTTTAATTGGTTATCGTTTTCAGACGCTAAACTAGCAACTAACGAGGCGTGCACTGATTGGTTGCGCACGCTAACAGGGCGTTAACCTGATATGCGATTTGTTTACCCGAGTAGACCATTGATCATTTCAATTAGAACGAGTTCGGTGACCTAAAATTGAAAATTGGTCTGTTTAAGCTCGATTCAATCGATTTTTAAAAATTAAAATTTTCTAAATTTATATAAATTTATTTTCTACATTATCAATAATTCAATTTAGCAAATTAACATTTTTAAATAATCTCTAAAAATAAATATTTAAATTAATTATTTTCAGTTCAACTCGATTATGGTATGGTTCACCATTAACTAGTACGACTCTCACATCCAATTTACAATATGATAATTTTATTAATTTTTAGATATTAATTAATCAATTAGGATAACTTAAATTTTCGTTTTAATTTTTTACACTAATTTTTATTAATTTTAAATTTTGATTTTATTTCAAAAATTTTCTATTATTTATTCTCAATTTTCTTGTTTTGAGAAACGAAACTTATACAACAAACCCAATTTGAATAGATAATTATGTTGTAAAAAAATTATCACCATCACAATTCAAGTCAATATTCTATATTTTTTATACTAACGAAAATATCCGCTCTTTCAATGAAATAAAATACGACATATATATTCACTTTACTAGTATTATATAAAACAAATTCTACTGTCCATATGTCAATAATATAAAATATTAAATAACTTTTTTCTTATTATTTAGTTTCAAGATAACATTTAGTAAATCGCATTTAATATAAAATTTTATATTTGAAGGTTAATTTTAAAATATTATAATATATTATTATAATAATATTTTAGATAAATAAAATATTTAATATAATTTTAATTAATTAATAGTATATCATAATATTTTGATATTATTTATATTTATTTTATTCTTACTTTACAAATAAATGTCTATTATATAATTTATTAATTAACTTATAGATAAAATATTGTTAATTTGATTTTGTTTTCCATCTTTCGCTATATATATTATATATATCTTGTATGGTAAATTGCAATAAAATATTTTTATAATTTTATAAACACATAATACTTATATATATTATCAAATTTATAATCTTATTTTCAACGTAACATTTATTTAGAAACTTGGAAGGTAGAACAGTCAAACAAAAAACTTGTAATAGTAGAAATTTGATAGATAATAAAAGAATAGTCAGAATATGAGCTGCGGAATAACATGTGAGTTGTAAATTTATATATTTTGGGTATTTAGATTTTGAAAATTATCTCATATAGGTACTCAACACATCTATTACGGCTAATTCAGTTCCGAGTGATCATATTCGTTGTACTTGCATTAAATTCTATTAAATTCAGATGTTTTAACCTTTTTTGCTCAATTCATATGTTTTAGTGTAAGTTTTGCTTGTTTGTGTTTATTTTTTGATGTAATAAAATGTGGATAACATTAACAGTACTTGATCACTATTTCACGAGGCTGCGAACTGAAGTAAGCATGTTATGCCACTCGAGATGAAAAAAGCAGGTGAATTAGAGTGGCAGTCTTCTTATGCTGATCTCCTATTGAATATAAGACAACATTGGATGCAGCAGAATTCATATTTGAACTAAAGACGATTGAATTGGTAACCATTTCCATGGATGACATGCACAAGATTATGGTATCTTGCTCTGATTGAGGATAAAGAATTTTAAACAGCATAGATAGGAGGAGAGACTTAAGGCTCAAATCTTATGCCTTCTACTTTCTCTCTCCTTGTCCATATTTGGAAAAAGAGGAAAAACTCATTAGAAAGAAGAGAATTTCAGAAAGGAGAGAAGAAAAAAAATACTTATCAAGGAAAATCTGTAATGTCCACCACACCCAAGCTTGATTCTTTATACAGATGAATTGGTGTGGATGAATGTTAGCCTTTTATGAGAAAAAAATCATACAAAAGCAAAAGAAGGCTTGAATATTAAGACAAACTTCCCGATGTTGAGATGCGAGAAATTCCAAACATCCTCCTCCTCGCAGACTGTTTTCCAACAGCAGAGGCTTCTATTCTCCCAATAATCATGTTTTCAGCACAAGAACCTTGAGCGCTTTCTTCACAGCCAAAGATAGACTCAGTTGCCACGTCTCCTTGGGGGCGATGAGATTGCTTCTAATTTCAGGCAAAGTCAGCCTAGTTTATAACAAGACAATTTGTATACTTATGTTGTTTCACCAAGAGTTTCTTCAGCTCAGCAAATCTCACGTGTCATAGTAACAACACCAAAACAGGTAACACAAGGAAAAGGAAAAGAGAGAGTCATACAGAAGAAAGCAGTTGATCATTAGATTAGTTTCCTGTAAGACTCGGACTCACAAGGCAGTAGTAGAATTTACAGAACTGGCTTACAATTATGGGACAGAACTGGGACATTCAAGAATTGACTGAGATCCCTTGTATTCCTCGAAGAATACGATACTACTCATTCCCAGTTTCACTCACACACCCTCAAAATGGGAAAAATCTCCAAAACCTGCACACCGCTTCCTCTTTACTTAGTCAGCTTCTCCGTTCCTCTTCACGAGTGCAAAGTACCCTAAAACCGCACACATCGCCGCCACAACGTTCCCTTCCTTGAGAAGAATCCTGCAGACTAACCCGATAATTTCCCTCGTGATCTTCCTACCCTCCACTATCAATGCCCTCCGGGGCTTACCGCAGAAGGCTAGCAATACCACGATGGCGATCCACGTCACCAGGGTGACCGGCACGACCACCGCGAGGGCTGCCGCCATGGAGAGGACCCCAAAAACAGCCCCCAGCATCACTGATGCATAGAGAGCCGGCCACCCGGAAGAATGGTCCGATTGGAGCTTGTACCAGGAGAGTATGAACTTGAGAGTGTTCCAGGTCGAAGAGAGCAGGATCGCGTAAACGAGGACGAAGAAGCACACCCAAGTCCTCCTCTTGCTCATGACATTCAGGAGGAGAGCGTACGCCGGAGGAACCTCTGAAACAACCGCCGAGTTGAACGAAGGCTGTTGGATCTGCTCTTCTCCCATGATGATTTTGCCCCAAACAGAAATGCTGATTTCTTTACTCTCTTCAGACAAAACTCCTATTTTTATTCTGTATTGAGCTTTACAGTGGGGGAGAAATTATGAGTCTTCTTCAGCTAATCCCCCGAGAATGAACTACCAAGCAAAAATATAGAAGAGATATTATATGACCTACTTACTGTACTTACTCCACGCGCTTAAGAAGAGCGTATATTTGGATTCCCCAATCTATCCGTTTGGTGTGCGAGAGTTGATTGCGGGAAAATCTCTCTACCTGTTTATTTATTTTGACATGAATCTTTTAACTATTTATAAAAAGTTAAATTGCTTATTTAAGTGTAATTTTTACCAAAAGTTCAAATTAATATAATATTTTTACTACCATATCAGTACATTTTAGTTATTATATTTAGTTTAGTACAATTTTATTTAACCTAAATAAATATTTTATAAATATTTACTTAGTATATTTTAATGTACCATAATTTTTTTATCAAAATTATGTATATATATATATACGGTACAATCCAAATAAATAAATATTATTATTATAAATTTATTTTATTATTTCAAATTGAATATTACCAGACTTTAAATTTAGCAGATTTCATTATTGGTACGTCATGTATGATAAAAAATAGTAGATTTAATGAACAAATATTTTAGATATTTAATATAAATTTAAAAGTCTTACTAAATTTAATAAAATAATAAATTTTCAAATAATATATAAATATTTATGTGATGTCTTTATTTTGGTATAAATTTTTATTTGATTTAATTTATAAATAAATATTTAAATAATAATTATTTTTTATAAAATAATATTGTTGAATTGAGTTATTAATAAACTATTTTATATTAACATTTAGTAAAATAAAATATTTACATTTAAATAAAAATACTACACAAAAAATTATCTTACGTAACATTTTAAAAAATAAGCAAATATTATACTTAAATGAGTTTTAATAAGAAAAAAAGTATATTCAAACTAAAAAGTGTTACCTTTTTTAATTACAATGTTAAATTTTTTAAAATAATTTAAAATACAAAAATTTTAATTTCCCAATATCCTTTCTTATTTTTTGTCCATAATGTTTATTTTTGAATGGGCTTTGCATTAAAATGCTGAAGTCAAGTTGAGCTAACCGTTGTATAGCTCAAATCTGTCCAATAGAAAAAAGAGAGAACAGGCTGCCCCTTGCTTGAATCCTATATATTATACATTAATATAACGATTGTCAATAGTAGTTGCCCTTAGGTCATTGAGCTAGTTTCGAAACCAAGCTTAGATGACATTATGTTGTCCCAGTCCTCCTCTAGGGTAGCTAGCTTGTCTTTGATGGCCAGCTAGGAGACGATAGGAATACCATACATGGACAAGAGGTGATGAGACGGAAGAACACAAGGCTTTCCCGAAAGGGTGATAGGGTAGGATCATGTTGACCCAGCCATAAAAATTGAGAGCAAGAGATACATATGCTTGGATACGGTTGTGAGTACTTCTCACTTGCGTGTTGCTTCTTGGGCAATTCCAAAATTGAGAGGTCCGTACCTTTGTAAGAGCATGGAAAGTATCTGCCCCTTGGAGAAGTAGGTGAACTAAGCATTGTCTAGGTATTCACATATTGTCCCAAAGTTGAACTTTTGAACAGCATTGTAATGAGTTGGGTGAGCATAATGTTTCATTCAGATATTTTCCCAAGAAACCCATAAGAAACAATTTTTTTTTTATTGAAAGTGAGCAATAGATTACCGAAGAAACACCTCAAAATTCAAAGAAAAAAAATCTTTAATGCCTAAGGCCTCATTAGGCAAAAAAATCTGTAGTCCTTGTCAGTGGTTTCTTTCTGTGGAAAAGCACCACATATCTGGTTTACTCTCCTCACCACCTTCTTAGGGAAAATAAAATGTTGACACAACAAGTATGGTCCTCTCCGGGAATATGAAAGGGATCTTGTAGTCCAAGTATGAACTCTAGTAGTGATTTTCTCAGTTAAACCTTTCTTGACTTTGAAAAACCCAGTAAGAGAGTCGTTGAAAGAGGGAGAACCAACCAAGTGGAGAGAATGCAATGGAGGTTTCCTAATGTCCACCTTTAACTATAATCCCACAAGATCACCTTGGCCATTTGAAGAAGAATATAGAGTTGTAATCCCCTTGCTTCAACCAATATAAATGGCTTCCTCTTTTCTGCTGGTGGGGGGGACAGTGCAACCCATGAGATATTGTTTCGTAGAAGCCTCAAGCTATTATCTCCGGCTGGAGCTCATCGGTAGTCAGAACTCATTGTCCACCTTTAAGGTTATAACTAAATGGTCTCTTCTCGTTCAAGCTCTATTTGAACGATTTTATAAAAATTAAATTTTTTTAAATTTATATAAATTAATTTTCTAAATACCGGTAAATTCAATTATTAAAATCATAATTTTTAAGTTAACTTTAAAAATAAAATTTTAAATCGGATCAATTCAATTCTCGAAAATAGGTATAATTCTTATTATTAATTTATAATATAATTTTTTTCTTAATTTTTAAATCTTTATTAATTAGTTGTGATCACTTAAATTCTTGTTTTAATTTTTTTCATTAATTACGATTCATTTTAAACTATTATTTTCTTTCTAAATTTTTCGATTTTATACTCTGATTTTCTTATTATTAAAAAATAAAATTTATAGAAAAATATAGAGTATAGGAAAGAAAGGATTAGGGTAGAGAACGGTTCTAATTCTCATTTTCAATTTGTAATATTATTTTTTTCTTAATTTTTAGATATTTATTAATTAATTGTGATCACTTAAATTATAGTTTTAATTTTCTTAACTAATTATGTTTCACTTTAAACTATAATTTTTTTCTAAATTTTTCAATCATATATGATAGTTTTTTATTATAAAAAATAGGGTTTATAAAAAAACATAAAATGTCCAAAATAATAAATGACTCAGCTCCAACCCACGCAGGAAGTAGGTAAAATTAATAGTGATACTTCGTTCGAAACCAATTCTATTTTTACAAGTGCTCGGGATTGGACATAACATACTTTAGGCGGAGAAAGTATATAATTTTTGGGATTGTATAAGTTTTGTAAATAGTTTATTTTTAAAAGAAAGTTTCAAATTTATTATAAAAAAATTATAATATATATTTTATAAATTGAGTTTTTCATACAATAGAGAATATATTATAAAGTTTTTATTAGTTCTAAACTTAGTAATCTAATTTGCGGTGCATTTTTCTCCTTTTTATTTCACAAAATATTCACATTTTTGTATATAATTAATCTTATTCTATACCTGGAAAGTATATTAGCTTATTTTAAGCTAACCTTATTATGTTATTACTTATATTTTTATTTTAATCTTATCTAATATTAACTGAAAAATATATTTCTATTATTAATAATTTTTACTTAAATTTGAGCAAATTAAATTATTTAAAAATTCTTATAGAAGATAAAATTATGTATCAATTTATATTTTAAATTATGATAATATTTTAATACAATTCCTATTGTAATATTTAAATTTAGACTCATTTTATACTTATAATGTAATCGAATAAAAAAATCTCAAATTATAACATTTCTACCTTCTTTATCTAGTATATTTTGATTTTTGGTGGTTGGAATTCCACCATAAATATATGTTTGTGTGATTTTTAGTCGAATAGTATAAGAAATGTAATACACATTTTAGTCCTATATCTAAATATTAGAAATTTCTAATAATAAAATTTGTCAATTATAATAAGATATTATTTATCAATAAATAGTAGGATATATATATATTTAAAAGTTATAATTTATAAGTAGTTATGTTTTTCCAAACTTATAAATTTATAATATTTCTATATTTTATATAATATATTATATTATCAATCGTAATTATGTAAACCTATATACACTTTTCACGTATTATTTTAAATTGATTAAATTTATTATTAAAAACTATATAAAAGTTAGGTATAATTTTTTTAATTTTGTATGTGAAGAATAATTAACTCAAATTTATTATTAAAAACTATATAAAAGTTAGGTATAATTTTTTTAATTTTGTATGTGAAGAATAATTAACTCTAGTTAAATATTTTTTTTACATACTCGAGTAAGCCCAAATTAAATATATATGCGAATTCTAATTATTGCGACCTATATCTACTTAAAAGTTAAAATTTTTAAATATTATAACTTTTACAATCTTATAAATTAATAATATTTCTCTATTTTATCTAATTTATAATTATATTCTTAATATTTATAAAAAAAATTAAATCTTATATATTATTTCTCGTAAACAAGGTCATTAACCTCTTTATAGGATACTTTACAAGATTAAATATCTAATATAGCCAGTTTTTGGTTTCAAGTTAGGAGAAATCTTGGACAAAGGTCGGTGCATATATATATATATATATATATAATACTACATGTTGTCTTTCTTGCCGTGCACTCGAAGGGGTTGATCTTAAAAGATAATTTCATTTGAACCTACTATATAAAAAGAAATGATGTTTAGCATATAAGCAGGCACTGACCTATTTTTTTTTTCCAGAACAAGAGATCAAAGGAGAGCCAAGAGTTTGTGTTCCATTTCAATGGACTTCAACGCTCATACGGTGGACTTGCCTTCCAATTTTGCAGGTGAAGTTGACTCTACCTCCAACGTGAATGCTCTGAATGAAGATCACATCCCAAATCAGATTGCCCAGTTCTACTTCGTCAAGTTGCGTCCTTACGAGTACTCGAACTTGCACAAAGTAGAAAGTCTGGTCAGGAAGTTGGCTCAAGACCGCATTGATGCCGAGCAAAAGAGACGAGAAAAACTTGTAAGTTTACCTAAACCTCGAGATGCAAGAAGAAAAGTGCATTTTACAGTGTGACATTGACTATTTCTTAATCGCGTAATTCAATTTCGACAAACAGTTTTATCGTGATCGTCTGTACTGGTCAATTGGAAAAATGCATTATGGCGGCGAATCGAAGTGGAACAGGAGAAACTTGGACTTGCTGCAGAAATCTCTTGACAAGCTCACTTTCGCTAATAATTGCAGCGGTGGAAAAGCCCTCAAACCAAGCTCAATTGTGAAGGAGATCGATCATCATGTAACAAAACTTCCATGTCCTCTATTTTATTCTCGCACGCCCGTCGGCCTGCAACTATGAGATGCCTAACTTCGGGTTCTCTGGTTCCAAAAAATGGCTACAGAGCTTGCATTTCGGGTTGCTGCACGTGAGCAAGACTGCAGCAGGGGAGAGACGGATCCTGAGCAAGATCAAAGAAGTTGAAAAGATATCAAGAAATTCATTCATATCCATTGAAGACTATAATGAAAAAGTAAGGTGTCAAATTGTGGTCAAGGTTCTCAATCAAAAATCCTTTTTCTTTTGCAAGTTGATATTGAGATGCTAAGTACACAGATAAGAAGGTTACACTGGAGGAAGGAGTTGATGTGTAACCAGAATGGTGAGAGACAGGAAATCCACCTGGAGATGGAGAAGCTTCATCTGGCAACAGAGGACGCTATTGCATCTGCAGCTTTGGGTGGGAAGATATGGAACTCATTGGGCTCTAAGGAACTTATAAAACAGCAGATCAAAGTAAGAAGATACTCTCAGGAACTATCAGTCCGATTTGGTAAATTGTTTTTGCTGGTAAACTCGGTTCTTCATACTAACATGTTCATGATCTGTGTAGTCTATGGTTGATAAGCTAGATAGACAGAGACCGGAGCATCTCAAGTACAACGCTAAGTTTATCCGTTTCAAGGAGGAGCTCAAGAATGTAGAAGATGACTTGGCTTCTTTGGAGGACCAACAAACTGAATTAAGAAGGCTGATATATGAAGCCAGAGTATGCATTTCAGAGTGGAGGGCAAAACAAGAGGAAAAGGTAACGAACCATCACTTGTCAAAATTTAAAATTTTGGAAGATTAGGTACACCAGGGCTATAATCTTACATGCAATGCCATGACTGTAGAATGACAGCTATAACCAGTACATTGAGCTGATGAGAAATGCCCAAGAACTTGCCAAGAGGAAAGATCTTGCATCCTTGGAGGACTTGTGTCACCAACAGGTCAGTCTTTTTACATCCTTCTCTGCATATAGGCTTTGTAAATTGAAATTTGAATCACATCGACTCATTAATCATTTATAAAGCTTCTGCACTAAGCCATGGCAGATTTGTATGCCTTAGGTGGAAAAATTCAGGTCCCAGTGGGTCAGAGACAAAGCTTTCAGGGATGATTACATAACAAGGAGGATACCCTCGTTGAATAGCCAGTGCTTGAACATAGATGGGCGAAGGAGAAACCCAAATGAGAAGCCAATTATCATGAAGGACCCAGATGCTAATATTTCCAAGGCCCTCAAGAAAGCATTAGAACAGTACCAGAGAGAAACTTCTGCATACCTTGGTGACTCATGGAGTGCCACTCTTGGTAATCCATCATAAGTTTAGTCCCGTTTGTTGGGGGCAAAAATCAGTTAGACCCATGATCAAATTAAATAATAAAAATGCAATATCATATCAAATATGTCATTAATTATTAATCCAAAAACAATATACAAAAAAAATATAATATATTAGGTTGTGGATTGATTCTCCAAGTTGGAAGCACCATTCATAATGACAAATATATCTCCTAGCATGCGCTCTTACTAGACTTTCATGCTTATGGACTACAAGAGCCATTTAGGATTATATTCTTTTGAGGTTAACTTCGGCTCCACAGAATGAGCTCATTGGGTCTCTCTGCAACTGATTTGGAGAGGGAAAGATTACTGCCAAGATGCAAAAGAAAAATAGACACAATGAACAATGTTGTATGGCTCATAACATAGCATTGTTCCAGGTCGAAATTTGATTCAATCAATAATCCGATGGAATATAATGGCATATGCCCAACTGTTATCAAAAGAAAACCTTGACCTACATCTATTGCTGGATGGGACTTGAGGGAGCTGTACGAGTATCCTTGGATTAAGGGTAAATGAATTTTCGAGCAGCTACTTTCTCTGCATTTTAAATCTTGAAACAGGTTTTGAAGGCTGAGAAGCAGAACCATGAATTAGATCAAATGCATGTGTCAAGTCAATTCTACACATTTGATTTTTGTATCTATATAATGGGAAAAATTAGAGGGAGAAGATGACACAGAACTGGTAGTACCTGTGATGAAGTTCCAGGTTGTTGTTCTGGGTTCATTGGTAAATTGACAGGACGCTCGATGATGCAACCAGTGAAAGCCTGAAAATATTGAATAACATGAGATGTCCGAAAGTTGATGATCTGATGATTTCTAGCATTACTAATGGCCAATCAACGTAACATGGGTAACAAATATATACTTTAAGACTGTCATGGCTTGATCTTGAGCTCTGATTCGGAGGAACCTGTAGAAGAGCAGGGGCAGAAGCAAATACATAAATATAAGCACTCTTCATCTTAAATGTATTTAATTGGACAGGACACAGAAAAGACTAGAGAGATTTTTCAAAATCAGCTACATCCTTGCCACACATTGAGAGAAGTCCATTAAATCGGTTTATGCATTGATCTACTACTTGAATGCTCACCGTCTCGGAAACTTTAGAAGTCTTCGCATCATGCATTGAGTTCATTACTTCCAAAGATGGTTTATTATCACCTGAAAAAAATTGTGCAATAAGGGATTAGCATCATACAAATCAAACTAACCTGAGTTATTCATGGAAGAGTGAAATTATGTTTTCCAAATCAAACAGAAACAAAAGACAGCAATCTAACTGTCAAGACTACGGATCAAAAAAGGCATAGGGCTTAGCATCAAACAAATCAAGCTAACCTGACTTATTCATGGAAGAGTGAAATTATGTTTTCCATATCAAACAGAAACTAAAGACACCAATCTAACTGTCAAGACTAAGGATCAAGAAAGGCATAATCATTTATAGTCCTAACCCAGGGGTACTTTCATAGACATGCTTAGACAAAACATAGTATTGGAGCTTTAATCATCTGGCTGATGCTTGTCAGTGTAGCTATCAAATAAAAAGCACTAAAAGATGGTGAAACCTCCTGTGTAGTTCTCCCTGTATGAATATCAAATAAAGACAACATATGTAGTTCTCCCTATATGAATAGAAATAAGTGCTATAAATGATTGACAAAATGAATATGAGAGCATTCACAATCTTCACATATCACAATTCTTTAAACTGGAAAGAAGCAACTGTTTGCAGGAAAGTTGGGGATGGTATGGAGAAGACATCACATGGAAGTGACGAAGAAAAAGGAAACAATTTATAAGAAAGGCAGCATTTTATTTGCAGCATATATATCTTCAGATTTCTAATCTTTTCCAACATATTCAGCTGTTGGTGTTTCCTATTTTAAAATCAAATTCTCTTGTCAAGAGAGACAAAAAATATAGAAGGCTGACCTTTGTGTGGAGACTGCAATTTTAAGTCATCAAGCTGCACCATGGAATCCTACAAGTTACATGACAAAGAAAAAAAATGACAATTACATCGGTAAAAAAATAAGTATAAAACAGAGGCAAAAGATATGAACAGTTCAAAATCTAATTGCCACGTCTTACATTTAATTGCTCTAGTACATGAAGATTGTTCTTTATATTTTGAACTTCTTCAGTACTTGCATGATCATCTTTAGACTGTTTCAGTAGATTCTGCTCGTGATCCTTCATAGATGGCCCATACATTTGATATTCAGTAGCTGTCTTCATTATCTTCACCACTCTAATTAAAACCAGATTCTTAAATCAATTACCTTGGAAAGTATTAGATTGTGACTAGAGGAGCTTCTCCCTGAGGGCATATCCAAATTAGTTGGAACTGTGTCTTCATCACCACTCTCATCAACACCTTCAGCAGAAAGCTCTTCTTTCTCTAGTTCATCCAATCTGGCCATAAGGCGAGCATATTCTTCTTCTTCATTAGAAACTGCCTCTTCATACCCTTTAGAAGGATTAGAATCTTGTTCATGCAGCCCTGAAACTACACAATATTAGAGAACTACTCAAGTCCCTATGATCTCCAAGACAAACAAAAAGACCCTCAAACATTTTGAGAGGCAAAATAGAGGAAACCAAAAACTCATAGACAGAAAGAAAATGCATTTCCCAATAGAAACCAACTGCAAAAAAATTATATTATTTTGGCCCAACCTGACTTTGAATTCAAATCTCTCATCAAATAATTCAGGGATTCAAATATTAAGAAGAATTGCTCTATCACATGTATGAATATTGTTATCATCCCACTTGCCCATAAGGCTACATGATAGAAAATTAATCTTCAAGAGGTTAGGCCATAATTTTTGTCTTTAATCATAGAATCAATAGTCATTTCTTCTCTGGACTTTTTCCCATCAATTTCTCTCTTAATTGGTGTGAGAATTTTAACCAGCACTAGTCTTACATTCTTTCTTCACAGATTTTCTCACTCATGGGAAAAGATGAATGGCTAAGGCCAGCATATTTCTTATAATATCCTTCAAATCATTCATTTCACTTCTACTCCAATCTCACTGATCCAGCCCAAGCAACCTAGGAAAAGTTTAAAAAACTATTCTTTTTATTTTGCTCTTCTTATAATCAAGTGTATATGTGTCAATAATGTAGATAAATCACAACCAAATGATTTTTTTCAGATAGAATTTAGAAAACAAAGAGAGCTCCCTATGTCGCATATTATATGTGCAGAAAATGCTAAGAAAAAGCACAAACACCGTGCTATTTCACTTAATAGGTAGATGTTGATAGGATTGTTTTAATCAATCATCAGGTGATGAAACAAATCAATATGATTGTTTTAATCAATCATCAGGTGATGAAACAAATCAATATGATTGTTTTAATCAATCATCAGGTGATGAAACAAATCGGTATCATGGCCAGGTCACTGCTTAGCCATAATTTGATGATTCTGGATTGAATCATCCAGAATGATCTCTCAAACTATTAACCTAGCATATAACACCATGAGTAACTACTTCTGTAGCATGTACTTGGAGCAACAGTTCAAGTTCATCTTGGAATCATTTCACAAAGTTGGAGTAGGATAAAAATCTTAGGAAAAAAAAACAAAAAAAAACATTTTAGAAACAAATCTTCCCATAACTATAGATCATAAAAAACATAGGCTTGAAATTCTTTGAAAATGTCATTGACAAGATCAATACATGACAGAATATCTATAAGATTATCCTCTAAACTAGAGAAAAAGAATCATAAATAACCACATAGCATTTCATCTTTCTACTATCATATTGTTCAGATCCAAAAAATAAAATTTTGACAAAACAATACCTATAATTAACCAAGGACCTTATAATTGCATAATATATGAAGAACCTGAGAATTAACTTTACCCGATTTTGGTATATTCTCATGAGATCCTTCATCACTAAGTTCTTCTCGTATCTCTACAAGGTCTTCCTATAGCAATATTAACACATCCCACTAATGAATCATGAATGGTTAACTAAAACATACAGAAGAACTATATATTGCCAACAACTAGACAAGAATTAGGAATACTCTGTAACACAATAGAGTGTGCTCCTCGCATAACAAGCTTCCTTATCAGAATGCAAATAGCAAAGAGAAACAGTTAAAGTTCACCTCAAGCTCAGAAGCTGTGCTACCAAAAAATGAAGCCTCTGCTTTCAAGTCCTCTATGATGGCCTTTGAGGAGTTGACCTTTGACTCTAAATATTCCCCCCTTCTCTTAAGAATTTCAACAGTTTGTTTGGAAGTTCTTTCAACAAAATAGCCTTCTCCAAGGAGAACCTGGAATCCCATTGTCAAAAAATAAGCAAGTCTATGATCAACTTTGAAGTAGTTGCAGCAAGACTAATGCTCAATATGTCTCGCATGTTCCAAGGAATTAAACTAGTACAACCGGAAAGTTCAATAATCTGGGCTGGAACAAGAATATTCCTCATTAAAATCCAACTTATTCTACACTATAAAACTCTAAATTAGCCATAGTAATTGCATCAAAGGAAAAACTTTTACAGTGCAGAAGGCATACCAAAAGAGATTACCAAGTCCTACAATGTTGTTGACATCGTAGTCAGGATACTCCTTTAATCTAGAACTACAATCCTGATGATATAAGAGAAGAATGAGGGGGGAAATGATACCATGAACTCATTGGTGTGGATCAATCGGCCCGGGAAGAAAGCAGCTTTCCCAAAGGGAACCTACAAACAACCCAATACTGTTCATTGCAATACCCAAAAGCTCGAACGCAATGGAAAAATAATCAGAACTCCATGTTTCAGAAGTTTAACAGTAATTTTTCCCATATGATTGGCAGAGTATGCGTTAGCAGCAAAAAGAGGACTTGCCATGATGTCGTGATTAAGCTCCTCCGGGAGTTTCTTGACGAGGCTAATGAGATTGCTGTTTTCTGAGATGAACTCCCGGAAGTGTTCTATCTCCTTCTGTTTCTCCGCGATGGCCGCCTCCACCCGCTCCGTTGCTTTCCTCACTTCCTCCACGGAAAACATTGACGTTAGCGATGTAACTGTCCCTTTCGCATTCGCCTCCATATCTTCTACAGGCTCTCGAGCTGGAACTCTACCGTGTCCCTCCAAAAGTTTATCACTCTCGAAACCAACACTACCTCCTTTAATCCTCCTTTCTCTCTCCTTATAACACGCACACCGATCAGAGGTCAAGCTTCCGGCTGCTTGCAGGTTTCCAAAGAAATTAGGCGGGAAAGAGAGAGATTCAATAGAGTTAAGCAGGTGATTGCGGTAGTAGCTTACAAGACAAAAGCCATTAGTCAAAATCTCGAGCTCCAGCGGAAGATGCTGTCGGGCTTCCCTGTTAGGTTCCACTAAATATGGCGGCGTAGGGCAAATTTCATGTGTCGCAGTTTAACAATTTTTTTTTGCTCAATGCAGTTTAACAATTTAGTCATCCTATTTTTGTATATTGATAATTTAGTTACTGAAATTTATTTTTCAATAATTTAGTTCTTTAATTTCAATATACATTAAAAAAATAAAATAATTAATAAATAAAATATTCAAGAAGTAAAACCTACTTTTTCACAAGAGTGCAGTAAAATTTTAGACGCAACTTTGTAATCAATGGCCAGAATAAGGATTTCAATTCTATTTCATTTATCATTACCAAAAATATCATTAAATACCCTTTTATTTCTTGCACAGTCCAATATAGACAGACTAAAATTCCATTTTCTTGAAAAATCTTAAATAAGTTATTATTTTTTAACTCAAATAAAAATTATTATGATATCTTGACGGTTGTCATTGTCACTTTTGGCCAATCTTTCTTTATGCATATTAAAAAAATTGTATAATAGTTTCAATAAGATCATCATATTTATAAAATAGTTTAAATAAGATAATATATTATTAATTTAATCTTATATGTTATACATGTATTACTCAATAAAATGCAACAGGTTGACAATGGTAAGAGTAATATTTGAGCCACCTCAAAAAATATACTGTATTTTTTAGCAAATTCGAAAAGATTAAAATTCTATTTTAATAAAAAAAAGTAGGGTAGTATATACTTTTCTAAAATAATAGGGTCCTATATGAGACAAAAATATCATAACCTTATTGGCCAAAGGGTTGAGCCTAATTTGATATTTCAACCGACATTCATTTATTGGGCCATTATAAATGGCATTCCTGTAAAATAAATAAAATATTAATAATAAAAATGTTAATAAATAAATGTGAAGTTTACCTTTGTTAATTCATCATAACGTTATGTTAGTGTTAGTTCTCATAGAAGAATTTCTCAGGAGAATTAGTAGTAGACAATGACAGAAAGGCAATCTCATTCAGGCAAAGGCAAAGCAAACTCCAGAGATAAATTACTAAGTTTATCACCAGACAATAAACGCAAACCTTGAATATACTGGAAGAAGTATGCTTCAAAACTCACTGACATCAAACCTGGTCTTATTGCGGGGATGCTAAAAAAGGACAGCACTTCTATCGGTCCACCTGTAAAATCGAAAACCCACTACATGAACTTTCATCATCATCTTTCTTCTGTGAATAACATTAGCCGCCGCCACCGGACCCATATTTCTTTCCGAACACGATGACCTGCAGCTTGTCATAGCCTGCGAGAACACCAGCACCAGCTACTGCACGAAGAATGTTTGCACCAGCGCCCTTGAAAAGAGATTTGGCACCTTCATTCTTGAGGATCTGATTGAAAGCATCCAAGGAGCTCTTGTACTTTACAGCTTCTCCAGACGTCATCATCATCCTACGTCGAACTGTATCAATGGGGTAAGATGCAAGCCCAGCACCAATTGTGATTCCCCATCCCAGCAAGAAACTGGCCAGGAAACTATCCTGAAGGAATGACAAATTGATTTAACAAATGTTAATTCAGAGCCTCAATACCCCAATGATCAAATAAAAGATAATCCATGTTATCTCAGCCTCTAAATATTATTCAAAGAAGTCTTAGTTCTGAAAAGTCGGTCAGAATTCCCCCATTGTTCAATTAAAAATATAAATAGACAAGTTCCCATTCTCTCATAGAAACATGAATTGAATTCTCAGAAGCATGATTCACTTGCGTTCTTCAGGAAAAGAAAAGCAGGGTCCAAGTTTTCCAGAAACTCACTTCAATTTCTAATCCCCTTTAAGAAATGAACAAAAAAAGAGCAGGATGATGTGATAATAAGACAAAAAATCACAGAGCAATGACCCAGTAAAATTCAAAGAGGACGTAGAGAACCCATTTTTACTCATCTCATGCCAGGTTCAAGGTTGAAGGATAAATATGTTAACAAACCTGGAGATCACCAACAAGAACTACAGGCTTCAAAGAATCGTACATCCCAAAGTAGAGCCCACGGTAAACTATGATGCCAACACATGATATGTTGAATCCACGGTAAAGACCAGCAACCCCATCAGATTTTATTGTCTTCTTGTAAACGTCTACCAACCCATTAAACTGTCTCTCACCACCCTTCTTAGCAGCCTTAGCATCATTAGCCAGACGAGTTCGTGCATAATCGAGGGAGTACACAAATAGAAGAGACGAGGCACCAGCAGCTCCTCCAGATGCCAAGTTTCCAGCGAACCACTTCCAGTAACCATCTTTATCCTTCTTGAAGTTGAATAGCCTCTTGAAGTAGTCCTTAAATGCAAAGTTTAGTGCCTGAGAGAAGCGAAAAAGAAAGTATCAGAAAATTACCTATTATTACAAGAAGAAAGCTAGACAGTTAGACAGCTCATAAATCTGAATCAAATGCCATCAAGGAGAATGATATAGAAAAAAAATGACAAATAGAGAAGAATAAAAAATAAGAACAAGTCAAATGTCAAAAGGGAACCAACCTGAGTAGGGAAGTATCTGATGACATTTGCGGTATTACCTCTCCAAAGAGCAAGTATGCCTTCATCCTTGATAGTCCTCCCAAAACAGTCACCAATACCCTTGTATGGTTCAGAGAGACGACCTGCCTTAATCATTTCATCTTGATTTTGGATCAAGAGCTTAACACGCTCTATTGGAGCTGCAGCTGTCTTGGAAACAGCAGCAGACACACCTCCCATGAGAAAATCCACCAGAAATCCAGATGCACCTTTCTCTGCTGGTGCTGCAACCATAAAGGTTGAAAGGGGTGATCCCAGTCCTGGGCCAGTCCACTGGGATGAAGAATGGAAAAGATTTTGTAACCCTCCATTGGTGTAGATCACATTATTGTTGCTCACATTGCAGTTGCAGCTGCTTAGGTTAGGGGAAATCCTTGATGCAAGATAAGATTGCCCATGGATTTTCTGAATAATAGACGGATGCTGCAATTCATCAGCCATGACTGCAGCTCAATATGATGACCTACAAGAAAGTCGAATCATAGGAAAAATAAGAAACTCATAGAGACCTCAAGCTACTTCTGAACTGCATACCTTCCCAGAAAAGCAAACGTTTATGAAGTTACGTAATAGAAATTTTCAAGAGTCACCCAGATTCCCAGTGCTGCTTCAAAAAATGTATTAACTTATACCATCCATAGCTCCAATGATACTTATCAGCGTCGATCCGCTATACCAAGAACAGCATACCATCATTATAGAAAAGAACAGTCGCTGAAAAACGTCCACCAAGAATGATCTCATGCCGACAGAGGGCTAAATGATTTACTATGCAATTAAAATAAACTATGCCGCACCAGTCCGGAAGATCCAAAAAGCAGTGTTCTTGATCAGCCCGCTAGATCCCGAAATTCTCAACCATCAGGTGATCAAATGACTAAAAATAGAGAGATCAAATATGAGAAGGCACGTAGGCATGTCAGAAAAGCTAACCAGAAAATGTTAAGCATAACTCAAAGGTTAAACGCTCCACTTTCAGCTTCATTTCCAAAACACTCTTGAGATGCAAGACACTAGAATGACAAATGGAAGTAAAGTAAAGCGGATAGTTAGTAGCAGAAAATAAGTCAGTAGAGAAGTTCTAACCTTCAGCAGGTCAACGTAGAGGTCGACGCACCGTGTGTCTCTCTCCTCCTGGGGACAGGGAAAGTAGCAGAGTCGCAAAAAAGGGATGTATAAGCCGCCGAGTGCTGTTGAAAGAAGGCCTTAGGGTTATAGTCAATGACGATTTTGGTACTCAGATCTAAACAGAATTGCTTCCCTGCCACCCTTTCTTTTGAAAAGGACCTCACTCAAGGTCGTGAGTCAGTGACCATACGGTCCAGGTTCGTACATAACGAAGCCCATAAAATATATGGCCCATATTAGGCCTACATTGATGCATATTTGCCTCTCTAATCTTTATATCCGGATTCACGTGAATGACATGCCACGTTAATATAATAAAAAATCTTATTGTGCAATAAATATATATATATATATGCATGATCGAAATCAGACCAGCTAAGTCTACTTCTCCTTATTGAACTGATAAATTTGAGGATAAGGAGGAAAGAGGAAGACAATGATGTGGAGGAATAATGTCTCCCATCTAATGACTAATCCCAATTGAAAAGGATTAATAGAATTATATTAATTATAATTCCCAAAAATATATGTTAATTATAATATAATTATAAATAGTTAATACTTAATATTTCATTTTTAAAAAAATTAATTTAAAAAATATATTAAATCATCTCATTAAATATATATATATATTATTTTGTATATGAATCTAATATCTTTCATAATTTATATAAGTTAAAAGTTAACAAAATAAATCCATCCATCATATTTTTATTGTATATATTTTATTAAATAAAAAACATTACAAAATAATTAATTTTACTATATAATTTATTAATATTTTATATCTTATCAAATAATATTAAATTGCATACTTTTCTATTATAATTTTCAAATATTTAATTAAGATAAAAATATTTTTATTAATGTGGTATATATACATCTAAGCATTAACAAAGTAAATTTACTTGAAATACATTTTTGTTATATAGAATAATATTTTTATGCATTATATTTTATAATATATTTTTCATATATAATAAATATTATTATATAATTATAATCTTTAACATATACATTCTCCCTCCTATCCCAAAAGTAAAGATAAAATTTTAGTTTTAATAAAAGGATTTGAATCCCTATAAAACCATCAATCCAAACATGACCTAAAATTCAAATGATTAACATGTTTCCGGCTTACCAAACAATAATATATCCTCAACTAAAAGGCTGGTATAAACACACACAGTGATTAAACTCACACATATATCCTCCATAGTTATTAAGTTCTATACCGTTCGATTTGATCAAATGTAATAATTCAAAATTTTGTAAGTAAATACAAGATTTTATATAAAATTTATTTGATGATATATGTTAAATATAATATTAATATTTTTAAATAAATAAATAATAAAATAATAATATTGATAAAATTATAAAATATTATTTAAAATTAATTATTATTTTATATAATAAAATAAGATAATATTATCTAAATATGATATGAAATATATAATTAGATTGTATAAAAAGTTAAGTGATGTATTTTCTTTATAAATATAGTGGTATCGATATTGGAAAAAAGGAAAAAAAAATAAATTATGAGTAAATTTTGTCGAATTAAACCTTATTCATAATTTTTTTTGAAGTTTAGAGAAAGTAAGTGAAAAAAATAAAGTTAAGTAGTAGATATACATTATTTAAGAAATTTTTATATAATATAAGAATAAATAAAAATTTTTTAATACATTTAGCTTAATGAAAAGACTGCTTTTTCGCGCTTTTCTAGCCTATTATTGCTAGCTACCGATCGTTCCGAACCTATGCTTGCTCGGTATTGTTTCAGAACTTCGTTTGCTCTCTTCCCTTTAATTATACATACGACTTCAAATCAAATTTATGCGAAATCTTACCTTAACTAATTTCGACTATATCTAATATTTTGACAATGATAAACAATAATGTAATGAAAATATTTTCATCATAAACTATTTCACTATATTAAAATTTCTACCTATAATATACTAATAATATTTAAATAAATAAAAATTAATTTTGTCGTATTACATGTTTTACATACTCACCACGTTACAAGTTCGAAAGCACTAAATTTGTTGCCCCGTGGGACACTTTCTACCTCTTAACTCAACACCGCAATAATAATACAATAAAATAACACTAAAAAAGTTGTCATACCTAACGTGAAGACATAATAAACTATTTGACTATATTAAAATTTCTACCTATAGTGTCCTCATAACATCTAAATAAATAAAATTTAATTTTATCATATTATATCTTTTATGTACTCACCATACAAGTTTGAAAGCACTAAATTTATTTGGTACAAATTTCTGGCACGTCCAGTGAACATTCTCTACTTCTTAACTCTCCACTGCAATAATAATACAAGAAAATAACAATAAGGAAGATTGTGATAGCTAACGTGAAGAATAAGAGTGAGTTTGTTAACGTCTCTACTCATGCACAAGTACTGCTGCGACCAATTCTCTTCCTAATTTTATTGCTCATACTAATGCTATGGGTCACAATGACCAATCATCATAAAAATAAAATCCTCTATATGGATCATCTATCCCAGTTCCTCTACGTCTACGACACCAACGTGAAGTGACGTCCTGTTATCAATATCTCCGCTCTCTTTCACAAGACATTGATGTATCAGTTTTTTAATATAGATGGTAAGACTTTAAAGGTATAATGATTAAAAACATGCGTATTGAAGGAGTTGACAAAGGTATACGGCTCTTTAAATAAAACCCTGGGTTTTTTTTAGGGTTCCCATTATTCTATCGAATTTTCTCCTAAATTTTTTTTAAAATACTCTAAAATCAATATTATTGTGCAATCAAAATCACTTGAAGATAAATATCAAAAGTGTGAGTATAAGGCATATAGAGACACGATTTCAGTGGATAACTTTTATTGATAAGGACCTAGCATATGGGATAAAAGTAAATAATTGTCCATTTTTCGTGATAAGATAAATCAGTGATCATCGCTTAAACTAAATACTCATGGACAAACATTATACCCATGCAAATAATAAAAAGACTTAGCATAATAGATGATGACCTCCAAGAAAACTAATTTATTATTAAAGGATTCAACAAAGGGGCTAAATGACTATTAGTAAGAAGAATGTTGACTTACTAATCGTCACATGGAGTTGAGTTATGTTTCACATGATCAATTCTAAGACAACTTACAACTTTCTCCTAATACGATCATAGATACACGAGCACGATGTTATCCCTTCAACCCTTCATCGGTGTTTCAAGTATATAATGAATGGGTGTCAAAAGACAGGCTTGCTAACGAAAGACCATTCACCGAAGTTGAGATACACTTTGCTGATGCCAAGTTCTATGTACAAAAGAATGAGATAAAACATAATTCACATGTGAAGGACAAGAGCAAGTTGAAGTGGTCTAACATAATATCAAGCTCCGAAAATATTCAATAATTGTGAGTCAGCGAAGGAGTCGATACCTATCCTTATGTATGTAATACCGAATCTCCCAATTTGTTAACCAGGTCGACTTGAACCAAAAAGTAGGATTGAATTGAGAGAAATATTTAATTCGGGAAGTGAAATCAAACCGAAAAGAAAGAAGAAATCGATGAAGATGCCATGAGGACGAGAAGGGTCATGGGAAAACCCTTAGGAGTGTCTTAGAATACAAAGTTAAGGATTGAGAGAGAACCAGTTTGAATTGGGTTCATATTAGAGGGAGTCACACCCCTCCCGAATTTTTAATGGTGCAAAAAAAATCTAAATTATATGGTTCTTAGGTTTATTCAATAGAAAATTGAATATAGAATTTTCGGTATTTTATTTTCCTAGTAACCAACAAAAAAAAGGTGAACCGGGCAAAAAACTGCCGAACTAATAAAAAAATTTACTAGAAATTAGTTTGCTACCGTGCATACTATTCGGCGTGTAGCACCCACGTGCTATAGATAAATAGCCACCAAAAATAGTGCGATATGGGCCGATAAGTATGTGAGAGAATGTATTGTAGACCGATAAGGGGTCGGAAATATGTCTATTTAAAAGTCATTACTTATAAGTAATGTAACCGTTCCAACCTTATAAAACTATAACACTTCTCTATTTTATCCAATTTTAGATTTTATTTGAGTCAGTAAAGTACTTTATTGAATATTTTCTAATATTTAATAACCTACAATTTATGTATGAATTAAATCATTTAGATCACGTGTTTGGAAGAGCTGACTAAAATGTAAATTGCAAGAGTTACAAACTATTAATTAAGGTATTTTAAGTGGCCATAAACTAATTGGGAGTCAGTTTTCAAAACCCACTAGAAGTGCCATATTCAATTAGTTCCCAATTTTGACTTAACTTTTACTCATATGCACTTAATTTGATAATTTTTAAAGATATTTTTGTTATGTGTCAAATGTTGTAGACTAAAATATAAAGATTTAAATTTTTAGAGATTAAATTGTAATTGAGCTTTCTACAAGTTTTTCTAATGGATTAAATAAATTATTGGGGATTATTGCAACTTTTGGTAAAATTTGGGGATTAGGTTTACCTATTTTGAAAAGTTTAGAGATTTATTTATAATAAAGGTAAAGTTAAAAAATAAAGTGTAAATATTAGTATTTGTACGGATAAAATGTAATTTTTTAATAATTAAAGTATATAAATTTAATTAAAAAAGTTTAATAATCTAAATTAGAATAAATAAATAAATAGTAATATTATAAAATTATAAAATATTATTTAAAATTAATTATTATATTAGATAATAAAAAAGATATTATTATATAAATATAATTTTTAAAATATTTTATAGGAATATATATAATATCTAATAAAAAAATTATGTGGTGCACTATATTTACTCTCCGCAATAAAAGTGAAGATAAGAAAATAAGTTTCAAGTAAATTCAAACGAAATTAAAAATTACTTATAACTCACTAAAAATTTTATACAAAAAGAAATGATAAAATACTTGAAAAATACAATCATAATAAGAAAATATATTATACGAGAAATATGAAGATATATATTACTTATTACATACTAAATTATCTGTTATCTCTATATACATCGTTTTTTTCTCAATCACAAACACTTATATCTCTCAAATGGCACATACAACATTGTATCAATTCCATTCGATCACATAAGTCAACTTTTGTCGAACAAAATTACTTTTTCGACAACAATCAAATATAATTCAAGATTAATTAAAGTATTTATTTTATTATATTGAAATTTCTAAAAATTGTTCTCGTAACATTTAAATAAATAAAATTCAATTTTATTATAGTACATATTTTACGTCAGTCACCACTTTCCAAATTTGAGAGGGCCAACTCGTACACCAATATATGCAGAATTTTCTTCCTTTGTATACTTTTATTTTACATACTTAAGGATAACAAAGCAATAGGAAAAGGGGGAACTGAAACAAATATCAGGGGGAACTGAAACAAATATCAGTTAGTTCTGCGTGCTGCATACAGAAAGTCGTCACTTAACAGTTACCGGCCATGAGAGGTGGCTGAGAGGAGGAAATGGTGAAGAATGCTACGCCTAACACAAGGAAGTCCTCAGCTTCACAAGTAGATCCTTCAGTTTCCTTATGAGCTGGGGCTCACTGCACAAGTAATCTTCGAAAGATTTCCTGATATCCTTCAACAAGTTCGGGTGATAGTTGGCATGGCCTGTATTAAGCAGCTTTGAAAATAGATTTTCCCACAGGTCAATTTTCCAGTATCTGATATCAGACAAAGCAAAATAAAGAGCACTATTAGCAGGTTAAAAAGGAATGCAACTAAATAGAGGGAAACAAGTGAGAATATGACGAAAATAGACACATGCATATCTATCTGTAAAGAAAGCCAAGAAAGTACCGCTTGAAAGAGGATTTTGGCTGATAAAAGCAGCCGTCAGGGGAGTTTTTCTTTACAATCTCCATATATGAACCATGTAGCATCATGTGGACGATAACACACAGGCCATACATGTCTACCTGCAGGCGCCCATTGAAATAAAACAGCTATGACATCCAGTGAAAAACACATGGTTTTGTAACCAAATCGCCCAACATGTCTCATCAATATTTTTGCAATATTATGTTGATTTAGGCAGCATGATGTTGCACGCTAAACAATAATTTGGCATCCAACCAACTAGATACAATGTTTCCATTTGATAACTGCGCTTTCATCCATATTTCTTTGATTAGTCCCTTTTTATAGCTGATCAGATAAAAGGAAATTTGTCTGCAAGTAAAAGAGAGAACAAGTTTTCCATATGAGATAACTGAGGAAGGAGCATATATATAGAGATAAATCTATGCCTATGTAATGGTATAAGAATACTAGAATTACGGGAAGTGTCACAAGTAAATAATTAAATTATTGACACCTGGTATATCCATGGTCTATTCTCTTGCATCTCTACACAACGAAAACCAGAAGTACGACAATCTCCAGTGAACTCTACATTGTCTGGGAAAAGTTTGAGATCTATTCCCCTTCCCCAGTCCACAAGACAGAGACCCTGCATCATATCAAAACAATAAGTATTTAACATATAATCAAGGACGCAACTATTTGGTGTACAAACCTGACTACTCCAGGGACCACCACGACCAAGAAAGTCTTCCTCTGAGAGATTGTCACTGCCCAAGACAAGGATATCTATGGCATCATTTGTAAGACCAGAGAGCAGATTATCTGCATACTTCAAAGAACAATACAGAGAGGTCCATTCCCATATGACAAATAATGTGCTATCTGAAGTTTTTAGCATTGACACTCATATGTATTAGAGACATATACATCCATAGAATGATAACTTCACTTCAAATAAAATAAAAATAAATATAGATTATTAGAAGTAATTTAGGTGTAGTTATGATTAATAACCTCAATTGTCTATTATTAATTAGGCTCATTAGGCTAAGGGGCTTCTAGAGAGCAAAAGTGAGACCAAATCATATTGCTTGTTTACAGTAATACAGGTAGAGTGAAATGCCAAAAAGAGATTTAAGTACTATTTGAAGAAGAGTTAGAGACATAAATAATGCAGCCATACTCTATGAGGAAATGCAGAAGTTAAATTAGAAAGTTAGAAATGTCATGATCAATGTCATATGTATTAATGGACTACAGCATTGCATCCTGTAATTAACATTGCATTGTTATTCAGCTAAAATTTACATTTCAAGTATTCACCTAGCATATCGAATAAGAAGGTTGTCAGCCTTGAAATCTCCATGTATTATATGCGCACTGTGTAAAGTTTCCAACATACGGAGCATCTCTATTGTGAAGTAGATGCACAGAACTTCCTCCATGAACTTTCCCATGACCAGATAAGAATTGACGGCATCCTGCATACAGCTCATGCATTATGACCAGATTCCATTAAATTCAATTGTCCCTATGAACTGACATTTTAAATAATAAATTAACCTGAAGTGTCCCATGGGAAAGATAGTCACAGATGAGTATGCTGCAGTCATGGAATACATGCATTTTGTGGGCAAAGCCAAAGGCAGATCTCTGAGCATTGGAAATTTCAAGGGAAAAACTTGAGTTTCATGGCAGAATAGGATGAACAAGAAAATGGGCAGAGTTTAAAAATAAAAGCATACTTCAGGTTCTGCAATTCGTAAATCGAGTATTCTATACATGTGAAATTCGAATGGAAATGCAGGCTTTTGCACCTGCATGAAATAGTGAAATGGGCAGTTATGAGGAAGATATTCCAGGAGAAGACAATAAAATTGAAAACAGCAGCTACCTTTAGGGCAACAACATCATCAGGGCTACTGTTTATATATGCTTTGTACACTTGAGCAAATCCACCTTGGCCTGCACATCCCTTGATTTGGTACTTCTTTCCACCTTACAATTCACAAGGGTGGTGAAGAAAATGAAATTAGTTGAGGAAGATCTTCACTTGGAGAAACATTTTGCAGATGAAAAACTTCATTTATCAACAACTCAAAATACATCATTACGCCTCCTCATATTTCCCTTGGGTGCGTAGAAGTTAACATTACACTTCAACTGGCAAGTAGATTAATCACCATCAAAACAAGACTTGATGATAACAAGAGATGAACCATACATGCTCAGATTATATGAGCCAACGAACTAATTTATGTAAATGCAAGCACTATTTTAATGAGAGGAAAAACCAGGTAATAGATCTAGAGACCAGTTTGATAAAGAAAGGTTGGAATCCCAAGGTTTTTTATTTATTTTTTATTTTTTTATTTGATTAGTTATGATTCTCATGCTATAATCATAATATTGTAAGCTCCAAAATCTATGTACTTTGAAAGTATGAGAATATTTTTTTAAATGTAACCAGTGAACTAGCACTATATAACATTTTAATATTGATTAGCAATTGAGAAGAATGGAATTGCTGGTTCATAGACTTTGCCCACAGTGAAAGTGTGAAACACTATGCAACAACCTATTTTATCGCACTTGTGTAGTAGCACTACTGAAGAACCTTGTTACAGTTAGTCCATAATTTTCTACTAAATTACTTCCAACCAAATGATGAAAATAATGTAACCACAGTATCTGGGTCTCTAAGAGAACCATCAAACGAGCATTATGTCCATATGTGCATAAAGATACAGGTCGACCAGTTAAGCAAATGAAGTTGGCAAGGCAAAATACCTATCTCAATGATTTTGTTTCTCGAATTGTTGCGAAGTGAAGATAGAGATACTTTCCCAGAATATGGTTTAGTACTAGAAATGTATCCCTGAGATGGTATAAAAAAGGCATCATCAATCAAATCAGATATAAATTGACATTATAATGCATGCGTTTCAACATAAGAACCACATCTCACATCATATTTCATAAATTGAGGATTAAGCTTCTCTAGTAGATCCTTCAGTGTGGAAGAGGACCAGGGATTGATTTTATCAGTTGCACTCGTTCTGTATTTATCATCATCAATCTGCAATTAGATATAAAAATATGTTTTTATTAGATTTAAGAGAAGAAAACCCCAGAAAACATATAAAATATACTTGCGATTTTATTAACAGACCTCTCTGGTTGAAGCACCGTTGATAATAGAAGACATTCTACTTAAAAAAGATGCCTGTGCTTTCTTCAACCTTGAAAGTGGTTCACCATTCCTAAGCCAGTAAAAATGTAATTGAGAAAATATAGGAATTAACAGAAAACTGCATGGAGGAAGCACATTAAAGAGGGTCACCTCGCGATACCAATTTTGTAAACCATAGATGCCTCGTGTAACAGCCCTTTTGATTCCAGATATAACGCATATAACTCATAAAAAAATGAGTTGCCAGAGCATACTTTACTTTCCTCCATTTCTCTAGTGATGCTTTCAAAATCTTTAAGAGTATCCAACTAATGAGATGGAAAAGAAGAAAACATCACATTTGACCAACGCAAACATGGAATGAAACGAATGATAAGGGGGTTTTCAAGTCATACATCAGCCTAATATAAGCAGAAAGAAGAATTCAATTCTCAAACACAACCCAATAGCTTCTAAGCGCAAGCAAGTACAGCATCAATATAACTATACATATTTAGAAAGTGGACTGGAAAGTCATCTGAGAGCAGGTCAATTACATATACAATCCAGAGCTTGAGAAACCTAGGGTCATTTTGGTACCGAGGATTATCCTTGAACATGGAGATGCCATCAGACAGGAGTTTCCCGAGATCTTGAGAAGAACTGGTTCCGGATTTCAGCTCCATTGACCTGAGTTCAGCGATAGAATCCACGAGTGGATCTCACTGGTGAATCTCACGAGTAAAAGCAGCCAAACAATTCCTACACACAGAGATTGGATTTTACCGGAGCCAGTTGCCAAGCTCGTCCTCAGGACAGGCAGCTGTTGAAGCGTGGCCGGATTCTGACAGGATGATCGCCATTTCCTTCGTCCGCTCGCCGGAAGTGGCGATGAGAGAGGCACCGTCCTCGATTGGATTAGGAGAGTAGGCGGGAAATCGGGCGAAGCGTTGCTTTGAACTGTTTTTAAAATTGAAGGTCATCCGAGCCAGGCCACTTATGTCCAACCAGCATTTTTCGATTACATCAGATGAACTGGAGTGTTGCGACCTTTTTTACGACAGCTCAAATGATGGTAATAATTAAGAAAATTAGTTTATTTAAATATGGATTAGAATGATTTTTAAGGTTAAATTACTATATTTACTATTTAACTAAAATAATCGTCCGCTTCTAATTTATGTTATTATTTATCATTTTAACTTTTTTTTATTAAATGCGTATTAACACCCTTAATTTGAATCGTGAATTGGAAGGAATAATCTCAAATGACTAGATTATATTTTAAAAATATCATTTGATAATATTGTTAAAAATAACTCTGGTTCTAATAATTAATAAACTGGTATTTACTTAAAATTTATAATTAGATATTTTTTAATCTTACATAATCATAATATTTTTCTACTCTACTTAAATTATTCTCTTTATTCACAATCATTGTAAGACATTGAGAAAATTTGAGGAATGCATAGCTGGAAACATTGACATTGAAAGAAAGCAAGGAAAAGACGTGATAGAATAAATTCAATGAGAGTGCTTCAAAATAAGATGGACAAGGATGCGGGCACAAGGGGAAAAGGAAAGAACCTTCTTCTTCATCTTCAAATCAAAGGTGCATTATAAAACAATATATCAAAATTATAAGGGCATAACATCCACAAATCAACCACTCAAAACCAAGCATCATGTTGTAATAGTACATTAATGGACAAGAGATGTGAACAATCACATCACATGGAAGCAACCCCAAATTATTATTGAAGGGTGTTTTTTTTTATAAATTTAATAATCTAATTAATAATGTTAATGTTAATTTAATGAAAACATTTGGACATAAATTAGAAATTTGTGATTATTTTAGCTAAAAATTAGAATGCATGATATAAAACCTCAAAAAATGACCAAAATGACTAATTTTATATTTAAATAAAATATTTTCCTATTTTAATTAAAATAATTAGCTACACAAATTTTGTTTCTCTCATCTATCAATAATTTGATACTATTTGGGGATATATTTTGAGAAAAATAATACAACTTATAGATTTAATATTGATGAATTAATGATATATTTATAAATATTATAAATATATTTTTTATATCATATAACTTTATTAAAAAATATTTTTTTCAATATTCAATTTAGTATTATAACCCTAGTAAAAAAAAGCTAACCCTAAGCCTAATTTGTTTCTTCCAGAAAAATCATGT
This sequence comes from Trapa bicornis, assembly GCA_030064425.1. NCBI lineage: Eukaryota > Viridiplantae > Streptophyta > Magnoliopsida > Myrtales > Lythraceae > Trapa > Trapa bicornis. The sequence continues at coordinate 4,015,994 of CM057749.1, forward strand.
TTACCCATGCCACCACCTTCGCCAGCCCACCATCACCTTGAGGGCCTTTGAGCGATGCTGTGAAAGACTCAAACCTCTTCTTTCTTTTCGTCACTCTTATTGTCATATGCATGTCTCTTGCATGACATTGATAGTAGGGTAAACTTGAGAGTCACCCGAATGAATACGAAAGTTGTGGCTTGATACTCAAAGAGACCCGATGGAGAGGAGAAGATAAAAGAGAGTGATTTAGTTCAAACACGATGTCTAAATAATCGTTAGAGACAATTGAGCCAAGAGGTCGAAGAGAGACTGAGATGGACACAACGGTCCAAGCAGTTACCCAAAGATTGAGCAAAGAGGGGAAGAAAGAGATAGAGAGGCTGAGGGAGAACGATGTGACCCGCATTGGATAAATTGTATGAGAATGATGACGGGTGTTGACTAACATTGACCAGAACTAATTCTATTAAATTAGAACGCTTATTAGTGCTTCTTTCTAGTATTTTATTATTGTTAGAGAATTACCATTAAAGTCAAGTATACAAAGTTAGAGTAGGGTGGATTAAGTTTCTAAAAGGGAAAATACGAAGATTCTATGTCTAGTAATTAGATTAATTATGTTAATTTAAAGTAAATAATTAGGTACACTTACATCTTTTAGACCATTATATAGAAAATCGAATATTGATTATGATCCATCAAAACATATGACAAAATAATTAAAAAACTTTAATACATATTTTTAATATTCTCAAATTAAAAAAATGAGTTGTTCTCATTGCCTAAGTAGTTCTATTATATGTATACATTCTATTACATTATAACATGTTTTTTTTTACCGATTAATATATTATCCGTTAGTAGTATTATTAATCAATTAAATTATCAACTAGTTTTTTTATCAAGATACTTATTTTTTTGGGAGAAAACATTGAGAATATACTTAGTACTGAGAGTAAACATGGGGAATTATAGTATGTCAATAGTAGAATTATTGATACATGTTTAATTATCACAATGAATAGTAAAAAGGAATACAAAATAATGTTGGAACATTATTATTTGGGACATCTATCTTTTAAGAATATTAAACGCTTGAGACCATAGATAAAGAATAAAATGAAATGTAATAAACTTATTTTTTATGATTGTGAGTTTAAAAGAACACATTTAAACTTCTACTAGATTGAGAAGTATTAAACCATTTTTCTTGACACATTCATATGTTGAGGGTCATGCCCGATTACTTCTATTGGTGAATTCAAATATTTTATCATCATCATTGATTGTTACTCTCTGATTATATTTGATAAATCACAAATAAGAAGTACTATTATGTTTTAATAATTTTCTAGCTATTTTGAAAACTCAATTTAATACAAAAATTTGTATTTTTAGAATATACAAGTGATACATAGTATGTGAATTAAGAATTATCGTCTTATTTTGTCATGCTCCGACCTGATTCAAGGGTTAACTCGACATAAAAATGGTCACATTCTCTCGACTTTATGATATTGGATACCTTACTACTATAGAATTGATATATCACACACCGACCTGATTTCCTGAGTTGGGGTCCAATAAACATCTGTCGCATCCCCTTGATACTATAATGGTAGGTATATTCACCAAAATAGTACTGATATGACAAAAACTTAGAATAAAAATGCATATAAAATTCATCAAAAATTTAAAATTTTCATAAAACAAGCAATGTGCTCAAAACAATACAACTTTCCCATGAGAATTTAGTAAATGATAAGTAAATATATAAACTTTCGTGCACGCCTCTTGAGTTTTGTAACTCGGTTGGGTGTGAATGGTGGAAGTGGCTACGCTAGTACTCATTCGTGCTTTTCTGAATGCTTGAAATAGTTTTGGAAAGGGGGTGAGCTCACAGCTCAGTGAATGAGTTTACGGACGTTGAGCCACTTTATAGCTTATGACCCCGACCTTTTTACTCAAATAAGTCTCTACATGGCTTATTCTTTTGTATTAAACTTGTACGACATTTCTTGCTTAGATTACAACTCCTATGACTTATGTCTTGGTTAATACAATTATATTTTCACATAAATAGAGCCATCGACTCATCACACATAATATTAATCAATAAATCCCCCATTGGAACGAACACGACCCCATCGTGCTCCCAACAATCACATGCACGATGATAATGTTACCGAGAATGTGTCATTTGATCATCTATACATATCATAACAAAATTTAGGTTCCTAATGGAACGAACATGACCTTGTCATATTTTTAATCAATACTTTGGTGGTCATATGGATGTTGAGACTATAACCTCGATCATTTATATACTCTGGTTGTCCCCTACAACCACACACTTGTGTATACTATATATCTTGAATCGTGTGGAAGTTGAGGAACTCAAATTTACCTTCAATTTCAACAATTAACCTCAATTGATCGGTCAATTCGATGAAATCAAATTCGACTAGGTTGAAAGGGGGAAATTGGGGAAATATTTGGGAGAAATTGGGGATTTCAAAAATTCAAGGGACTAAAGTGCAATTTTCTAAAATTGAGAGCCAATTGGGCATGAAAAAGATGTTGGAGGACCAATTGGTTGATTTTTGGAATTATTGGGGAAAAATTTGCCATTTTTGTGAAGTAGGGGCAAAATGGTAAATTTTGAAAAGTTGGGGAGCAAATTGAAAATATGGGAAACTTGAACCTCTTTTTATGATTATGAATAAATTGAGGTCCCAAAGTAAAATTTAGAAGTTTTGGGACTCAATTTGGGGGAAAATTGGCATTTGTGACCTAAAGTTAAAGAAAAATAACTTTAGGGACCTAAATGCAAATAACCAAAAGTTTGGTCATTTTACTCATTCGTGATGAATGAAGGCTATTAGGCCAAAGGATAATGAAAAAAGATGTTTATATTGTGTTGGAAAATAAAATATCAGGAATGCTAGCAAAGACAAGCTCGCGTGGAGGTAAGAAGCCACATAAGAGGAATTAACTACACTATTGGGTGAGTGAGAATTTTCACATTATACCCTATTGGGATGATGAGTACCTTGGAATGAAAAATCACTACCAAGTGGAATTTTAACATCACACATGGTTGGGGTGATGTTAAGGAAATACGGAAAAACTATTTACCGGTTGTAAGTAAATCATACCCTGTTGGTATGATGAACTTCCTAGAAGGAAGTAGAAAACTCGCTTGTCGGTTTTGAGCGGAGATGTCCTCACACCCGGTTGTTGTTATTGACAAATGTAGAATTATATTTTCAGATGTGCTCTCCCCTTACTGTGTGCCACTTCTTAAAATTTTTGGGAGACCATCTTGACGGGAGCTTGAATAGCTCAGATAGGCTAGAGGCCTCGATTTTGGAACTTAGGGGCTAGAATGCCCAACTTTGAAAATCTCGTACGGGAGGCCTAAGGCCAGTTGGCATGAGCAGAAGCTCATAAATACACATGAAATTAAGCCATGAAAACTTTAATGAATGATGTGTTTGGCCATGGTACCAAGATAGGACCAACATAATTGATGGACTAGCAGTAGTGCGACAAGACAGGTCGATGGACTAGTCGAGACAAACAATTACAGGTCGAGTTGAGGGTCGGGGCCTTTGGACTAGTGGTACCAAATATTAAATGGCTTATGAGGAAAACTATTATTTTGTGCATGCACTGAGGTACAAGACCTTCAAGATGCCCAAGAGGGGCAGCGATGCGTCGTAGGGGCTACCGGGCGACATGGTGGAGATAAGGGCAGTTTGTCGTGCCAACAGTCAAGGAAGCTTGACGTATCTTGATGCGCATGAGACCGGGGTGAGGTTAGGATGAGGTCTCTATCCTCATATGGACACATAATTTCTTTTTAGGTTTGAGGGTCAGATATCGCAACATTCACTCATTCCCATTGTAGAAGTGGATGGGCTTCTATCTAGGTGGCCAGTAAAGTCGTTTCGACGCCACAAGTGGGTGTAATGGACGGACTGCCCTATGAATGTGTGATCCCTTCCCGATGAAGGGCATGAGTTGATTGATAAATACACCGACTATGGTTAATGAGGAATAATGGTTTTGAAAACCAAGAAATTGAGGAAGAAATGATTTTAAAGAAAATAATGAGTCTGGTACACTCCAATTCAAACTATTTCTCTGAAACTCATAATTCAAATACCCATTCACTGAGTTGTCGAACTCACCCCCTCCCTTTACCCGTTTTTAGTAAACCGAGGGAAAAACTGACCTTAAGACCTTCAGCTAGCTAGACCTACAAGAAGGTATGTAAGTTCAAATTTTATGTAGTTTTGATTAATGTTATTCTCGGAAAGGTACAGGTTTAAAAGATGCCTTACTCCTCACGGTTTAAAAGAAGGGGAAAATCCTTAATAAATTGGGAGAGTGGGGGGTTGCTCACAGGGATCCAACCAAACCGGGTCAGGGCATGACAAACTGGGCCTGAACTGGCCAGTTTAAGCATTGAACCCGGTTCAGACCGGTCCGGTCTAGTTCGAAACAATGTCGTCTTCTTTCTTTAGATGACGATACTGTTCATTCACCGGAAGAACGGACAGTGCAACAAAGATGAATCACCTCCATTTAGGGCATTTCAGGTCATGAATGAGTGCTATTAAGATGCCAAATGATCGGACAGAGAGTCCTAAGCTCCCTATATAAAGATCTCTTCTCCATTCATCTTCCTCACACTTGAAAACTCCATTCTCTCTCATCTGATCCATTTTCCATTGAAGCTCAAACCAGAGCTCTGACTTGGGCTATTTTCTCAACCTCAGAAGGCGAGGTCAGGTTCTTTAGACTTCGGGGTAAGTCAACTATCTGATAGCAACCTCTGTTCGATCTGAGGACCGCCGGAGAAGCGCCAACGGAATCAAACAATGAAGCAGCTCCGACAAACCAAAGCTACCCTATTTCGGCCGAGCTGAATTCGGCCAAATTCAGCCCTCCTCCGACGAAACCAAGCTCTCCCAACATCCGCACAGCCCTCATATGACATCAACTGAGTTGAAAGGTAAGCCAATTTGGCCCTCCTTAGTCGTTGCATGTCGAATTTAGAGAGAGAAACTATAACACTTCATTGATAGAATTCTCCCTCGATTTTTGGTGAATTGTATCGATTCTCGATCCTAGGAGTAACCTCAGGACGAGAGCTACCTTTGATAATAAGCTTTCAAAGCTTTCTCTCTCTAAGTTTAGTTTTTCAGTGAAGCTCCATTTGAGCTCAATTTGGACCCAAATGACCCGGTTGAAAGCTTAATTGAATCGTATGGAAGTGTAGGAACTTATCCATACCTTCAATTGGAGAAATTAACCCCGATTGAATGGTCAATTTGATGAAATTAAATTCATCCAGTTTGAATGAGGGAAATTGGGGGGAAAATTTGACGATTTCGTAAAATTGAGGGACCATTTTGCAATTTCCCAAAATTGAGGGCCAATTGGCCATGGAAAAGATGTTGGAGGACCAATTGGTCAATTTTTGGAACATTTGGGGTCAAATTGCCATTTTTGGAAAGTAGGGGCAAAATGGTAATTTTTGAAAAGTTTGGGACGGAATTGGAAATTTGGGAAACTTGAGCCCCTTAGACAATTTTGAGTAAAATGAGGACTCAAAAGGGAATTTTGGAAACTATAGGAGTCAAATTGTGCAAAGGTTTGTATTTGGGACCTAAAGTTAAGAAAGATAAACTTTTGGAGTCAAATAGGAAGAGAAAAACTAGACCGCTTCAGATGAACCGGATCCAACTGGATTGAACCAGTTTATGAACCGTGTTGGTTCATGAACGGGAGCCGATAGAGAAAGGGCAAACCAGATAATTTATGGATCCCAAGTGACCAAAATAGTCACCAAAGTAATGAAAAAAGGAGTTAAGGATGAATTGGAGATGAAAACCAAACCGGTTTCGGTGAACCGGATCCGAACTGGATTGAACCGGTTTGGACCGGTTTGAACAACTATTAAACCAGATTCTAAATTCATTTTTCTATGTGGCTTAAAAATTTTAAATTTGAGATTTGAGGCCGCCATTAGATAGAAAATGAATTTAGAAATTTTTAGATTTAAAAAATTCGGTCGAATTGGGGGTGAAACGCCTATAGTCTCCATTTGCTTTGAGAGTTGTTGGAGAAACGCCAGCTTGATAGAATAGTAAAGTAGCTTCGACGGACTAAAGTTGCCCTGTTTTGGCTGAGCTGAAATTGACCAATTTAAGCCTCGTCATGCCAAACTAAGCCCTCCTAACACCTCCACTACCCTCATAAATCTAAATTAGAGCTTAAAGGTAAGCCAATTTGACTCCCCTATGTAATTTTCGACTGATGCTAGAGAGAGATTTGACAGAACTTCGATGATGAAATTCTCACTCAATTCAGCATCAATTGATGCAATTCTTAATCCTATGAAAAACTTCCGGACACAAGCTTTCTGCCCAAACTAAAGCTTGGACTGTCGCGACCCCCACAGTTAGCTTTTGAAGCTTTCTCTCTCTAAGTTCAATTTTCTGGTGAAGCTCCGTTTGAGCTCATTTCAACACCAAATCGTGCGATTCAAAGTGCAATTGAATGGTATAAAGGTGTAAAAATAATAATTTAACTTCAATTTCAATAATTAAACTTGTTTGATCAGTCAATTTGTTGAAATCAAATTCGGTAGAGTTAAAAGGTTGAAATTGGGGGAAAAATTGGGAATTTAAAAAATTTGAGGGATTAAAGTGCAATTTCATAAAATTAAGAACCAATTGGGCATGATGAAGATGTTGGAGGACCAATTGGGCAATTTTGGAATTTTTGGGGCAAAATCTACCATGTTTGTAAAGTAGGGGCATAATGGTAATTTTTGAAAAGTTGGGAGAATAAATTGGAAATTTGGGAAATTTTACCCCTAAGTTGAGGTACTAAGATAAATTTTAAAAGTTTCGAAACTCAATATGAGGAAAAACCGGCATTAGAGACTTAAAGAAAAATAACTTTAGGGATCTAATTGCAAATAAAGGAAAAGTTGGTTTTCTCATTCATTTAAAATGAATGGGGGCTATTAGGCCAAAGAATAATGAAACGCCAACTAAGACAAGTTCGAGTAAGGACAACAAGCCGGCTAAGAGGAATTTCACTGCAAGATCGGGTGAGTGGAATTTTTATATCATACCCGATTGAGATGATAAGTACCTCAAAAATGAAAGCCCACTCCTAAGTTGTATTTAAATTATTACAACTAAGAGGAGTGATATAAAAATAACACGGAAAAATAACTAAATATCAGTTGTAAGTAGATCATACCCAGTTGGTATGATTAAACTTACTCGAAGGAAGTTGAAAACCCGTTCATCGGTTATGAGCGGAGATGCCCTCATACTTGATCGATATGATGGACAATTGATAATATATTTTGTCGAAAATTCTCTCTACTGACTGTGTGCCACTGCTTAAACAATTTGGGAGACCTTATTGATGGGAGCTCGAATAGCTCATTTAGGCCGAAGGGCTCGAATTTGAAACTTGGAGGCTATTAAGCCCAATTTTGAAAATCTCAAAAAGTGGGCCCTAGGCCAGTTGGCACGAGCAGGAGCTCGTAAAAAAAATGATTTATGTGCCATGAAAACTTGAGTAATTGAATTGTTTGACCATGGTACCAAGACAAGACCGACATACTTAGTCAACTAGCGGTAGTGCGACACGACAGGTCTGTGGACTAGTCAAAACAAATAGCTGCAGGTTGAGTTGAGGGACGGGGCCGTTGGACTAGTGGCACCACAGATTATATGGCATCATGTGAAAATGTTGATTGTGCATGCACTGTGTTTATGGGACCTTCAAGACACTCAAGAGGGGTAGTGATGTGTCCTAGGGCCCTAGACGACCTGGTGGATGTAAGGGCAGTTAGTCGTACCAGAAGCCTTGTGAAGCTCAACGTAGATTCAAGCGCATGAGATCGGGGTGGAGTCAAGATGAGATCTTTGTCCTCATATGGACACAAAGATTTATTACGGGATTAAGGGTCGGATGTCACAAACATCCACTCATTCTTAGGGTAGAAGTGGATGTACTTCTATCTATGTGGCCGGTAAAGTTGCTATAACGCCACAAGTGGGTTCAGTGGATGGGCTGGCCTGCGATTGTGTATTTGACCTTCATGACGAAGGATGTGTGTTGGGTGATGACACACCATGGTTAAAAAGAAATGGTGATAAAAACTGAAATTTGAAATAGAAGGTTTTTAAAAGAGAATAAGGAGTCTGACACACTCTAAATCAAACATTTTTCCTAAAAGAATGATTTTGAAAACCCATTCACTGAGTCGTTGTACTCATCCCTTCCTTATATCCCTTTCAGGAAACCGCAGAAAGCCTACCCCAAAGACCACCAGCTAATAAGCCTGTAAGACAAATATGATCATTTTAAAATTATATGCAGTTTTGATTTATGTTATTTCAGGAAAGGTGCAGGTTTAAAGAATACCTTACTCTTCATGGTTTATAAACAAGGGGCAATCCTTAGTAAACCAGGAGATAGGCAGGTTGATCATGGGGATCCGACCAAACCGGGTCGGGGCATGACATAATAACTATTTGGAAAACTACTTACCGGTTGTAAGTAGAGAAAATTATACTTAGTTCGTATGATGGTCTTCCTTGAAGGAAGATGGAAACCTGCTTGCCGTTTATAAGCGGAGATGTCATCACACCCAGTTGGTGTGATGAATTGAAAGATGATTTTTTTAGAAGTGTTCTCCCCTGACTATGTGGCAATGCTTAAAATTTTTTGGAGACCTTCTTGACGAGAGCTAGAATAGCTCAGATTGACCAACGACATTAGTTTTGGAACTTGTAGGGCTAAATGCTCAGTTTTGGACAATCACGTGCAGTGGGCCCAAGGCCAAGTGGCATGAGCAGGAGCTCATAAACAAACATGATATTTATGCCATGAAAATTCTTAATGAATTAATTTTATGATTTCGCCTTGGTACCAAGACAGAACCGACATGCTCGATGGATTGGCAGTAGTGCATCACGACCAGGTCAATGAACTGGCCTAGACAAACAGTTGTAGGTTGAGTTGAGGGTCAAGGTCATTGGATAAAGATAAATGGCTTTGTGGAAAAACTATTGTTATGCATGCACTTGAAGTTCAAGACCATTAAGACGCCCAAGAGGGGTAGTGATGCGTCCTAAGGGCAACTGGACGACATGGTGGAGATAAGGGCAGTTTGTCATGCTAGCAGTTAGGGAAGCTCGACGTAACTTCATGCAGATGAGATTGGGGTGGGGTCAAGATGAGTTCTCTATCCTCATATGGAAATGAAGTATTTTGGTTATGAGGGTAGGATGTCGGAGACGTTCAATCAAACTCCAGGTAGAAGTTAGGGACTTCTCTCAGGGTGGATGGTAAAGACGCTTCGATCCACAAGTGGGTGCAGTTATCATAACTGCATCTTGCGAATGTATGTGTACCCTTCCTGATGAAGGGCGTACGTTGATTGCTAAACACACTTAATGGGGAAATGAGAAAAAGGTTAGGAAAACCTTGGAATGGATTTGAGAATCCTTGGAAATAGAAATGGTAAAACCTTGGAATAAGGTTTGGAGAAGAAATTAAAAATCCTTTTTAAAGAAAATGTCACCCTTGGCAGGGTAAAAGTTTTGAAAACTAGAATTTGAGAAAAGAATATTCTTAAAGGAAATAAAGAGTTTGGAACACTTCAATTAAAGTTGTTTTATTTATGAAAACTCACTCCTAACACCCGCTCATTGAGTTGTAGAACTCACCCCTCCCTTTTACCCCTTTTATGTAATTATGGGGAAACCAAAACCTAAAGACCTCCTTGTATGATAGGTATGTTAGTTTTAAGACATTCAGTTTTATATAATTCTATTTCAGGAAAGACAGGAAAGAAGGATGCCTTACTACTCATAATTCAAAAGGGGTGAAACCCTCTATGGACCAAAGGGAGTGGCGGGTTGCTCATGGGGATCCGACCAAACCGGGTCGGGGCGTGACAGTTTAAACCAGCTCAATCTAGTTTGGGTTTGTTCACCTTGAACCGGTCTAGTGTTCTCCTCCAAATTATCCCAAGGTTCTTTTCTATGCTTTTATGACTCTTTGAGTCGCTTGCGATTTGTCGACTTCCCATTTTACCCTTTCTCTATCGGTTAAGATTCATGAACCAACTCAGTTTTCTTTTGAGTTGACCAGTTATTTTCTCAATTTTCCTTATCTTTAAAGGACGGGGTTTACAACTGTAAACTCCTCCCCTTTAGGATAAGAAATCTGGGAAAGAACCGGTCAACCCAAGAGAGAGAACCGAATTGGTTCATGAACCCCAACCGTTAGAGAAAGGGTAAATTGGTAAATTTACAAATCTAGAGTAACCTAAAGAGTCTTATAGGTCATGGAAAAGGACTTTGGGATGAATTGGAAAAGAAAATCAAACCGGTTCAGGTGAACCGTACCTCACCCAAATTGAACTAGTTTTAAACAACATTGAACCGGTTTCTAAATTAATTTTTCTAGGTGGCTTAAATTATTCAAATTGGGAAATTGAAGCCACCATTGGATAGAGAATGAATTTAGAAGATTTTAATTTTGAAAAACTCGGTCGAATCGAGCTTAAACTGGCCAGTTTAAGCATTGAACCCGATTTGGACCGGTCCGATCTAGTTCGGAACAGTGTCGTCTTGTTCCTCCAGATGACAGCACTGTTCACTTGCCGAAAAAATGAACAGCACTGGTGAAGCTGAATCATCTCTGTTTAGGGCTTTTTAGGCCATGAGTGAGTGCCATAAAGGTGCCAAATAGATGACCAGGGTGTCCCCGAGCTCCAGATGTAAAGAGTTTCTCCCCATTCATCCTAATCACACCTGAAAACTCCCCTCTCTCTCAACTACTCTAATTTTTGGTGAAGCTCAAACTAGAGCTCCAACTTGGGCATTTTTCTCAACCTTAGAAGGTGAGGTCGTGTAAACCCCGCCCTTTTGAATTAAGGAAATTCGAGAAAAAAACCGGTCAAACCGAGTGAGAAACACCGAACCGGTTCACAAACCCGATCATAGGGGAATGGGCAAATGGAGGAATTTACAACTCCTAAGTGACCCAAAAAGAATTTATAAACCTTGGAAAAGAACCAGACTGGTTCGGGTGAATTGGATCCAAACCGAATTGAATCGGTTTGGACCGGTTTGAACCACTATTGAACCGGATGCTAAATTAATTTTTCTTGGTCACTTAAAAAATTCAAATTTGAGATTTAAGGCCACCATTGGATGGAAAATGAATTTAGAAATTTTTAGATTTAAAAAATTCGGTCAAATTGGGGGTGAACCATCTGGTTCAAGCTTTGAATCCAGTTCGGACCGGTCCCGTCCGGTTCGGAACAGTGTCGTCTTCTTCCTTAAAATGACAGCACTGTTCACTCACCGAAAAATTACATAGCACCAATGAAGCTAAAAAGCCTCCGACAAGGGAGTTTCAGGTAATGAATGACCGCCATTAAGGTGACAATTGGACGGCCAAGAAGTCCCCGAGCTTCCTATATAAAGAGCCCCTCCTGATTCACCCTTTCAACACCTGAAAACTCCTTTCTCTCTCAACTACTCTAGTTTCCGGCGAAGCTCGAATTAGAGCTCCGACTTGGGCATTTCTCTGAGCCAAACATGGCGATGTCAGGTTCTTTAGAACTGGTGAGAAGTTAACTACACGCCTGTACTCTCCATTTGCTCTGAGAGTCACTGGAGAAATGCCGGCGTGATAGAACAGTGAAGCAGCTCTGACGGACCAATGCTGCCCTGTTTTGGCCAAGCTGAAATCGGCCAATTCGAGCCCTTCTGAGGCCAAACGGAGCCCTCCCAACACCTTCATAGCCCTCTTAAAGCTGAATTAGAGCTAAAAGGTAAGCCAATTCGACTCCCCTCTATAATTTCCGATCGGTGCTAGAGAGAGAACCGACAGAACTTCGATGATGAAATTCTCACTCAATTCGGCATCAATTGATGTGAGTCCAACTAAGGGTGCTGCCAATTTGCAAGGTCCAATCACAAGGTCAAGGGCCAAAAGAATTAAAGAGGAAATGCAAGGGCTGATTGGAGCGATTACAGGAGGTTAATCTAGGAGCACAATTAAAGAGTATAATGAGAGCATTAAAGAAGGCAATAATTTGAATGGGAGATTTATTAATATCATAAATCTTCTAGAAGATTAAATTAGAAAACAATATATTTTCTAGATATGATCAAGAAATATATTAGCAATATTTTCTATATGGTTGGCATGACAACCCCAATATTTTATTTCCTTATTTAGATAATTGCTAGTATTCTCAAGTGCCTATAAAATACTAACTTTAGACTATTGTAAAGAGATCTTTGTTTTTAATTTTTATTGTGAGGTTTATGTCTTTTTTCTATTTTGAGAGAACTTTTGAACTTATCAGGTTTTTACTTATGGTGTTCAAGCAATCAAACTTATCACTAGGGTTTTCTAAGAGCTCTCCTTAGAGGATTTGGGTGTGGCGTCTACATCTACCCGTACCTTAACCAAACAAGGTATATTCCATTCTTTTTTACTTGTGTCGTGAAAGACTTGTGGTTTATTCCATATTTGGTGTAGGGTGCCGTTAGTATATTGGCGGGGTTCACATCAGTTGGTATTAGAGCACACGGTTGCACGGCAAGTTCCATACTATTCTTTCAATTTTCGTTTTATTTTTCCTATCTTCTACCTATTCCTATCTAGTATAAAAAAAATCACAAAAAGAAAAATCTCTTTTTCTCCTATATAGTTATACTTTCATTCTACTTCTATTCTCTATAAAAAAATCTCATCTTTTTATCTACTTTCTATATAATAGAAAAAGTAAAAAAAAAAGCAAGAATAAAAAAAAGCCAAAAGTGTTGTTGAAAAAAAGCCAAAAAAAATTCGTAAAAAAAATTAAAAAAAGGCGTGCAAAAAAAAGTTAAAAGAATTAAAAAAAAGGCAAAAAAAAAGAATTATAAAAAGGCATAGAAAAAAAGGTAAAAAAAAGGCACAAATGTATATATTTAATATCTTATTCATTCTACCATATTAGATTTTATTTTTCTTCCTATATTTTTTTGAATATCCTTATACCTTACACTTCAATTTTTTTTTTAGAATTATTTTTTGAAACTTTGTTGATGTGTCTTGATTGTTACTCAAGTTGAACTGCTTCCTAACAACGATTTGTTCTTAAGTTCAATTAAAATTGAAAAGAAGACATACAAGGGGAAAAAAAGCAAGAGTGTTTGAATCCTTAAGAAAAAGCCAATAGAGTGAAACACGAGTGTTGCGAGGTTTTTTTTTTCATTCGTAGGAATACATGGCTCAACGAAGAGGAGACGACCCAAATGAAGAGGAGCCCCCACAACTCATTCCAAACTTACAAGTGCAAGCTATAATAAGTGAGATGAGACGGTTGATGAAGATTGACCTGGAGCTACTTCATCGGCGGATAGATCAATTGGAGGAAGGAGTGAAGGGTTCACGTCAACATACCCCTACTGAACAACGGCCTCGAAGTTTTCAATCTAGGTGTTTTGATCCACAAAATCTCGAGGAGTTTGATGAAATCCAAGGCAATCACAATAGGCTCGGACACGATTCCATCGATCGATATGCTCATAGACAGCGACAACGGACTGATGACAACTTGGACAACATCAAATTGAATATACCCTGTTTTCAAGGAAGAACTGACCCATAAGCCTACTTTGAATGGGAAAGGAAGATGGAGATGGTTTTTGAATGCCATAATTACTGTGAGATGAAAAAGGTACGATTTGCTGCTGTCGAATTTACTAATTATGCTATAATATGGTGGGATCAGTTGATGAAGGAGAGGAAAAGAAATCATGAACACCCCGTGGAATCTTGGGATGAGATGAAAGAAATTATGCTACGACGATTTATTTCCAGCCACTATCATCGAGAGCTGTTCACTAAACTTCAAAGGCTTACCCAAGGATCCAAAAGTGTCGACGAGTACTTCAAGGAGATGGAAATTACTAGGATTTGAGCTAATGTGAAAGAAGATAGAGAGGCTACAATGGCCAGATTCTTGCATGGCCTAAACCATGAGATAGCTGATGTGGTGGAAATGCAATATCATGTTGAGCTTCAGGATATGGTGCACCAAGCTATCAAAGTCGAACAACAACTGAAGAGGAGGAATTTACACAAGAGTGGATTAAACAATAGTCAATCAAACACATGGAAACCAGCCCCTAGGCAAGTTGAGAAGTCATCAACTCAATCTCAGCCCAACCTTCCAAAGGAGACAACCAAGCAAGTTGTGACCCAAAAACAAGGTAACCCTCATATCACAACTCCAAAAACTCGTGATATTAAGTGTTTTCGATGCCAAGGCAGAGGTAATGTAGCAAGTCAATGCCCGAATAAGTGGGCCATGGTGATCAATGTTGATGGGGAGATCGAGACTGAGGATGAAGAAGAAGAAAACGATTCTGATTTGCCACCACTTGAGGATGCTAGTGAGTATGCCGAAGAAGGAGAGTTATTAGTAGCAAGGCGAAGTCTTAGTGCTTATGCCCAAGAAGAAGAAAACAACCAGTGTGAGAACTTATTTCATACTCGTTGTTGTGTGAACAATAAGATTTGTTGCATTATTATAGATGGAGGAAGCTGCACTAACGTAGCTAGCACTGAGCTTGTGGAAAAATTGGCATTACCGACATTAAAGCATCCAAAGCCATATCGACTTCAGTGGCTGAACGATCAAGGCGAACTCAAGGTAACCAAGGAGGTGTTGGTTGCATTTTTCATTGGGACGACCCTGGCAATTTGATCGTCAAGTCAAGCATGATGGATTCACCAATAAGTACTCATTTGTGATGAACGAAAGGCCAATATCTCTTGTACCATTGACTCCAAAGCAAGTGTTAGAGGATCAAGTAAAAAGGAAATAGGCAAATGAAAAGAAGAAAGAAGAAGAAAAGAAGAAAAGAAGAAAGAAAAGAATAAGGAAGAAGAAAAGAATATAGAGTTGAAAAAAGAGAGAGAAAAGCTTGAATTTGAAAAAAAAGAGAGTAAAAATAATTTTATTGCTAGAAAAAGTGAGATTAAGGGAGCTATACATACACAACAATCTTTTATTGTACTTATCTGCAAGGATGCCTTTTTGAGTACTAATGACCTTGACGGATCTTTTCCGAGCAATATTATAACTATTTTGCAGGAATTTATGGATGTTTTTACCGAAGAGATACCACCAATTCGAGGAATTGAACATCAAATTGATTTCATCCCTGGAGCGATAATTCCGAACCGGCCTACTTATAGAAGTAACCCTAAGTAAACAAAGGAACTTCAACGCCAAGTTATGGAACTAATGGAAAAATGGTATGTTCGAGAGAGCATGAGCCCATGTGCTGTGCATGTGCTACTTGTCCCTAAGAAGGATGGAACGTGGCAAATGTTCGTCGATTGTCGAGCTGTTAACAATATCACGGTAAAGTATCGACACCCTATTACTCGTTTGGATGATATGTTAGATGAGTTGCATGGATCTTGTTTATTTTCGAAAATAGATCTTAAAAGTGGATATCATCAAATTAGAATGAAAGAAGGAGATGAATGGAAAACTGCAAACAAGGATTAGATGAATGGTTAGTTATGCCCTTTGGATTGACTAATGCACCTAGTACGTTCATGAGATTAATGAACCATGTTTTGCGTGCTTTTATTGGAAAGTTTGTAGTTGTATATTTTGATGACATTCTAATCTACAGCAAGACCATGGATGAACATGTAAGACACTTAACAACTGTTTTGGAAGCCTTAAGGAAAGATAAGTTGTTTTCCAATTTAAAAAAATGTATCTTTTGTTTGGATAAACTTGTGTTTCTTAGATATGTTATAAATTTAGAAGGGATTGGAGTTGACGAGGAAAAGATTAAGGCAATCCGAGATTGGCCGACACCTAACTCGGTAAGCCAAGTAAGAAGCTTTCATGGATTGGCTAGTTTTTATAGATGTTTTGTTCCTAACTTTAGTACTTACATTGCACCTCTTACTACTGTTATAAAGAAGAATGTAGCATTTAATTGGGGAGTTGAGCAACAAAACTCATTCCAATTGATAAAGGATAAACTAACAAGTGCCCCATTGCTTGCCTTACCTAATTTTTCTAAAACGTTTGAAATTGAGTGTGATGCATCAGAAGTAGGTATTGGAGGTGTATTGATGTAGGAGGGAAGGCCAATTGCATATTTCAGTGAAAAGTTGAGTGGAGCAACCCTCAATTACCCTACCTACGACAAGGAGATGTATGCATTAGTTCGAACACTACAAACATGACAACACTATCTATGGCCGAAAGCATTTGTGATTCACACTGATCATGAGTCTCTTAAGCACCTCAAGGGGCAACACAAGTTGAACAAGCGTCACGCTAGGTGGGTGGAGTTCATTGAGATATTCCCATATGTGATCAAGTACAAACAAGGTAAGGAAAATATAGTTGCTGATTAGCTATCCCGAAGGTACACCATGCTTGCAATCCTTGATTCTAAATTGCTTGGGTTTGAGTATATTAAGGAATTGTATGCAAAAGACCCTAATTTTTGTGATGTGATTAAAAATTGTACAAATGGTGGGTTTGGAAAATTTTATTTCCAAAATGGGTTCGTCTTCTGAGAAAATAAATTGTGCATCCCTCAATCCTCTTTGCGTGAGTTACTTGTTAGGGAAGCACATGCTGGAGGACTTATGGGACATTTTGGGGTAGCTAAGACTATGGCAATATTGCATGAACATTTTTTTTGGCCTCACATGAAAAAGGATGTTGAGAAAATATGTTCTCGATGCATTACATGTAAGGAGTCTAAATCTAGGCAGCAACCTAATGGTTTGTATACACCTCTTCCAATCCCTAGTGCACCTTGGATTGATATATCAATGTATTTCATTTTAGGATTACCAAGGACTAAGAGAGGGACTGATTCTGTGTTTGTGGTTGTTGACAGATTTTCCAAGATGGCACACTTTATTCCTTGTCATAAAACTGATGATGCCTCGTATGTTGCCAATTTGTTCTTTAGAGAAGTTGTTAGATTGCATGGTATGCCTAAAACTATTGTTTTTGATCGTGATTCTAAATTCTTGAGTTACTTCTGAAAAACTTTATGGGGTAAATTGAGAACAAAACTTTTGTTTTCGACAGCTTTTCACCCACAAACTGATGGTCAAACAAAAGTAGTTAATAGAACATTAGGTACTTTATTACGTTCTATAATAAAAAAGAACTTGAAATCATGGGAAGATTGTTTGCCACATGTTGAGTTTACTTATAATCGTTTTGTTCATTCTACTACTAAGTTTTCACCATTTGAGATTGTATATGGTTTTAATCCATTGACCCCTCTAGATTTAACTCCACTTCCAGTTGGCGAGTTAGTAAATTTTGATGGAAAGAAAAAGGCAGAGTTCATGTGACAAATTCATGAGAAGGCAAAGATGCAGATTGAAAGGCAGACTAAAGCATATGAAATCAAGCAAATAAGGGTCGTAAAAATATTACATTTGAACTGAGAGATTGTGTTTGGCTTCATCTGAGGAAGGAGCGATTTCCAAAACAAAGGTGGTCAAAACTTCTTCCAAGAGGAGATGGACCATTTTGAGTGTTGGAGCGCATCAACAATAATGCATATAAGTTGGAGTTACCAAGTGAGTATGGTGTTAGCGCAAGTTTTAATGTTACTGATTTAATGCCCTTTGATGTAGGTGACGAGAACACCAAAGATTTGTGGACAAATCATTTTTAAGAGAGGGAGAATGATGTAAGTCTAACTAAGGGTGCTGCCAATTTGCAAGGTCCAATTACAAGGTAAAGGGCCAAAAGAATTAAAGAAGAAATGCAAGGGCTGATTGGAGCGATTACAGGCGGTCAAGCTGGGAGCATAATTGAAGAGTATAATGAGAGCATTAAAGAAGGCAATAATTCGAATGGGAGATTTATTAATATCATAAATTTTCTAAAAGATTAAATTAGAAAATAATATATTTTCTAGATATGATTAAGAAATATATTAGCAATATTTTCTATATGGTTGGCATGTCAACTCCAATATTTTATTTCCTTATTTAGATAATTGCTAGTATTCTCAATTGCCTATAAAAAGCTAACTTTAGACTACTGTAAACAGATCTTTGATTTTGATTTTTATTGTGAGGTTTATGTCTTCTTTCTCTTTTGAGAGAACTTTTGAACTTATCAGGTTTTTACTTGTGGCATTCAAGCAATCAAACTTATCATCGGGGTTTTCTAGGAGCTCTCCTTAGAGGATTTGGGTGTGGTGTCTACATCTACCCGTACCTTGTTTCTTAACCAAACAAGGTATATTCCATTCTTTTTACTTGCGTCGTGAAAGTCTTGGGGTCTATTCCATATTTGGTCTAGGGTGCCATTAGTATATTGGCGGGGTTCGCATCATCAATTGATGCAATTCTTGATCCTAGGAGGAACCTCAGGACACAAGCTATCTTCGACGATTGAAAGCTCAGACTGCAACGCCCCCGACGGTAAGCTTTCGAAGCTTTCTCTCTCTAAGTCTAGTTTTCCGGCGAAACTCCATTTGAGCTCATTCCGACACCAAATCGTGTGATTCAAAGTGCAATTGAATCATATGAAGGTGTAGGAACTCTAATTTAACTTTAATTTCAACAATTAAAGTCATTTGATTGGTCAATTTGATGAAATCAAATTTGACAAAGTTAGAAGGTTGAAATTGGGGGTAATTTGTAAATTTCAAAAATTAGAGGGATTAAAGTGTAATTTCATAAAATTGAGGACCAATTGGGCATGATAAAGATGTTGGAGGACTAATTGATCAATTTTCATAATTTTTGGGGCAAAACATAGCATTTTTGTAAAATAGGGGCGAAATGGTAATTTTGGAAAAGTTGGGGGACCAAATTGGAAATTTGGGAAATTAAACCCCTTTTTGTGAATTTTATAAAATTGAGGTTTTAAAATAAATTTTAAAAGTTTTAGGACTCAATTTGAGGAAAAATCGGCATTAGGGACTTAAAGTTAAAGAAAAATAACTTTAGGGTCCTAATTGTGAATAAATGAAAAGTTGGTTTTCTCATTCATTTGGGAGGAATGAGGGCTATTAGACCAAAGAATAATGAACAATAATATTCATATCATGTAGGAATAGGAAGTACCAAGAATGCCAGCTAAGACGCGTTCGAGTAAGGACAACAGGCTGAATAAGAGGAATTTCACTGCACTATCGGGTGAGTGGGATTTTTATATCATACCCGGTTGGGATGATAAACATCTCGAAAAAGAAAACCCACTGTTAAGTGGTATTTTTAAATATCACATCTAAGAATAGTGATTTGAAAATCATGCAGAAAAACTAATTACCGGTTGTAAGTAGATCATACCTGGTTGGTATGATGAAACTTACTATATGGAAGTGGAAAACTCGTTCATCGGTTATGAGCGGAGATGTCTTCATACTCGGTTGGTATGATGGATAGTTGAAAATTATTTTGTCAGAAGTGCTCTCCCCTGACTGTGTTCCATAGCAAGAGCTCATAAATAAACATGATTTATATGCCATGAAAGCTTAAGTAATTGAATTATTTGGCCATGGTACCAAGACATGACTGATATACCTAGTCAACTAGTGTTAGTGCGACATGACAGGTCT
Source organism: Trapa bicornis (assembly GCA_030064425.1). Lineage (NCBI taxonomy): Eukaryota > Viridiplantae > Streptophyta > Magnoliopsida > Myrtales > Lythraceae > Trapa > Trapa bicornis. Next base: position 4,035,676 of record CM057749.1, read on the forward strand.
CCGGACTAGTCAAGACAAACAACTTTAGGTTGAGTTGAGGGTCGGGACCGTTGGACCAATGGCACCACATATTATATGGCATCACGTGAAAATGTTGATTGTGCATGCACTGTGTTTACGGGACCTTCAAGACACCCAAGAGGGGTAGTGATGTGTCATAGGGCCTTGGACAACCTAGTGGATATAAGGGCAGTTAGTTGTATCAGAAGCCTTGCGAAGCCTGACATAGCTTCAAGTGCATGAGACTGGGGTGGGGTCGGGATGAGATCTTTGTCCTCATATGGACACGGAGAATTGTTACGGGATTGAGGGTTCGATGTCGCAAACATTCACTCATTCTTAGAGTATAAGTGGACGTGCTTCTATCTAAGTGGCTGGTAAAGTCACTCCGACGCCACAAGTGGGTTCAGTGGACGTACTGGCCTACGATTGTGTGTTTGACCTTCTTGATGAAGGATGTGTGTTGGGTGATGACACACCTTGGTTATTAAGAAATGGTTATAAAAACCAAAATTTGAAATAAAAGGTTTTTAAAAGAAAATAAGGAGTTTGACACACTTCAAATCAAACATTTTTCCCAAAAAATTAAATTTTGAAAACCCATTCACTGAGTCATTGTACTCACCCCTCCCTTATATCCCTTTCAGGAAATCCCGAAAAGCCTACCCCAAGGACCATCAACTAATACGCCTGTGAGACAGATATGATCTGTTTAAAATTTTATGTAGTTTTGCTTTATGTTATTATAGGAAAGGTGCTGGTTTAAAAGATGCCTTACTTTTCATGGTTTATAAACAAGGGGCAACCCTTAATAAACATGGAGAGTGGCGGGTGATCCGACCAAATTGGGTCGGGGCATGACAACTTGAGTGGTATCATAGCCTGTTTTATCGAATACATAATTAAGACTAGAAAATAAAATATAAAAAAAACCCACACTACCGTAGCCACCTTGGAATCTAGGGAGAACCCCATCCCAAGGAAGGAAATGAACCAAGAGTATAGAAGGACCCTTGGAGTAACCTCGGGTCGAAGAGGACTCGATAAGAAAGCCTCCAAGTTGTTCAGGCTCAAGGATGGCAAGGCATCGAACCATCAACATCCCCTCAAAAAGACCCCACAATGCTCAAAGTGTCGGAGGAACTATAAAGATCTACATAGGGAGATGATATGTTATAAATGTGGGCAATGGGGACACTATAGTAGAAGATGCTTGACTATTCGGAAGACAGGACTTGAGAGGATATGCTATGAGTGTAAGAAGGTGGGACACATAGTAAGGAATTGTCCCACACTACGAGGAATCCAAGCGATACCTTCTAATAAGGACACCTTCACCCCTACAGAAGTTCGAAGGAATGACATTACAAGAACCACTATTGCAACTAGGGAACCCAATCTCACCCAGAAAGAAATCCCTCTAGACCATAGTTTAGTAGTGAATACTCCTCAACCCATCATTGTAACAATTTCCTTCAATAGATGTTAAAACCCCAAACTGTATGCTTACTTCAATAAATAAGATTTTGAGTTTCTAAAAATTTCTCTGTTCTCTAATAATATGGTAGCAAGCTTCAATAGCTCGAGGTAGGATCATGGAAAGAAGATCAATGGTAGGACCTTAAGAAAACCCAGAAAAAGTATAATATAGATAAATGAAATTTTCCTTAATGAGCACTACAAACCACCTAGGAGCAAAGAAGGAACCACCTCCTCCATAGAAGACAAGCTGAATGCTGAAAGACAATTAGAATGCCTCGAGACAGTAAGGTATGATCTACCTTGGAAAAATAGAGGAGTCAAGTAGGGTTATAGACTAACCTAGCAAGGAAGGGGGAAGTGGAAAGGCTAGAATGGTGGAAAGGAAGAATGAAGAAAATCCTTGAAGAAATAAATGGTCGAAAAAGAAATGATGACTACACTCAAGCCATTAGGAGGATTTAGTAAGTCCCAAACAAATATGTCTTGAAGAAAATAAGTGCATGAGCCTTTCCCAAGGAAGGAGACCCTAGGAAGGCATACATGTCCCAACTAAGAAATAATGGACCAAGTGACGAAGGATGAGGAGATGAAGTGCACACCGAGGTGAAAGAACATTCGGAAAATCTAGGAAAAGTAAGCCCTTCAATTCAGAAGGAGGTAAGGAGAAAACAACCAATAAAACCAAGACTGGACATGGCCCACACCCACTTAATGGAGCCCAAGACGTGTATGGCTAGACATAAAGGGTGCTAGAAACCAATCTATTAGTAGGAGCTCTTCGAAGGGAACAAAAAGGAAATGGAGGACAATGGAGGACAAAGAGCATGATAATAATACCGATCATAGAAGGGATCATTGAAGGGCGGACGATCATGACATGGAGTACAAGGAACCCACCCTTAATTAAGGAATTTTCCAGGGAAGTATGTACTAGGTTGACCTAGCATGACCTGCTTGGAGAAAAAATAGAAGAGCCAAATAATGACTCTAGGAGAACCTAGTAGAAAGAAAATAGTTAACGAACAGGCATTTGGGAGAATCATGGATTTAAACCATGACAAAGAAAAGAGAAGTGAAAAGGCCAAAACATTGGAAAAGAAGGACGAAGGAAAATCCTTAAGGAAATCAATGGCCAAGACCAGATTTACATTTAAAAGTCTTGAGACGGTCAAGTGAGCCTCAAGAAGGATGATCAAGAGATTTGAAACTAGATGGATACAAACTCTCCTTAAAAGGAAATATAACCTAATGAAGAGGAAGTTGGAAATGAAGTTGTAAATAAAATGCATATTACGATGAAGGGAACCCAAGGAAGCATAATAGGAGGAATCCAAGGAGTAAGCTAAACCCCAGGAGCAGGTAAGTAGAAAGATGGCATCAAGGGACACTGTGATAAATGGACTATTCATAAAAAGGAAAGCATGAAAAGCATCCAAGAAACGTTGAAGAGGTTGATCTAGAATGAGAATCCTTAAGTAGAGGATACAAGATGGGAGTGACCTCAAAAAGGGAAGTTCCAAAGCTAAGGAACCATCAGATGGGTCCCAAGAAGTTTAAACTGACATAAAGAACCTCATAAAGAACCATAATTGATTAAGGGTATGTCGAGATAGCCAAGGTATTAACTGATTGGGAGAGCAAAGAAACCAATTAGAGATTTCTGACGAACCTAGAAAAGAAGGAAGCAACTCATAGCAACTGGATGGTTAAGGAGAATAAATGAGACCATAGGAAGTACCAAGGAATAGTGAGACTACACTCTAGAGAAAGGATAGATAGTCATGCTATGGAGGATGCGAAATAAGAATAATAATCGAAAGATCCTCATATAGAGAATAAGGGACGAAATGGAATTTTAAGATGAGGAAGGATTCAAAGCAGGCAAATACCCCAGTATAAAAGGAAAGGTAAGGAAAAGGAGGAAGGAACCTTCAAGAATGTTAAGAAGGTTAAGCATGTAGCTCCTAAGACAAAAGTCTCTACCCTGAGGGTCATAGTAGAGAATGAAACCATAAGAAGGGAACTCTCCAAATAAAATAATAAACACATAGACCAAAAAGGGATTAAATCGAAATAATGAATCATAGAATGGTCACAAGCAAGTAAGAGTGGATTAAGGAAAAAAGAGAATTCTTGAGTAAAGGATGTCACTGGGAATGAGGAAGGACTTAAACAAAGGAAGATGTGAACCTAGGGAAATATCTTTGAACTCGCGGGCAAGACATACTAGTTATGATAAACTGCATGGAAGTAGTAAACAATGTAAAGGAAAGGAACTTCCTTAAGTAAGAAATTTAAAGCGGTCTAAGTGAAAGAACGACCGAAGTGTTAACATGTTCAAATTAACATTAAGGGAAGTTTATCCCAGTGTGAAAAATGCTGATTTAGTTTTGAGGACAAAACTCCTAAAAGGAGGGGAGAGTTGTAAACCCCGCCCTTTTGAATTAAAGAAAACTAGTAAAAAAACTGGTCAAACCGAGTGAGAAACACTGAACTGGTTCACAAACCCGACTATAGTGGAATAGGCAAATTGAGGAATTTATAAGTCTCGAGTGACCCAAAAAGTGTTCATAAACCTTGGAAAAGAACCTTAGGACAAATTGGGAGAGAAACACCAGACCGGTTCGGGTGAACAGGATTCGAACTAGATTGAACTGATTTGGACCAGTTTGAACCACTATTGAATCGAATGCTAAATTCATTTTTCTAGATGGCTTAAAAATTCAAATTTGAGATTTGAGGCCACCATTGGATAGAAAATGAATTTAGAAATGTTTAGAATTGAAAATTTTGGTCAAATTGGGGGTGAACCGACCAGTTTAAGCTTTGAACCCAGTTTAGACTGGTTCAGTCCGGTTCGAAATAGTGTCATCTTCTTCCTTCAGATGACAACACTGTTCACTCGTCAGAAAATCACACAGTGCCGACGAAGTGAAAATCCTCCAGTCAGTGAGTTTCTGGAAATAAATGACCGCCATTAAGGTGCCAATCAGCGACCAGGAACTCCATGACTTCCTATATAAATAGCCCCTCCTCATTCACCCTCTCCACACCTGAAAATTCCATTCTCTGTCAACTGCTCCAATTTTCGGTGAAACTCAAACCAGAGCTCCGAATTGGGCATTTTTTTGAGCCAAACAAGGTGAGATCGGGTTCTTTAGAACCGGAGAGAAGACAACTACACGCATGTACTCTCCATTTGCTCTGAGAGTCGCTGGAGAAATGCCGGCATGATAGAATAGTTAAGCAGCTTCGATAGACCGAAGATGCCCCATTTTGGCCGAGCTGAAATTAGCCAATTTGAGCCCTTCTCAAGTCAAACCGAGCCCTCCCAACACCTTCACAACCCTCCTTCAGCTGAATTAGAGCTGAAAGATATGCTAATTCAGCTTCTCTTTGTAATTTCCGACCGATGCTAGAGAGAGAACTAGCAGAACTTTGATGATGAAATTCTCACTCAATTTGGCATCAATTAATGCAATTTTTGATCCTAGGATGAATTTCAAGACACAAGATATCTGCCAAGATCAAATGCTCGGACTGCCATGCCCCTGACTGTAAGTTTTTGAAGCTTTCTCTCTCTAAGTCCAAGTGCAATTTTCCAATGAAGCTCCTTTTGAGCTTATTTTGACACCAAATCATGCAATTCAAAGTGTAATTGAATCGTATGAAGGTGTAGGAACTCCAATTTAACTTTAATTTCAACAATTAAACTCATTTGACTGGTCAATTTGATGAAATCAAATTCGGTAGAGTTAGAAGGTTGAAATTGGGGGAAATTTGGGAATTTAAAAAATTAGAGGGACTAAAGTGCAATTTCATCAAATTGAGGTCCAATTGGGCATGATAAAGATGTTGGAGGACTAATTGAGCAATTTTTGGAACTTTTGGGCAAAACTTACCATTTTTGTTAAGTAGGGGCAAAATGGTAATTTTGGAAAAGTTGGGGGACCAAATTAGAAATTTGGGAAATTAAACCCTTTTTTGTGAATTTGAATAAATTGAGGTCCTAAGATCAAATTTAAAAGGTTTGGGACTCAATTTGAGGAAAAACCGACATTAAGGACTTAAAGAAAAATAACTTTGGGGACCTAATTACAAATATAGGAAAAGTTGGTTTTCTCATTCATTTGGAATGAATGAGGGCTATTAGGCCAAATAATAATGAACAAGAATGTTCATATCTTGTAGGAACATGAAGTACCGAGAATGCCAGCTAAGACGAGTCGAGTAAGGACAACAAGCCGGCTAAGAGGAATTTCACTAAATTATTGGTGAGTGGGATTTTTATATCATACTCGATTGGGATGATAAGCACCTCGAAAACGAAAATCCACTGCTAAGTGGTATTTTTAAACATCACACCTAGGAGGAGTGATGTAAAAATCACACCTAGAAGGAGTGATTTGAAAATCACACCTAGGAGGAGTGATGTGAAAATCACATAGAAAATCTACTTACCGTTTGTAAGTAGATCATACCCGGTTGGTATGATGAAACTTACTCGAAGGAAGTGGAAAACCCGTTCATCGGTTATGAGTGGAGATGTCTTCATACTTGGTTGGTATGATGGACAATTGAAAATTATTTTGTTGGAAGTGCTCTTCCCTGACTGTGTGCCACTGCTTAAACAATTTGGGAGACCTTGTTGACGGGAGCTCGAATAGCTCTATTAGGCTGGAGGCCTCGGTTTTAGAACTTAGGTGCTAATATTCCCAATTTTGAAAATCTCGAACAGTGGGCCCTATGCCGGTTAGCACGAGCAGGAGCTCGTAAACAAACATGATTTATATGCCATGAAAAGTTAAGTAATTGAATTGTTTGGCCATGGTACCAAGACAGGACTGACATATGTCAACTGGAGGCAGTGCGACATGACAGGTCTCTAAACTAGTCAAGACAAATAAGTGCAGGTTGTGTTGAGGGCCGGGGCCGTTGGACCAGTGGCACCACAGATTATATGGCATCATGTTAAAATGTTGGTTGTGCATGCACTGTGTTTACGGGACCTTCAAGATGCCCAAGATGGGTAGTGATGTGTCCTAGGGCCCTGGACAACCTGGTGGATATAAGGGTAGTTAGTTGTACTAGAAGCCTTGCGAAGCTTGACGTAGTGTTAAGTGCATGAGACCAAGGTGGGGTCGAGATGAGGTTTCTGTCCTCATATAGACACATAGAATTGTTACGAGATTGAGAGTCAAATGTCGCAAACATCCACTCATTCTCAAGGTAGAAGTGGATGTGCTTCTATCTAGGTGGCCAATAAAGTCGCTCCAACGCCATAAGTGGGTTCAGTGGATGTACTGGCCTACGATTGTGTGTTTGATCTTCATGATGAAGGATGTGTGGTGGGTGATGATACACCATGGTTAATAAGAAATGGTGATAAAAACTGAAATTTGAAATGAAAGGTTTTAAAAGAAAATAAGGTGTCTCACACACCTCAAATCAAACATTTTACCAAAAAAATTAAATTTTGAAAACCCATTCACTGAGTCGTTGTACTCACCCCCTCCTTTATATCCCTTTTAGGAAATTCCGAAAAGCCTACCCCGAGGACCATCAAGTAATACGCCTGTGAGACTTGTATGATCAGTTTAAAATTTTATTTAGTTTTGATTTATGTTATTCTAGGAAAGGTGTTGGTTTAAAGGATGCCTTTCTCTTCACGGTTTATAAACATGGGGCAACCCTTAATAATCCGGGAGAGTGGCAGGTTGATCATGGGGATCTGACCAAGCTGGGTTAGGGTATGACAGGTCAGGTTTTTTAGACTACGGGGGAAGTCAGCTATCTGATAGCAATATACATTCGATCCGAGTATCACCGGAGAAATGCAGGCATAATCAAATAGTGAAGCAGGTCCTGTGGACCGAAGCTGTCCTGTTTCGGCCAAGCTGAAATTGGCTGAATTCAGCCCTCCTCCAGCCAAACCAAGCTCTCCTAACATCCCCATAACCCTTAGATGATCTCAAATATGATTAAAGGTTAGCCAATTCGTCCCTCCTCAGTCGTTGTAGGTCAGAGTTAAAGAGAGAAACTGCAGAATTTCACTGACGAAATTCGAGGTAAATTATAGGAATTCTAGATACTAGAAGATAACTTAGAAAGGGAGCTATCTTCCCTTATAGAGAGATCGGATCGTTGCACCTCCGACGGTAAGCTTTCAAATCTTTCTCTCTTTACGCTCTATTTTCCTACGAAACTCCGTTTGAGCTTAATTTAGACTCAAATGACGCGGTTCAAAGCTCAATTAAATTGTATGGAAGTGTAGTAATTGATCTATACCTTCAATTGGAGCAATTAACCCCAATTAAACGGTCAATTTGATGAAATCAAATTCAACCAATTTGAAAGGGAGAAATTGAGGAAAATTTAGGAATTTCATAAAATTGTGGGACCAAATTGCAATTTCTCAAAATTGAGGGCCAATTGACCCTGAAAAGGATGTTGGAGGACCAATTGGTTGATTTTTGAAAATAATTGCGGTCAAATTGCTATTTTTGTTAAGTTGGGGCAAAATAGTAAATTTTGAAAAGTTGGAGACCAAATTAGAAATTTGGAAAGCTTGAACCCCTTAAACAATTTTGAGTAAATTGATGATTTAAAGTGAAAATTTGGAAGTTTCGAGACTCAATTTGGGGAAAAGTTAGCATTAGGGACCTAAAGTCAAGGAAAATAACTTTAGGAACCTAAATGCAATTAACTAAAAACTTTGAGTTTGGACGGTCATTCGTGAGAAACAAATGCTGTTATGCCAATTATTAATAGATAAGGATGGCCAAATCGTGTAGGAACACAAGGGACCAGAACACCAACATGGACGAGCTAGCGTGGACGTGGAAACCGTCTATAGAAGAGTACACTTCAGTTATCGGGTGAGTGGGTTTATTCACTTGATACCTAGTTGGGGTGATGAGCACATCATAAAGGAAAAACCACTTATATGTGGAATTTTTAACATCACACCCGGTTGGAGTGATGTGAGAACTTGGCAGAAAAACTATTTAACTCTTGTAAGTAGATCATACCCGGTTGGTATGATGGGCTCGGAAAAACTATTTAACCTCAGGACGAGAGCTACCTGCCCAGATAGAGAGCTCGGACTGCCGCATCTCCAATGGTAAGCTTTCAAAGCTTTCTCTCTCTACGAATGAAATTCCAGCGAAGCTCCATTTGATCTCGTTTCGGCCTCAATTCATGCGATTCAAAGCTCAATTGAATCATATGAAAGTATAGGATATGATTTACACCTCCAATTGAAGCAATTAACCCCAATTGAATGGTCAATTTGAAGAAATCAAATTCGGCCAATTTGAAAGGAGAATACTAGGGGAAAATTTTTGGGAAAATTGGGGATTTTGTAAAATTGAGGGACCTATTTGCAATTTTGCAATATTGAAGGCCAATTGGCCATGAAAAAGATGTTAGAGGACCAATTGGTAGAATTTTGAAAAATTTGGGATCAAATTGCAATTTTTGGAAAGTGGGAGCAAAATGGTAATTTTTGAAAAGTTGGGGACCAAATTGGAAATTTGGAAAAGTTGAGCCCCTTATACCATTTTGAGTAAAATGAGGACTCAAATTGAGTAAATGTTGGCATTAGGGATCTAAAGTTAAGAAAAATAAACTTTAGGGACCTAAATACAATTTATCGATAATTTGTGAATATTGGCTTTTATGCCAAACCGTGAGTGATAAGGCTGCCAAAATCGTGTAGGGATAAGTGTGACCAGAACGCAAGCAAGAGATAGCTCGCGTCGACTTGGAAAATCAACCGAGGATGAACACGTCATGGTTATCAAGTGAGTGGGGTTATTTACATCATACCCGGTTGGGATGGTGAGCACTTTAGAAACGAAAAATGACTTGTGAGTGGAACTTTAGCATCACACCCGGTTGGGGTAATGGGCGAACTAAGCTAAAGCCTACTTATCGCTTGTAAATAGAGGAAATCATACCCAGTTGGTATAATGGACTTCCTTGAAGGAATGAGAAACCCCTTACCGGTTGTAAGCGGAGGTATCATCACACCCGATTGGTGAGATGAAGTGAAGATACATTTTTTTAGAAGTGTTCTCCCCTGATTGTGTGCCAATGCTTAAACCATTTGAGAGACCTTCTTGACGGGAGCTAGAACAGCTCAGATAGGCTAGCGGCTTCGATTTTTGAACTTAAAGGGCTAAATGCCTAGTGTTTTTTTGAAAATCACGTGCAGTGGGCCCAAGGCCAACGGGCACGAGCAGGAGCTCGTAAAAAAATATAAGTTATATAAAGCCATGAAATTTCTAAATGACATGGATGTGAGATTTTGCGTTGGTACCAAGACAGGGCTGACAATACTCGATGGACTAGCGATAGTGCGTCAAGACCAGGTCGGCGGACCGGTCTAGACAAATAGCTGTAGGTCTGGTTGAGGGTCGTGGCTGTTGGACCAGTGGCGCCAAAGATAATGGCTATGATATAAAAAAAATTCTTGTTTGTGCATGCAGACTTGAGGTATAGGACGATCAAGATGCCCAAGAGGAGTAGTGATGGGTCATAAGGGCTACTGGATGACATGGTGGAGATAAGGGCATGAGACTGGGGTGGGGTCAGGATTAGGTCTCTATCCTCATATGGACACGGAGTGGTATTTCGGCTCTGAGGGCTGGATGTTGGAAACATCCACTCAGACCTAGGGTAGAAGTGCACAGGCTTCTATCTTGGTGGCCAGTAAGGACGCTCCGAGCCACAAGTGGGTGTAGTGGACTGGCTACATTACGATTGTGTTTTTCCTTCCTAATTAAGGGCGTGTGTTGTTTGTTAAACACACCTAATGTGGTAATGAGGAAAAAGGTTTTGAAAATCGGAATATGAGAAAAACTTTCTTTTAATGAAAAAAACAACCTTGGCCCAATTTAGATAAAACTTATTTGTTTTGAAATTTTACTTCCAACCCCATTAACTGAGTTGTAGGACTCACCACCTCTTTTATATCCCTTTTTAGGAGTAGTGAAAAACATGACAAAAGAAAACACTAGGATGTATCATTTGTCAAGTATGCTTGATATCACTTTTAAGCTTGCATGCTTATTGATTTATGCTATTTCAGGGAACAAGGTTTGAATTACGCCTTGCTCCTCTTAACTAAAAGAAGGGGGAAACTCTTTTAAAACAAAATGGCGGCGGGTTGATCATGAGGATCCGACCAAATTGGGTAGGAGTGTGACAACTTGAGTGGTATCAGAACATTGTTCCCTTGAAAGTATTATTAATACTATGCCCTAACACTAGCAGAAACTTAACTACCATGTAGGAAGAAGAGTTTCTAGGAAGTTCGCGTGTGAACCAAACCCCCGCACGAGATTGTGAAAAAGACGCCTACCTCCAAAGAGGTAGCCGCTCAAAGATTCCTAGAGGACGAGAGGAGAGTACCCAACGATGTGGTCAAGGACTATAGGAAACTTGTTGGAGTACTATTAGAGCCAGAAGGCATCGTATATCCTCCTCCAAGGTAGGAAGAACCTATCCCTCCTCCAAGGAGCCTGACACCCCCTCCAGCCCCATAACATCAAAAAAGGACTCCAACTAAGAAGGAGGCATGGGATAACTATTGGGATGCCCACGCCACCTTTATGAAAGTCCACCAAGTACCCCCACCAGCTCAATCCAACTTCAACCCTTCCCAATGGATGATGTGAACCTATGAGTGCGAGGCTGAGGTGTTAAGAAGGTACAAACTTGAGGCAATTCATGAAGTTCATCCTATTAGGGAAGCCTGACAGGAGTATGGATGGACATCAACTAGTTCATTAAAACCCTTAGACCATGAATCCCGAAACCATTTGGAGGCTAACTCCCGGCCTATGACTCCAAGGGACTAGGAAGTAGTAAATTCCTGTAATAAACTGAGTACGATAAGAAACTACCTCTTTGAATGAATAAAGTTCATTTTTCCTTAATAGAAAGTTAATCTTCCTAATAATAACAAGTACAACTAACAAAATTGGAGTATACCAATCATGACCGGGATAATAGATGGAGAGAAGGCTACTTAAGAGGAAAACTGTCATGCCCCGACCCGGTCTGGTTGGATCCTCGTGATCAACCCGCCACTCTGCCGATTTATTAAAGGGTTTCCCCTTATTATAAACCGTAAAGAGTAAAGCGTCCTTTAAACCCGCACCATTTCCTAGATTAGCATAATCAAAACTGCATGAAATTTTAAACTTTACATACCTATCTTACAGGCATCTTAGTTGATGGTCTTTAAGGTGTTAGCTTTCCGGGATTTCCTGAGAGGGATATAAGGGAGGAGGTGAGTACGACTACTCAGTGAATGGATTTTTCAAAAATTTAGACTTTTAAGAAAACTTTTATTATTGAAGTGTGCTAGACTCCTTTTTTTTTTTTCAAAAATCATTTCCTTCACATTCTCGTATTTATCACCATTTCTTTTTAACCACGGTGTGTCATCACCCAACACACATCCTTCATCATGAAGGTTACACACATTCGCAGGTCAGCATGACCACTGAACCCACTAGTAGCTTCAGAGCGACTTTACCGGCCACTCGGAGAGAAGCACGACCACTTCTACCTTGAGATCGAGTGGATGTATGCGACATCCAACCCTTAATCTAAAAATTGATTCTTCGTGTTCGAATGAGTATAGAGACCTCATCATGTCCCCACCCCGGTCTCATGCGCTTGGTGCTACTCCAAATTTCACACAGACACCTGGAACGATAATCTGCCCTTATACTCTTTGGGTCATCCAGCGCCCTTAGGACACATCACTACCACTTATGGGCGTCTTGATGATCCCGTACTAATAGTGCATGCACAAACAACATTTTCTTAAATTACCATATAATATGTAGTGCCATTTGTCCCAATGGTCCCGACCTTCAACTCAACCTGTAGCTGTTTGTCTTGACTGGTCCGGAGACTGGTCATGTCGCATTGCTACTAGTTAACTATGTAGGACCTGCCTTGGTACCATGACCAAACAATTCACTTATTAAGGTTTAATGGAACATATAGATATCATGTTCTTTGACGAGGTCCTGCTTGTGTCCATTGGCCTATGGCCCAATGTTCGAGTTTTTAAAAAACATGGCATATTAGCCCTCAAGTTCCAAAACCAAGGCCCCCGGCCTACAAGAGCTATTCGAGCTCCCGTTAAGAAGGTCTCCCAAATAGTTTAAACATTGGCATATAGTCAGGGGAGGACACTTCCGACAAAATAAGTTTTCACTGTCTATTATACCGACTATTATAAGGACATCTTCGTTCATAACCGATAAACGGGTTTTCAACTTCCTTCGTGGAAGTCTCATCATACCAACTGGGTATGATCTACTTACAACTGGTAAGTAGTTTTTCGCATAATTTTCACATCACTTTCTCAGTTGTGATGATTAAAATACCACTAAACAGTTGGTTTTTATACCGGGGTATTTATCATCCCCAACTAGGTATGATATATAATTCCACTCACCCGTTAACGTAGTGAATTCTACTAGATCGGTTCTTTGTATTCACGTGAGCTCGTCCATGCTGGCATTCCCGGTACTTCGCATTCCTACATGATATGAACATACTTGTTCATTATTACTCGGCATAACAGCCTTCATTCATTTCAAATGAATGAGAAAACCCAAACTTTTTAGTTATTTGCAATTAGGTCCCTAAAGTTATTTCTCTTTAACTTTAAGTCTCTAATGTCGATTTTTCCTCAAATTAAGTCTCGAAACTTTTAAAATTTATCTTGGGACCTCAATTTATTCAATTTCACCAAAAAGGGGTTTAATTTCCCAAATTTCTAATTTTGTCCCCCAACTTTTCCAAAATTACCTTTTTGCCCTTCCTTTACAAAAATGGTAAGTTTTGCCCCAAAATTTCCAAAATTCCTCAGTTGGTCCTCCAACATTATTTTCATGCCCAATTGACCCTCAATTTCATAAAATTGTATTTTGGTCCTTTAAATTTCGAAAATCCCCAATTTTTCCTCCAATTTCAACTCCTTAGCTTAGCCAAATTTGATTTCATCAAATTGACCAATCAAACACCTCTAATTGTTGAAATTGAAGTTAAAATTGAGTTCCTCCATCCTCTTATGATTCAATAGCACTTTGAATCGCAAGTGTTGACATTGGAACGAGCTTAAATGGAGTTTCACCGGAAAACGGACTGTAAGGAGAGAAAGTTTCGATTACTCACCGGTGAGGGCACGACAGTCCAAGCTTTCGATTTGAGCAGATAGCTCTTATCCTGATGTTCATCCTAGAATGAAGAATCGCATCAATTGTTGCCGAATTGAGTTATAATTTTATCATTAAAATTTTGCTGGTTCTCTCTCTATCACCGAGCGGAAATTGTAGCGGGGAGTCGAATTGGCTTACCTTTCAGTCCTAATTCGGCTGTGGGAGGGCTGAAGAAGTATTGGGAAGGCTTGGTTTGTCCTGAGGAGGGCTTGAAATAGCCAATTTCAACTTGTTCGAAATAGGATAGCTTCAGTCCGCCGGAGCTGCTTCACTGTTTCATCACGCCGGCGACCCTCAAAGTGAATGGAGACTACAGACATGTAGCTGACTTCTCTCCGGTTCTAAAGAACCCAACCTCACCTTGTTTGGCTTAGAAAAGACCCCATATCAGAGCTCTGGTTCGAGCTTCACCGAAAAATGGAGCAGTTGAGAGAGAATGGAGTTTTCAGATGTGGAGAGGATGAATGGGGAGGGGCTCTTTATATAGGGAGCTCAGGGACCCGTTGGTCGTCCGTTTGGCATCGTTATGACTGACATTGAAATCTTGAAATGCCCCAAACAAAAGCATTTCTTCTTCGCCGGCGTTTCTTCAGTTTCTCGGTGAGTGAATAGTGCTGTCATCCTAAGGAAGAAGACGACACTGTTCCAAATCGGACCAGACCGCTTCGAACCGGGTTCGAAACTTAAACCAGCCGATTCACCCCTCATTCGTCCAAGTTTTTTAAATCTAAAAATTTCTAAATTAATCTAAATTGATTTTCTATCCACTGGTGGCCTCAAATCTCCAATTTGAATTATTTAAGCCACCTAGAAAAATTAATTTAGGGTTCAATTCAATAATGGTTCAAACCGGTCAAAACCGGTTCACCTGTACTGATTTGGTTTTCATCTCCAATTCCTTCACAGGTCCATTCCCCTGACTTTTGTGACTCCTTAGGCCCCTTAGGGTCCATAAAATTCCCAGTTTACCATTCCTTTATCAATTCTGGTTTATAAACTGACTCAGTCCTTAAACTGGTTCAATCCGATTTGGGTCCCATTCACCCGAAACGGTCTGGTTTTTCTCTCCCACTTTGTTCTAAGGTTCCTTCCCAAGGTTTATGATTTTCTTTGGAGTACTATGGAGTTGAATTCCTTTGTTTTGCCCGATCTCTATCGGTTCCAGTTCATGAATTGACTCGGTTTATAAACCGGTTCAATCTTGTTGAACCTGGTTCATCCAAACCGGTCTAATTTTCCTCTTCCAATTCATCATAATATTCTTTTCCATAGTATTATGAACCCTTTGGATCACCTGGGAGTTGTAAATTCCTAAATTGCCCATTCACAATTGATCGGGTTTGTGAACCAGTTCAATTTTCTCACTCGGTTTGATCGGTTTCCTTCCCGGTTTTCCTAAGCTTAAAAGGGCGGGGTTTACAAAAACTACCAGTCACTTCTAGTTAACACTACCCCCAAGATAGTCAACCTAGATAGTTCCCCTACAAGAACTAGGAAACACCAAGTAACAAGGCAACAAGACAAAAGACTAAGAAGGAAATTTCTAGAGAGAAACCAAGAGCCTGCTTAGGAAGGAGGTCATCAAGAAGGACATTGTAAACCTTGCACTTTTCAGTTAAGGAAAATCGGGAAAAGAACCGGTCAAGCCGGTTTACATTTGAGAACGCGCAATATGGAAATTTATAACTTTCGGGTGATCTAAAGGGTTCATTAAACCTTGGAAAAGAAATTTAAGAAAATTTAGAAGACCAAAACCAAATTGGTTTAGGTGAACAAGATTCCATAAGAAGTTTGAAGTTAAGCATGCTTGCCCGAGAGTAGTGTGAGGATGGGTGACCTCCTGGGAAGTATGAATTTTTTTATTTTTATGTACGCCTTATCATAAATAACCATAAATTAATATATATTTAATTATTGTAATTAATACCAATAATTTAATACCTAAATTAAATTATTGGAATTAATACAAATAATTTAATACCGAAATTAAATTATTGGAATTAATACCAATAATTTATGGCAATAATAATACTATAATAAATCTCGCCCATTTAATACACGGGTTTTACGCTTATATAAAGAGATCATCCCCATTTCATTCTCCTCACACCTAAACACTTCTCTCTCTCTCTCTACTGCTCTATTTCCCGGTAAAGCTCGAACCAGAGATTCGACTTGAACAATGGTTGGGCTCTTTAGAACCGGGGAGAAGACAGCTATCTGATAGCAAACTCCAGTCAATCCGAGAATCGTTGGAGAAGCGCCGACATGATGGAATAGTGAAGCAACTTCGACGGACCGAAGCTGCCCTATTTTGGCCAAGATGAAATCGGCCATTTCAAGCCCTCCTCAGGCCAAACCAAGCCCTCCCAACACTTACTTAGCCTTTCCACGGCCGAATTAGGACCGAAAGGTAAGCCAATTCGGCTCCCCTTTACAATTTTCAATCGGTGCTAGAGAGAGAGAGTCGACCGAATTTCAATGACAAAATTGTAATCCAATGCCACATTAATTGATGCAATTCTTGATTCTAGGATAAACCTCAGGATGAGACCTATCTACCCAGATCGAAAGCTCGGACCGCCGTGCCATCACCGGTGAGTAATCGAAGCTTTCTCTCTCTACAGTATGTTTTTCGATGAAGCTCTGTTTGAGCTCGTTCCGACGTTAAAATCTGAGATTCAAAGTTTTTTAGAATCATATGAACATGCAGGAACTTAATTTCTACTCCAATTTCAATAGTTAGAAGTGTTTGATCGGTCAATTTGATTAAATCAAATTCGGTAGTGTTGAAGAGTTGAAATTGGGGGAAAATTTTGGGATTTTCGAAATTCAAAGGGTTAAAATACAATTTTATGAAATTGAGGGTCAATTGGGCATGAAAATAATGTTGGAGGACCAATTGAGGAATTTTGGAATTTTTGGGGCAAAACTTTCCATTTTTGTAAAAGAAGGGCAAAATGGTAATTTTGGAAAAAATTGGGGGACCAAATTGGAAATTTGGGAAATTAAACCCCTTTTTGGTGAAATTGAATAAATTGAGGTCCCAGGATAAATTTTAAATGTTACGGGACTTAATTTGAGGAAAAACCGACATTAGGGACTTAAAGTTAAAGAGAAATAACTTTAGGGACCTAATTGTAAAGAACTAAAAGTTTGGGTTTTCTCATTCATTGGAAATGAATGAAGGTTGTTATGCCGAGTAATAATGAACAAGGTTGTTCATATCGTGTAGGAACGTGAAATACCGGGAACGCCAGCAAGGACAAGCTCGCGTGAATACAAAGAATCAGTCTAGTGGAATTCACGGCATTAACGGGTGAGTGGGTTTACTAACATCATACCCGGTTGGGATGATAAGCACAACTTAAAGATAAAAACCACTTACCGGTTGTGAGTGGAAATTTTATATCATACCCAGTAAGGGATGATAAGTACCTCAGTATAAAAACCCACTATTTAGTGGTATTTTAATCATCACCACGTAGAGAAAGTGATGTGAAAATTATGCGAAAAAAACTACATACCGGTTGTAAGTAGAACATACCCGGTTGGTATGATGAATCTTCCTCGAAGGAAGTTGAAAACTCGTTCATTGGTTATGAACGAGGATGTCCTTATACTGGTTGGTATAATGGACAATGAAAACCTATTTTGTTGGAAGTGTTCTCCCCTGACTATGTGCCAATGCTTAAACAATTTGGGAGACCTTCTCGACAGGAGCTCGAATAGCTCTGATAGCCCGTGGGCCTCGGTTTTGGAACTTGGGGGCTAGATGCCCGATTTTGAAAATCTCGTAGAGTGGGCCCAGGGCCAACTGGCACGAGCAGGAGTTCGTAAACAAACATGATATATGTGCCATAAAACTGAATAAGTGAATTGTTTGGCCATGGTACCAAGATAGGACCGACATGCTCAGTCAAGTAGTGGCAGTGTGACATGACAGGTTGACGGACCAATCAAGACAAACAACTGCGGGTTGGGTTGAGAGTCGGGGACATTAGACCAGTGGCACCACAGATTACATGGCAATATAAGAAAACATTGTTTGTGCATACACTATGAGTACAAGATCATCAAGACGCCCATGAGGGGTAGTGATGCGTCCTAAGGGCACTGGACGACCTGGTGGCTATAAGGGCAGTTTGTCGTTCCAGCTGTCTGTGCGAAATCTGGAGTAACACCAAGCGCATCAGACTGGGGTGGGGACAGGATGAGGTCTCTGTCCTCATACGGACACGAAGAAGTGATTTCGGGATTGTGGGTCGGATGTCATGTACATCCACTCATTCCCAGGGTAGAAGTGGTTGTACTTCTATCCGGGTGGCAGGAAAAGTCATTGTGAAGCCACTAGCGGGTTCAGTAGTGATACTAACTTGTGAATGTGTGTAACCTTCATGATGAAGGATGTGTGTTGGGTGATGACACACCAGTAACTAAGAAATAATGGAAAAACCCAAATTTTTAAATGAAGGGATTTTTTTGAAAAGAAAGGAGTATGGCACACTCCATATAAATGTTTTTCTTAAAAGTTAAAAGTAAACCTTTGAAAACCCATTCACTGAGTAGTTGTACTCACCCCCTTCCTTATATCCCTTTCAGGAAATCCCGGAAAGCCTACCTTGAAAGACCATCAACTAAGATGCTTGTAAGACAGGTATGTAAAGTTTAAAATTTCATGCAGTTTTGATTATGCTATTCCAGGAAATGGTGCAGGTTTAGAGGACGCCTTACTCTTTACGGATTATAATAAGGGGAAACCCTTTAATTAATCGGGAGAGTGGCAGGTTGTTCACGGGGATCCGACCAAACTGGGTTGGGGCGTGATAGACATACCCTAACCAAAGGAAGAAGGAGAGAGTGTGAGGGAAGCAGGGTCAAAGAAATAGGATGGATATGGGAAAAAGAAGTTAAGCATCAAAAGATGCAGGAGGAGTAGAGGAAAGCCTAAGGACCATAAGGAATTGAGAGAGCCTCATACAAGAGTTAGGAAACTAAGAGGGTTGGGTTGTGTAAACCCCATCCTTTGATAATGAGAAAACTGGGGAAAGAACTGGTCAATTTTGAAATTTTAAACTGAATCGGTATACAAGCTCGATTAATAGGAAATGGGCAAATTGAGAATTTACAACTTCTATGTGACTAGAAATGGTTCATAAATCTTGGAAAAGAACCTTAGGACGAATTGAGTAAGAAAAACTGGAACGATTCAAGTGAACCGGGTCCGAACAGTATAGAACCGGTTTATGAACCGAATTGGCTCACGAACCAGAATCGATAGAGTGAGGGTAGACTGGAAAATTTATGGATCACAAGTGACCCAAAAAGTCCTAAAAGTCATGGAAATGGACTTGAGAAGGAATTGGAAATGAAAACCAAACCGGTTTAGGTGAATCAGATCCAAACTGGTTTGGACCGGTTTGAACTACTATTGAACTGAATCCTAAATTCATTTTTCTAGGTGGCTTAAAGAATTCAAATTTGAGATTTGAAGCCACGATTAGATTGAAAATGAATTTAGATAAATTTAGAAATTTTTAGATTTGAAAAATTCTATTAAATGAGGGGTGAACCGAGCGGTTGAAGCTTTGAACCCGGTTTGGATCGGTCCGGTCTGGTTCGGAACAAATTCCTCTTCTTCCTTCAGATGACAGTACTATTCACTCACCGGAAAATCAAAGCAGTGCTGGCGAAGAAGAAATGTCTCCATTCAATACGTTTCCGACCATCAATGCCTGCCATAAAGGTGCCAAACGGATGACTGACGAGTCCCCGAGCTCGCTATATAAAGAGCCCCTCTCTATTTATCCTCTCCACACCTGAAAACCACACTCTCTCTCAGTTTCTTAGTTTTCCGGTGAAGCTCAAACCAGAGCTCCAATATAGGGTCATTTCTAAGCCAAAGGAGGTGAGGTTGGGTTCATTAGAACTGGGGAGAAGTCAGCTACACGGTGGTGACATCCATTCGTTCCGTGATACGTCAGAGAAGCGCCAGCGTGATTGAACAGTGAAGCACCTCCGGTGAACCGAAGCTACCCTATTTCGGCCGAGTTGAAATCGGCTAATTCGAGCCCTCCTCAGGCCGAACCAAGCCTTCCCAACACTTCCTCAACCCTCCCACGGCCAAATTAGGATGGAAAGGTATGCCAATTCGGCTCCCCTTTGCAATTTCCAATCAGTGTTAGAGAGAGAGTCAGCCGAATTTCAATGACGAAATTCTAATCCAATTTGACATCAATTGATGTCATTCTTGATCCTAGGAGGAACATTAGGAGGAGAACTACCAGCCTAGATAGAAAGCTCGGACTGCCACGTCCTCCCCGATGAGTAATCGAAGCTTTCTCTCTCTACAGTTCATTTTCCAACAAAGCTCCGTTTGAACTCGTCCCGGCGTTAAAACTTGCGATTCAAATGCTAAAGAATCGTATGAACATGTAGAAACTCAATTTCAACTTCAATTTCAACAATGGGAAATGTTTGATTGGTCAATTTGATGAAATCAAATTCGGCTGGGTTAAGAAGTTGGAATTGGGGGGAAATTGTGGTAAATTAGGGATTTTCAAAAATTTGAAGGACCAAAATAAAATTTTCTAAAATTGAGGGTCAATTGGGCATGATAAAAATGTTAGAGGCCAATTGAGGAATTTTAGAATTTTTGGGGTAAAATTTACCATTTTTGTAAAGGAAGGTTAAAATGGTAATTTTGGAAAAGTTTGGGGACCAAATTGGAAATTTGGGAAATTTAAATCCCTTTTTGTGAAATTGAATAAATTGAGATCCCAATTGGAATTTTAAAAGTTTTTGGACTCAATTTGAGGAAAAACTGGTATTTGGGACTTAAAGTTAAAGAAAAATAACTTTAGGGACCTAATTGCAAATAAATAAATATTTAGTTTTTCTCATTCATTTAGAATGAATGAAGGCTATTAGGCCGAGAGATAATGAAACAAGATGTTCATATCGTGTAGGAACACGAAGTACGGGGAATGCCAGCAAGGACAAGCTCGCGTGAATATAATGAATCGGTCTAGTGAAATTGACTACATTTACAGGTGAGTTAGATTTTATATCATACCCGGTTGGAGATGATAAGTACCTCAAAATGAAAACCCACTACCAAGTGGTATTTTAAACATCACAACTTAGAGGAGTGATGTGAAAATCATGCGAAAAAACTACTTACCAGTTGTTAGTAGATCATACCTGGTTGGTTTGATGAAACTTTCTCGAAGGAAGTTGAAAACCCATTCATCGGTTTTGAGCGGAGATGTTTTTATACTCGATCAATATAATGGACAGTTGAAAATATATTTTTTTCGGAAGTGCTCTCCCCTGACTGTGTGCCAATGCTTAAACGATTTTGGAGACCTTCTTGACGAGAGCTTGAATAGCTCTTATAGGCCGGGGGTCTTGGTTTTGGAACTTGGAGGCTATTATGCCTGATTTTGAAAATCTCGAACAAGTGGGCCATAGGCTAGTGGGCACAAGCAGAAGCTCATAAACAAACATGAGATATGTGCCATAAAACTTTAATAAATGTATTGTTTGGCCATGGTACCAATATAGGACCAACATATTCGGTCAACTAGTGGTAGTGTAACATAACAGGTCTCCGGACCAGTTAAGACAAACAGCTACAGGTTGAGTTGAGGGTCGGGGCTGTTGGACCAGTGGCACCACAGATTATATGGCATAATAAGAAAATACTATTTGTGCATGCACTATGATTACGGGATCATCAAGATGCCCATGAGGAGTAGTGATGCATCCTAAGGACCTTGGATGACCCGGTGAGTATAAGGGCAATTCATCGTACCAGGTGACCATGCAAAATTTGTAGTAGCACTAAGCACATGAGAGGTGGGGACGAGATGAGGTCTCTGTACGGACACAGAGAATTGATCTCGGGATTGAGGGTTGGATGTCACTCACATCCACTCATTCTCAAGGTAGAAGTGGACATACTTCTATCTAGATGGCTGTTAAAGTCGCTTCGAAGCCACAAGTGGGTTCAGTGGACGTGTTGGCCTGTGAATGTGTGTTTAACCTTCATGATGAAGGTTGTGTGTTGGGTGATGACACACCGTGATTAAATAAGGAAATGGTGGTAAAACCGAGATTTTAAATGAAATGATTTTTGAAAGAAAGGAGTCTAGAACTCCAATACAATCCTTTTTCCTCAAAGTTGTTATTGAAAACCCATTTTTTGAGTAGTCGTACTCACTCCCTCCTTTCTATCCCTTTTTCAGGAAAAGGAAAAATGACTAAGAATAATACTGAGCCTTACCATCTGTTAGGTATGCTTAAATTTTCCTTAAGCTTGCATTTTATTGGATATATGTCTTCCAGGGAACAAGGTCGAAATTACGCCTAGCTCATCTCGAGTTAAAGTCGGAGGAAAGTCCTCTTAAACCGAGAGAGCGGTGGGTTGTTAATGGGGATCCAACCAAACCGGGTTGAGGCGTGACAAGTTGCCTCTAGGAAGAACTAGTTGAATGAAAGATAACCAAGGGGAGAGTATGGTACAATAACCCCCTAAAAAGGGTCAACACGGAAGACCTCTTCTAGCAACTCTAGGATCGGACGGTAAGAGTGAAGAGGGAAAGAAAGCGCTAGGAAAAGGAACCCTGAAGGAAGGTGTAAGTACCCTTGAAAGAACCATAGATAGGCATATAGACATAACGCAAAGTGCTAGGAACCCACCAACAATCAGGAACCCCTCGAAGGAAGGATGAGGGACAAAAAGAGGAATTAGAGGACAAAAAGGAATTAAGGGCGGATAACCATACCGATATTGGAAGGGCGTATGAGAGTAAAGAAGGGAAGGCCTATAAGGAGCATTAGAGAGGTTGAACGTAAAAGTCCCAGAATGGAAGTCCTTATAAAAAAGAGAACCAGGAGAATAGTGGGAATGAGGTAGTTAATGAACTGACCCTCGAGAAGACCATAAATTTAAACTCCAGCAATGAAGGGAAAGGTGTAAAGGCCAAAACATTAGAAATGAAGAATGAAAGAATCCTTGAATAAATAAATGGCTGAAAATGAATCGACGACCAAACCCAAGTCCTAAAAGGAATTAAACAAGCTCTCAAAAGGGGATGAAGCAACCTCGAAAGGAAAAAGACTGAGAACCCTTCAACAATAGGAACACAAATCGTAGTGAGTACAAGTCCAGATAAAGACAAGGATAAGGGATGTGCTAGTAAAACTCCCCAAAGTAAGGATAAGTTGGATGGAATGACATCAAGGATGTCATGAAGTCAAATTAAAGATAAATAACCAAGACGACAAAGGAAAGAGGAAATCCGGGAAAAATAGTAAGAAGCCTACTAAGGAAAGGAGCTTAGAAGAGACTTACATATTCCAACGGAGAACTAATGAACCCAACTAAAATGGGATAGAGGACAAAAGTTTAAAAGAGAATGCAAGTTGGGAAGAAAATACCAGTTACAAAGGAAGTTTACCTAGAACCCAATGAGTAAGTTAAAACTCAAGGAACGGATAGAGAAAGTGGTAGCATCAAAAGTTGCCATATAAGTAAGAAAGGGGTGGATTGCCCATAATAAGGACATAGAGAAATGACTAACTGAGAAACCTTGAGAGAAATAAACCTCAAATTAAGAAGTGGATGATGAAACAACCACAAACATCAAAACTTGTCGTGGTCCACGTTCACTTAATGGAGCCTAAAGGATGACGGCTGGGCATAGTGTGGAATAAGTGAATTAAGACCGAAAAACCAGAAGAGCAATGGATAGGGGATAAGGGATGAAATGGAATCTTAAGATGATGAAGGATTAAAAATGGGCACATGTCCCAAAATAAAGTAAGTGTATGGAAGCAAAGGGAAGAGACCTTAAAGGATTAAGTAAGAAGATTGATGGTATAGCCTTAAAGCAGAAAGCTTTACCTTGAACGACATAGTAGAGAAAGGAAACCTTAAAAGGGAGACCTCCCCCAAAATAAGGAAACAGTACGTAGATCGAGAAAAGGGTCAACTCAGATGAGAAATGGGGAATGGTCATAAGTAAGCTAGAAAGAACATAAGTGACAAAGGATCTCAATGTGATGGTAAGCTGGAAAACTAATGGTTGGAATCAAGGAAAAACCATAGGAAAGTTAGTAAAAGAATGAGTAGATAAAGTGAATTGACATGATTATGATATTAAGAAAATTAAAGGACAATTGGAATTAAATAGAAAGTTGATGGGAAACACTATTGAGTAGTAGGAAGGAACGAAGCCTTACGACTCCTGAACAAATGGAAGGACAAAAATTGTTATAGAAACCATAAGGGGAGAAGATAATTCTAGAATAGATCATATTGTGAGGAACATGTGGTGTAAATAGTTCCAAGCAGGGTGACTCAGGTAGAACCAAGTCTGATGGTCCAACCTAAGAAATGGAACCATAATCGTAATAAACCCAAACATGGAGGAAGGGCCAAATAAGATAAGGAAGAAAGAATATCAAAACACAGGGGATTAAGGAAGAAGAGTCAGAAAGGATGCTAAATTGAGAGCATCAACAATCTAGAAAATAAAGGGAAGCAGGGATGATCGGATGTACATGGAACATCCAACCCAATGACATGAATAAGAACCCTTAAGAAGAAAAGTTTTACCCTGAGTGGAGTAAGAAGGAGACCTAAGGAAGTACATGGGGATGGGGAATTTATACATGACTAACATGATACACTCCATAGAGTGAGTGGAAGATATAAATGAAGAAAGACTACTCAGGTACATGGCTAAAGGGCCAGATGAAAGGAATAGCCAAAGAGATAAATACAAGCAAACCCTAGGAGAACATAAAGGAAAGTCACCCTCTATACAAATAATTTTTTATTTAAGTTTTGGGGACAAAACCCCTAAAAGAAGGGGAGAGTTGTAAACCCCGTCCCTTAAAGATAAGAAAACCGGGGAAAGAACTGGTCAACTCAATCGAGAAAACTGAACTAGTTCATGAACATTAATCGGTAGAGAAAGGGCAAAATGGGAAATCGACAAACCCCAAGTGACTCAAAGAGTTATAAAAATCATGGAAAATGACCTTAGGATGAATTGGAAGAGAAAACCAGACCGGTTCAGGTGAACCGAACTTGAATCAGATTGAATTGGTTTGAACGATCCTTGAACTGGTTGCTAAATTCAATTTCATAGGTGGCTTAAAACATTCAAATTGGGGAATTGAAGCCACCATTAGATAGAGAGTGAATTTAGATGAATTTAGAAATTTTTAATTTTGGGAAAAATGGTTGAATCGTGCATGAATCGACCAATTTACGCATTGAACCAATCGGACCGGTATAGTCCAGTTTGGAACAGTGTCATCTTCTTCCTTCAATTGATAGCACTATTCATTCAATGCATAAATGGATAATTCCAATGAAGGAAAATGGCTCTCATCAAGTCATTTTAGGGCGAGGATAAGCTCCACCAAAAAGGAAAGTTATCGGGTAGAGGGTCTTCGAGCTCCTTATATAAAGAGCTCCTCTCCTTGCATCATCCTTACACCTGAAATCTCCATTCTCTCTCAACTGCTCCAGTTTCCACCAAAGCTCAAACAGGAGCTTTGATATAGGCATTTTTCTCAGCCCTAGAAGGTGAGGTTAGGTTCTTTAGACTACCGGGAAAGTCAACTACCTGACAACAACCTCTATTCAACCTGAGGACCGCCTAAGAAGCGACGGTGAAATCAAACAATGAAGTGGCTCCGAAGGACCAAAGTTGCCCTATTTTTGTCGAGTTGAGTTAAGAAAAATTCAGCCCTACTCCAGCCAAACCAAACCCTCCCAACATCCCCACGGCCATCACACGACCACAATAGAGCTAAAAGGTAATCCTCTGTCATTTTTTGTTGGAGTTAGAGAGAGAAAGTGCAAAATTTCATTGGCAGAACTCTTCCTTGATTCAATGTTAATTGTAGCGATTCTTGATCCTAGAAGGAATCTCAAGATGAGAGCTACCTGCATAGATAGAGAGCTCAGACCACCGCACCTCCAACGATAAGCTTTCAAAGCTTTCTCTCTCTATGAATGAAATTCTGACGAAGCTCCATTTGAGCTCGTTTCAGCATCAATTCATGTGATTCAAAGCACAATTGAATCGTATGAAAGTGTAGGAACTGATTTACACCTCCAATTGAAATAATTAACCTCGACGGAATGATCGGCCAGTTTGAAAAGGGAAAATTGGGGGAAATTTTGGGTTTTCATAAAATTGAGCGACCTATTTGCAATTTTCCAAAATTAAAGGCCAATTGGCCATGAAAAAGATGCTGGAGGACCAATTGGTCGAATTTTGAAACATTTGGGGTCAAATTTCCATTTTTGGAATGTAGGGGCAAAATGGTAATTTTTGAAAAGTTGGGGAACAAATTGGAAATTTGGAAAACTTGAGCCCCTTATACCATTTTGAGTAAAATGAGGTCTCTAAGGGAATTTTGGAAATTTTGGGACTCAAATTGGGCAAAATTTTCCATTAGGGACCTAAAGTTAATAAAAATAAAGTTTAGGAACCTAAATGCAATTCATCGATAATTTGTGAGCCTAGGCTTTTATGCCAAACTGTGAGTGATAAGGCTGCCCAAATCATGTAGAGACAAGTGTGACCGGAACACAAGCAAGAGAAAGCTCGCGTCGACTTGGAAAACCAACCGAGGACAAACAAGTCACAATTATCGGGTGAGTGGGATTATTTACATCATACTCGGTTGGGATGGTGAGCACTTTTGAAATGAAAAACCACTTGTGAGTTGAACTTTAGCATCACACCCAGTTGGGGTAATGGGTGAACTAAGCTAAAACTTACTTAATGGTTGTAAGTAGAGAAAATCATACCCGATTGGTATAATGGACTTCCTTAGAGGAAGGAGAAGCCTGCTTGTCGGTTGTAAGCGGAGGTATCATCACACCGAGTTGGTGAGATGAAGTGTAAATACATTTTTGTCAGAAGTGTTCTCCCTTGACTGTGTGCCAATGCTTAAACCATTTGAGAGACGTTCTTGACGGGAACTAGAGTAGCTTATATTGGCCAAAGGCTTTAATTTTTGAACTTGTGGGGCTAAATGCCTGTTTTTTTGGAAAATCACATGCAATGGGCCCAAGGCTAGTGGGCACAAGTAGGAGCTCGTAAACAAACATGAATTATATAAAGCCATGAAATTTCTAATGAAATGGATGTGGGATTTCGCCATGGTACCAAGATAAGGTCGACAATACTCAATGGACTAGTGGTAGTGCGTTAGGACCAGGTCGACCGATCGATCTGGACAAATAGTTGCAGGTTGGGTTGAGGGTCGGGGTCCTTTGATGTGAATCTAACTGAAGAGACTACAAATTCACAAGTTCAATCAACTGAACCTACCATGGAGCTGAACAGTTTGTCACCAAATGAGATGAATGTTCATTTGGGATTGCAAGAGGGCTGAATCACAATACTAAGGGCTAAAAGATTTAAAGATGCTTTATATGGGCTGATTAAAGAGATTGTAGAAAATTCAAGTAGAAGCCTAATAGAAGAGAACAAGAAAATCCCAAGAAAAGGTTCAGATTTAATTAATAAGGAGAGATTTATTAATATAATAAATCTTTTATGATATTAAATAATAATATTAGATATTTAATTAGTTAAGTTCAGATTTTTAAAGTAGTTATTAAAATATCCTAGATATTTAGATTAGATATGGTTGGCATGTAACCATAAGATATATTTTTCCTTTTTTAGGATATTCAGTTGTTATCTGTGCCTATAAAAGGCATATCCCACAGCATTGGAGGACACACTTTTGAGAATTCAATTTTGTGAGGTTTTGTCTTCTTTCTCTCTTGAAAAAAACTTTTGAACTTATTAGGTTTTTACTTGTGGCATTTAAACTATCAAGACTTATCACTAGATTTTTCTAAAAGTTCTTCTTATAGGATTTGAGTGTGGCGTCTACATATCTCATGCCTTGTTTCTCACATAAACAAGATATATTTTCATCTTTTCATACTTGCATCATGAAAATCTTGGGCTATTTCCATATTTGGTGTAGGGTGTCGTTAACATATTGACGAGGTTTATATTAGTTAGTATCAGAGCACACGACTACATGGCAAGTTTCATCCTATATTTTATATCTAGTTCTTTTTTTCTTCTATACCTATTTCTATTGTCTATAAAAAAATAAAAAAAAAGATCTCATCTTCTTCTATCTATATTCTTTTTAGTAAGTCCAAAAAAAAAGAAAGGAAAAAAGGCCAAAAAAAATTCATGCAAAAAAAAGAGAGAAAAAAAAGTAAAATTTTTTTTTTCAAAAAAATGGCAAAAAAAGAGAGGCACACTAATCTATCTTGATTTTCATTCTTATTTTAATATATTTATTTATTATGCTCTATATAAGTTTCCTTCTTATTTATTACTTCATTCCATCTAAATTTCTTATTTTCTTATCTATCTAAATTTTATTCTTCTTTCTTATCTGACTGAGTCTATTTGTACCTCTCACTTGAATTCTTTTGGAATTACTTTTTGAAAAACTTATTGATTTGTCTTGATTGTTTCTTAAGTTGAACTGCTTCGTAAAAATAATTTGTTTTAAAGTTCAATTAAGATTGAAAGAAGACAAATGAGTGGAAAAAAGGCAAGAGTGTTTTGAATCTATAAGAAAAATCCATTTTAGTTTGAAACATGAGTGTGTGAGTGAAACATGTGAGGGAGAGTTGCGAGGTTTTGTTCTTTCTTCCAATTGGCAGGATCATAAGGCCCAACGACGAGGAGATACTATGAAAGAAGAGGGTTCCATAAAACACATTCAAAACCTATAGTGGAAAGCAATGAAAAGTGAAATGGAATATATAGTGAAGTCTGAATTTGAGTCTCTTTATACCCGAATGGGTCACTTGGAGGAAGGTGTGAGATGGAATTCCCATCAACATATGCCAACTAAACAATGATGTTCAAGCTTTCAATCTAGACATTTTGATCCAGAAGAACTCGAGGAGTTAGATGATGTCAAAGTTAATCGTGACAACCTTAGTATCAATTACTTCAATCAACATACTACTTGGGATAGACCGTGTATTAATGATATCTTGGACAACCAACGTGAGAATTTATTTTATGCTCATTGTTCTATGAAAAATAAGGTTTGTTCTGTTATCATAGATGGGGAAAGTTGCACTAACTTTGCTAGCACCAAGCTTGTGGAGAAGTTGGCATTACATACAATGAAATATCCAAATCCATATCAAATTCAAAGGCTGAATGATCAATCCAAACTCGAGATAACCCAACAGGTGATATTGTCCTTCTCTATTGGGAAATATCAGGATGCAATATTATGTGATATAGTACCAATGCATGCATGTCATATTCTGTTAGGAGAACCTTGGAAGTTAGGTCATCAAATTACATATGATAGATTAAGATATAGGTACTCATTCGTGATGAATAATAGACCAATATCTCTTGTACCTTTGACTTTACAACAAGTTTTTCAAGATCAGTTGAAAAAGAAAAAGGAAAATGAAAAGAAAATAGTAGAAAAACAAGAAGAGAGAAAATCCAAAATTGAAGAGGAAGAGAGAAAAGGCAATATTGAAAAAGAAGAGAGAAAAATCAGAGTTGAAATTGAATAGAGAAAAGCCATAATTGAAAATGATGAGAGAAAATGCACGGTTGAAAATGAAGAGAGAAAAGCCATAATAAAAAGAAAAGAGAGTAAAAATAATTTTATGGATAGAAAAAAGTGAGATCAAGAGAGATATAATTTCGGATCATATCCTTGTAGTACTTATATATAAAGATTTATATTTTACTAACCATATTGTCAAATATTTGCTAAGCATTACTATTTCTCTACTACAGGAATTCAAGAATGTCATTATTAAGAAGATAACTCTTGGTTTGCCATGAGTTTGAGAAATCAAGTATCAAATTCAACACTAAATCCTAAATTTGAAGAAGGTGGGATATGCACGGGATAACATGATTTTAGGTGTTGTGCAAATACCTAAGAAAGACAAAATTTGGCAAAAGTGTGTTGATTTTTGAATCATCAACCGTATGAAGGTAATGTATCTTCACCCTATTCCTCGATTAAATATTATGGTAGATGAGTTGCATGAAAGCTGTTTGTTTTCAATATTTGATCACAAGAGTGAATATTCTCAAAATTGAATGAAAGATAATTATGGATTGAAAACTTCATTAAAAGTAAAACATGGTTTATATGAATGGTTGGTTATAATTTTTTGTTTGACTAATGCATCTAACACTTTTATGAGTTTAATAAATTATGTCCTTTGTGCTTTTAACTTTGTTGACATATATTTTGATAAAATCATAATATGCAACAATTATTTAGATAAACATGAAGGATATTTAAAAATTGCCTTGCAAGTTTTTAGGAAAGATCGGTTGTTGTCCAAATTGAAGAATTGTATAATGTGTTCGGGTAAACTTGTATTTACTAGATATGTTATAAGTTTTGTAGTGATTGGAATTGATAATAAAATTAAGGCAATTTGAGATTGGCGAATGCATATTTTGCGTAATCTATGGTTGAAAGAGTTTGTGATACACATATTATGAATGTTTTAAGCACATCAAGGGGCAACACATGCTGAATAAACATCATGCAAGTTGGGTGGAATTTATTGATACATCCCCTTATGTGATCAAGTGTAAGCATGGTATAAAAAATGTAGTTGTTGATACATTATCTGGAAGGTACGTTTTGCTTACAATCATTGATACTAAATTGTTTAGTTTTATTTGGAATATTTTGTTTGATACACGACTTCTATTTTCAACTACATGTTTACCACATGTTGTGTTTGCTTATAATAGTTATATTTATTCAGTGACTAAGTTATCACCATTGGAGATTATCTATCATTTTAATCCATTGGATAGAAAACGACAAACTAAAGAAAATATTAATCTAGCCAACAAGAGTTTCAAGAAGGTTATTTTTTATCCAGGGATTTGGATTCATCTACATCTGAAGGATGAACGACTTATGGAGAGAAAAATATCAAAATTCCTTAGATTAGAGGGATAATTTAAAGTGTTAAAACTCATTAGTAATAATTACCACAGGAAGTTATCTGACAAATATACTATTAGCTATAGCATACATATTTCTAATTTAATGTCTTTTGATGTTGGTGATGAATGAACATAATATTTGAGGACAAATCATTTTCAAGAGGGGTAGAATGATGTAAATCCGACTGAAGAGAGTCAAAATTCACAAGTCCAATCAACCGAACCTACAATGGAGCTAAACAGTTTGTCACCAAATGAGATGAATGATCATTTGAGACTGTAAGAGAGCCCAATCACAATAAGGGCTAAAAGATTCAAAGATGCTTTATATGGGTTGATTAAAGACATTGCATAAAATTCAAGTAGAAGCCCAATAGAAGAGCACAAGAAAAGACCAAGAAAAGGTCTAGATTTAATTAATAAGGAGAGATTTATTAATATAATAAATCTTTTAGGATATTAAATAATAACATTATATATTTAATTAGTCAAGTTTGAATTTTTAAAGTAGTTATTAAAATATCCTAGATATTTATATTAGATATGGTTGGCATCTAACCATAAGATATATTTTTCCTTGTTTTTAAGCTATTTAGTTGTTATCTAGGCCAATAAAAGGCACACTCCACATCATAGGAGGACACACTTTTCAGGAATTCAATTTTGTGAGGTTTTGTTGTCTTTCTCTCTTAAAATAACATTTCAACTTATTAGGTTTTTACCTGTGGCGTTCAAGCAATTAAGACTTATCACAATGGTTTTCTAAGAGTTCTTCTTAGAGGATTTGGGTGTGACGTCTACATATCTCATACCTTATTTCTTACATAAACAAGGTATATTTTCATATTTTCGTACTTGCATTGTGAAAATCTTGGGGTATTGCCATATTTGGCGTAGGGTGTCATCAGCATATTAGCGAGGTTCACATCATCGTTGGTTATGATATAAAAAAATTCTTGTTTGTGCATGCACTTGAGGTACAGGACCATTAAGACGCCAAAAAGGTGTAGTGATGGGTCATACGGGCTACTGGATGACATGGTGGAGATAAGGTCACTTCATCGTACCAGTAATCAGGAAGCTCGGAGTAGCTTCTTATGCATGAGACTGGGGTGGGATCAGGATGAGGTCTTTGTCCTCATACGGATACATAGTGGTATTTTAGGTCTAAGGGTCGGGTGTTGAGAACATTCACTTAGACTTAGGGTAGAAGTTGATGAGCTTCTATCTTGGTGGCCGTTAAAGACGCTCCGAGCCATAAGTGGGTGCAGTGGATGGGCTGCACATGCGATTATGCGTTCCCTTCCTGATGATGGACGTGTGTTGATTGTTAAACACACCTAATATGTAATGAGGAAAAAGGTTTTGAAAACTAGAACATGAGGAAAACTTTCTTTCAAAGAAAACAACAACCCTGACACAATTTAGATAAAACTAATTTGTTTTGAAAATTTACTTTCAACCCCACGCATTAAGTTGTAGGACTCACCCCCCTGTTTTATATCCCTTTTCAAAAGTAGGGAAAAACATGACAAAAGAAAACACCAGGATGTATCCTCTGTCAGGTATGCTTAATGTCACTCTTAAGCTTACATGTTTATTGATTTATATTATTCTATGGAAGAAGGTTTGAATTACGTATGGCTCCTCTTGATTAAAATAAGGGGAAAACCCCTCTTAAACCATTAGAGCGGTGGGTTAATCATAAGGATCCAACCAAACCGGGTAGGGGTGTAACAGTTGCGGGGCTGGAGGGGGTGTCGGGCTCCTTAGAGGAGGAATAGGTTCTTCCTACCATGGGGGAGGATATGTGATGCCTTCGAGCTCTAATAATGCTCTAACAAGTTTCCTATAGTCTTCGGCCATATCCTTGGGTACTCTCTTTTCTACCTCTAAGAACCTTTGGACAGCTGCCTCTCTAGATGTAGGCGTCTTTTTCACGATCTCGTGTGGGGGTTTGGTTCGCAAGATGAACTTCCTAGGAATTCTTCTTCCTACAGGGTAGTTAAGTTTTTGTTAGTGTTATGGGATAGTATTGATAATGCTTTCAAGGGAACAATGCTTTGATACCACTCAAGTTGTCATGCCCTGACCTGGTTTGGTCAGATCCTCATGATCAACTCGTCGCTCCCTTGGTTTAAGAGGGGTTTCCCCTTCTTTTAATCATGAGGAGCTAGGCATAATTTTAAAACTTATTCCTTAGAATAGCATAAATCAACCAAAATGCAAGCTTAAAAGTAAATTTTAAGCATACATGATGGAGGGTCATCTTCACGGTTTCTTTAGTTAACTCTCCTTACTCCTGAAAGGGGTAAAAGAGAGTGGGAGAGTTCTACAACTCAGTGAGTGGGTGTTGAGAGAGAGTTCTCAAGACAACTGTTTTCATTTTCTTTAGAGAAAGTTTCCTCAAAATTCAGTTTTCAAAACCTTTTTCCCATTACCATATTAAGTGTGTGTTTAGCAAACCTTTTTCGTAGGTGC
This sequence comes from Trapa bicornis, assembly GCA_030064425.1. Classification (NCBI taxonomy): domain Eukaryota; kingdom Viridiplantae; phylum Streptophyta; class Magnoliopsida; order Myrtales; family Lythraceae; genus Trapa; species Trapa bicornis. The sequence continues at coordinate 4,068,926 of CM057749.1, forward strand.
AACCCGTCCACTGCACCCACTTTTGGCTCGGAGCATCTTTACCCGTCACCAAGATAGAAGCTTGTCCACTTCTATCCTAAGTCTAAGTGGATATTCTCGACATCCTACCCTTAAACCCAAATGAAAATCTCTATTCGTATGAGGACAGAGACCTCATCCTGACCCCACCGTGGTCTCATGCACAAGAAGCTACTTCGAGCTTCCCGACTGACTGGCACGACAATTTGCCCTTGTGAACCCCATCCTTTTATAATAAGAAAATTGGGAAAAGAATCGGTCATTTCCAAAAAAAAATTGAGTTAGTTTATGAATCTTAACCGATAGAGAAAGGGAAAAAAGGGGAAATTTACAAATCTCGATTGATCTATAGAGACATAAAAGTAATGGAAGAGGACTTTGGGATGAATTGGAAAAGAAAACCAAACCGGTTTAGGTGAACCGGACCTGAACCAGATTGAACTAGTTTCTTAATTCATTTTTCTAGGTGGCTTAAAATATTTAAATTGGGGAATTGAAGCTACCATTGGATAGAGAATGAATTTAGATAAATTTAGAAATTTTTAATTTTGAAAAACTCGGTTGAATTGGGCCTGAACCGGTCGGTTTAAACATTGAACCTGATTCGAACTGGTCCGATTCGATTCGAAATAATGTCGTTTTCTTCCTCTAGAAGACAACACTATTCACTCACCAAAAAAATGAACAGTACCGACGAAGGTGAAAAGTCTCTATTCAGGGCATTTCAGGCCATGAAAGAGTGCCATAAAGGTGCCAAACGGATAGCCAGAGAGTCCCCAAGCTCCCTATATAATGAGCTCCTCTCCATTCATCCTCCTCATACCTGAAAACTCCTCTCTCTTTACTACTCCAATTTTCAGTGAAGCTCGAACCAGAGCTCCGACTTGAACATTTTTTTAGCCTTAGAAGGTGAGGTCAGGTTCCTTAGATATGAGGAGAAGTAAGCTACCCTACAACAATCTCCATTTGATCTGAGGATCGTTGGAGAAGCACCGACGTAATCAAATAGTGAAGCAGCTCTATTGGACCGAAGCTTCCCTATTTCGCCCAAGCTGAAATCGGCTGAATTTTGACCTCCTCCGGCCAAACCAAGCTCTCCCAACATCCCCACATCCCTTAGACGGACTCAACTAAGCTCAAAGATAAGCCAATTCGGCCCTACTCGGTCATTGCAGGTCAGAGTTAGAGAGAGAGACTACAGAATTTCACTAACAAAATTCTCTCTCAATTCGAGCTCAATTGTAGGAATTCTTGATCCTAGAAGATACCTCAAGAAGAGAGCTATCTTTCCTGATAGAGAGATCAGACCACCGCACCTCCGACGGTATGCTTTCAAAGCTCTCTCTCTCTACGCTTTATTTTTCGGTGAAACTCTGTTTGAGCTCAATTCGGACCCAAATGACGCGGTTCAAAGCTCAATTGAATCAAATGGAAGTGTAGAAACTGATCCATACCTTCAATTGGAGCAATTAACCCTGATTGAATGGTCAATTTGATGAAATCAAATTCTGCTAGTTTGAAAGGGGGAAATTTGGGGATTTCGTAAAATTGAGGGACCAAATTGTATTTTCCAAAAATTTAGGGACAATTGGCCATGAAAAAGATGTTGGAGGACCAATTGGTTAATTTTTTAAAATAATTGGGGTCAAATTGGCATTTTTGTAAAGTAGGGGAAAATGGTATTTTTTGAAAAGTTAGGGACCAAATTGGAAATTTGGGAAACTTGAACCCCTCAAACAATTTTGAATAAATTGAGGACCCAAAGTGAATTTTTGGAAGTTTTGGGACTTAATTTGGGGAAAAGTTAGGATTAGGGACCTAAAGTCAAGGAAAAAAAATTTAGGAACCTAAATGCAATTAACTGAAAATTTTGGGATTAATCATTCATACATGAGGAATGAAGGCTATCATGCCAAATATTAATAGATAAGGATGTCCAAATTGTGTAGGAACATGAAGGATTGGAACTCCAACAAGGATAAGCTAGCATGGAGGCAAAAACTGACTAAGAAGGGATACACTACGATTATCGGGTGAGTGGCTTTATTCACATCATACTCGGTTAGGATGATGAGCACTTCGGAAATGAAAAACCACTTCTATGCGGAATTTTAACATCATCCCCGGTTGGAGTGATGCAAGAACTATGTGGAAAAAATATTTATCGGTTGTAAGTAGAGAGAACATACCCGGTTGGTATGATGGACTTCCTCGAAGGAAGGAGAAAACCCACTTACTAGTTGTAAGTGGAGATGTCATCACACCCGGTTCGTGTGATGGATGGAAAGTTTATTTTGTCAGAAGTGTTCTCCCCTGACTGTGTGCCAATGCTTAAAACTTTTGGGAGACCTTCTTGACGAGAGCTAGAATAGCTCAGATAGGCTAGAGGCCTTGGTTTTGGAACTTGTGGGGATAAATGCCCGTTTTTGGAAAATCACGTACAGTGGGCCCAAGGCCAGTTGGCATGAGTAGGTGCTCGTAAAAAAACATGATGTTTAAGCCATAAAAAATCTTAATGAATGAGTTATGTTATTGCACCATGGTAACAAGATAGGACTGACATACTCGATGGACTGGCGGTAGTGTGATAGGACCAGGTCGACAGACCGGTGTAGACAAACAGCTGTAGGTCGAGTTGAGGGTCGGGGTCGTTGGACTAGTGGCACCAAAGATAAATTGCTTTGTGGAAAATTTTTGTTTGTGCATGCACTTGAGGTTTAGGACAATTAAGATGCCCAAGAGGGGTAGTGATGCGTCCTATGGGCTATTGGACAATATGGTGGAGATAAGGGCAGTTTGATGTGCCAGCAGTCAGGGAAGCTTAACGTAGCTTCATGTAGATGAGATCGGGGTGGGGTTGGGATGAGGTCTCTATCCTCATACGTACACGGAGTTGATTTAGAGTTTGAGGGTTGAATGTCATGAACATTCAATCATTTCTAGGGTAGAAGTGGACGGGCTTCTATCTAGGTGGCCGGTAAAGTCGCCCCGACACCACAAGTGGGTGCAGTGGATGGGCTGCCCTGCAAATGTCTGATTCCTTTCATAATGAAGGTGTGTGTTGATTGTTAAACACACCTAATGTGGAAATGAGGAAAGGAAATTGTGAAAACCGAGAATTTAAGACTATTTTTAAAAGAAATAAGGAGTTTGGAACACTCTGATTAAAGATGTTTTATGAAAAACTTTTTCCCAACACCCATTCACTAAGTTGTCAAACTCACCCCCTCCCTTTACCCCTTTTTCAGGTAACCTAGGGAGAACCCATTTAAAGACTTTCCGATAGTTGAACTTGCATGACAGGTTTGTAAGGTTAATATATTTAGTTTTAATTAATGTTATTCTAGGAAAGATACAGGTAAAAAGGATGTCTTACTCCTCATGGTTTAGAGAAGGGGGAAAACCCTTAATAAACTGGGGGAGTGGCGGGTTGCTCATGAAGATCCGACCAAACTGGGTTGGGGTGTGATAGCCCTTATCTCCATCATGTTGTCCAATAGCCCTTACGATCCATCACTACCCCTTTTGGGCTTCTTGATGGTCCTGTACCATAAGTGCATGCACAAACAACAATTTTTTATATATGGCCATTATCTTTGGTGCTACTAGTCCAACGACCCCGACCATCAACCCGACCTGCAGCTGTTTGTCTAGGCAGGTCCTTCGACCTAGCCCTGATGCACTACCGCCAGTCCATCGAGTACTGTCGGTCCTGAAATGATATCATGGCGAAATCACACAACCATTTCATTAGAAGTTCCATGGCTTTCTTAACTCAAGTTTGTTTATGAGCTCCTGCTCGTGCCCACTGGCTTTGGGCCCAATGCACATGATTTTCCAAAATAGGGCATTTTGCCCAATGAGTTCAAAAATCAAGGCCTCTGGCATATCTGAGCTATTTTAGCTCCCATTAAGAAGGTCTATCAAATAGTTTAAGCAATGGCACACAGTCAAGGGATAACACTTCTAACAAAAAGCTTCTTTTCCACTTCATTACACCAATCGGGTGTGATGACATCTTCGCTTACAACCAGTAAACGGGTTTCTCATTTCCTTCGGGAAGTTTGTTATACCAACCGGGTATGATCATCTCTGTTTATAACCAGTAAGTAGGTTTTCTTTTCATAAAAGTAAGCTCATCATCCCAACCGGGTATGATGTATAAGGAGCTTAAGTTTTCCAAATTTTCAATTTGGTCCACCAACTTTTCAAAAATTATAATTTTGCCCCTACTTTCCAAAAGTGGCAATTTTACCCCCAAATATTCCAAAAATTGACCAATTGGTCCTCCAACATCTTTCTCATGGCCAATTGGCCTTCAATTTTGGAAAATTACAAAGAGGTCCCTCAATGTTTCAAAATCTCCAATTTCTCCCCTTATAACTAACCGAATTTGATTTCTTCAAATTGGCCATTCAATCGGGGTTAATTGCTCTAATTGGATCAATTCCTACACTTGTATACAATTCAATTGAGCTTTGAACCGCATCATTTGGATCTAAATTGAGCTCAAATGGCGCTTCACCGAAAAATCGTTCGTAGAGAGAAAGTTTACCGTCGTAGGTGCGGCAGCCTGAGCTCTCTATTTGGGAAGGTAGCTCTCATCCTGAGGTTACTTCTAGGATTAAGAATTGCTATAATTGATATCGAATTAAAGTAGAATTTCATCAGTAAAGTTTCGCATTTTTTCACTCTAACTCTGACAAAAAATGATAGATGAGGGCTGAATTGGCTTACCTTTCAGCTCTGTTGCGGCCATGTGAGGGCCTTGGGTGTGTCGGGGAGGCTTGATTTGGCCGGGGGAGGGCTGAACTTGGCTGAATTCATCTTGACCAAAACAGGGTAGTTTCGGCCTCTCGAAGCTGCTTCATTGTTTGATTTCGTCGACACTTCTCTGCGGTCCTCGGGTTGAAGAAAAGATGCTACTGGGTAGTTGACTTCCCCCGGAGTCTATAGGACTCGACCTTGCCCTCTGAGGCTAAGAAAAATACCTATTTCAGAGCTCTGGTTTGAGCTTTGCTGGAAAATGGAGCAGTTGAAAGAGAATGAAGATTTGAGGTGTGTGAAGGATGAATGGAGAGGAGCTCTTTATATAGGGAGCTCGGGGACCCTTTGACAACAACTTTCCATTTTGGTCAAGCTTATCTTCTCCCTAAAACGGCCTGATCGGAGCCGGATATTCCCTCGCCGGCGTTATCCATTTTCTACATTAATGAACAATGTTGTCATCTAGAGGAAGAAGATGACACTATTCCGAACCAGACCGGATCGATCCGATCAGGTTCAATGAATAAATCTGTCGGTTCAGACCCAATTTGACTGGTTTTGTCAAAATTAAAAAAATTTTAATTCATTCTCTATCTGATGGTAGCTTCAATCCCCCAATTTGATCATTTTAAGTCACCAAGAAAAATGAATATAGAAACTAGTTCAAGTATGGTTTAAACCAGTTCAATCTAGTTCATCCGGTTCGGGTCCAGTTGTAAACCCTGCTCTTTGAAGTTAAGGAAAATTGGGAAAAGAACCTGTCAAACCGAGTGAGAAAATTGAACCAGTTCACAAAATGATTTATAAGCCTTGGAAAAGAACCTTAGGACAAATTGAGAGAGAAAAACCAAACCGGTTCAGGTGAACCAGATTCGAACTGGATTGAACTGGCTTATTAATAGAGCCTGTTTATTAACCGAAACCGATAGAGAGGGGGCAAACTGGAAAATTTATGGATCCTAAGTTACCTAAAGAGTCATATAAATCATGAAAAAGGATTTTAGAATGAATGGGGGATGAAAACCAAATCGGTTCAAGTGAACCGGATTGAACCAGTTTGGACTAGTTTGAACCACTATTTAATCGGATGCTAAATTCATTTTTCTAGGTTGTTTAGAAAATTCCAATTTGAGAATTGAGGCCACATTTGATAGAGAATGAATTTAGAAATTTTTAATTTTGAAAAACTCAGTCGAATCAGTCATGAACCGATGAGTTTATGCTTTGAACCCAGTTCGGACCAGTCCGGTCCGGTTCGGAACAGTGTCGTCTTCTTCCTTCAGATGGCAGCACTGTTCATTTGCCGTAAAATTGAAGCAGCGCCAGTGAAGAGGGAATGTTTCTGTTCAGTATGTTTTAGGCCATCAATGACTGTCATAAAAGTGCCAAATGGACGGCCGACGAGTCCCCAAGCTCCATTTATAAAGATCCCCTCTCCATTCATCCTCTCCACACTTGAAAACCTCACTCTCTCTCAACTACTCAGTTTTCTGGCAAAGCTTGAACTAGAGCTCCGATATAGGGTCTTTTCTAAGCCAAAGAAGGCATGGTCAGATTCCTTAGAACTGGGGAGAAGTGAGCTACATGGTGGTAGTCTCCATTCACTCCGAGGGTCGCCGGAGAAGCGCCGGCGTGATCGAACATTGAAGCAGCTCCAGCGGACCGAAGCTGCCTTGTTTCTATCGAGCTGAAATCAACTAATTTGAGCCCTCCTCAAGCCAAACCAAGCTCTCCCAATATCTCCTCAGCCCTCCTACGGCTGAATTAGAACTCAAATCTAAGCCAATTCGGCTCCCCTCTTTAATTTTTGATCGGTGCTAGAGAGAACTGATAGAATTTGATGTAATAATTCTCACCCAATGCGGCATCAATTGATGCAATTTTTTATCCTAGGAGAAACCTCAGGAGGAGAGCTATTTGCCTAGATTGAAAGCTCGGACCGCCGCGCACACGACAGTGAGCATTTAAAGCTTTCTCTCTGTAGGTTTTGTTTTCTGGCGAAGCTCTATTTGAGCTCATTTCGACGTTAAATCATGTGATTCAAAGTGCAATTGAATCATATGAAGATGTAGTAACTCCAATTTAACTTCAATTTCAACAATTAAACTTGTTTGATCGGTCAATTTGATAAAATCAAATTCGGTTGTGTTGGAAAGTTGAAATTGGGGAGAAAATTGGGGATTTCAAAAATTTGAAGGACTAAAATGCAATTTTATAAAATTGAGGGCCAATTGGGCATGATAAGAGTATTGGAGGACCAATTGAGCATTTTTTGGGGGGTAAAACTTACCATTTTTGTAAAGGAGGGTCAAAATGGTAATTTTGGATAAATTAAGGACCAAATTGGGAATTTGGGAAACTTGAACATCTTTTTTGTAAAATTGAATAAATTGAGGTCCTAAAGTGAATTTTTAAAGTTTTGGTACTCAATTTGGTGAAAAACCAACATTTGGGGCCTAAAGTAAAAGAAAAAGGAACTTTAAGGAACAAATTACAAATATTTAAAAAGTTAGATATTTTTAGTCATTTATAATGAATGAAGGCTATCAAGCCAAATAATAATGAACAAGGATGTTCATAACGTGTAGGAACACAAGATATCGGGAACGCTAGCTAAGGCAAAGCTTGCAAGGGACGAAAAGCCAATTTAAAGGAAATACACTGCACGATCTTGTGAGAGGGAATTTAATATCATATCCGGTTGGGATGATAAGCTCATCGAAATTGAAAACCCACTGCTAAGTGGTATTTTAACCATTACACCTAAGAGGAGTGATGTGAAAATCATACGGAAAAATTACTTACTAGTTGTAAGTGGATCATACCCAGTTGGTATGAAGAAACTTCCTTAATGGAAGTGGAAAATACGCTTATCGGTTATAAGCGGAGATGTTCTCATACCCAGTTGGTATGATGGATAGTTGAAAAGTTTATTTTGTCACAAGTGCTCTCCCCTGACTGTGTGCCACTATTTAAAATATTTGGGAGACTTTCTTGACGGGAGCTCGAATAGCTCATAAAGACCGAAGGCCTCAGTTTTGGAACTTGGGGGATAATATGCCCAATTTTGAAAATCTCGAACAGTGGGCCCTAGGCTAGTTGGCACGAGCAGGAGCTCGTAAACAAACATGATTATTATACCATGAAAACTTAAGTAAATGAGTTGTTTGGCCATGGTACCAAGACAGGACCAACATACTCAATGGACTAGCGGTAATGTGACATGACAAGTCTTCGGACTAATCAAGACAAACAGCTGCAGGTCGAGTTGAGGGTCGGGGCCGATGGACTAGTGACACCACAAATTATATGGTTTATGTGAAAACTGTTGATTTGTGGATACACTGTGTTACGGGACCTTCAAGATGCCTAAGAGAGGTAGTGATGTGTCCGAGGGCTCTGGACGACCTAGTGGATATAAGGGCAGTTAGTCGTACCATAAGTCTTGCGAAGCTCGATGTAGCTTCAAGCGCATGAGATCGGGGTGGGGATGGGATGAGGTCTCTGTCCTCATACAGACACAGAGTTTTGTTATGGGATTGAGGGTCAAATGTCACAAATATCCACTCATTCTCAGGGTAGAAGTGTACGTACTTCTATATAGGTAGTCGGTAAAGTCGCTCTAACACCACAAGTGGGTACAGTGGATGGCCTGGCCTGCGAATGTTTGTTCCTTCATGATGAAGGGTGTGTGTTGATTGATAAACACACCGTGGTGATGAGAAATAATTATGAAAACCGAGATTTGAAAATGAGAAAATTTAAAGGAAATAAATGAGTTTGGCACACTTCAATTTGAAAAATATTTGTATACCGAAACTTTATTTTTGAAAATACCCATTCATTGAGTTGTAGAAACTCACCCCTCTTTTTTTTTTATCCCTTTTCATGAAATAGAGAAAATGACTAGGGATAACACCAAGCCTTGCCCTCTATTAGGTATGCTTAATTTCTCTTAAACTTGCATTTTATTTGATATATGTCATTCTAGGGAACAAGGTTGAAAGTACGTCTGGCACCTCTTGAGATAAAAGGAGGAAACTCCTCTTGAACCAAGAGAGCAGCAGGTTGTTCACAACGATTCGACTAATCTAGGTCGGGGCATGACACTGGTTCTCCCTGAACCGGCCTGGTTTTCTCCTCCCAATTGTCCCAAGGTTCTTTTCCATGCTTTTTATGACTCTTTGAGTCACTTGGGATTTGTCGATTTCCCATTTTACCCTTTCTCTATTGATTAAGATTCATGAACCAAATCGGTTTTCATTTGAGTTGATCGGTTCTTTTCTCAGTTTTCCTTATCTTTAAAGGATGGGGTTTACATGTGTAAGGAGATGAAGAAAGGAAACATTCAAGAAATGGTAAGAAGGTTGAACGTTTAGCCTCTAAGGTGGAAATCTCTACTTTAAAGGACATAGTAGAGGATTTTATACAAAAGGAATTTCCCCAAACAAAGCAATCGACACGTAGACCAAAAGGGATCAACTCAAAATAAAGAATTGTGAAATGGTCACGAGCGAGTAAGAGTAGATTGAAAAAAGGGAAAGTCTTTGAGTAAAAAATGCCACTAGAAATGAGGAGGGACATAAGAAAGGAAGAATCCCAATGTGTGAGTAAGTCATCGAGAAACCCGATGGTTAGAACCAAGGAAACACCAATAAGGAAGTCAGTAAAGGACAAAGAGATAAGGAAAACCGACACCATTATGAAAGACATGACGCCAAATGTAAAAGGAGGATTGGATAAAGGTGAAGGTCGTCAAGGAATACTACCAGATGAAAAGGAAGTATGAAATGATACGATCCTCGAAAGGTTGGAAGGTCGAGAATAACCATCTAAGAAATGTTCTAGAATTATAATGAACAAAGATAAGTTCTAGAACATGTCATGCTGTAAGGGACATGTAGGTTCAACAGTCCCAAGAAAATGTTGTTCAAGTAAGAAAGAGTCGGTCAATTAAGAATGACAAGGTCAAACATAAAAACTTAGACCAGAGTTGTAATAAACAAAGGATGGATGAAGGACCAAATAAGGTAAAAATGGAATCACATCAAAACCCATGGGGTTAAGGATGAAGAGTCCAAAAGGATACTAAGCTAAAGAGCATCAATGATCAAGAAAATAAATGGAAAAGGGAAAGATCAGACATTTATGGAACACCCAACCCAATGACATGAATAAGAACCCTTAAGAAGAAGAGTCTTACCCTAAGTAGAGTAAGAAATAGACCTACAGAGGTACCTTGGGATTGGTGGTTAAAACATGACTAATCGTGATACACTCCTTGGAGTGAGTGGAAAACGGAAAGGGAGCAAGACTTCTTTAGTGCAAGGTTAAAGGACTAAGTGAAGGAAATAACCAAAGTGATAACGTGTCGAGCAAACTCCAAGAGGATTCAAGGGAAGTCATTCCCTATGCAAAGGATTGCTGACTTAGTTTTGGGGACAAAACCCCTAAAAGGAGGGGAGAGTTGTAAACCCTGCCCCTTCAAAGATAAGAAAACCGGGAAAAGAACCAATCAATTCAAAAGAGGAAAACCGAGCTGGTTAACGAACCCAAACAGGTAAAGAAATGGTACAATGAGAAATTAGAAAATCCCAAGTGACTCAAATAGTCATAAAAAGTATGGAAAAGAACCTTGGAACAAATGGGAAGAGAAAACCAGACTAGTTCAAGGTGAACTGGACTTGAACGAAATTGAACCGGTTTGAATCACACTTGAACTGATTTCTAAATTTATTTTTCTTTGTGGCTTAAAATATTCAAATTGGGAAAGTGAAGCCGCCATTAGATAGAGAATTAATTTAGATTAATTTAGAAATTTTTAATTTTGAGAAAATCAGTGGAATCGAGCCTGAATCGGCCGATTTTCGCCATTGAACACGGTTAGACCAGTTCGGTCCAGTTTGGAAAAGGTTTGTCTTCTTCTTTAGGATGATAGCACTATTCATTAATGTTGAAAATTTCCTTCTCCGACGAAGGTGTAACCTGTCATGCCCCGACCCGGTTTGGTCGAATCCCCGTGAACAACCCACCACTCTCCCGGTTTATTAATGGGTTTTCCCTTATTATAAATCGTAAAGAGTAAGGCGTCCTTTCAACCTGCACCTTTTCCTGGAATAACAAAAATCAAAACTGCATAATATTTTAAATTTATCGTACCTGTCTCACAGGCGTATTGGTTGATGGTCTTTAAGGGTAGGCTTTTCCAAAGTTTTCTGAAAGGGATATAAGGGAGGGGGTGAGTACAACGACTCAGTGAATGGGTTTTCAAAACTTTTACTTTTAGGAAAAGAATTGTATTGGAGTGTGTCAGACTCCTTTCTTTCAAAAATTCTTTCATTTCAAATCTCAGTTTTTACCACCATTTCCATATTAATCACGGTGTGTCATCACCCAACACACCTCCTTTATCATGAAGGTCAAACACACATTCGTAGGCCAACACAATCACTGAACCCACTTGTGGCTTCGGAGTGACTTTACCGGCCACCCAGATAGAAGTACATCCACTTCTACCCGGAGAATGAGTGGATGTACGCGACATCCGATTCTCAATCCCGAAATCAATTCTTTGTGTCCGTATGAGGACAGAGACCTCATGCTGTCCCCACCCTGGTCTCATGCGCTAGGTGCTACTCCAAATTTCACATAGTCACCTAGTACGACGAACTGCCCTTATACTTACTGGGTCATCTAGGGCCCTTAGGATGCATCACTACCCCTCATGGGCGTCTTGATGATCCCAAAATTATAGTGCATGCACAAACAGTATTTTCTTATCATGCCATATAATATATGTTGCCACTGGTCTAACGGCCCCAACTCTCAACTCAACCTGCAGCTGTTTATCTTGATTGGTCCGGAGACTTGTCATGCCGCACTACCACTAGTTGACTGAATATGTCAGTCCTGTCTTGGTACCATGGCCAGAAAATTCATTTATTAAAGTTTTATGGCACATATCTCATGTTTGTTTATGAGCTCCTGCACGTGCCCACTGGCCTATGGCCCACTTGTTCGAGATTTTCAAAACCGGGCATAATAGGCCCCAAGTTTCAAAATCGAAGCCCCCGACCTATAAGAGCTATTCAAGCTCCCGTCAAGAAGATCTCCCAAATAGTTTAAGCATTGTCACACAGTTAGGGGAGAGCACTTCCGACAAAATATATTTTCAACTGTCCATTATACTGATCGGGTATAAGAACATCTTCGCTCATAACTGATGAACGGATTTTTAGCTTCATTCGAGGAAGTTACATCATACCAACCGGGTATGATCTACTTACAACCGGTAAGTAGTTTTTCCGCATGATTTTCACATCACTAATCTAAGTTGTGATGTTTAAAATACCACTGGATAGTGGGTTTTCATTTCGAGGTACTTATCATCCCCAACCGAGTATGATATAAAATCGCACTCACAACCGGTAAGTGGTTTTTAACTTTAAGTTGTGCTCATCATCCCAATCGAGTATGACGTTAGTAAACCCACACACTCATTAATGCCGTGAATTCCACTAAACTGGTTATTTGTATTCATGCGAGCTTGTCCTTGTTGGCATTCCCGGTACTTCGTGTTCCTACAGGATATGAACATCTTGGTTCATTATCCTTTGGCCTAATACCCTTTATTCATTACAAATGAATGAGAAAATCAAACTTTCATTTATTTGTAATTAGGTCCCTAAAGTTTTTTCTCTTAAACATTAAGTTCCTAATGTCGGTTTTTCCTCAAATTGAGTCCCGTAACATTTAAAATTTATCTTGGGTCCTCAATTTATTCAATTTCACCAAAAAGGGGTTTAATTTCCCAAATCTCCAATTTGGTCTCCCAACTTTTCCAAAATTACCATTTTGCCCTTCCTTTACAAAAAATGGTAAATTTTACTCCAAAAATTCTAAAATTCCTTAGTTGGCCCTCTAACATTTTTATCATGTCCAATTGACCCTCAATCTTAGGAAATTACATTTTGGTCCCTCGATTTTTCAAAAATCCACAATTTTTCCTCCAATTCCAACTTTTTAACATAGTCGAATTTGATTTCATCAAATTGACCGATCAAACACCTCTAATTGTTGAAAATGAAGTTGAAATTGAGTTTCTCCATGTTCATACGATTCCATAGAACTTTGAATCGCGAGTTTTAACGTCGGAACGAGCTCAAACTGAGCTTCGCCAGAAAACAAACTATAGAGAGAGAAAGCTTTGATTACTCATCAATGAGAGCACGATGGTTCAAGCTTTCGATATAGGCGGATAGCTCTCATCCTGAGGTTTATCCTAGAATCAAGAATTGTATAAATTAATGTCGAATTGAGTTAGAATTTCATCATCAAAATTCTGTTGGTTCTCTCACTTGCACCAACCGGAAATTGTAGAGGGGAGCTAAATTGGCTTACCTTTCAGTCCTAATTCGATCATAAGTGAGCTGAGGAAGTGTTAGGATGGCTTGGTTTGGGTTGAGGAGGGCTCGAAATGGCCGATTTCAACTCGGCCGAAATAGGGCAACTTCGGTTCGCCGGAGCTACTTCACTGGTCCATCACGCCAGCATTTCTCCGGCAGCCCTCGGAGCAAATAGAGACTACAAGCGTGTAGCTTACTTCTCCTTAGTTCTAAAGAACTCGACCTCACCTTCTTTGGCTCAAAAAAGACCCTCTATCAAAGCTTTGGTACGAGCTTCACCATAAAACTAAGCAACTGAGAGAGAGTGAGCTTTTCAAGTGTGGAAAGGATGAATGGGGAGGGGGTCTTTATATAGAAAGCTCGGGGACTTCTTGGTCGTCCGATTGGCACCTTTATGATAGGAATTAATGGCCAGAAACGTATTGAATGGAGACATTTCCTCATCGTCGGGGCTGCTTCAATTTTACAGTGAGTGAACAATGTTGTCATCTATAGGAAGAAGATGACATTGTTCCGAACTGGTTCGAACCGGGTTCGAAGCCTAAAAAGGTCGGTTCACCCCTCATTTGACCGAGTTTTTCAAATCTAAAAATTTCTAAATTCATTTTCTATCCAATGGTGGCCTCAAATCTCAAGTTTGAATTATTTAAGCCACCTAGAAAAATGAATTTAGGATCCAATTCAATAGTAGTTCAAACCGGTTCGAATCCGGTTCACCTGAACCGATTTGGTTTACATCCCCAATTCCTTCACAAGTCCATTTCCATGACTTTTGTGATTCCTTAGGTCACTTAGGGTCCATAATATTTTCGGTTTACTATCTCTTTATCGATTCTGGTTCATAAACCGACTCGATCCTTAAACCGGTTCAATCTAGTTTGGGTCCGGTTCACCTGAACTGATCTGGTTTTTCTCTCCCACTTTGTTCTAATGTTCCTTCCCAAGGTTTATAAGTCTCTTTGGATCACAAGGGTTCCATAAATTTCTTGGTTTACCCATTCTCTATCGGTTCTGGTTCACGAATCAACTCGATTCATAAACCGGTTCTATCCGGTTAGATTCGGTTCATCTAAACTGGTCTGGTTTTTCTCTTCCAATTTCTCCCCAGGTTCTTTTCCAAGGTTTTATGAACCCTTTGGATCACTTGGGACCTGTAAATTTCCAAATTGTTCGTTCCCAATTGATCAAGTACGTGAACCGGTTCAATTTTCTTACTCGGTTTGACTAGTTCTTTTTTCGATTTTCCTTAACTAAAAAGGGCAGGGTCTACATAACCACTCTAATCAAGTCGTTTTCGAGCGAGGATAAGCTCAACCAAAATAGAAGGTGGTCGGGTAGAGGGTCCCCGTGTCACGCCCCAACCCGGTTTGGTCGGATCCCCATGAGCAACCTGCCACTCTCCTTATTTATTAAGGGTTTTCCCCTTCTTTTAAATCGTGAGTAGTAAGGCATCCTTTAACATGTACCTTTCCTGGAATAACATTAATCAAAACTGCATAAAAACCATTATTTTCTTTGATGATGGGTAAAGGGAGAGGTGAGTTCGACAACTCAATGAATGGGTACATGAAATATGAGTTTTAGAAAATAGTTTGAATTGGAGTGTATAAGACTCCTTATTTTCTTTAAAGTTATTTCTTCCTCAATTTCTCAGTTTTTAAAACCATTATTCCTCATTAACCATAGTTGGTGTGTTTAAAAATCAACACACGCCTTTAATCATGAAGGGATAACACATTCGCAGGGCAGCCCATCCATTGCACCCACTTGTGGCGTCGGAGTGACTTTACTAGCCACCTAGATAGAAGCCCATCCACTTCTACCCTAGGATAAGTGGATGTATGTGACATCCGAGCCTCAAACATAAAAAGAAACTCTGTGTCCATATGAGGACAGAGACCTCATCCCAACCCCACCCCAGTCTCATACGCATGAAGCTACGTCGAGCTTTCCTAACTACTGGCACAACAAATTACCATTATCTCCACCATGTCGTCCAGTAGCCCCTAGGACGCATCACTACCCCTCTTGGGCATCTTGATGCTCTCGAACCTCAGTGGATGCACAAAACAATAATTTTCCTCATAATCCATTTAATCTTTGGTGCCACTAGTCCAATGGCCCCGACCCTCAACTCGACCTGCAACTATTTATCTTGCTGGTCCGTCGACCTGTCTTGTCGCACTGCTACAAGTCCATCGAGTATGTCGGGCCTATCTTGGTACATGGCTAAATCGCATCATTCATTAAAGTTTTCATGTCTTAACATCATATTTGTTTTCTAGCTCCTACTCATGCCAAGTTGCCTTGGGCAAACTGTACGAGATTTTCAAAATCAGGCATTCTAGCCCCCAAAGTTTCAAAATTGAGGCCTCTGGCCTATTTGAGCTATTCAAGCTCCCGTCAAGAAGGTCTCCCAAAATGTTTAAGCAATGGCACACAGTCAGTGGAGAGCACTTCTGACAAAATAATTTTTCATCTGTCCATCACACCAACCGGGTGTGAGGACATCTCCACTCATAACCAATAAGCGGGTTTTCTACTTCCTTCCAAGAAGTTAATCATACCAACCGAGTATGATCTACTTACAATCGTTAAGTAGTTTTTCCGCGTAACTTCCACATAACCCCATCCAGGTGTGATGTTTAAAATTCCACTTAGTGGTGGTTTTTCATTTTGAGGTACTCATCATCCCAATCGGGTATGATGTGAAAATTCCCACTCACCCGATAGTGCAGTGAATTCCTCTTATGTGGCTGCTTGCCTTCATGTGAGCTTGTATTTGTTGGCGTTCCCGATAATTCGTGTTCCTATATGATATGAACATCCTTGTTCATTATCCACTTGCCTAATAGCCATCATTCATCACAAATGAATAACATGTCCAAACTTTTAGTTATTTGCATTAAGTTCCACAAAGTTCTTTTTCTTTAACTTTAAGTCACTAATGCCAATTTTTCCCCAAATTGAGTCCTAGAACTTCTAAAATTCATCTTGGGACCTCAATTTATTCAAAACCACAAATAGGGGTTTAAGTTTCCCAAATTTCCAATTTGGTTCCTAACTTTTCAAAAATTACCATTTTTCCCCTACTTCACAATAATGGCAAATTTGATGCCAATAATTCCAAAAATTGACTAACTGTTCCTCCAACATCTTTTCCATGTCCAATTGGCTCTAAATTTTGATAAATTGCACTTTAGTCCCTCAAATTTTTGAAATCCCCAATTTCCTCCATTCAACTTGGCCAAATTTGATTTCATCAAATTGACGATTAATCAAGGTTAAATGTTGAAATTGAAGGTAAAATTGAGTCCTACCTTCCACACGATTTAATGGAATATTGAATCGCGTCATTTGGATCTAATTTGAGCTCAAACAGAGCTTCGTCAAAAAATTGGACATAGAGAAAGAAAGATTCGAAAGTTTAGCGTCGGGGCAGATAGCTCTCGTCCTGAGGTTCCTCCTAGGATCAAGAATCTCATTAATTCATGCCAAATTGAGGGAGAATTTGGTCAATGAAGTTTCGCCAATTCTCTCTCTAACACTGATCAGAAATTACAGAGTGAAGCTAAATTGGCTTACCTTTCAGCTCTAATTTAGTCATATGAGGGATGTGGAAGTGTTGGGAGAGCTTGGTTTGACCTGAGAAGGGCTCAAATTGGCTGTTTTTAGCTCGGCCAAAAGAAGGCAACTTCAGTCCGTCAGAGCTGCTTTACTGTTCTATCACACCGACGTTTCTCCGACGACCCTCGGAGTAAATGGAGACTACCGATGGCTAGCTGACTTCTCCCCGAATCTAATGAACCCGACCTCGCCTTCTTTGGCTTAGAAAAATGCACAAGTCGGAGCACTTGTTCGAGCTTCACGGGAAAATGTAGTAGGGAGAGAGAGGAATTTTCATGTCACACCCCGACCCGGTTTGGCCGGATCCCCATGAGCAACCCACCACTCTCCCGGTTTACTAAGGGTTATCCCCTTCTTTAACCTAGGAAGAGTAAGGCATCCTTTAAAATTGTACCTTTCTTAGAATAACATAAATTAAAACTGCAT
The DNA here is from genome assembly GCA_030064425.1 of Trapa bicornis. Taxonomy (NCBI): domain Eukaryota; kingdom Viridiplantae; phylum Streptophyta; class Magnoliopsida; order Myrtales; family Lythraceae; genus Trapa; species Trapa bicornis. Next base: position 4,086,169 of record CM057749.1, read on the forward strand.
AAAAATTTTAACTTACATACCTGTCTTGTAGGCTTGACTAACAGAAAGTCTTTGGTTAGGTTTTCCTTGGTTACCTTAAAAAGGATATAAGGGAGGGGATGAGTTCAACAACTCAGTGAATGGGTTTTGAAAAGTTTGACTTTTAGGAAGAGTGATTGAATGAGAGTGTGCATGACTCCTATTTTCTTTTAAAACAATTCATCCTTAAAATCTCATTTTCATAGCCATTACTCAATCCTCAATCATAACCGGTGTGTTTATCAACCAACAGACGCCCTTCATCATGAAGGGTACACACATTCACAGGCCAGCCCGTCCATTGTACCCACTTGTGGAGTCGGAACGACTTTACCGACCATCTAGATAGAAGCACGTCCACTTCTACCCTAAGAATGAGTGGATGTACGCGACATCCGACCCCGAATCCCATAAATAAAACTCCGTGTTCATATGAGGACAGAGACCTCATCCCGATCCCACCCCAGACTCATGTGCATGAAGCTACGTCGAGCTTCCAAGACTACTGGCACGACTAATTGCCCTTATCTCCACCATGTTGTCCAGTAGACCTAGGACACATCACTACCCATCTTGGGCATCTTGAAGGTCACGTAACTCTGTGCACACACAAATCAATAATTTTCCAAATAAGCCATATAACTTGAGGTAACACTGGTCTAACGGCCCCGACCCTCAACTCGACCTCAATTGTTTGTCTCGACTGGTCCATAGATCTGTCATGTCGCACTACTGCCGATCCATTGAGAATATTGGTCCTATCTTGGTTTCATGGCCAAACAATTCATTCATTTAAAGTTTTCATGGTTTAAACAAGTGTTTGTTTATGAGCTCCTGCTCGTGCCAACTGGCCTAGGGCCCACTGTACGAGATTTTTCAAAATCGGGCATATCAGCCCCCAAGTTCCAAAACCAAGGCCTCAAACCTATCTGAGCTATTCGAGCTCCTGTTAAGAAGGTCTACCAAAAAGTTTAAGCGGCGGCACACAGTCAGGGAAGAGCACTTCCGACAAAAATAAACTTTTAGTTTTCCATCACACCAACCAAGTATGAAAACATCTCCGCTTATAATCGATAAGCGGGTTTTCTACTTCCTTCCAGGAAGTTTCATCATACCAACCGGGTATGATCTACTTACAACCGGTAAGTAGTTTTTCCACGTAATTTTCACATCACTTCTCTCAGGTGTGATAGTTAAAATACCACGATTTTCATTTCTGAGGTGCTTATCATGCCAATCGGGTATGATATAAAAATTCCACTCACCTGATAGTGTAGTGAATTTCCTCTTAACCGGCTTGTTGCCTTCACGCGAACTTGTCTTAGCTAGCATTCCTGGTACTCCATGTTCCTACACGATATGAACATTTCCTATTCATTATCCTTTGGTCTAATAGCCTTCATTCATCACAAATGAATGAAATAACCAAACTTTTCATTTATTTGCAATTAGGTCCCTAAAGTTATTTTTCTTTAACTTTAGGTCCCTAAAGGCGATTTTTCTATAACTCTAGAAATCACCTTAGGACCTCAATTTATTCAAAATCACAAAAAGGGGTTCAATTTTCCCAAATTTCCAATTTGGTCCCCAATGTTTCCAAAATTACCATTGTGCCCCTACTTTACAAAATGGTAAGTTTTACCCCCAAAATTTTCAAAAATTGCCCAATTGGTCCTCATACATCTTTATAATGCCCAACTAGTCAACAATTTTATGAAATTACACTTTAGTCCCTCAAAATTTTGAAATTCCCAAATTTCCCCCAATTTCAACCTTCTAACTCGGTCGAATATGATCTCATCAAATTGACCGATCAAATGAATTTAATTGTTGAAATTGAAGTTAGATTGAGATCCTACACCTTCATACGATTTAATTGCACTTTGAATCACACGATTTAATGTCAGAATGAGCTCAAATGGAGCTTCGCTAGAAAACTGAACGTAGAGAGAGAAAGCTTCGAAAGCTTACCGTTGGAGGTGTGGCGGTTCGAGCTTTCGATCTGGGCAGATAGCTCTCATCCTAAGGTTCCTCCAAGGATCAAGAATTGTATCAATTGATGCCGAATTGAGGGAGAATTTAGTCAGTGAAAATCTGTCGGTTCTCTCTTTAGCGCCGATCAGAATTTACAGATGGGAGCCAAATTTGATTACCTTTCCACTCTAATTTAGTTGTAGGAGGGTTATGGAGGTGTTGGGAGGGCTTAGTTTGGCCTGAGAAGAGCTCGAATTGTTCGATTTCAGCTCAATCGAAATAGGGCAGCTTTAGTCTGTCGATGCTATTTCACTGTTCTATCACACCGACGTTTCTTCAGTGACCCTCAGAGCAAATGGAGACTACAAGCATGTGGTTGACTTCTCCTTGAATCCAAAGAACCCAACCGTGACTTCTTTAGCTCAGAAAAATACCCAAGTCGGAGCTATGGTTTGAGCTTCACCAGAAAATGGAGCAGTAGGGAGAGAGTGGAGTTTTCAGGTGTAGGGAGGATGAATGAGGAGGGAATCTTTATATAGGAAGCATGGGGACTTCTTCGCCGTCCGATTGGCACCTTAATGGCGGTCATTCATTGCCTGAAACTCCCTAGCTAGAAACTTTTCATCTTCATCGGCACTGCTCGATTTTCCGATGAGTGAATAGTGCTGTCATCTAAAGGAAAAAGACGACAATATTCCGAACCGGACTGGACCAGTTTAAACCAAGTTCAAAGCTTAAACCAGCTGGTTCAGGCCTAATTTGACCGAGTTTTTTAAAATTAAAAATTTATAAATTCATTCTCTATCCAATGGTGGCCTCCATTCTCCAATTTGAATTTTCTAAGCCACCTAGAAAAATCAATTTAGCATATGATTCAATAGTGGTTCAAAATGGTCCAAACCAATTTAATCCGGTTCGGATCTAGTTCACCTGAACTAGTTTGGTTTAAATCTCCAATTCATCCTAAAGTTATTTTTCATGACTTTTGTGACTCTTTAGGTCACTCGGTATCAAAAAATTTCCTAGTTTGCCTTTTCTCTATCGGTTCCGGTTTATAAACCCACTCGATTTTCTCTTTGGAAATGACCAGTTCAATCTGGTTCACCTGAACTGTCCTGGTTTTCTCACCCAAATTTTCCTAAGGTCCTCTTCCAAGGTTTTTATGACCCCATTGGGTCACACATGAGTTGTAAATTTCCCAAATTGCTCGTTCTCTTAATGATCGGGTTTGTGAACCGGTTTAGTTTTCTCACTCGGGTTGATTGGTTCTTTCCCCGATTTCCTTGTCTTTAAGGGACGGTGTTTACATTTTAGGTGTGAGGAGGATGAATGAGGAGGAGTTCTTTATATATAAAGCTTGGAGACTTCTTGGCTGTCTGATTGGCACCTTTGTGGCTGTCATTCATTGCATGAAACTCCTTGGTCGAAGACTTATCATCTTTGCTAGTGCTGTTTGATTTTTCAGCGAGTGAATAGTGTTGTCATTTGAAGGAAGAAGACGACACTGTTTCGAACTAGACCGGATCAGTCCAAACCGGGTTCAATGCTTAAACCGGTCGGTTCAAGCCCAATTCGACCGATTTTTTCAAAATTAAAAATTTGTAAATTTATTTAAATTCATTATCTATCCAATGGTGGCTTCAATTCTCCAATTTGAATTTTCTAAGCCACCTAGAAAAATGAATTTAGAAACTAGTTCAATAGTGGTTCAAACCGGTTCAGGTCCGGTTCACCTGAACCAGTTTGGTTTTCACCTCCAATTCATCCTAAAGTCATTTCTCAAGACTTTTGTAACTCTTTAGATCACTCGAAAATCCATAAATTTCCCCTCCTTTTAAGGGTTTTGTCCCCAAAATAGTTACATGTTAAATAATTGAGGGTAACCTTCCCTCATTACACTTTCGGTTTCCCATATCTCCTCTTGCACAGGTCCATTTTGCCAAAGAACTTTGACCATAGGAATTCTCTTATTCCTCAAGTTCTTATCCCTCCGGTCAATGATTCGTAATGGTTCTGTTTGATAGGTCAAGTTCTCTTCTAGTTCTGGTGGAGGTCGGTTCAACACATGGCTTGGATTAGGCCGGTACTTCTGAAGTACCGAAATATGGAATACATCGTGTATTCTCTGTAGGTGTGGAAGTAGTTCCAACTTATAGGCCATCGGTCCTATCCTTTGGATGATGGGATATGGATCAATATACCTAAGTATTCCCCTCCATGGGGATACTTTGAGAAACACTTGATCTCTAATATCAAACTCCAGATCCCTTCTTTGATGATCCGCATAACTCTTTTGCCTATTCTAAGCGGCCTTAAGGTGACTCCTTATTAACTTAATTTTCTCTGTGGCATCCTCAATTAGTTCGATCGTTTCCAATTTCCTTTCCCCCACTTCTTCCCAAAATAAAGGGGTACAGCAAGGTCGTCCATAAAGGGCTTAATAAGGAGCCATCTGAATACTGGTCTGATAGTTATTATTGTATGAAAATTCCATTAGGCACAGATATTCCTCCCAACCTTTATCCATTGTAAACCCCATCCCTTAAGGAAAAGGAAACCGAGGAAAGAACCGATCAACCTGGGTGAGAAAATTGAACCAGTTCACGATCCTCGGCCTCTAGAGAATGGGCAAATTGGAAAATTTACAACTACCAAGTGACTCAAAGAGTCAAAACAAACCTAGGAAAGGGACTTTAGGATAATTTGGGAAAGGAAACTAAACCGGTTCAGGTGAACCAGATCCGATCCAGATTGAACCGGTTTGGATCGATTTGAACCATCATTGAACTAGATGCTCAATTCATTTTTCTAGGTGGCTTCAAAAATTCAAATTAGAGAATTGAGGCCACCATTGGATAGAGAATGAATTTAGAAATTTTTAATTTTGTAAAACTCGGTCGAACCGGGCCTCAACTGGCCAGTTTAAACATTGAACCTAGTTCGGACCAGTCTAGTCCGGTTCGGAACAATGTCCTCTTCTTCCTTCAAAAGACAGCACTGTTCACTCGCCAGAAAATTGAGCAGCTCCGGCCATTGAGTTTCAAGCAATAAATGGCCGCCATAAAGGCACTAATCGGACTACCAAGACGTCCCCGAGCTTCCTATATAAAGAGCCCCTCCTAATTCATCATCCTCACACCTAAAAACTACACTCTCCCCCTACTGCTCCATTTTCCGGTGAAGCTCAAACCAGAGCTCCGACATTGGGGGTTTTCTGAGCCAAAAAAGGTGAGGTTGGGTATTTTAGATTCAAGGAGAAGTCAACTACCCGATGGTAGTCTCCATCTGCTCCGAGGATCATCGGAGAAACGTTGGCGTGATCGAACAATGAAGCAGCTCCGACGAACCGAAGCTGCCCTATTTTGTCCAAGCTAAAAATGGCCAATTCGAGCCCTTATCAGGCCAAACTAAGCTCTCCCAATACTTCCACAACCCTCATACGACTGAATTTGAGCTAAAACTTAAGCCAATTTGGCTTTACTTTGTAATTTCCAACCAGTGTTAGAGAGAGAATCGACAAAACTTCACTGACCAAATTCTCCCTCAATTTGGCATAAATTGATGCGATTCTTGATCCTATGAGAAACCTTAGGACGAGAGGTATCTGCTCAGATTGAAAGCTCAGACCGCTGCACCCCCAATGGTAAGCTTTCGAAGATTTCTCTCTCTAAGTCCAGTTTTCCGACAAAGCTCCGTTTGAGCTCAATTCAAATCCAAATGACACGATTCAAGGTTCCATTGAATTGTGTGGAAGTCTAGGAACTCAAATTTACCTTCAATTTCAACAATGAACCTCAATTGATTGGTCAATTTAATGAAATCATATGTCACCAAGTTGCAAGGGGGAAATTGGGGGAAACTTTTGGGAGAAATTAGGGATTTCAAAAATTCGAGGGATTAAAGTGCAATTTCCCAAAATTGAGGGCCAATTGGCAATGAAAAAGATGTTGTAATACCAATTGGTCCATTTTTGGAGTTATTGGGGTCAAATTTTCCATTTTGGTAAAGTAGGGACAAAATGGTAATTTTTGAAAAGTTGGGGACCAAATTGGAAATTTGGGAAACTTGAACTCCTTTTGTGAAATTGAATAAATTGTGGTCCCAAATTGAATTTTAGAAGTTTCGGGACTCAATTTGTGGAAAATTGGCATAAGGGACCTAAAGTTAAAGAAAAAGAACATTAGGGACCTAAATGCAAATAATTAAAAGTTGGGCATTTCTTTCATTCGTGATAAATGAAGACTATTAGGTCAAATGTTAATGAAAAAGGATGTTCTATCGTGTAGGAACACGAAGTACCAGGAACACCAGCAAAGATAGGCTCACATGAGGCAAAATGCCTGTTAAGAGGAAAAGTACACTACAATTATCGGGTGAGTGGGAATTTTTACATCATACCCGATTGGGATGATGAGTACCTCGGAAATGAAAATCTGCAACTATGTGGGATTTTACCATCACACCTAGATAGGGTGATGTGAGAAAACATACGAAAAAATTACTTATCGAATGTAAGTATATCATACCTGGTTGGTATGATGGACTTCCTAGAAGGAAGTGGAAAACCTGTTTACCGATTGTAAGCGAAGATGTCATCACACCTGCTTGGTGTGATATATGAATAAAAGATTATTTTGTCAAAAGTGCTCTCCCCTAACTATGTGCCACTGCTTAAACCTTTTGGGAGACTTTCTTGACAGGAGCTCGAATAGCTCAGATAGGTGAGAGGCCTCAGTTTTGGAACTTGGGGGCTAAAATGCCCGATTTTGAAAATCTCATATAGTGGGCCCAAGGCTAGTTGGTATGAGCAGGGGCTAATAAACAAACATGAGAATAAGCCACAAAAACTTTAATGAATGATATGTTTGGACATGGTACGAAGACATGACTGACATACTCGATGGACTAGCGGTAGTGCGACAAGACAGGTCGACAGACCAATCAAGACAAACAGTTGCAGGTCGAGTTGAGGGTCCGGGATGTTGGACTAGTGTCACCAAAGATTAAATGGTTTATGAGGAGAATTATTGTTTTGTGCATGCATTGAGGTTCGGGACCATCAAGATGCCCAAGAGGGGTAGTGAAGTGTCCTAACTGCTACAAGACGACATGGTGGAGATAAGAGTAGTTTGTCATGCCAATAGTCAGGGAAGCTCGACATAGCTTCATGCGCATGAGATCGGGGTGGGGTCGGGATGAGGTCTCTGTCCTCATACGGACACGGAGTTTCTTTTCAGGTTTGAGGGTCAGATGACACGTACATCCACTCATTCCTGGGGTAGAAGTGTACTGGCTTCTATCTAGGTGGCTAGTAAAGTCGCCCTAATGCCACAAATGGGTCAAGTGAATGGGTTGCCCTACAAATGTGTGATCCCTTCATAATGAAGGGCGTGTGTTGATTGTTAAACACACTAACTATGAGGAATAATGGATTTGAAAATTGAGACAATTGAGGAAGAAAGGGTTTTAAAGAAAATAAGGAGTCTGACACACTCCGGTTCAAACTATTTTTCTAAAACTCATATTTTAAACACCCATTCACTGAGTTGTCGAACTCACCCTCTCCCTTTACCCCTTTTCAGGAAATTGAGGGAAAAACTAACCTAAAGACCTTCAGCTAGCTAAACCTGCAAGACAGGTATGCAATTTTGATTAATGTTATTCCAGGAAAGGTACATGTTTAAAGAATGCCTTACTCCTCACGATTTAAAGAAGGGGAAAACCCTTAATAAACCGGGAGAGTGGCAGGTTGCTCACGGGGATCCGACCAAACTGGGTCGGTGTGTGACAACTTGAGTGGTATCATAGCCTATTTCCTCGAATACATTATCAAGACTATATAACATAGTAACTAAGAGAAAGTTTCAAAATTTTCAAATGGCTTTCAGGAGAGGAATCAAGAAAACTAGGACTGGCATTACCAACACCCCCCAACATTCTGTCCACATAGGAAGATCATCCTAAAAAGCTCTTCCATACCTAAGAAGTCCCAAAGAACCAAGAGACGTTAGTGGAAAGTATCCAGGAATATGGTGCCAAGACCTGTTGAGGTCACAATTCTGAGTACGAAGGGAGCCAAGACTAAGGCTAGGAATGCCATTGAGGGCTTATAACCTTGTCAAGGATGACGCTTGTCAATAACCCGTAGCTCCCCATCTACTTGGTAACCACTTTTTGTAATGGGACTATGACCCCAACACATTGTAATGTTCTCCACTAATAAAGAATTCCAAGTTCCTAAAAACTAAATCTCAAAAAATGATGTGACCTTGCGCCTCAGCTATAGGAAGATTGCCAAAGAAAAGTAACCAAACAAACTCACATTTCCTTATACACCATGGAAACCAAGGAGATTCCCATTCCGAATAAAGGAATGAATCAAGAGAATTATTGGGCAAAGAGGGCATGACAAGAAACTCATCAAGGTAATTAAGGAGTCTAAGAGAAACTCTTAGAGTAACAATTGGGAAAGGAAAAGACCTATTACAAGATGTAAAGGAAAAGAAACATGAAGTAAATGATTGTCCCACACCACAAGTATTTAGAACAATTCCAAAAATAACGCCCCCACAGCTATAAGAATACGAAAGGATACCATCCCAAGAAACACAACTCTTTGTTGGAATTTCAACCACATTCAGGAGGAAGCTCTTCAAGATCCTAGCGTAGTGGCAGGTATTTCTCGACCCAACCTCCCTTTAAGAAAAGCTAAAGGCCCAAGTTAGTAGTCCTATTTAGAAAGTAAAAGTTTTAGTTCCTAAAACTTTTATGTCCCTCAATGATGGTACAATGGTGTGCCTTAACTACATGAGGAAGGAAAAAGTGTTGAAGGTAGGATCTTGATAAACTGCAACCAAACAAAGGGGTAGATGAAGAGAATTCTTCCTTAAGAAGAAATTTTCAGCCATTTAGGAGCAAAGATGGAAGCACCTCCATAAGAGAAGACAAGTCGAGCATTCAACGATAAAGGGAATGTCTTGGGATGGCAAGTGCGACCCACTTGGGAAAAAGAAGTGAAGCCAAATAGGAGTTTCAGACCAACATAGTGGAAAGAAGCAAGTCGTAACAACGAGATAGTCAAGGAGAATAAACAACGCCCTAAGGAAGACCGAGAAGTAGTAAGGACTACACCCTAAAAAAGGTAGTAGGATGGACATTAAGGACAAGAAGGCTCGAGAGACAACTACCCTAAGATAATTAGCCTAGGGGAATGGTAAGGACGAGGCAGTTAACGAACTGATACTCGTAAAGGTCATAATTTAAGCTACAACAAAGAATGGAGAGGTGGAAAGGCCAAACATTTGGAAAAATAAGGACGAAGGAAATCCTTAAAGAGACCAATGGACAAGACCGGATTAACGATCAAACTCAAGCCAAGAGAGGGGTAGGCAAGCCTCTCACATGATGATCAAGAGATCTTGAAATAAGGAGGATTTGAGCTCTCCCTAAAAGAAAGAGATGTGTATTGAGGTATAAGTGGGGATGAGGATAGGGTACAAAAGATGTGCTCACAAGATTTCAAGAGCAAGGGTAAACAGGAGATGACAACATCAAAGGATGTTATTTAAGGGTAGATATTCCCTAGAGCAAATGAAAAAGGAATTTTGGGAGAAAAAGGGAAGAGTCCTACCAAGGAAGAAAACCTTGGAAAGGCATGTGTATCCCAACTGAGAGGTAATGGAACCAAGTGATAGGGATAAGGAGATAAACTTGCAAATGAAGCGCATGTTGAGGTGAAAGAACCAGGGAAGCATACAAGGAGGACCCAAGGAATAAGTTAAAAGGAATGGGTAAGTAGAAAGTTAGCATCAAAAGATGTTATGATAAGTAAGAATGAGTGGACTACCCATAATAAGGAAATAAAGGAAAGAACGTCCGAGAACGTTGGGAAAGTAAGCCCTCCAAATAAGAAGTGTTTAAGGGGGAATAACCACAAATAGTAAGACAGGTCGTAGTTCACATGCGCATAATGGAGCCTAAAGAGTAGATGGTTGAGCATAGTGTGGAGTACACTAAATAAGACCGATAATTAGAAGTAACTCAAGTAAGGAATAAGGGATGAAATAGAAGTTGTAGATAGAGAAGGATCCAAAGCGGGCAAATGCCCTAACCTAGAAAAGGGTGTGAAGAAAGGAAGAAAGAACCCTTCAAGGAATGATAAGAAGGTTGAGCATGTAGCTCCTAAGATGGAAGTATCTACTGTGAGGGACATAGTAGGGAACAAAACCAGAAGAAGGGAACCTTCCCAAGCAAAGGAATCGACACATAGAATGAAAGTGATTAACTTGGAATAAAGAATCGTGAAATGATGAGCGAGTATGAGAGGATTAAGAAAAGGGAATGTCCTTGAGGAAAGGACGTCACTGGAAATGAGGGAGGACATAAGAAGGGAAGAATTCCAACATGTCAGTAAATCATTAGGAAACCCAATGATTTGAAACCAAAAAGTCCCAATAAGGAAGTTGGAAAAAGACGAGTAAGTAAGGAAAATCGATACAGTTAGGTAAGATATGACGTCAAAGGCAAGATGGATGATAGGATAACAATAAAGGTGGTAGAGGAATAGTACCAGACGAAAAGAGGGATGAATTTTTACTATTCCTAAAAGGTTGGAAGGTTGAGAACAACCATTATGGAAGTGTTCTAAAATTTTAAATGGTCAATGATATGTTCTAGAGTATGTCGTGCTGTAAGGGACATGTAAGCCCAACAGTTCCAAGGAAAATATGACTCAAGTAAGGAAGAGTTAGATAGTTAAGCATGACAAGATCAAGCATTATATTTGGACCGAAGTTGTAATAAACAACGCATGAGGGAAAGGTCAATATAGGATGAAAATGAGATAACACTGAAACCAATGGAAGCAAGTACATAGCACTTGAAAGGACACTAAGCTAAGGGTTTCAATGATAAAGAGAAAAACTGGATACATAAATGATTGGGCATTTTGCAGCTCCCAATCCTGAAATACTGAGCAAGAACTTTCAAGAGGAAGAATCTTGCCCTAAGCAAAGCAAGATGTGAACCAAAGAATATACCTTTGGACTCACGGGAAAGACATACTAGTTATGATAAACTCCATGGAGGGAGTAAATAATATAAAGGAAAAAAAATTCCTTAAGTGAATGATATAAAAAGGGCTAACTGAAAGAACAAGCGAAGAGTTAGCATGTCAAGCAAACACCAAGTTGACATCAAAGGAAATTATTTCTGATGCAAAGGTTACTAATTAAGTTTGGGGGACAAAACTCCTAAAAGGAGGATTTAGTTATAAACCCCATCCCTTAAGGACAAGGAAATCAGGGAAAGAACTGGTCAACCCGGGGGAGAAAACCGAACCGGTTCACGACCCCAAGTGACCCAAAGAGTAAAAAAAACCTTGAGAAGGGACTTTAGGACAATTTGGGAAAGAAAACTAGACCAGTTCAGGTGAACCGTATTGAACCAGTTTGAACCGTATTGAACCAGTTTGAACCATCACTGAATCGGATGCTAAATTTATTTTTCTAGGTGGCTTAGGAAATTTAAATTGGAGAATTGAGGCCACCATTGGATAGAGAATGAATTTAGAAATTTTTTATTTTGAAAAACTCAGTTGAATCAAGCCTGAACCGATTGGTTTAAGCAATGAACCCAATTCATATCGGTCCAGTTCGAAACAGTGTCGTCTTCTTCCTTCAGATGAGAACACTATTCACTCACTAGAAACTTGAGTGGCACCACGAAGATGAAAAGTCTCCAGCCATGGAGTTTCAAGCAATGAATGACCGCCATAAAGGCACCAAATGGATGGCCAAGAAGTCCCCGAGCTTCATATATAAAGAACCCCTCCACATTCATCCTCCTCACACCTGAAAACTCCTTTCTCTCCCTACTGCTCCATTTTATGGTGAAACTCAAACCGAGCTAAAAATAGCCAATTAGAGCCCTTCTCGGGCTAAACCAAGCTCTCCCAACACTTCCACAGCCCTCATACAACTGAATTAGAGCTGAAAGGTAAGCCAATTTAGCCCCCCTCTGTAATTTCTTATTAGTGTTAGAAAGAGAACCAGCGAATTTTCACAGACCACATTCTCCCTCAATTCAGCATGAATTGATGCGATTCTTGATCTTAGGAGTAACTTAGGATGAGACCTATCTTCCCAAATCGAAAGCTCGGACTACCGCACCTCTGATGGAAAGCTTTCGAAGCTTTCTCTCTAAATCCAATTTTCTGATGAAGCTTTGTTTGAGCTCAATTTGGATCCAAATGACGTGATTCAAGGTTCCATTGAATCGTGTGAAAGTGTAGAAACTCAATTTTACCTTCAATTTCAATAATGAACCTCCATTAATCGGTCAATTTGATGAAATCAAATTCCGCCAGGTTGAAAGGGGGAAGTTGGGGATTTCAAAAATTCGAGGGATTAATGGGAAATTTCCCTAAATTGAGGGCAAATTGGCCATTACAAAGATGTTGAGGGACCAATTGGTCAATTTTTTTATTTATTGGTGTCAAATTTGCCATTTTTGTAAAGTAGGTGCAAAATGGTAATTTTTGAAAAGTTGGGGACCAAATTGGAAATTTGGGAAACTTGAAACCTTTTTTGTGCTATTGAATAAATTGAGGCCCCAAAATGAATTTTAGATGTTTAAGGACTCAATTTGGAGAAAAATTGCCATTAGGGACCTAAAGTTAAAGAAAAAGAACTTTAGGAACCTAAATGCAAATAATTAAAAGTTAGGCATTTCATTCATTTATGATAAATGAAGACTATTAGGTCAAATGTTAATGAACAAGGATGTTCATATCGTGTAGGAATATGAAGTAACAGGAACACCAGCAAAGATAGGCTCGTGTGAGGCAAAGAGTCGGTTAAGAGGAAAAATACACTGCACTTATCGGGTGAGTGGGAATTTTTACATAATACCCGGTTGGGATGATGAGTACCTCAGAAATGAAAACCCACTACTATGTGGGATTTTAACATCACACATGGATGGAGTGATGTGCGAAAACACACAGAAAAACTATTTACCGGTTGTAAGTAGATCATACCCGGTTGGTATGATGGACTTCCTAGAAAGGAAGTGGAAAACCTGTTTACCGATTGTAAGCAAAGATGTCATCACACTCGGTTGGTGTGATAGACGAATAAAAAGATTATTTTGTCAGAAGTGCTCTCCACTGACTGTGAGCCACTACTAAAACCTTTTGGGAGACCTTCTTGGCGGGAGCTCAAATAGCTTAGATAGGTCGAAGGCCTCGGTTTTGGAACTTGGGGGCTAAAATGCCCAATTTTGAAAATCTCGTACAATGGGCCCAAGGCTAGTTGGCATAAGCAGGGGATCGTAAACAAACATGAGATTAAGCCATGAAAACTATAATGAATTATGTGTTTGTCCATGGTACCAAGACAGGACTAACATACTCGATGGACTGACGTTAGTGCGACAAGATAGGTCGACGGACTAGTCGAGACAAACAGCTGCAGGTCGAGTTGAGGGTCAAGATCGTTGGACCAGTGATACCAAAGATTAAATGGCTTATGAGGAAAATTATTGTTTTGTGCATGCAGTGAGGTTCGAGACCATCAAGATGCCCAAGAGGGGTAGTGATGCGTCCTAATTGCTACAAGACGACATGGTGAAGATAAGAATAGTTTGTCGTGCCAATAGTCAGGAAGCTCGACATAGCTTCATGCGCATGAGATCGGAGTGGGATCAGGATGAGGTCTCTGTCCTCATATGGACACGGAGTTTCTTTTCAGGTTTGAGGGTGAGATGTCACGTACATCCACTCATTCCCAAAGACAGGTTGACGGACCAATCAAGTCAAACAGCTGCAAGTCGAGTTGAGGGTCCGGGCTGTTGGACTAGTGGCACCAAAGATTAAATGGCTTATGAGGAAAATTATTGTTTTCTGCATGTACTGAGGTTCGGGACCATCAAGATGCCCAAGAGGGGTAGTGATGTGTCCTAGAGGATACTGGACAACATGGTGGAGATAATGGTAGTTTGTCATGCCAGTAGTTAGGTAAGCTCAACGTAGCTTCATGCGCATGAGACCGGGGTGGTGTTAGGATGAGGTCTCTCTCCTCATACAGACAGAGTTTCTTTTCGGGTTTGAGGGTTGGATGTCGCGTACATCCACTCATTCCTAGGGTAGAAGTGGATGGGTTTTTATCTAGGTAGTTGGTAAAGTCGCTTTGATGCCACAAGTGGGTGTAGTGGACGGACTGCCCTACGAAAGTGTGACCCCTTCAAGATGAAGGGCATGTGTTGATTATTAAACACACTGACTATGAGGAATAATGGATTTGAAAATCAAGAAAATTGAGGAAGAAAGGGTTTTAAAGAAAATAAGGAGTCTCGCACACTCCAGTTCAAACTATTTTTCTAAAATTCATATTTTAAACACTCATTCATTGAGTTGTCGAACTCACCCCCTCCCTTTACCCCTTTACAGGAAACCGAGAGAAAAACCGACCTAAAGACCTTCAGCTAGCTAAACCTGCAAGACAGGTATGTAAGTTCAAATTTTATGCAATTTTGATTAATGTTATTCCATGAAAGGTACATGTTTAAAGGACGCCTTACTCATCAAGGTTTAAAGAAGGGGGAACCCTTAATAAACCGAGAGAGTGGCGGGTTGCTCACAGGGATCCAACCAAACCGGGTCAGGGCGTGACATCCATGGTGAGTATGCACACTCTTAGCATATCCTCTAAGGTTTGAATTATCCGTTCAGATTGTCCATCAGTTTGAGGATGAAATGCCATACTCATGTGGAGCTTGATTCCCAAGGCACTTTATAAACTTGGCCAGAACCTTGAAGTACATCGGGGGCCTCTATCTGATACTATACTTATTGGGATGCAATGGAGTCTTACTATCTCCCTAATGTATAAGATGGCCAGTTTTCCCACTGTATTTGTCACTCTTATAGGAAAGAAATGAGCAAATTTGGTCAATCTATCCATGATGACCCAAATTGTGTCTCGACCCTTCCTGGTCATAGGTAGTCCTGTGACAAAGTCCATGGTAATGTGCTCCTATTTCCATTTCAGGATTGGCAAGGGTTGGAGTAGTCTTGATGGTTTCTAATGCTCAACCTTTATCTGCTGATAGGAAAAGCATTAGGCTACGTATTCCACAATGTCCCTCTTCATTCCATTCCACCAATATCCTTGTTTGAGGGTGTGGTACATCGTAGTACTGCCTAGATGCATCGCATACACCAAATCGTGTGCCTCTTCTAGAAGTAACCTCTTCAACTCCTTATCATGAGGCACACATACCCTACCTTTGTAGGTTAGCATTCCATCACCTCGCAAGTCATAGTCCAATTTCATTTCTCTATTAACTAGGTCTAAATAAGATTGGAGTTTCTTATCAGCCTTTTGTTAAGCCTTAATCTGCTCGGTTAGACTAGGTCCCACCACCACATTAGCCAACAAGCATTTCTCCTGCTTGTCCATCATCAAGTCCACCTCCATTCTTCCCGGCTATTGCAACGAGGGTATGTAACTGGTTTTTATTTGTTCTGCCTCAGTTTAGTATTTGCAACTTAAGGCATCTGCTACCACATTTGCCTTTTGGGGGTGATACTCTATCACAAGGTCATAGTCCTTCACCAATTCCAGCCATCTCCTCTAGCGGATATTTAACACTTTTTGAGTTAGAAAATACTTAAGACTCTTGTAATCAGTGTATATCTTACACTTAACCCCGTAGAGTTAGTGTGATCTTTAAGGCAAACACTATCTAGATAATTCTAGGTAGTGGTTTGGGTAGTTCCTCTCATGTACCTTAAGTTGTCGCGAGACGGAGACGATAACCTTCCCTTGTTGCATCAGTATACATCTGAGTCCTTGTCTGGATACATCATTATAGACGGTGTACTCTCCCGCACTTGGGTTAGGAAGGGAGAGTACCGATGCGGTTGTCAATCAAGTCTTAATCTCCAAAAAGGACTTCTCACAGCTTTCATCCCATTTATACTCAACTCCTTTCATGGTGAGCTGAGTCAGGGGTTGCTATCTTAGAAAAGTCTTGCATGAACCGTCTGTAGTATCTTGCCAGACCTAAGAAACTCCATATCTTTGAGGGATTCATGGGTGCCTTCCAATCAGATATGGGTTCCACCTTTGCTGGATCTACCTTGACTCCATCCTTGGATACTATATGCCCTAAGAAGCCAACCTTCTGCAGCCAGAACTCACACTTGGAGAATTTTGCATATAAGTGGTTTTCCCTCAATATCTCCAAGGTGATCCTCAAATGTTTTTCGTGCTCCAACCTAGTTCATGAGTATATGAGAATATCATATATGAATACTATCACGAACCTATCTAAATGTGGTTGGAATACTCAATTCATTAAATCCATGAAGGTCGCAGGGGCATTTGTTAATCCAAAGGGCATCACTCTGAACTCGTAATGTCCGCATCAAGATCAAAATGCCATCTTAGGAATGTCCTTCGCTCAGAACATGAGTTGGTGATAGCTCGACCGAAAGTCTATCTTGGAGAAATAGGCTACTCCTTTTAGTTGGTCAAATAGGTAATCAATCCGTGGAAGTGAGTACCTATTCTTGATGGTGACCTAATTCAACTTTCTATAATCTATGCACAGTCTCATCCTTCCATCCTTTCTCTTCTAAAATGCCACTCTATTTCCCCATCTTGGACCATTATGCTCCTTTCGTCCTCCTTGACGATTTTGACCCTTATCCTCCTTCCGGGTCATCTACTCCATCCATCAGTGTCAGATTTGTACCAGTCGCTCACACTCATGAGCCATACTGATTACCGCTGCCAAGTTCGTGGCACATCCTAACACTCCCATATGGTCTCCTATGACCATATTGAGACCGTCCATGAACCACTGACATATATCCGCTGGCCCAGCCAGGTCAAGAGCAAAGGGTCTTAACTCATTGAATTTTGTTTCATACTCCGGTATGGAGTTAAGCCCTTGCCAAAGTTAGAGGAAATCCTACTTCTTCTCGTTAATCAAATGAGGAGCCAAGTACTCCTCCGTGTACCTCTCCTCAAATTTCTCCCAGGTGGGGGTGGAGGTATGCAGGTTTCGGACATTGCCCACCACTTTTTAGCACTTCCCTCCAGGAAGAATTCTGTTAGGATCACCATGTCCTCTAGTGATATCCTGACTATCTCCATCAACTTCTTGACATTTGCTAGCCAATCCATGGCAGTGCCAACATCTTTCCCACCAAGGAAAGGCTTACATCCCAATTGATGGAGAGTCTTGAGATTTCAAGGAATGTCTACTAGAGGGGGATGGCTAATGGGAGGAGGATGGGATTGTACTTCCTCTAGTACAACTCGAGAGTTGGCGCCTGCCACAAGGACGAGGTAAGGCTGCCCAAATACACGGGTGAACTCCTTGTACAACCTTTGGTGTTCCGAGCTCAGCCCAGGTGGGGTTGTTTAGGCTCCTTGGGGAGTTTCCACAGGTAGGGGTGGTTGGGCAATGTTGGAAACTATGGCTCTACTTCTCTTGGTTCCTTTCTTGGGAGCCATTCTGAAAATTTTAAAATCATTCCTATTAGTTACTATGTTCTCTAGTCTTGATAATTAATTCGAGGAATCAGGCTCTCATACCACTCAAGTTGTCATGCCCTGACCCGGTTTCATCGGATCCCCGTGAGCAACCCGCCACTCTCTCAGTTTATTAAGGGTTTTCCCCTTCTTTTAAACCATGAGGAGTAAGGCATAATTTAAACTTGTACCTTTCTTAGAATAACATTAATCAAAACTGTATAAAATTTTGAACATACGTATCTATCTTGCAGGTTTAGCTAACTGAAGGTCTTTAGGTCGACTTTTCCCTCGGCTTCCTGAAAAGGGCTAAAGGGAGGGAGTGAGTTTGACAACTTAGTGAATGGGTATTTGAAATATGAGTTTTAGAAAATAGTTTGAATTGGAGTGTGCCAGACTCCTTATTTTCTTTAAAGCATTTTCTTCCTCAATTTCTCAATTTTCAAAACCATTATTCCTCATTAACAACAGTCAGTGTGTTTAACAATCAACACACGCCCTTCATCATGAAAGGATCACACATTCGTAAGGCAGCCCATCCACTACACCCACTTGTGGTGTCGAAGCGACTTTACCGGCCACCTAGATAGAAGCCCGTCTACTTCTACCTTGAGAATGAGTGGATGTACGTGACATCTCACCCTCAAACCCAAAAAGAAACTTTGTTTCTGTATGAGGACAAAGACCTCATCCCGACCCTCCCCCCCCCCCCCCAGTCTCATACGCATGAAGCTACGTCGAGCTTTCCTAATTGCTGGCATGACAAGCTGCCCTTATCTTCACCATGTCTTCTAGTTGGCCTTAGGATGCATCACTACCCCTCTTGGGCATCTTGATGGTCCCGAACATCAGTACATGCACAAAACAATAATTTTCCTCATAAGCCATTTAATCTTTGGTGTCATCGATCCAACGGCCCCGACCCTCAACTCGACCTGCAGCTGTTTGTCTTGACTAGTCCATCGACATATCTTGTCGCACTGCCACCAGTCCCTCGAGTATGTCGAACATGTCTTGGCACCATAGCCAAATCACATAATTAATTAAAGTTTTCATGGCTCCCCATATTGTGGAGTATGAATGGAGAGGATCTCCCCATATAAAGAGCTCATCTCCATTCATATTCCACGCACCTCAAATCACCACTCTCTCTCAACTACTCCATTTTCTGGTGAAGCTCAAACCATAGCTCTGACTTGGGAAGTTTTCTTAACCTTAGAAGGCAAGGTCAGGTCCTATAGACTCTAGGGGATGTTAGTTACCTGATAGCAACCTCCTTTCGACCCTAGGGCCGTCGTAAAGCGCCGACGAAATCAAAAAGTAAAGCAACTCTAATGGACCAAAGCTACCTTGTTTTGGCCGAGTTTAATTCGGTCGAATTTAGACCTACACCGACCAAACCAAGCCTCCCCGACACGCCCATGACCCTCACACGACCTCAACAGAGCTAAAAGGTAAGCCAATTCGACTCTCCTTCGTCGTTTTAGATCGGTGTTAGAGAGAGAAAGTGCTGAATTTCACTGATTAAATTCACCCTCAATTGGACTTCAATTATAGTGATTCATGATCCTAGAAGGAACCATAGGATAAGAGCTACCTCCACTAATCGAGAGCTCAGACCGCCGCACCTCTGACTGTAAGCTTTCGAAGCTTTTTCTCTCTACAAACAATTTTTTGGCGAAGCTTCGTTTGAGCTCATTTCAGACCCAAATGCTGCGGTTCGAAGCTCAATTGAATTGTATGGAAGTTTAGGAACTAATCCATACCATCAATTGGAGCAATTAACCCTGATTGGATGGCCAATTTGAAGAAATCAAATTCGGTAAGTTTGAAGGGGGGAAATTGGGGGAAACTTTTGTGGAAATTTGGGGATTTCAAAAAATTGAGGGACTTTCATGCAATTTCTCAAAATTAAAGTTCAATTGACAATGAGAATTTTGGGGGACCAATTGGTTAATTTTTGAAATATTTGGGGTCAAATTACCATTTTTGGAAAGTAGGGGCAAAATTGTAACTTTTGAAAAGTTGGGTACCAAATTGTAAATTTGGAAAACTTGAGTCCCTTACACAATTTTGATTAAATTGAGGACTTAAAGTGAATTTTCGGAGCCTTAGAACTCAATTTGGGGAAAAGTGAGCGTTAGGGGCCTATAGTTAAGGAAACTGAACTTTAGGGACCCAAGTGCAATAAGCCAACAATTTTGAGCCTAGTCGCTCATACGTGAGAAAACGATGGCTATCATGCCAAATCTTAATTGATAAGGATGCCCAAATCGTGTAGGGACACAAGAGACCAGAATTCCAGCAAGGAAAAGCTAGCATGGACTTGGAAACCGACTAGAGACGAACACGTCACAGTCATCAAGTGAGTGGGCTAATTTACACATCATACAGGTTGGGATGATGGGCACGATCTTTAATGGATAAAACCTACTTACTAGTTGTAAGCAGAGATAATCATACCCAGTTGGTATGATAAGTTTCCTTGAGGAAATGAGAAACCCGTCTACCAGTTGTAAGCGGCGATATCATCACACCTAGTTGGTGTGATGACTTGAAAATGAATTTTTGTCAGAAGTGTTCTCCTCTGACTGTGTGCCAATGCTTAAAACATTTGGGAAACTTTTTTTATGGGAGCTAGAACAGCTCAGATAGGTTAGAGGCCTTAGTTTTTGAACTCATGGGGCTAAATGCCTAGTTTTTGGAAAAACACGTACAGTGGGCCCAAGGCCAATGGGCACGAGCAGGAGCTTGTAAACAAACTTCATTAAAGAAAGCCATGAAAGTTTCTAATGAAATTAGTTGTGTGATTTCACCATGGTACCGAGTCAGGACCGACAATGCTCGATGGACTAGCAGTAATGCATCAGGGCTAGGTCGATGGACCGACCTAGATAAATAGCTGCAGGTTGGGTTGAGCGTCGGGGTCATTGGACCGTTGGCACCAAAGATGATTGCTATGATATGAACAACTCTTGTTTGTGCATGCACTTGTGGTACAGGTCGATCAAGATGCCCTAGGGGGTAGTGATGGGTCCTAAGGGCTACTAGACGACAAGGTGGAGATAAGAGTAGTTCATCGTGCCAATTAGTCTTGAAGCTCAGAGTAGCTTCTTGTGCATGAGACTAGGTGGGGTCGGGATGAGGTCTCTGTCCTCATACGAACACAGAATGGCAGTCAGGTCTAAGGGTTGGATGTCGAGAACATTCACTCAGACTCAGGGTAGAAGTGGACAGGCTTCTATCTTGGTGGATGGTAAAGATGCTCCAATCCACAAGTGGGTGCAGTGGACAGGTTGTACCTACAAATATGTGTACCCTTCTTGATGAAGGGCATGTGTTTGTTTGCTAAACGCCTCCCGAGGCAAGGGGTGGGCTAAGAGAGCTAAACACACCTAATATGAAAATGGAAAAAGGTTTTGAAAATAAAATTTGAGGAAAAATCTTTCTAAGGAAATGATAATCATGGATGGTTTGGATATGCTGAAAATGTCTTGAAAACTCACTCCCAACACCCGCTCACAGAGTTGTAGAACTCACTCCCTCCCTTTTACCTACTTTCAAGAGTAAGAGATAGAATGAAAGAAAACATGAAGATGTATCCTCCATCATGTATGCTTAAAGTTCCTAGTAAGCTTGCATTAGATTGATTTATGTTATTTCAGGGAACAAGGTCCGAATTTATGCTTGGCTCCTCTTGAATAAAAGAGAGGGGAAACCCCTCTTAAACCAAGGGAGCAGCGAGTTGATCACAGAGATCCGACCAAACCGGGTCGGGGTGTGACACCCTATCATGTAAATGACCAAATTAGCCTCACTAGGTGGCTGAAATTATGAGTCTACCATTAAGGGCATGTTTGGCCAAATTAGAAATGAGGGATTAAGGGTATGCTTGGCTGCAAAGTAAAATAGAGGGGAAATAACCGAAATGTCCCTATGATCGGGAATTCAGTGGAATGCTATTTGATAGAACCCGGATTTACCCAAGGGCCCAATGGGAGCAAAAGGGAGAACATTCACACACGATGGTGCATGAGGAACCACGTGCACTCGGGAATGCCTATGAGATGAACATGTACTCGGATAAAAGGTGAGTGAGATTTCTGACATCAATATTGATTGGACTGATGATGTGATAGTACTCGTGTTTTGCTATCTTTTATTAAGTAAAATATTTTTAGAATATATTTCCCCTTGATTGTGTGAACCATACTAAAAAAATTATTTTGGGGAATATATTTTTATGGGGATTATAATGTCTCAATGGGCCCAAAGCCATAATTTTTAAAGAGAAGTGGGCCCAAGACCATGTTTTGGAAATCTAATGAAAGTGGGCCCAAGGCCAATGGGAACGAGTTTCATCCCGTAAAAAAAAATTAAGTTTATATGCTTAAAAGATTATCATAACCAGTTGATTGTGAAATTTAGCTAATGAGCTGAAGTCAGGCCGTTGAACTCGTTGTGTTAGTAGCTACTGAGCTGAAGTCGAGTCATTGAACCTGTTGGGCTAGTAGTTACAGAGCCGAAGCCGAGTTGTCGGGCTCATTGGGCTAGTAGCATCAAAGATAATGACCATAACTAATAAGACTATTGATAGTGCATGCCATGAGTTCAGAACCATCGAGGCGTCCGGTATGGAGTAGTGGTGGTTTTAAGGGTTGTTGGATGACCTAGGAAGCATAAGGGAAGTTTGTCATCTAGTATGTTAGAAAGGTCAGGGAGCTTCATGCACACTGAAACTGAGATCGGAGGGGGAGAGGTCTCGTCCCACATTACGGACACGAAGTATGATGCGGATCTAAGGGTCGAGTAATTGATGCCCACTCGGACTCTTAGTAGAAGTTGTAGGCTTCTACCAGGGTGGACAGTAAAGGTGCTTTGGTACACAAGTGGGATAGTCGGAGACTGTTCTGCGAATGGGTGATCCCTTTTGTTGATAAAAGGGTGTGTGCTTGTTGATATAAACACTCTGAAATATGATAGGGATCCAACCATGTGTAATGGGATAAATTATAAATCTTTATTTGGAAGAGTCTCTTTTATTTTGATTAGAGTATGTGTTGAATCGTGGACTTAATGTCACCATGTCAGCTGCTCCTCTCACTGAATTGTCAAACTCATTCCCCTCCAAATACCCCTTTCAGGCAACATGCAGATGAGGGTCACTTGCTTAATAGTAAAGTCATCCAAAACCCAAGGTAGGCCTTACATTCAATGTTTATTCCCAGTATGAATTATGAAGTTTATATTTTCAAAAATTTAAATGACTACTTTTGGGAAATAATTGGAGTGGTTTTATGTTACACCCTATCGGACTTACAACTATGAGGCGTCCATTGTTATAAAGCCAGGAGGATGTGGCGGGTTGTTTGCAGGTCCAACCGAAGAAACCAAGTCGGAGTGTGACAACTTGATTGGTATCATAGCAAAATATTTTTCGAACGTGATTTTTGGGGAAGTGAAAACATTTTTTAAAAGCAAAAGTATTGGGAAAGTACTGTGTAAGACTTACACCTATCATCACTCAAAGATCTTAATAACCTTAGCTTTTGATCAGGGCTACTCTTATTGAATAGAGCACTAGGTCCATAGCCTTAGTATGGGAGTGACCTTTAGGAAAATGTCAAAATGGAATACCGACTCAAGGATGTCGGGAAATATAAATTGGAAAACCTCCACAAGAACATTTTAATGGAATACAAGTGGAACCAAGAAGCTTATATGAAGGGAAAAAATGTAGACACCTAAGAAATCCCAAAGGGATCATACTCCAAATAATGGTTAAGGTGAAATAAGACATCAAAAGAGGTCATAACGACTCTAAAGGGATGGAATTTTGATTATAATACTTAAGAAAACATCATGGAGTGAGAACGGTGGAAGAAATGTGCAAGATAAAGCCTCGAGCACCACCCACTCGATACCTATGATGAGAATTAGTGAAATAATAATAAAGGATGTCATTAGAAAAAAATGTTGTCAAGGGATAAAGCATAATATTATCCTAAATAAACTATATGAGAATATTCACAAAATAAATTGTGAAATATAGGCAAAATTTTTGAACAAACCTCTTTTCTAAATAAATCAAGAAGCATGTATTCCATGGGGGGAATATGCCAATGAGATGGAAAAATGATGATGGCATGCCAAAGGAGAAAGAGTTTAGAGGAGTAAAGAGAAACCTGAATATCTATCTTGAGTTTAGATCTCTAACAATAATTCCAAAGACAATTCTTAACGCAAGTCTCTTTGGTGATAATACTTAGTAGAAATTTACCCAAAATGAAAAGCAAGATGAAAGGAAGAGGATTGACCCCATTGGAAGTGGAGTAAGTCAGTACTGCAAAGGAGTCAAAAGATGAAAAACTCGGCCAATAACGACTAAGTATGACACTAGTGCTCATAGAGCACATGAATAGTACTCATATAAATAAAGGACTCATGTTGGTAGCATAAGTTAAACATCATAGTCTCTACTGATAAATGATTGGTTGGACAACGAGGAAGGAAATTTTACAGATGAATAAACAAGAATCCGAAATGTAGAAACAACTTTGAGGATCGAAGAATTCAATACAAAAGGAATGGTCAATTTTATGGTAATAGACGGTTACCACCTTGTTGCACAAAAGATGTAAATGTACAAATGACATAAGACACCTATTATAAGGAGTTTGAAATATAAGACAAGATGCCTTAAGTAAGTACTATAGAAAGGGTGGTACAATTGACCGACATGTACAAAGATGGTATGTTTGGACAAAAGAGATAACGATTAGTGAATATTCGTTAAACTAACTGCAACAAAGTATAATAAGGATGAATGACCTGAAAGGTGAAATATGGATAATTCAATATTCATTACCCAGGGATATGGTTACTGTTCCAAGAAAAGATGTAACCATAAGTGATAGAAAGAGATGCATAATTTGAAAAGTGGAAAGTGAAAATCTATATTACACAAGTTTTGAGGACAAAACTCCTAAAAAGGTGGGGAATAGTTGTAACACCAGAATGTACCCCAACAATAGAATCGTGCATTGATGGAGTCCAAACTAGAGTTGAATCAAGAGTGGGAACCAGATCGAGCTATGGAAATCAGATCGGGCCAAAAAATGAGATGAAATAAAGATTTTTGGAGATTTTTCCAAAATAATCGAAACAAAACCTGAATGATCCCCTTAGAAGGAAATTGAGGGAATTTATTTTTTTCGATGGGATATGCACGAAAATTGAGAAGCCGAGTGTCACGCTCCAACCTGATTTGGTCGGATCCCCATGAGTAACCAGCCACTCTCCCGGTATATAAGGGTTTTCCCCTTCTTTAAACAGTGGGGAGTAAGGTGTCATTTATACATGCACCTTTCCTGGAATAACATTAATCAAAACAAAATAATTTAAACTTACATACCTATCTTACAGGTTTAACTAGTGGAATATCTATAGATAGGTTTTTTTTTCCCTCGGTTACCTAAAAAAGGGTAAATGGAGGAGTGAGTTCGACAACTCAATGAATGGGTGTTTGAAACATGAGTTTCTTATAAAATAGCTTGAATTGGAGTGTGACAGACTCCTTATTTTCTTTAAAAATATTATTTCCTCAAGTTCTAGTTTTCAAAACCTTTTTCCAAGGTTTACCAATTCTTTTACAAGGATTCTCAAATCCTTTCCAAGGTTTTCATAACATTTTTCTCATTTTCATATTAGGTGTGTTTTACAAACAACACACTCCCTTCATCAGGAAGGGTACACACAAATTCGCAAGATATAGTTACGCCGACTGCACCCACTTATGGATCAGAGCGTCTTTATTATCCAACATGATAAAAGTCCATGACTTCTACCCGAAGTCTAAGTGAACATCTCCGATGTTCAACCCCCAGACCCAAAAATACTTCGTGTACATATGAGGACGGAGACCTCACCCCGACCCCACTCCGGTCTCATGCGCATGAAGCTACGTCGAGCTTCCCTGACTGCTGGCACGACAAGCTACCCTTATCTCCACCATGCCGTCTATTAGCCCCTAGGACGCATCACTACCCGTCTTGATGGTCTCAAACCCCAGTGCATGCACAAACAATAATTTTTTCATATAAGCCATTAATCTTTGGTGCCACTAGTCTAACGGCCCTGACCCTCAACTCGAGCTGCAGATGTTTGTCTCAACTGGTCCGTCGACCTATCTTATCGCACTGTCGCCAGTCCATCGAATATGTCGGTCCTATCTTGGTACCGTGGCCAATCACATCATTCATTAAAGTTTTCATGGCTTAGCATTATATTTGTCTACAAGCTCCTACTCATGCCAACTAGCATTGGGCCCACTATATAAGATTTTTAAAATCGGGCATTCTAGCCCCCAAGTTCCAAAACTGAGGCATCTGGCCTATCTGAGCTATTTGAGCTCCCATCAAGAAGGTCTCCCAAAATATTTAAGCAGTGACACATAGTTAAAAAAGAACACTTCTGACAAAAATAATTTTTCTCATGTCCATCACACCAACCGAGTGTGAGGACATCTCCGCTCATAATCGATAAGCGGGTTTTCTACTTTCTTATAGGAAGTTCATCATACCAATTGGGTATGATCTACTTACAATTAGTAAGTAGTTTTTCTGCATTTTTCACATATCACCCCATTCAGGTGTGATGTTAAAATGCCACTTAGTAGTGATTTTCCATTCTGAGGTACTCATCATCCCAACCGGATATGATGTGAAAATTCTCACTCACTCGATAAGTACAATGTACTTTTCCTCTTAACCGGCTCTTTACCTCATGCGAGCTTATCCTTGCCTACATTCCTGGTATTTCGTGTTCCTACACGAAATAAATATCCTTGTTCATTAACCTTTGACCTAATAGCTTCATTCATCTCGAATGAATGAAGTGCTCAACTTTTAAATATTTGCATTTAGGTCTAAGTTCTTTTTCTTTAACTTTAGGTCCCTAATACTAATTTTTCCCCAAATTGAGTTCGAAAACTTCTAAAATTCAATTTATTACATCAATTTATTCAAAATCACAAAAAGGTTTAAGTTTCCCAAATTTTCAATTTGGTCCCCAACTTTTCAAAAATTATCATTTTGCCCCTACTTTACAAAAATGGCAATTTTGCCCTAATAATTCTAAAAATTAACCAATTGGTCCTCCAACATCTTTTTATGGCCAATTGGCCCTCAATTTTGGGAAATTGCACTTTAGTCCCTCAATTTTACGAAATTCTAAAATTTTCCCAAAATTTTCTCCCAATTTTCCCATTTCAAACTAGCTGAATTTGATTTTATCGAATTGACTATTCAATCGGGTTTAATTGTTGAAATTGAAGGAAAATTGAGTTACTACACTTCCATACAATTCAATGGAACTTTGAATCGTATCATTTAGATCCGAATTGAGCTCAAAAAGAGTTTTGTCGGAAAACTGGACTTATAGAGAAAAAGTTTCAAAAGCTTATCGTAATAGGTGCGGCGGTTCGAGATTTCGATATGAGTAGATAGCTTTTATCCTGATATTTCTCCTAAAATCAAGAATCGAATCGTCGAATTGAGGAGAATTTGTTCAGTGAACTTTTGTTGATTCTCTCTTTAACACTGATTAAAAATTAAATAGGAGAGCCAATTTGACTTATTTTTTCATTTTAATTCAGTTGTATAAGGATTGTAAAAGTGTTGAAAAATCTTTACTTGGCTTGAAAAGTGCTCAAATTAATCGTTTATTAGCTCAATTGAAACATGACAGATTTGTTATACCGAATCTAATTCACTATTCGATTACGCTGAAACTTCTCCAATAATACTCGAATAAAATAAAAACTACGGTTGGTTAACTGAATTATACTCGAATATAAGAAAACGAGTGTCATATTCTTTAGCTCAAAAAAATACTAATGTTAAAGCATGCTTATAAATATTCCCATAATCTCATGGTTAGTCTAACTTTTACTTTCCTTTGGCTTTAGTTGCCTAGCCTTGGTTTGACAACTTGCGATCTGCCATTCATTTGGGTAAATCCATCCACTTGGTTCATCTGCACCCATCGATTCCATCCTCCTCCCGTCGAATTCTCACTCTACTACCAATAGCCCTTTCGGTAAGTCCATTTCCTTTCTTCCTTCATGTTGATTCTTATTCTATCTATAGGTGATTTCACCAGGATCTCGAGATCCAGTTACCAATTGGAGGCCTCCATCCGTACATTCGTTCTGGGGGATCACCGTCTCTGATTATTTTTCCAAGTATACTCATTGCTAGTGCTGTCTAGAAGGTATGTAAGGTCTCTCTACTTCGTCATTCCCTGTAGGTTCCTGCTTAGAAACCCTGGAGGTAAGTGCAATTAAGCTCTTTGATTTTCTTTCTCTTCGTCTCAGCTACATTATCGTAAAGTTTGAAGGTTTGATTATTCTATTCACTACTTTGATTTCTTGTTTCTAGGTTCCCAATGATCTCGCCTCCATTCCAGCTTCTTTCAATTCCTCCTCATCCTTCCAATCTCTCCAGGTGAGATTCTTCTGCTAATCTGAATATAATTTGAGTTTGTCCGATGTATTTCCTTAACTCAATGTCTAGAATTTGAGTTGTCCTTTCAACTCGTCATTTGCATTTCCTAGTGAATTATCTGAGGTCGTCCGCCTCTTAATTCTAATGATGTTTGTAGGGAGATGAGATTGTTGGCAATATAAAACACATGAACCTGTGATTCCTCCAAACTTTGATCTCAGGTAATACTTCCATTATCTCTAATGTCATTCTATGATTTCAAGTAAGTTTGTCTGGGAATAAGGAATCTGAATTCCCTGGGTTTCTAAGGTTAGGCATTCCTTGATGTTCCTCTAGGGGTCCTAGTTTACAGGATTTGATTTCGATTTGAGAAATTTCTTCAATATTGGGTACCTGTCAGGTACATGCCCATATGAGATACTAGTTTCTAGTTTCTTTTTGTTCTAATCACTTTTGTGGCATGGTACTTTCACATTTTAAGAGTCTACTTTACATTTTCATGGTTTTTTTTCCAAACATTCTCCTAGTTTGATCAACCCTTCATTCACTGTCCCATTAGTCTTCAAGTTCTTCATTTCAGTTCCATCTTTTTCTTGATGTTCCAAACCTTTGAGTGTCTACTGCAGTTTGAGAGACTCTCTCCTAATTTGTGCAATGTACATTCGTCTTTTGCACACTTATTTATTGGCATCCTTCAATTTCCTACCTAGGGAAAATTGAATGGCTCGAGTCATCTGCACCTATCGAAGTGTATGATTTCTGAACTATTTCAATAAGAAATTTTATTAGTACATGCAATAAGAGTCTATTTTCATAATCCTTTTTACATGAATTATATAAAGTGTAAAGAAAATTTATCGACCAACTCCCTTAATTCATTGCAGTCACATCAAAATTCATGCATCTTTTTTTGGTTCCATGGAATGCATTCGTTTAAGGAATCTTTGGTATGGTGGGTCTGATAGGTTCTCTAGTCCCTCCTTATAGTGATTACATGATATGATAGGATTGATATGGTAACATATGGAAGTCTTAGGGTTTATATGGCTATAGGAATCCCTTCCATTAATTTCTTCATTAACTCGGCCTATTAAATTCATTTATAATTAATTGTATTTGTCATTCCTTTAATTGACTATTATTTTTGTAGGAGTGAGGTCTTATGGTATTCGGGCTCTTACCAGTAAGGTGCTAGCTCCCTTCCTCCCTCTCCTAGGCTTCTTTTGATGTTCCTACGTAATTAATCTGAATTGGAGGTTTAGCCCCCTATGTTATCCCTTAAAATTTTAAATTCTCCTTTTAATTGCATTCCACTCACTGTTATTGCCTTACCGATCCTTTCTTCCCATGTTGACTAAGTCCGGCCCAAAATTGGTATTTTATTTTTCATATACATCTTTAAGTAATCACTCAACTTAATTCCTATTATATATTAGTCTCGAAGTCTATTGGTAGTTAGTCAATTGACGTTATTTTAAACTATCATTGAGCCTAAGATTGTAGTTGCTCCTTGCTAGTTGTTCGTAAAGTTTTCCTTTTCTAGTCTAGAGGTGGTCGTTGGATTGCAGAATATAAATAATTTGATTACTAATATTAGGAATGCATCTTAAATAAAAATTCTTTGCACTTATTGAAATTTCCTAATGGTAGTTATATGTATTTAAAGATTTTCATAAGGACTCAAATAAACTTCATCTGATCTTTCCACCAAGTAGCTGGATATAACTTGTGCTTTGTCCATATTTACTGTAACTTTTGTTTGGCTGAGATGGTACCCAATTCTCCCTTCATTCATTTCCTTTATATTCATTGATTTGTTTAATTGATCAATTGATAGAAGTTTAGGCTACTTGGTTTTCCAATACTTGTATTTTTTTAAGTACTCTTAAATATCTAATGTATTACTTTGGTGGTTTAGATTACCTCTATTAAAAACCTCTCCGTTTATATTATAAATAATTCATTGCTTTCTTTCTAGAGGTTACGACTTGTAACTGTATTTTTTTAATTCTTAGTGAGTGTAACTAATGATCATAATTCTCTTTGTAGGGTTTTTTTAGGAAAAGTCAAACATATTTGAGAGCTTTCTATACCCATCAAATGATTTCCCATTAGTTGAGGTTTTTTAAGCCTCTTATCCACAAGTGTAGGTCCATCCAAAAATAATTTATTTTCTGAAAGGTTTAGCCCATCCTGAGTGGTTTACCACATTTTACTCATGATTACTACTAGAGGCCTTTCTATATGGTTTAGACTCATTACTTTAAGGCATTAAGGTCCATTATCTAATGGTTTTTATTTATATTCTATACTTAGTTTGTATTTTAGCCCCTAAATTTAATACACTGGGATTATTTTTTTCTATCATATTTATTTTTCTTTTATTTAACATATATATATATATTTGTATAAATATTTATATTTAAGTATATTAAATTTAAAATTTTAATTCAAATCATTTAATAAAATTTTATCCATAAAACTAGTTATTATCAAGTAAATTAGATCAGTTCTAATTTATACCGAATTTCAAATTAGATTAATTAAGTTTTAAATTAAGAATATAATTTTAGAAAACCTTTCGACCAAAGTTTTGGATTATTAAAATACGGTTACATGACATGACATGGGAGATTTTGCTTCTGTTGTTGTGAATTAGTATGTATGATCTTCAAATAGAAACACTGGAATACACCACTAAGTCAATAGTTGATTGTCACCGAATCTGATCATAGCTTTGATAAAGTTGAATTATGTATAATGCTGACTCTAGGACCATTAAATGCTGCCATTCCCTCTTTTAGAGAAGTTCTGGCCTTTCTTTGTTAGTATTTTCAATTGTTCTACCCTGCCTGGGGAAATTCCTCTGGGTGAGTGAATTATTCATGTTAAGGTGCTTATACTTTTTCTCCTCTTAATATTAATATATATATATATATTTATTTATTTGTGCATGTGTTACTTCTCCTTGATATATGATCATGGCAAAGGAACTTTATAGGGAATCACCATAGTGAATCAAGCATTTCTGCGTGCGGGTAATGAGCAACATTTTATTATGTCACACTAGAAGTGGATCTCGAGTAAAATTTAAAAAAAGGAGGTGAATACCAGTGGAGTAATGTATGTGATAGAAATACCATTCAAAAAGGGTGAAAAAACTAATATCAAACAACTAAGAGATAATGACAACAATGATACGAAGTCAAATTAAATTATGTGATGAATTGAGCATAAACGCCTAAGAGATATAGTTTTTAATAATAGTCAGACAACTGAGATTTTTAGAGTTTATTAGGGATTTTAAGATTTTCGAGCATAAATTCTCATCCCTTACGACCAGGCTAAATAATCTTGGAGTCATTGTTTGTGCCCTTGTGTTGATTTTTCATCCCCAGCTCGACCTAACATTGAATGCCCCTCTAGGTAATAGACTCCGACTTGTTAGAAAATTCCTTACTACTTTCGAGGTCAAATGCGCCACCACCCGATGAACCTCAGGCCAAAGGTAATTATCGTAGTTGTACTCTGTTGTGGAAGCTCTAGAAGTGCTTTGTTTTTAATTAAGTTTTGTAAATCAAGTATTGCTGGTAACTCTAACCACTGTTTTGGGGGTTCAATATGGAAAACGACTTGAGTAGAAGTTAGGTTTTCAACCGCACTTGCATCGACTATCGTTGCAAGAGGCCAAACATGGTCAAAATGACATTGTTCTTTGCATGGTCAGCTTGGAGGGTTGTGGAGACCTGTGGAATGTGTTTAGGATTATATTAAAATATTTATTAAGTTTATTGTTGTGATTTGATTAGAAAAAAGTTAGGGATTAAAATGTAAAATTTAAAAAGTGTGGGGATTAAATTAAAAAAATTAAATATAAGGACCCAAGGAGGAGATTAATAGAAGTGTAGGGGTCAGAAATATTGTGTTAGAAAGCCCATAGATCTGTTTTAAGAGTTTTGAAAAGATTAGAAACATAAATAAAGTTTTTAAAAAATTTAAGGCTGAAATGGTAAATAGTATAAAGCTTAGGGCCAAAATGTGATTTTAAGACCTAGGACTCAAATGGGACTAATACATAGTATATATATGTCAAATGAAGAAGTTTTAAAAGTTATACTTATAAAGGGAGTAATTTAAAAGGGAGGAATTTAAAAGAAAATGGACATTTTAGTAATTTATAAAAAATAAATAATAAAAGGTCATTTTAAAAAAAATTGAAGAAAATTCAAAAAATTTTGTATATTAATATAAATGGAGCAAAGTAAGGGAAATATTTTAAATTGTAGTAAATTTACGTACGCTAAAAAAATATTGAGGTAAATTAAACCATAATTATATAATCTAATTCGTATAGAGTGAATAATTGTTACAAGGATAAAGCTTACGGAGACATGGAAAAAATTGTTTTTCAGGGGAAATGGAAAGAATTATTGAGAAAAATAAGTGATGAATATAAATATGAGTGAATTTATGTTCGATTATATCCCCACATCACTTTACATTATAAGAACTATATAAATGTATACATTTATAAATATATTATGAATAAAATTTCCTAATAAAGTGTTTATAAAAATTGAGGTTAGAGTCGTGTTTATAAAGAAATGGGCTTACACCCACTCATTAATAATATTTGTAAAGAAAAAGGCTTAGTCTACCTAAGTAATGTTTACAAAAACTTAGACATTAGTAGTATTTTTAAATAAATTGGTTTAAACGTAGGGTTAAAAGAAATTAGTTTAAATTACAAAAAATTAAGGATCAATGTGCATTAAGCCCCAAGTAACATAATTATTGTAGTCTATTCAGATAATTGAACCCAAAAAAAAATATTGTTTAATGTGTTTAATACTTTATTATATGCATTTTTATGGTATATATATCTATATATCTGTTATTATGATTTGTTGTGTGTATGCATGCCCTCCAAGGGCTGTAAGATTAGGGACGGAAAGTGACGTATAAAGAGTAAGTTTATGATTTTAGGTTGTTCGAGTAACATGTTCACAATAGAAGACAACTAGTATATATATATATTATATCCTTGGTTGCATGATCCAGACTATCATAGCGAATGACGAGTTATGTTGGTTTCTATAGGGATCTTAATTTATTGATATGTTTTATAGTGCTTACATACATATTATATAAGGTTGAAAAATTATGAAAATAATGTAATATAAATTTACAAATCATTTTAATAAATAGATATTATAAGTGAATATTGTGAAAATAACTTAATATATGAATTTACAAATCATATATATATATACATACACGCAGGATCAATAAGTAGACGTGGGAGTCACCCCTCACTAAAATCATTATAGCAATAATGATTAATTTTGGATTGTATTAATTTTGGATACAATCTTTTACAGGTTATATGTACTCCACGTCTAAGAAAAAACCACAGAAAATATTAATATATTTCTCGAATAAATTGGGTCTAAACGCAATAGTTGCAATAGTGGTCCGTAAGAATTGTCTTTTACTATATAAAAATTCTTACTCGAAACAAAATAAGAATTTTATGAATGAAAAAATCTCTCAATTGTGAGTTGATACTATAGAGTTTCTATTCTAAAAATATGATAGGTGCTCAAAATAACTAAGACAGCTAAAAGGCTTTTTTAATTGTGTAGCTGCACTAGCTTGAGGTGCAACGGACTTCCGCTAGAACCTGGGTAGGAGTCCTCAGCTAGGCTCCCAGTTCCCATGTGGGTATCTCACAATCTTTAAGTGAAATTGTTTTTTTTTTTTTTTGCACAAAACTTTAAGTGAAAATTAAAACGGCCTAAATTCTTAGAAAATACATGACAGTGCCAATTCCACTGACTTTTACTCGGTGGTAATTAATGGTTACAACATCGATGTGCAAAGAATAACGTCTGAACAGCTCTAAAAATGTTGTTACATTTCATCCCCTTTTCTAAGTTCAATTGTTCTTGAACACTTACTTGATGGGATACTACTCATTCATGATCACGTCATCTCATAAGAGCAGCAGCACTGGACATAGGAGGAGTAACTGCAGATGTATTTCCCTTCTCCTTCCTTCTAATAATTCTCAGATTTGGTGATTTTGCCTTAGTTGGCTCTTTGGAAGACCTGTGCCAGAAATTAAGAAAAAAATCCATAAATCTGGGTTTAAAAAATATGGCAGCATTTATACTCAAGATTGACATATACATACCTTTGGGGATAGAAAGGATGGTTGAAATTTGGGACTGGTCTTGCAAGAGGAACTAACGTCCTTCTTAGTTGTTTCATGGCCTTCTCCTCCTCTATCTGGGTGGGTGCATATAAGGAAATCCATTTTTTAGACAATCTTTCCCAGGTAAAAAGAGCTTTTTGTGTTCAATGTAAAACATAAACAAAGCCAAAGAAAGGTTCTGAAAATATATGTTGACTAGCTATAAGAATTCTGAAAAGTTTATGAGCGAGGAAAATTCTCAAAGTTTATAAACAATTTTCCTGAAATTCTCAAAAGTAACCACACATCACTAGAATCATAATAAAAAAAAGGGTCACTTTCTTGTCCGCAAAATATCAGTTCATTCTCAAAAAAGATCTCATCAGCTAAAGCAGGAAGAATTCTGAAACCTATTAAATTGTAGCAGGATGAAAGGTTTATGTTGTAGTACCATTCTCAGTGCTTCACTTTCTTCTCTGTATCTCTTATAGGTAAGTTCTTTCTCCTTGACCTGATAATGAACTTTCTTTTTAAGTACACAGTAGTAGAGAAAAAAGACCAAAAATATCATGCAGGAATAACTGAAGAAAGATACCTTCTGATCAAATTCTGCTCTATCAACTGCTCTACTTTCAACATGAAGATTAAATTTTTGAACTTCTGTAAGGGGCTTTCGCACTTTCTCTGGTAAAGGAATTGGATCCCTGAAAACGGATTCAGCTCATACAAAATAAGTGAACTTTATATATTAAAAATTTTAAAGTAATGCATATGAGACTAAAGCTTACTCTTTGAGTACAGGTTGTGCCCTAAAGATTTTCATTTGGGCCTCCTCTTTTTCCTTCCTCCTCCTTTCTTCCATTTCCTTGTTAAGTTCCACTTCATGTCTTATCAAGCTTTCAAGTTGAAATGGTTCAGGCTTAGTGCAGTGTTTAGGCTCTGGCTTTGGAGGAATCTACAAGCAAAGTACAGTGATAACAGAACGGACTGCTTGGACCTTTGAAATAAACCTTGTACAGTTAGTCTTACGTACCAATGGGAAGTCGGTGGTATATGGATACGGGTTGGCTTTAGGAACCCTGGCCTTTTCATCTTCCAACTGCTTTCTCATTATCTCTGTCATGAACTTCTTTTCCTTCTCAGCTCCTCTTTCCTGGATTTGGATAGCAAACTGCAACTGTTAGAGAAATTCACTTTGAATTCACTTTAAATTCATTTTGCACAATAAATGATACCTCAGTATGGAGATGGAAAGGATTAGGAGTTGTTTTCCTCGGAAGTAGATTGTCATGTCGATTTTCTGAATTCAATGAGAGCTGAAAATGCAGAAAAAATGTAAATCACAAAAGAACTCAAGATCTAGGTATAAAAATTACTCCGTTTAGTTATACCAACCTTGTCAAATAATAAGTCAATCACAGTTGTGGGCTGTGGAAACCTTTCATCCGTGGCAAAGTGAAACTCTTCCGGTTGTGTCAAATGCTTCTTTGTATTACAGAAAAGACCCAAATTTCCTTTGCTCTCAAGAACCTGCAACCAAAATTTTTGCATGTAAATAATTTGAGGAAACAACTATCTATAATCCGTATATTTGGTTTGTTTTCTATTTTTAATTGAAAGCGCACCTTCTTATTCAGAGGCCTTGCCTTGAATTTTGGTATCTTTTCAAGCTCTTCCTGCTCAATTTCAAGTGAACTTTTCACTTTTGGAGGACGGGCCCTTAAAGATGTTTGAAGATTTGGAGTTCGAGACTCAGTCAATTGTGGTTTCCATTGATTATTTTGCTGTAAAGTCCAGAGGTAAGGCAAGTAAGTGACTTGTTATTCCGTAAGAGCAAACAGTGGAGTTATGTAGAAATAAATAATAACCTGTCGAGATACTTCTGTGGAAGCTATGGAAGCTGAGTCTACATTCTGGTGTGCTCTTATCATTGTCTCCAAATGAAACTCCTAGACATAATCAATAGATAGTAAGCTAAAACGGATAATGATCAATTCATTTATGACCCACAAAAAACCAGATAGTAGCTTGAATTTTACCTGAAATTCTGGTGGCTGAGGAGTGCTTCTCTGGATAGTTGGCAAATTGGGACCTTCTAGAATCTGTAAAGAATCAGAGAACAAGACGTTATTCATTTTCAAACATATATAGTAACGGAGAATCATCACAGCGGGGAGATGCATTGCCTTCTTGTTCAATGGCCGAGCTTTGAATTTAGGAATTTTAGCCATCATCTCTTCCTCGAGCTCTGCAGTGCTCTTCATTTTAACTGACCGAATGCGCTGGCTTGTTTCCAGTTCCGGCTCCTTTGGCCTTGTAAGCGTTAGTTTGGGCTTTCTCTGCAGGATTCCATATTGACAGAACATAGATTAGAAAAGAGAAGCTTATGCGAAGGAAAAATGAACAGCGTGAAGAACTCTATCCTCACATGAGAACTATTGGCACTCGGCAGTGGCAAGTCTCTAGTACTTGATTGGAACTTATTTACCATCTCGGCAGCTGAAACAAAATGTGTCGATGGCTCCCTCACATAGACCTTCAAAGATCATAATATAAATGAGAAAATTAACCTCTAGAATGCAAATGTGAAGGAAAAACTATTTGATGATGGAGAAGAAACGAACCTTTCTCTCCTCCTTAGTTTTGCTGTTTATAGTTGAACTGCTACTCACTACACCCATTTTTGACTTGTGAGGCAAAACCGTGGGTTTAACATTGAGAATCTGAAAGGGCCATAAGAAAATGGAATAGCAAAGAAGATATTCAGTTTTCTAGTAATCCTTGCGAGGACCAGAATGCAAAAGTGGAGAATATGCAATATTATTCGGTTACCTGTCTAGATTTTCCACCTTCCAGCTTCTGCCTTTTGATAGCCTGATTTTCTTGAGCCAAATTGGGGGTTGCACCAAGGTTCCTGTGAGTTTAGAAAGGTTTGAGCTCCTAGAAGGTATTCGCCAAAGAGAGTAAAAAATAGCATAGATGCATAGAAGTTCTAACATCATAGAGCTTGCAGGTTTAAGGGTTTTGGCCTGTGAAGACTGCAATGGAACTTTTGGCTTAAGGGCGTTAGGGTTCCTGATAAGACTGGCTATTTTTCGAGCTGTCATGTGCTTCCTGGAACCTGTTAGTACATCATCTCCATTTTGGGAGGCCATGGATTGTTTAGGAGTCTGTGCTTCTCCTCCTCCAGTAATAGGTCTACTGTTTTCTTTGTCACTAGTCATAACGACTTTCACAGTTTGATCAATTGAACTGCGAGACAATTACAGAAGTTAGTTTACAATCAATCCCCATGGTTTGCATTCTTCCAAGTTCATTATAAAGATTTGAGCTCCTAGGCACCGAAAGGTATCGCCAATGAGAGTAAAAAAATACATAGATGCATAGAAGCTCTAACCTCGTGGCGCTTTCAGGTTTAGGGGTTTTGGCCTGTGAAGACTGCAACAGACCTTTCGGCTTAAGCGCAGTATGGTTCCTGATAAGGCTTGCTATTTTTCGAGCTGTCATGTGCTTCTTGGAACCTGTTAGTACTTCATCTCCATTTTGAGAGGCCACGGATTGTTTAGGAGTCTGTGCTTCGGCTCCTCCTCGAGTAATACTGTTTTCTTTGTCCTTAGTCAAAACGACTTTCCCAGTTTGATCAATTGAACTGCGAGAAAATTACAGAAATTAGTTTACAATCCCTTTGGTTTGCATTGCTCACTCAAAGTTCATTATAAGATGACAAGTACCTTTTACTTTCTTGGGTAGCTGGATCTGCTTTAGATGTTTTTACACTGCTGCATACCTAAATAGCAGTTGGAGATTATTGAGAATGAAATGTAGTTATTTTAGCTCAAACTAAAAAAAATTCTCATCAGTGGCCGTTACTTACCTCCATGGAGCCCTTCTGTTCTTTTTCTTCAATTTTAACTTCTTTATTGCATTGTCCTTTACTTTCCAAGGAACAAACATCAATGGATAAGTTGGTTGATTCTGATCCCTGAAACAAAATCAGCCATGAATTCTTCAGTTCTAGCACCAGAAACATTCCGAAGAATATTGATACGAACAAAAGCCAATATACCTTCTGTTCATTTTCCGCGTCATTGAAATCACATAACGCTTCTACTTTGATTGATCTCTCAGTTTTGATCCTTGGCATGGAAGCTACACCAGACACCAGAGTGCATGTGAATTCAAATTCCAACAATAATAAGCACAATCCCATAAAGCAGGATAATATATTTATGCGTTGATCCTGATACAATCTAAATAACTGATTTGAATCCCACTTCAGAATTGCAGGGCAACCTAAGATCCTAAAAGAGCCAGTAAGACTGCAGCTTCTATTTCAATCAGGGATAAATCAAATGGTACTTATATATAAATTCAATCAGGATTCATTCAGAGAAAATACTCAAGAAGCCACAAGATCATTCAGCCAAATACACGAAACCCAAAAAGATCACTCTGAAAGCATTAATTTGCTAAAGAACGAATCAGAAAACCCTAGATTTGAGAGGAACATACAGGAAACTCGGTGAAAACCAACTATCTGGATAGAGAAGGGAGCACTCACGGGAAGGACCATAGCTGAGAGAAGATTCGAACCAGAGTTCAGCCCTACGCATATCCTCTTCAGTTTCTCCATTGATGAAATCGAAGAACCGAGGTGCTGCAAATTCGTAATTCTCGTCAATCAATGTGGTCATGGCACCTGAACCATCAACAACCGATGCCATTTCTGTATTGGCCCCTCTGCTCTGCTCTATGTCAAGTTTTCTGATCAAAATCGCATCTATGGGGTCTGTTCCTCACAAATAGAGAAGGAAGGTCAACAAGGAGAAGAAGCGATGAAAGAGAGAGTTCAAGATGCAGGCCGCTATAAGGTTCGCACGTCCAACGGTCAAAAATTTTAAATCTTCAGTTCAACGGACATTTCTCTCCCTAACGGCTATTTCGCTCTTCAGACAAGCCTCAACGGCGTCGTTCCTCCTTTTCCCACTTCCTGCTTCCTACTCGCTACTACACGCTCCTCCCATACAATACATGCCACGGTCCGGTTCACCATTTACAGGACATGACCATGAATTAAACCGACCAGGCATAATACAATCCACACAGTTACGACTCGCGAGTACATCTAAATTTTAAAAAAAAAGAACATCTCAGATTATTT
Organism: Trapa bicornis; assembly: GCA_030064425.1. Taxonomy (NCBI): domain Eukaryota; kingdom Viridiplantae; phylum Streptophyta; class Magnoliopsida; order Myrtales; family Lythraceae; genus Trapa; species Trapa bicornis. Next base: position 4,125,568 of record CM057749.1, read on the forward strand.
TATTTAATATTACGTTGTTTATTTTATTTTTTAATTATTTTTTCATGATTAAATTATATTAATAATATTAAATAATTATTAAAAATAATAATTTGATATTTATTTTTAAATATTATTTTAATTTCAAACATTTAAATTAATTATATGTTTATTACTTTTTTATAAAAAATATTAAATATTTTAAAATGACTCTTTTGTTATTAATTTTTTAATAAAATAAATTCATTTAGTATTAAAATCTCATGCTAAATAAACTAATTTTATTAAATATTTAATACCAAAAAATCAAAATATTTAATATTAAACTGATATTTTACACACATTTGATAGATAATTTTTTTTTAAAAGTTTTGATATCAAATTATCTTATTTTTATTTTTATATAGCTGGTTACAAATAATGTAATTTAGCCTTATTTTCATATATCCAATCATCAGCTCAAAACAGGACGGATAATAAGGAAATTATAATGATTTGTTTCTCCTATACCAACTTTCTGGATCAAATGCTACTTTCACGATGAGGAGATAGGCAAATGGCTTCTAATTCAGTTTGATGATTAGATGTATGTATCAATTACTATAAATTATGGCTTCATTTTATGGAGAATATATAACCGAGATTGTGGAAGAGTGTTTCTTAAAAGCCATGATAATAGCTTGATTAATTGAAACACAAACAAAAGCCTACAAATGTCAAACCAAATGCACTTTACATTTGTCTCTCCATAAAAAAATGATGCCTTTAATATTATTTATAACATAGATATCTTAAAAATTGAATCCAAAATTTATGGAAAATTTAAAATTGTATCAAATTATATTGTAAATTTGATTAAATTATATAAAAAATTAAATCAACTCATATAAAAAAATTAGATAAAAACGAATAAAAAATGGGTTAAAATGGTCCCGCTAGACCTTCTTACCTCTTTTTCACTCATTTTTTTCCCTATTTTCGACTGAGTTGGTAAAAATTTAATATAAAGGGAATTTTGTATCAATTTATAAGTAATTAAGATATAAACAACTAATTAATTATAATGGAAACTCCATATAAAATGTTAGTCACACCATAATTTGATTGACATTCTCTTAAAAATAAAAATAAAACTAGCTTGCTTTATTTTTCATAAATTAAGCTTCAAACCCAATTACACCTACAAAACCTTATCAATCTACTCTACTTGTGATAACCATAACCGAGTATAATACTTGCTAGAAATATGCTTATAAATTTGGTAATTTGTACTATTTTTAAAAAATAAAATAATATATCGATGGTCACCCCTAACCCCGGATTGACCATGAAAATATTTCATATTATTCTCCACATTATTGTAATGTAGCATTTACTAGTTTAGTAGTATTATTGTAATGTACCATAAGTTTTTTCACATAATTTAAAATATTAATAGCTGAAATACAAATATTTACAAATTCTCTCAAAATTCACATGAATCATCATCACTTATAAATAAATACTTTTATGACTTTACTCTAAGATTTTCAATATGAGTGTATCTGTTGTGAGAAACTTAGTCCAACCTAATGAGCATTCACTTCTTGTCTTTAACCTTAAATTGGATTAGAGAGTGTATGGGTTAATACTAATAAGTGAGATTACATCCGAGTAGTTATCTAAGTAATTTTAGCCTCTACTACAAATTCTAACATGAAGTATTTTCTTAATTATTGATTATCTTAAAAATAATATTCTCATATGAAATAGTAATATTCTTAGGATATTTACTATAATATATATAAGCACGTAATATAGTAAATAATTATATTTGGTACTATCAAAACACTCCTACACATACAAGATGTAGACTTGATTTCATGCTACAAAATTGTTATTTGGATTTCAAGTGTCTAGATGGATGGGACATCTAATCTCAATCATTAGCAATGATAGTACCACAAATTTGATATTGATGCTCATTCAAACATCATTAGGGAAATTTTCAAAGTATTCATTGTCAAATCCATATACATGGACCATCACCATACACCTCCCTAATACAATGGGTACTCTGCGACATGCAACTCCTCATTTTACAATCTCTCACTAGTTGCTTGTTAAACCCAATTCATTTGCCTCATGTGTATGAACCTATTAAAGTCAATAATATCACATATCCAAAAATCAAGTATTAATATGTCATTAGGTTATTCATGCAATCTGTAATTCAACATGACCACATCGGGTCTATAAACATCATTTTTCATAAATGAAATAAACCGAAAATGTGTACTGAAAAATTTTAAAGAAAATCAAGGTTCAGTTTGAACACAATTAGTTTCGTTCCAATTTATATTAGATTTATTAATTAAATAAATTGAGTTTTAGCTTATCTATAGTTCATTTTAAATTTTTTATTGAAAATTTTCGGTACAAAAATCTCGGTGTTCTAACTACTCCTGACCTTAGTAGGAGTTTTGTTCTCAAAACTCATGTAACATAGATTTCAATTTTCACTTGTCACACTATTTATCTATTTCTCTCACTTATAATTACGTCTTTTTTAGCAACCTTAACCACACCACTTGGTGATGTATATTTCATTATCCAAAATTTATCTTTCAGATCATTTCTCTTAAAATTCCTTATTGTATTAAGCCTAACGAATATTCACTATTTGTGATCTTTTTTTACTTATCCTTTCAGTACGTGTTAACCATATGTATCATAATTTTCTTTTGTAGTACTTGTTTAAGACTTCATGTCTTATGCTTCAAATTACTCATAATAGGCATCTCATGCCATGCACATAGTTTTATCATTTGTGCTACAAGATAGTAACCGATTGTTCCCATAATATTGGTCATTAACTTGTATTGGCTTTGAAAATCCCCAAAATTATTCTCTATATCTCGGATCTTTGTGTATCTATCTATAAGATGACCTTTCTCATTATCCAACCGATAATCTATCGATAAAGATTTTCATGCTGGCTTTTGCTACTAACGTGGGTCTTTTCATGAGAACTTTTCACGTGCTCAATGAGCACTAGTGTCATACTTAGTTGTTGTTTACTGACTTTCAATTATTTGACTCATTTGGAGTATTGAGTTACCCCACTTTCTAGGGGGTTGATCCTCTTCCTTAAATTTCTCTTTTCACATTTGGTGAATTTTATCTAAATCTTATTACTAATGAGATTTACATCTAGAGTTGTTCTTGGAATTATTATTAGAGGTCCACACTCAATATAGAGATTTAGGTTTCTCTTCGCTCCTTTATACTCTTTCTCATTTGACATTTCATCATTCACTTTTCTATCCCCTTGGCATATTCCTTGGGGGGATACATGTTTTTGAGTTTCTTTAGCAAAGAGGTTCATCCACAATTTTGTCTAAATTTCACAATTTATTATATGAATATTCCCATTTAGCTTATTAAGTATAATAATTATATTTTATCCTTTCAACATCATTCTTCTCCGATGACATCCTTCATGATTGTCATGCCCCAACCCGGTTTGGTCAGATCCCTGTGAACAATTCGCTGCTCTCTTGGTTCAAGAGGGGTTTTCCCCCTTCTTTAATTTAAGAGTAGTCAGGCGTAATCTCAACCTAGTTCTTTGGAATAACATATATCAATTAAAATGCAAGCTTAAGAAAGTTAAGCATACCTGTTAGAGGGTAAGGCCTGGTGTCATCCCTAGTCATTTCTCTATTTTCTTGAAAATTGATAAAAATGGTGGGTGAGTTTCTACAACTCAGTAAATGAGTATTTTTTAAAAAAAAATTAAACTTTCAATAAAATGGTTTTTAAATTGGAGTATGTCAGACTCCTTATTTTTTAAAAATTCTTTCTTCCATGTTTTTTTAGTTTTCAAAGCCATTTCTTCATCATCAACCACAAATAGTGTGTTTAGCAACCAACACACGCCTTTAATCATGAAGGGATCACACATTCGCAGGGCAGTACGTCCACTACATCCACTTGTGGTGCCGGAGTGACTTTACTGGCCACCTAGATAGAAGCACGCCCACTTCTACCCTGAGAATGAGTGGATGTATGTGACATCCGACCCTCAATCCCTTAAAGAAAACTCTATGTCCATATGAGTGCAGAGACCTCATCCCGGCCCCACCCCAGTCTCATGCGCATGAAACTACGTAGAGCTTCCTTGATTGCTAGCACGACAAACTGCCTTTATCTCCACCATGTCGTCCAATAGCCCCTATGACACATCACTACACCTTTTGGGCGTCTTGAAGGTCTTGTATGTCATGCACCGACTCGGTTTGGTCGAATCCCCATGAATAACCCGCCGCTTCTCTTGGTTCAAGAGGGGTTTCCCCTTTCTTTAATTCAAGAGAAACCAGACGTAATTTCGACCTCATTCCATGGAGTAACATTTATCAAATAAAATGCAAGCTTAAGAAAAATTAAGCATACCTGACAGAGGGTAAGGCTTGGTATTATCCCTAGTCATTTCTCTATTTCCTAAAAAAAGGGTAAAAATGGTGGGTGAGTTTCTACAACTCAATGAATGGGTATTTTCAAAAATTAAGTTTCAATAAAATAGTTTTTAAATTGGAGTGTTCCCGACTCCTTATTTTCTTTAAAATATCTCATTCTTAAAATCTCATTTTCATAGCCATTTCTCAACCCACAATCATAACGGGTGTGTTTATCAACTAACACATGCCCTTCATTATGAAGGAAACACACATTCGCAGGGTAGCACGTCCACTGCACCCACTTGTGGCATCGGAGCAACTTTACCGGCCACCTAGATAGAAGAATGTCCACTTCTACCCTGAGACTAAGTGGATGTACGCGACATCCGACCCTGAGTCCCGAAAAGAAAACTCTGTGTCCGTATGTGGACAGAGATCTCATCCCAACCCCACCCCAATCTCATGCACATGAAACTACGTCAAGCTTCCGTGATTGCTGGCACGACAATTTGCCCTTATCTCCGTCATGTTGTCCATTAGCCCCTATGACACATCACTACCCCTCTTGGGCATTTTGAAGGTCTCATACCTTAGTGCATGCACAAAACAATAGTTTTCCACATAAGCCATTTCATTTGTGGTGCCACTGGTCCAATAGCCCCGACCCTCAACTCGACTTGCAGCTGTTTATCTCGACTGGTCCGTCGACGTGTCATGCCGCACTGCTGCTAGTCCATCGAGTATGTTAGTCATGTCTTGGTACTATGGCCAAACAATTCATTCATTTAAAGTTTTAATGGCTTAACTCATGTTTGTTTACAAGCTCCTACTCATGTCAACTGCCCTTGGACCCATTGTACGAGATTGTCGAAATCAGGCATATTAGCCCCTAAGATCCAAAATCGAGGCCTCCGGCCTATCTCAGCTATTCGAGCTCCCGTAAAGAATGTCTACTAAAGAGTTTAAGCAGTGGCACACAGTTAGGGGAGAGCACTTTCGACAAAATAATATTTTAGTCATCCATTACACCAATCGGGTGTGAGGACATCTCCGCTCATAATCCATGAACGGGTTTTCTACCTCATTCCAAGAAATTCATCATACCAACCAGGTATGATCTACTTACAACCGGTAATTAGTTTTTTCGTGTAATTTTTACAACACTCCTGTCAGGTGTGATGGTTAAAATACCACTTAGTAGTGGGTTTTAAATTCCGAGATGCTTATCATCCCAGACGGGTATGATATAAAATCTCACTCACTCGTAAATGCAGTGATTTCTTCTTAACCGATTTTCGTCTCCTTATGAGTTTTCTCTTAGCTAGCATTCCCGATAACTCGTGTTCCTACATAATATGAACATCCTTGTTCATATCCTTTTGCTTGATAGCCTTCATTCATTATGAATAAATAAAAATATCCAACTTTTTAAATATTTACAATTTGGTCCATAAAGTTCTTTTTCTTTTACTTTAGGCCCCAAATGATGATTTTTCCCCAAATTGTGTCCCAAAACTTCTAAAATTCACCTTGGGATCTCAATTTATTCAAAATCACATAAAGGGGGTTCAAGTTTCACAAATTCCTAATTTGGTTCCCAATTTTTCAAAAATTACCATTTTGCCCCTACTTTACAAAAAAATGGCAAGTTTTGCCCCAAAAATTGCACAATCAGTCCTCCAACATCTTTATCATGCCCAATTAGCCCTCAATTTTATGAAATTGCATTTTAGTCCCTCGAATTTTTGAAATCCCCAATTTCTCCTCAATTTCAACTTTCTAACTTAGCCAAATATGATTTCATCAAATTGATCGATCAAATGAGTTTAATTGTTGAAATTGAAGTTAGATTGGAGTTCCTACACCTTCATACGATTCAATTGCACTTTGAATTACACGATTTGATGTCAGGATGAGCTCAAATGGAGATTTGCTAGAAAACTGAATGTAGAGAGAGAAAGCTTTGAATGCTTACCGTCAGGGGCGCGACAGTCCGAGCTTTCGATCTAGGCAGATAGCTCTCGTCCTGAGGTTCCTCCTAGGATCAAGAATTGCATCAATTAATGTCAAATTGAAGGAGAATTTAGTTACTGAAAATTTGCTAGTTCTCTCTCTAGCACCAATCGGAATTTACAAAGGAGAGCCAAATTGGCTTACCTTTCCGGACTAATTCGGCCGTATGAGGGCTGAGGAGGAGTTGGGAGAGCTTGGTTTGGTGTGAAGAGGGCTTGAATTGGCTGATTTCAACTTGATAGAAATAGGGCAGCTTCAGTCCGTTGGAGCTACTTCACTGTTCGATCACGTCGACGCTTCTCTAGTGACCCTCGGAGCAATTGGAGACTACCACCGTGTAGCTGACTTCTCCCTGACTCTAAGGAATATGACCATTCCTTCTTTGGCTTAGAAAAGATCCTATATCAGAGCTTTGGTTTGAGCTTCATCAAAAAACTGAGTAGCTGAGACAGAGTGAGGTTTTTATGTAAAACCCGCCCTTTTGAGCTAAGGAAAACCGGGAAAAGAACTGGTCAAACCAAGTGAGGATTCAGAACTGGTTCACAAACCCGATCATTTCTTAACGGGCAATTTTGGAATTTTCAATGCTCGGGTGACCCAAAGAGTTCATTAAAACTTTGAAAAGAAACTTAAGACAAATTAGAAAAGAAAAACCAAATTGTTTCAAGTGAACGAGAATCCATAAGAACTATGAAGTTAAACGTGCTTACCCGAGAGTAGTGTGAGGATGGTCCTAGGAAGTATGATTATTTTTGTAACCCGAAATTTTGGTCAAAATTTTTTTATGAGAACATACGCTTTATCATAAGTGACCATAAATTAATATATATTTAATTATTGTAATTAATACCAATAATTTAATACCTAAATTAAATTATTGGAATTAATACCAGTAATTTATGGCAATATTAATACTAGTAATAAATCTCTTCTATTTAATACACAATTTTTACACATATATAAATAGGTCATCCCCATTCATTCTCCTCACACCTGAATACTTTTCTCTCTCTCTACTGCTCCATTTCCCGCTGAAGCTCGAACTAGAGTTTTGACTTAAACATTTTTCTTAACCTCGAAAGGAGAGGCCGAGCTTTTTAGAAATGGGGAGAAGACAGCTATCTGATAGCAAACTCCCGTCAATCCGAGAATCGTTGGAGAAGCGCCGGCATGATGGAATAGTGAAGCAGCTCCGGCGGACCGAAGCTTCCCTATTTCGGCCAAGCTGAAATCAACCATTTCAAGCCCTCCTCAGGCCAAACCAAGCCCTCCCAACACTTCCTCAGCCTTTCCACGGCCGAATTAGGACCGAAAGGTAAGCCAATTCGGTTTCCCTTTACAATTTTTGATCAGTGCTAGAGAGAGAGTCGACGAATTTCAATGACAAAATTCTAATCCAATTCTGCATCAATTAATGCGATTATTGATTCTAGAATGAACCTCAGGACGAGAGCTATCTGCCCAGATCGAAAGCTCAAACCGCCGTGCCTTCACCGGTGAGTAATCGAAGTTTTCTCTCTCTATAGTTCATTTTCCGGCAAAGCTCCGTTTGAGCTCGTCCTAGCATTAAAACTTGTGATTCACATTTCTGAAGAATCGTATGAACATGTAGAAACTCAATTTCAACTTCAATTTCAACAATTGGAAATGTTTGATGGGTCAATTTGATGATATCAAATTCGACTGTGTTAAAAAGTTGGAAGTTGGGGAAAATTGGGGATTTTCAAAATTCAAAGGACCAAAATGAAATTTTATGAAATTGAGGGTCAATTGGGCATGAAAATAATGTTGGAGGACCAATTGAGGAATTTTGAAATTTTTGGGGCAAAATTTACCATTTTTGTAAAGGAAGGGCAAAATGGTAATTTTGGAAAAGTTGGGGGACCAAATTGGAAATTTGGAAAATTAAACCCCTTTTTGTGAAATGGAATAGTTGAGGTCCTATGATAAATTTTAGAAGTTTCGGGACTCAATTTGAGGAAAAACTGGCATTTGTGACTTAAAGTTAAAGAGAAATAACTTTAGGGACTTAATTGCAAATATATGAAAGTTTGACTTTCTCATTCATTTGGAATGAATGAAGGTGATTAGGTCGAAGGATAATGAACCGAGATGTTCATATCATGTAGGAATACAAAGTACCGAGAACGCCAGCAAGGACAAGCTCACGTGAATACCAAGAATCGGTCTAGTGGAATTCACGGCATTAACGGGTGAGTGGGTTTACTAACATCATACCCGGTTGGGATAATGAGCACAACTTAAAATTAAAAACCACTTACCGATTGTGTGTGAAAGTTTTATATCATACCCGGTTGGGCAATGATAAGTACCTCGGTATGAAAACCCACTATTAAGTGGTATTTTAAACATCACTACTTAGAGGAAGTGATGTGAAAATCATGCGGAAAAACTACTTACCGGTTGTAAGTAGATCATACCCGGTTGGTATGATGAGACTTCCCCGATGGAAGTTGAAAACCCGTTCATCGATTATGAACGGAGGTGTCCTTATACCCGGGTGGTATAATGGATAGAGAAAACATATGTTTTGTCGAAAGTGCTCTCCCCTAACTGTGTGCCAAGGCTTAAACAATTTGGGAAACCTTCTCGATGGGTGCTCAAATAGCTCTAATAGGTTGGGGGCCTCGGTTTTGGAACTTGGGGGCTAAATGCCCAATTTTGAAAATCTCATACAGCGGGCCCAAGGCCAGTTGGCACTAACAGGTGCTCGTAAACGAACATGATATATGTGCCATAAAATTTAATAAGTGAATTGTTTGGCCATGGTACCAAGATAGGACCAACATGCTCTATCAACTAGCAGTAGTGCAACATGATAGGTCGACGGACCAGTCAAGACAAACAATTGTGGGTTGAGTTGAGAGTCAAGGCTGTTGGACCAGTGGCACCACAGATTACATGGCAATATGAGAAAACATTATTTGTTCATGCACTGTGAGTACGGGATCATCAAGACGCCCATAAGGGGTAGTGATGTGTCATAAGGGAACTGGACGACCTGGTGGCTATAAGGGAAGTTTGTCGTTCCAGGTGTCTGTGCGAAATCTGGAGTAGCACCAAGCGCATGAGATCGGGGTGGGGACAAGATGAGGTCTCTATTCTCATACGGACACGAAGAAGTGATTTCAGGATTGTGGGTCGGATGTCGCATACATCCACTCATTCCCAAGGTAGAAGTGGTCGTGCTTCTATCCGGGTGGCAAGAAAAGTCACTCCGAAGTCACTAGCGGGTTCAGTAGTGATACTGACTTGCAAATGTGTGTAACCTTCATGATGAAGAATGTGTGTTGGGTGATGACACATCGTGGTAACTAAGAAATAATAGAGAACCCCAAATTTTGAAATGAGGGGATTTTTGAAAAGAAAGGAGTCTGGGCACACTCCTTATAAATGTTTTTTTTTGTCAAAAGATTTGAATCCTATTCACTAAGTAGTCGTACTCACCCCCTCTCTTATATCCCTTTCAGGAAATCCCGGAAAGCCTACCCTTAAAGACCGTCAACTAAGATGCCTGTAAGACAGGCATGTAAAGTTTTAAATTTCATTTAGTTTTGATTATGCTATTCCAGGAAAAGGTGCAGGTTGAAGGACGCCTTACTCTTTACGGTTTACAATAAGGGGAATCCCTTTAATAAACCGGGAGAGTGGTGGGTTGATCACGGGGATCCAACCAAACTGGGTCGGGGCGTGACATTTTAGGTGTTGAGAGGATGAATGGAGAGGGGCTCTTTATATAGGGAGCTCGAAGACTCGTCGACCGTCCATTTGGCACCTTTATGACATTTATTTATGGCTTGAAACGTATTGAACAGAAACGTTTCCTCTTTGTTGGCACTGGTTCAATTTTTCGGCGAGTGAACAATACTGTCATCTTAAGGAAGAAGACGACACTGTTCCGAATCGGACCGTACCTGTATAAATTGGGTTCAAAGCTTAAACCGCTAGTTCAAGCCCAATTTGACCGAGTTTTTCAAAATTAAAAATTTATAAATTTATCTAAATTCATTCTCTATCCAATGGTGGCCTCAATTCTCCAATTTTAATTTTCTAAACCACTTAGAAAAATGAATTAACATTTGGTTCAGTAGTGGTTCAAACTGGTTCAATCCGGTTCGGATCCGGTTCATCTAAACCAGTTTGGTTTTCAAACCCCATTCATCCTAAAGTCCTTTTTCATGACTTTTGTGACTATTTAGGTCACTCGAGATCCTTAAATTTCCTGATTTGCCCTTCGTCTATCAGTTCCAGTTCATAAAGTAACTCGGTTCATAAATCGGTTCAATCCAAATCACTTGAACCGGTTTGGTTTTCTCTCCCAAATTGTCCTAAGTCCTTTTCCAAGGTTTTTATGAACCCTTTGGGTCACTCAAGAGTTGTAAAGTTTCCAAATTGCTTGTTCTCTGATGATCGGGTTTGTGAATCGGTTCGGTTTTCTCACTCAGTTTGACCGATTCTTTTCCCATTTTTCCTTAACTCCAAAGAGCGGGGTTTACAACTCTCCCCTCCTTTTAGGAGTTTTGTCCCCAAAACTTATTTCACACTTTTTTGTACTAGAATGAACCTTCCTTGATATAAATTTCATAGTTTATTGATGTACAATCTTCTCGGTTGTTTCTGTTTATCCCTTATATCACATACTTAAAATTTTCTTTTCATTCATCTCTCTCTCTCATTCCATGGAGCTTACTTTAGTTAAACATATCTCACTAGAAGGCTTAAGGTCATATCCTTAAATTTACATCCTTTGTTTTTCCTAGAGCACCATTTCTCTATTCCAAAATTCTTTACTTAAGATTTTAGGATTAGGAATTCCAAAATACTCAATTATTCTTGCATTCAATTATTTCCTTTATTGTTGACCTTCTTAGCACATTGTACATTCCTGTATCATATACATACTTCCACAGATGTTGGTGTTGTCACATTTTTCCTCCTACATTGATCTTTCTCCCATTCGTTGGTTATTACAACTTCGTTCTACATTTAATGTCTGACTTTGTCATGCTCAAATCATAAACTCTTCCTTATCAAATTCATATTTCCCTGAGACAGTCGGGCTTATATGTCCCTTACGGCACGACATTTTTTGGGACTTATCTTTGGCTTCGCATCCTTCTGACCATATTGGTTTATTCACTTACTCGTCTTTTTCAAACTCCTTTATTAGGTCATTCAACTTTCAAGTCTTTGAGTTTCCTGATAACTTTCTGACATGTTAGGACTCTTCATTTCTTCTAAGGCCTCTTCTCTTTCTTAATCCCTTCTTACTCACTCGTGATCAATCTACGTACGGTATCTTTTGACGTTGTCTGCCTACTTACTCGTTTCTTGGGATTTAACTTGTCCCTTGGACCTTCACAGTTACTTTTCCTATGCACTTGATCATTTCATCTCCAGCAGCTTGTCCTTGAGGAGCTTATCTTCTTCTCAATTTCGTTGGTTCCATTTCCTCTTAATTGGCACATATGTGTCCTCCCAAGGTTTCCTTCCTTAGTAAGTTTTACACTTCTTTTCCCCTGGAATTTCCTTCTAGTTTTACCATTGCGAATATTCAACCTTGAATGTCCTTTCTTGACGCTATCTTCTCCTGCTTACTTTTACTCTTGAGATCCTACGAGTACTTTTTCGTCTATCTTACCTCATTCTCACTTGCTCCCAATACTCGTTTATTCATTTGAGGTGAACCTCACATCCCTCTTGTGTCAAAATCTCTCGTATCTTCGTGTCCTTGGTATTTCTCCCTTTGCCTCGTTTATGGTGTAGTCCTTACTACTCCCCAATTCTTATTAGAGCTTAGTTTATTCTTTAGAACAATTTGATTAATAAAAGTTATTTCCTTCAATCAGATCCGTCTAAAATTTCCATTTGGTTCCATGTTCTCCTGCAATTAGATCACGCTTAGCCTTCTAGGTATTTACTTGGTCACCTATGTCCTTTAATGAGGTACTAGTTCCAACCCAGTTATGATATCTCATCTGTTGATTGAACTTTTCTACGATTCCTCTTCCTATCTTCATTCTTCTTTTTGGGAGTTCCATATTGGGATTTTTGCGCTCATTTTCCTTACTGCTCCTTGAAAGTTCTCTCTTCATTCTTTCTTATGCTTATCAACCTTTGCATGGTGATTCACTTTGGCTTTTCTCCTCTATCTCCTATTCCTTTTAGTTTTTCATCCTTATCTCCAAACAAGTCCTTTATTACTATCAGGTTCCTAAGGGTGTGTATCCTAGCTCTTTCCAAGTGTTGTTATTATTCCCAGAGTTTTCTTTCTATCGTACTTCTTTTCTCTTCTCTTTTCCTTGTTGTGTCTTACTTATCTTAACATCTTCAATGCTTTTTTTAACTTCTTCCTTTCTCTCCGATTAACTTCCATTCCTTTGGCTTTCTTTGGAATAATCTATTTTTTTCTTTACCCTTATTCTTTAACCCTGGTTTAACTCCTTAATCCTCTACTCTTAGATGCTCACTTCTTTTCTTTTGTTCTAACTTTCTTCTTCTTTCCTATAATTAGAATTTATCTTCCTTGTGTGAACTCTAGGAGTTCTTCCTTGCCAAATTTCTTTGTATTTTGAGGAAATTTTTAAAGGTTAAGGTTAACCAAAAATAACTCGTTTTCTATCTTTTTATGTTGACTGATGTATAATTATTGTTTGAATTAAGGAAACTAAAAAATTTTATCAAGAAAAGTTTCACTTCATTCATTCGAGAAATTTTCTTGCCATGCTTAGTTTATTACAGAACTTTCTACCCCCTAATCCCTTGGGGTAATAGGCCGAGAGCTAGCTTTAGAACAGTTGTGGGACTCATTATTAGAAGGCTCCGAGGAACTAGTTAGAGTCCATTCGTATTCCCTAATGGGACAAATTTCATGTATGGCCTCCAATTCGTACCGCCTTAGTACTTCAACGTCACACTCATAGGTCCACTTCATCCATTAGGAGGGATTGAAGCCAGGTTGAGTAGGTGAAGGTACTTGGTGGACCTTCATGAAGGTGGCATACGCATCCCAATAGTTATCCCATGCCTCCTTCTTGGTGGGATCCCTCTCCGGTTATTGTGGGGCTAGAGGAGGAGTTGGGCTCCTAGGGGGAGGAGGTACATGTTCCTCTTGTCTTGGAGGAGGGTATGTGATTCCTTCTAGTTCCAATAAGGCTCCTACTAGTTTTCGGTAGTCTTCCACCATGTCTTTGGGTACTCTTTTCTCACCTTTTAGAAATCTTTGAACGTTTTCCTCCCTTGGGTTGGGTGTCTTTTTCAGGGTTATAAGTGGAGGGTTGGATTTAACCGCAAACTTCCTAGGGATTCTCCTTCCTACATGATAATTTAAAGTTTGATTAATGTAATGGCATAATATTGATAATGTTTCAAGTTAACTTAGCTCTAATACCACTATAGTTGTCACACCCCGACCCGATTTGGTCGAATCCCCATGAACAACCCACCGCTTCTCTTGGTTAAAGAGGGGTTTCCCACTTCTTTAATTCAAGAGGAGCCTGGCGTAATTTCGACCTCATTCCTTGGAGTAACATTTATCAAATAAAATGCAAGTTTAAGAAAAATTAAGCATACCTGACAGAGGGTAAGGCTTGGTGTTATCCCTAGTCATTTCACTATTTCTCGAAAAGGGGTAAAAAGGGTGTGTGAGTTTCTACAACTCAGTGAATGAGTTTCAATAAAATAGTTTTTAAATTGGAGTATGCCAAACTCCTTATTTTCTTTAAAGTATCACATTCTTAAAATCTCATTTTCATAGCCATTTCTCGACCCACAATCATAACTGGTGTGTTTATCAACTAACAAACACCCTTCATCATGAAGGGAACATACATTCGCAGGGTAGTACGTCCACTGCACCCACTTGTGGTGTCAGAGCAACTTTACTGGCCACCTAGATAGAAGAACATCCACTTCTACCCTGAGATTGAGTGGATGTATGTGACATCTGACCCTCAGTCCCGTAAAGAAAAATCAGTGTTTGTATGAGTACAAAGACCTCATTCTGACCCCACCCTAGTCTCATATGCATGAAGCTACGTCGAGCTTTCCTAACTGTTGGCACGACAATCTGCCCTTATCTCCACCACGTCATTCAGTAGCCCCTAGGACGCATCACTACCTTTTTTGGGCGTCTTGAAGGTCTCGTACCTCAGTGCATGCGCAAAACAACAAATTTCCACATAAGCCATTTAATTTGTGGTGCCACTGGTCCAACGGCCCCGACCCTCAACTAACCTACAGTTGTTTGTCTCGACTAGTTAGTCGACCTGTCATGTTGCACTGTTGCCAGTCCATCGAGTATGTCAGTCCTATCTTGGTACCATGGCTAAACAATTCATTCATTTAAAGTTTTAATGGCTTAACGCATGTTTTTTTACGAGCTTCTGCTCGTGACAACTCGCCTTGGGCCCACTGTACGTAATTTTTAAAATCAGACATATTTGCCCCAAGTTCCAAAACTGAGGCATCTGGCCTATCACAGCTATTCGATCTCCCGTCAAGAAGGTCTCCCAAAGAGTTTAAGTAGTGGCACACAGTCAGGGGAGAGCACTTCTAACAAAATAATCTTTCAGTCGTCCATGACACCAACCGGGTGTGAGGACATCTCTGCTCATAATTGATGAACGAGTTTTCCACTTTCTTCGAGTAAGTTCATCATACCAATCGGGTATGATCTACTTATAATAGGTAAATAGTTTTTTCGTATAATTTTCCACATCACTCCCCTTAGGTGTGATGGTTAAAATACCACTTAGTAGTGGGTTTTAAATTTTGAGGTGCTTATCATCCCAATCGGGTATGATATAAAATCCTACTCACCCATAAATGCAGTGATTTCTTCTTAACCGATTTCCGTCTCCTTACGAGCTTTGTCTTAGCTGGCGTTCCTGATACTACGTGTTCCTACACGGTATGAACATCCTTGTTCATTATCATTTGGCTTAATAGGCTTCATTCATTATGAATGAATAAAAATATCAAACTTTCAAATATTTGCAATTTGGACCCTAAAGTTCTTTTCTTTTACTTTAGGCCCCAAATGTCGATTTTCCCCAAATTGAGTCCCGAAATTTTTAACATTCACCTTTGGACCTCAATTTAGTCAAAATCACATAAAGGGGTTCAAGTTTCCCAAATTCCCAATTTGGTCCCCAATTTTTCAAAAATTACCATTTTACCCCTACTTTACAAAAATAGTAAGTTTTACCCCAAAAATTGCCCAATTGGTCCTCCAACATCTTTATCATGCCCAATTGGTCCTCAATTTTATGAAATTGTATTTTAGTCCCTCAAATTTTTTAAATCTCCAATTTTCCCCAAATTTCATCCTTCTAACTCAGCCGAATTTGATTTCATCTAATTGACCAATCAAATGAGTTTAATTGTTAAAATTAAAGTTAGATTGAAGTTAGATCGAAGTTCCTACATCTTCATATGATTCAATTGCACTTTGAATCGCACGATTTGACACTAGAACGAGCTCAAATGGAGCTTTGCCGAAAAAATGAACGTGGAGAGAAAGCTTCGAATGCTTACTGTCGGGGTTGCGGCAGTTCGAGCTTTCGATCTATGCATATATCTCTCATCCCGAGTTTACTCCTAGGATCAAGAATTGCATTAATTGGTGTCGAATTGTAGGAGAATTTAGTCAGTGAAAATATGTTGGTTCTCTCTCTAGCACTGATGAGAATTTATTGAGGGGAGCCAAATTGGCTTACATTTCCACACTAATTTGACCGTAGTAGGGCTGAGGAGGGGTGTGGAGAGATTGGTTTGGTGTGAGGAGGCCTTGAATTGGCCTATTTCAGCTCGACAGAAATAAGGCAGCTTCAGTCCGTCAGAGCTACTTCAGTGTTTGATCACACTGGCGCTTCAACGGCGACCCTCGGAGTAATTGGAGACTACCACCGTGTAGCTGACTTCTCCCCAAGTCTAAGGAACCCGACCACACCTTCTATGGCTCAAACAATACCCTATATCGGAGCTCTGGTCGAGCTTCACCAGAAAACTGAGTAGCCAGGAGAGAGTGAGGTTTTTAGGTGTGGAAATGATGAATAAAGAAGGGCTCTTTATATAGGGCGCTCGAGGACTCGTCGGCCATCCGTTTGGCACCTTTATGATAGTCATTGATGGCCTAAACCGTATTGAACAGAAACATTTCCTCTTCGCTGGTGCGGGTTCAATTTTTCGGCGAGTGAACAGTGTTGTCATCTGAAGGAAGAAGATGACATTGTTACGAAGCAGACCAAACTGGTCCAAATTGGGTTCAAAGCATAAACTGGTCGGTTCAGGCCCAATTCAACCGAGTTTTTCAAAATTAAAAATTTCTAAATTCATCTAAATTCATTCTCTACCCAATGGTGGCCTCAATTCTCCAATTTAATTTTTCTAATCCACTTAGAAAAATGAATTTTTTATCTAGTTCAATAGTGGTTCAAATCGGTCCAAACCGGTTCAATTAGGTTCGGATCCGGTTCACCTGAACCGGTTTCGTCTTCATCCCCCATTCATCCTAAAGTCTTTTTTCATGACTTTTGTGACTCTTTAGGTCACTCAATATCCATAAATATTTCAGTTTGCCCTTCCTCTATCGGTTCCGGTACATAAACCAACTCGGTTCATAAACCGATTCAATTTGGCTTGGATCTGGTTCACCTAAACCAGTTTAGTTTTCTCGCCCAAATTGTCCTAAGCTCCTTTTCCATGATTTTTATGAACCCTTTGGGTTACTCGAGAGTTGTAAATTTCCCAAATTGTCCATTCTCTAATGATCGGGTTTGTGAACCCGTTCAATTTTCTCACTCGGTTTGATCGGTTCTTTTCCTGATTTTCCTTAACTCCAAAAAGCGGGGTTTACATAGTACCTCAATGCATGCACAAAACAATAGTTTTCCACATAAGCCATTTAATCTGTCGTGCCACTGGTCCTAAAGTCTTCATCCCCCATTCATCCTAAAGTCTTTTTTCATGACTTTTGTGACTCTTTAGGTCACTCAATATCCATAAATATTTCAGTTTGCCCTTCCTCTATCGGTTCCGGTACATAAACCAACTCGGTTCATAAACCGATTCAATTTGGCTTGGATCTGGTTCACCTAAACCAGTTTAGTTTTCTCGCCCAAATTGTCCTAAGCTCCTTTTCCATGATTTTTATGAACCCTTTGGGTTACTCGAGAGTTGTAAATTTCCCAAATTGTCCGTTCTCTAATGATCGGGTTTGTGAACCCGTTCAATTTTCTCACTCGGTTTGATCGGTTCTTTTCCTGATTTTCCTTAACTCCAAAAAGCGGGGTTTACATAGTACCTCAATGCATGCACAAAACAATAGTTTTCCACATAAGCCATTTAATCTGTCGTGCCACTGGTCCAACAGCCCCGATCCTCAACTCGACCTACAGCTATTTGTCTCGACTGGTCCATCGACCTGTCATGTTGCATTGTCGCCCGTCCATCGAGTATGTCAGTTCTGTCTTGTTACCATGACCACACATATCATTCATTTAAAGTTTTCATGGCTTAAACTCATGTTTGTTTATGAGCTCCTGCTCGTGCCAATTGGCTTTGAGCCCATTGTACGAGATTTTTAAAATCGAGCCTATTAGCCCTCAAGTTCCAAAACCGAGGCTCTAGTCTATATGAGCCATTCGAGCTCCCGTCAAGAAGGTCTCCCAAAAAGTTTAAGTAGTGACACACAGTTAGGGGAGAGCACTTCTAACAAAAATAATCTTTTGATCGTCCATCTCACCAACCGGGTGTGAGGACATCTATGCTAATAATCGATGAATGGGTTTTCTATTTCCTTCTAGGAAGTTCATCATACCAACCAAGTATGATCTACTTACAACTAGTAAGTAGTTCTTTTCCGCGTAATTTCCACATCACTCCATTTAGGTGTGATGTTTAAATTTTCCACTTAGTAGTGGGTTTTCATTTTCAGGGTGCTTATCATCCTAACCGGGTATGATATAAAAATCTCAGATAGCTCAAATAGCTCAGATAGGTCGGAGGCCTCGATTTTTGGAACTTTGGGGCTAATATGCCCAATTTTGAAAATCTTGTATAGTGGGGGGGGGGGGGGGGGGGGTCCAAGGCCAGTTGGCATGAGAAGGAGCTCGTAAACAAACATGAGACTAAGCCATGAAAACTTAAATGAATTATGTGTTTGTCCATGGTACCACGACAGGACCGACATACTCGATGGACCAGTGGCACCAAAGATTAAATGGCTTATGAGGAAAACTGTTGTTTTGTGCATGCACTTAGGTACGGGACCTTCAAGACGCCCAAGAGGGGTAGTGATGCGTCCTAGGGTCTAATGGACGACATGGTGGACATAAGGGCAGTTTTTCGTGCTAGTAGTCAGGGAAGCTCGACGTAGCTTAATGCATATGAGACCGAGGTGGGGTCGGGATGAGATCTTTGTCCTCATATTGACATGAAGTATTTTTGGTCTGAGGGTAGGATGTTAGAGACCTTCACTCAGACTTCGGGTAGAAGTCAGAGACTTCTATTAGGGTGGATGGTAAAGACGCTTCGATCTACAAGTGGGTGCAGTCGGCAAAACTGCATCTCGTGAATGTGTGTGATCCCTTCAAAATGAAGGGAATGTGTTGTTTTTGAAAACACACTGAATATGAAAATGGGAAAGAGGTTATGAAAACCGTGGAAAGGGTTTGAAAATCCTGGGAAATGGATTGGGAAACCTTGGGAAAAGGTTTTGATAAACCGGAATTGAAGAAAAGTATTTTTAGTGAAATAAGGAGTCTAGCACACTCCGATTAAAAAAATTGATTTTGTGAAAACTCGCACCCAACACCCATTCACTGAGTTGTTGAACTCACCCCCTCTTTTATACCCCTTTTCAGGTAACCAAGGGAAAAGCCTACCCAAAGACCTCAAGTTAGCCACATTTGTAAGATAGGTATATTAAGTTTAAATTTTCATGTTATTTTAATTAATGTTTTTCTAGGAAAGGTACAAGTTTAAAGGATGCCTTACTCCTCACGGTTTAAAAAAAGGGGAAAGCCCTTTATAAACCGAGAGTGTGGCGGGTTGATCATGGGAATCTGACCAAATCGGGTCGGGGCGTGACAACTTGAGTGGTATTAGAGCCTGTTTACTTGAATACATTATCAATACTATATAACATAGTAACTAAGAGAAAATTTTAAAATTTTCAGATGACTCCTAGGAGAGGAACCAAGAAAACTAGGACTGGCATTACCAACACCCCCCAACACTCTGTCTCCATAGGAAGATCACCCTAAAATACCCGAGAAGTCCCAAAGAACTAGGAGACGTTAGTGGATGGTGCCAGGACCAGTTGAAGTCACAATCCTGAGTACAAAGGGAGCCAAGCCTAAGGCCGGGAATGCCATCATGGGCTTATAAACTTACCAAGGAGGACGCTTGTCAAGAACCCTATAGCTCTCCATCTATTTCGTAACCACTTTTTTGTAATGGGGCCAAGACCCTAACATATTGTACTACTTCTTCACTAATAAAGAACTCCAAGTTCCTAAAAACTATATCTCTCAAAAATGATGCGACCTTACGCCTCAACTATAGGAAGATTCCCCAAGAAAAGTAACCAAACAAACCCATATTACCCTAGATATCATGAAGACCAAGGAGATTTTCATCCTGAATAAAGGAATGAATTAAGGAAATTATTGGGCAAAGAAGGTATGACAAGAAAACCATCAAGGTAAGGAGTTTAGGAGAACTCTTGAAGTAACAATTGGACAAGGAAACGACCTATTACAAGGTGTAAAGGAAATGGGACATGAAGTGAAGGACTTCCCCACACCACAAGGATTTAGAACAATACTTTCTAAGAAAAATGCTCCCACAGCTATAAGAATCCGAAAGGATACCATCCGAAAAAATATGAGTCTTGCTCGAAATTTCAACCACATCTAGGAGGAAGCTCTTCAAGATCATAGCATAGTTACATGAAGGAAAAATGACTGAAGGTAGGATCTCGATAAACCACAAATAGAACAAAGGGTAGCTGAAGGGAATTCTCCCTTAAGAAGAAATTTCCAGCCATTATGGAGCAAAGAAGGGAGTGCCTCCACAAGAGAAGACAAGCCGAGCATTTGACAATAAATGGGATGTCTCGGGACTGCAAATGCGACTCACTTTGGAAAAAGAAGTAAAACCAAATAGGAGTTTCAGACCAAAATAGCGGAAGGAAGCTGTTGAGAATAAGATCCCACATTAGATAAAATAGAGAAGTATTGTGGGTTTATAAGGTTGGAAGGGTTCCACTACTTATAAGTCATGACTTTTAAGTAGACATGGGCCCGACCCTTTATCGGTCCACAATACCTTCTCACATGGTATCAGAGCTGGTGGGCTTGCACCTATACCAGACTTGAGACTGGAAACCTGGGTGTTGAGAATTACTGCAAGTGGCAAGAGTAAATGAAAAAGGTAGTACACTAAATAAGACCAATGATTGGAAGTCCATCAGATAAGGAATGAGGGAAGAAATGGGAATTTTAAGACAATGGAGGATTAAAGGCGGGCAAATGCCCAATATAGAAAGGAGTGTGAAGAAAGGAAGAAAGAAACTTTTAAGGAATGTGGAGCATGTAGCTCCCAAATTGGAAGCATGTACTATGAGGGACATAGTAGAGAACAAAATCTGTAAGAAAGTGAACTTCCCCAAACAAAGTAATCAACATGTAGACCGAAAGAGATTAACTCGGGATAAAGAATCATGAAAATGATCATGAGTGAGTAAGAATCATGTAAGCTCAACAGTCCCAAGGAAAAATGTGACTCAAGGAAGAGTCAGTGAGTAAACATGATAGGTTAGATATAAAATTGTAAAACTCGATCGAATCGGGCCTGAACCGGTCGGTTTAAGCATTTAATCTGGTTCAGACCGGTCCAGTTCGGTTTAGTTCGAAACAATGTCGTCTTCTTCCTTCATATGACAACACTGTTCACTCGTCGAAAAATTGAGAAGTGCCAATCAGACGGCCAAGAAGTCCACGAGCTTCCCATGTAAAGAGCCCCTCCTCATTCATCATCCTCACACCTGAAAACTCCACTCTCTCCCGATATC
The DNA here is from genome assembly GCA_030064425.1 of Trapa bicornis. NCBI lineage: Eukaryota > Viridiplantae > Streptophyta > Magnoliopsida > Myrtales > Lythraceae > Trapa > Trapa bicornis. The sequence goes on from CM057749.1 coordinate 4,147,096, forward strand.
TCCATTTTTTGGTGAAGCTCGAAATAGAGCTCCGACATGGGCATTTTTCTGAGCCAAATAAGGCGAGGTCTGGTTCATTGGATACGGGAAGAAGTCAGCTACCCAATGTTAGTTTCCATTTGCTCTGAGGGTCGCCAAAGAAACGTCGGCGTGATCGAACAGTGAAGCAGCTCCACCGAACCGAAGCTGCCCTATTTCGATCAAGCTAAAAATAGCCAATTCGAGCCCTTCTAAGGCCAAACCAAGCTCCCTCAACACTTCCACAGCCCTCATACGACTGAATTAAAGCTGAAAGGAAAGCCAATTTGGCTCCCCTCTGTAATTTCTGATCAGTGCTAGAGAGAGAACCAATGAAACTTCACTAACCAAATTCTCACTCAATTTGGCATCAATTGATGCGATTCTTGATCTTAGGAGAAACCTCAGGATGAGAGCTATCTGCCCAGATCAAAAGCTCAAACTATTGCAGCCTCGATGGTAAGCTTTCGAAACTTTCTCTATCGAAGTCCAGTTTTCCGGCGAAGCTCCGTTTGAGCTCATTCTGGCATCAAATCGTGCAATTCGAAGTTCAATTGAATCGTATGGATGTGTAGAACCTCAAATCTGTCTTCAATTTCAAAATTAACTTCGATTGATCGGTCAATTTCATGAAATCAAATCCAGTTAGGTTAGAAGGTTGAAATTGGGGAAAATTGGGAAATTTTTGGGATTTCAAAAATTCGAGGGGTTAAAGTGCAATTTCCCAAAATTGAGGGCTAATTGGGCATGGAAAAGATGTTATAGGAACAATTGGTTAATTTTTGGAATTTTTGGGGTGAAAATTACCATTTTTGAAAAGTAGGGGCAAAATGGTAATTTTGGAAAAGATGGGGACCAAATTGGGAATTTGGAAAACTTGAACACCTTTTTGTGATTTTGAATAAATTGAGGTTCCAAGGGGAATTTTAGAAGTTTCAGAACTCAATTTGGAGGAAAATTGGCATTAGGGGCCTAAAGTTAAAGAAAAAGAACTTTAGGGACCTAATTGCAATTAATTAAAAAGTTTGAGTATTTCATCCATTTATAATGAATGAAGGCTATTAGGCTAAGGGATAATGAATAAGGATGTTCATATCGTGTAGGAACTTGAAGTACTGGGAATGCCAGCAAGGACAAGCTCATGTGAAGACAAAGAGCCGATTAAAAGGAAATCACTGCATTATCGAGTGAGTGGGATTTTTATATCATACCTGGTTGGGATGATAAGTACCTCGAAAATAAAAATCTGCTAAAATGTGGGATTTTAATATCACACCTGGATAGGGTGATGTGAGAAAACACACGGAAAAACTACTTACCAATTGTAAGTAGATCATACCCGATTGGTATGATAGACTTCGTAGAAGGAAGTAGAAAACCTGCTTATAGGTTATGAGCGGAGATCTCCTTACACTCGGTTAGTGTGGTGGACAGTTGAAAGATTATTTTGTCAGAAGTGCTCTCCCCTAACTGTGTGTCATTATTTAAACTTTTTGGGAGACCTTCTTGACAGGAGCTGAATAGCTCAAATAGGTTGTAGGCCTCGGTTTTTGAAACTTGGGGGCTAATATGCTCGATTTTAAAAATCTCGTACAGTGGGCCCAAGGCCAGTTGGAACGAAAAGGAGCTCGTAAACAAACATGAGACTAAACCATGAAAACTTTAAATAAATTATGTGTTTGGTCATGGTACCAAGACAGGACCAACATATTAGATGGACTAGTGGCAGTGCGACAATACAGGTCAACGAACCAGTCATGACAAACAACTCTAGGTCAAGTTAAGTGTCAGGGCCATTGGACCAATGACACCAAAGATTAAATGGCGTATGAGAAAAACTGTTGTTTTGTGCATGCACTGAGGTACAGGACCTTTAAGATGCCTAAGAGGGGTAGTGATGCGTCCTAGGGGTACTGGACGACATAGTGGAGATAAGGGTAGTTTGTCATGCCAACAGTCAGGGAAGCTCGACGTAGCTTCATGTGCATGAGACTAGGGTGGATTCAAGATGAGGTCTCTATCCTCAAATGGACACGGAGTATTTTTGGTTTGAGGGTAGGATGTCAAAGTCGTTCACTCAGACTTCGGGTAGAAGTTAGAAATTTCTATCAAGGTGGATGGTAAAGAAGCTCTAATTAAAAAAAATTGATTTTTGTGAAAACTCTCACCCAACACCCATTCACTGAGTTGTTGAACCCATCCCCTCCCTTATACCCCTTTTCAGGTAACCAAGGGAAAAGCCTACCTAAAGACCTCAAGTTAGCCACACCTATAAGACAAGTATGTTAAGTTTAAACTTTCTTGTAGTTTTGATTAATGTTATTCCAGGAAAGGTACAAGTTTAAAGGATGACTTATTCCTCACGGTTTAAAAGAAAGGGAAAACACTTTATAAACTGAGAGGGTGGCAGGTTGATCACGGGGATCCGACCAACCGGGTCGGTGTGTGAGACAAATTTTGGAGCATTGTCGTGCTGTAAGGGACACGTAAGCCCAACATCCCAGGAAAGGATATGACTCAACTAAATAAGAGCCGATTAGTTAAGCATAATAAGGTCAACATCGAATTTGGATCAAAGATATTGTCACGCCCCGACCCGGTTTGGTTAGATCCCCGTGAACAACCCGCCACTCTCCCGGTTTATTAAAGGGTTTCCCCTTATTATAATCTGTAAAGAGTAATGCGTCTTTTAAACCTGCACCATTTCCTGAAATAGCATAATCAAAACTGCATGAAATTTTAAACTTTACATACCTGTCTTACAGGCATCTTAGTTAATGGTCTTTCAAGGTAGGCTTTCCGAGATTTCCTGAAAGAGATATAAGGGACGGGGTGAGTACGACTACTCAGTGAATGGGTTTTTAAAAGCTTTTGACTTTTAAGAAAAATATTTATATGAAGTGTGCCAGACTCCTTTGTTTTCAAAAATCCCTTCATTTAAAAATTTGGGTTTTTCCATTATTTCTTAGTTACCACGGTGTGTCATCACCCAACACACATCCTTCATCATGAAGGTTACACACATTTGCAAGTCAGTATCACTACTAAACCCGCTAGTGGCTTCGGAGCGACTTTTCCTGCCACCCGGATAGAAGTACGACCACTTCTACCCTAGGAATGAGTGGATGTACGTGACATCCGACCCACAATCCCGAAATCACTTCTTCGTGTCCGTATGAGGACAGAGACCTCATCCTGTCCCCACCCCGGTCTCATGCGCTTCGTGCTACTCCAGATTTCGCACAGACACCTGGAACGACGAACTGCCCTTATAGCCACCAGGTCGTCCAGTGCCCTTAGGACACATCACTACCCCTCATGGGCGTCTTGATGATCCCGTACTCACAGTGCATGCACAAACAATGTTTTCTTATATTGCCATGTAATATGTGGTGCCACTAGTCCAACGGCCCCGACACTCAACTCAACCCGCAGCTGTTTGTCTTGACTAGTCCGTCGACCTGTCATGTCGCACTGCCGCTAGTTAACTGAGCATGTCGGTCCTATCTTGGTACCATGGCCAAACAATTCACTTATTAAGTTTTATGGCACATATATCATGTTCGTTTACGAGCTCCTGCTCGTGCCAACTGGCCTTGGGCCCACTGTACGAGATTTTCAAAATCGGGCATTTAGCCCCCAAGTTCCAAAATCGAGGCCCCCGACCTATTAGAGCTATTCGAGCTCCCGTCGAGAAGGTCTCCCAAATTGTTTAAGCATTAGCACACAGTCAGGGGAGAGCACTTCTAACAAAAATAGGTTTTTACTATCCATCATACCAACCGGTATAAGGACATCTCCGTTCATAACCGATGAACGGGTTTTCAACTTCCTTCGAGGAAGTCTCATCATACCAACCGGGTATGATCTACTTACAACCCGTAAGTAGTTTTTCCGCATAACTTTCACATCACTTTCTAAGTAGTGATGATTAAAATACCACTAAACAGTAGGTTTTTATATCGAGGCACTTATCATCCCCAACCGGGTATGATGTTAGTAAACCCACTCACAACCGGTAAGTGGTTTTTAACTTTAAACTGTGTTCATCATCCCAACTGGGTATGATGTGAATAACCCACTCACAACCGGTAAGTGGTTTTTATCTTTAAGTTGTGCTCATCATCCCAACCGGGTATGATGTTAGTAAACCCACTCATCCGTTAATGCCGTGAATTCCACTAGACCGGTTCTTGGTATTCACGCGAGCTTGTCCTTGCTGGCGTTCCCAGTACTTCGTATTCCTACACGATATGAACAACCTTGTTCATTATTACTCGGCATAACAGCCTTCATTCATTTCCAATGAATGAGAAAACCCAAACTTTTAGTTATTTCAATTAGGTCCCTAAAGTTATTTCTCTTTAACTTTAAGTCCCTAATGTCGGTTTTTCCTCAAATTGAGTCCCGTAACTTTTAAAATTTATCCTGGGACCTCAATTTATTCAATTTCACCAAAAAGGTGTTCAATTTCCCAAATTTCCAATTTGGTCCCCCAATTTTTCCAAAATTACCATTTTGCCCTTCTTTTTACAAAAATGGTAAGTTTTGCCCCAAAAATTCCAAAATTCCTCAATTTGGTCCTCCAACATTATTTTCATGCCCAATTGACCCTCAATTTCATAAAATTGTATTTTGGTCCTTTGAATTTCGAAAATCCCCAATTTTCCCCAATTTCAACTCTTCAACACTACCGAATTTGATTTTATCAAATTGACTGATCAAACACTTCTAATTATTGAAATTGGAGTTGAAATTGAGTTTCTGCATGTTCATACGATTCTAAGAAACTTTGAATCACAGATTTTAATGCCGGAACGAGCTCAAACGGAGCTTCGCCGGAAAATAGACTGTAGAGAGAGCTTCGATTTCTCACCGGTGAAGGCACGGCGGTTCGAGCTTTCGATCTGGGCAGATAGGTCTCATCCTGAGGTTCATCCTAGAATCAAGAATTGCATCAATTGATGCGGAATTGGATTAGAATTTCATCATTGAAATTCGGTCGACTCTCTCTCTAGCACCGATCAAAAATTGTAAAGGGGAGTCGAATTGGCTTACCTTTCGGTCCTAATTCGGCCGTGGAAAGGCTGAGAAAGTGTTGGGAGGGCTTGGTTTGGCCTTAGAAGGGCTTGAAATGGCCGATTTCAGCTTGGCCGAAATAGGGCAGCTTCGGTCCGCCGGAGTTGCTTCACTATTCCATCATGTCGGCGCTTCTCCAACGATTCTCGGATTGATTGGAGTTTGCTATCAGATAGCTATCTTCTCCCCGGTTCTAAAGAGCCTGACCTTTGTTCAAGTCGAAGCTCTCGTTCGAGCTTTACCGGGAAATGGAGCAGTAGAGAGAGAGAGAAGTGTTCAGGTGTGAGGAGAATGAAATGGGGATGACCTCTTTATATAGTCGTAAAACCCGTGTATTAAATGGGCGAAATTTATTACTGGTATTAATATTGCCATAAATTATTGGTATTAATTCCAATAATTTAATTTCGGTATTAAATTATTTGTATTAATTTATTAATTCTCAGGAGGTCACCCATCCTCACATTACTCTCAAGTAAGCACGCTTAACTTTAAAGTTCTTATGAAATCTAGTTTACCTGAACCACTTTGGTTTTTATTTTCTAATTTGTCTTAAGTTTTTTTTCAAAGGTTTAATGAACCCTTTGGATCACCTGAGAGTTGTAAATTCCCAACTTGCCCGTTCAGAAATAATCGGGTTTGTGAACCGGTTCTGAATCCTCACTTGGTTTGACCGGTTTTTTTTTCCTAGTTTTCCTTAGCTCAAAAGGGTGGGTTTTACAGATATAATAAACAACGGATGAAAGAAGGGTCATATCAAGACAAAAAGGTGATAACATAGAAACCTGTGAAAACAATTAATGCTCGAAAGAACACCGAGCTAAGGGTTTCAATGACCAAGAGAATAATTAAACACAGGAACGATTAGACATTTTGGAACTCCCAAACCTGAAGTCTTGGGCAAGAACCCCCAAGAGAAAGAATCTTGCCCTAAGTAGAGGAAGAAGTGGACCTAAGGATATACATTTGGATTAATGGGCAAGACATGCCTCGTTATGATAAACTCTATGGAAGGAGTAAGTAATGTAAAGGAAAAGAAATTCCTTAAATGAATGATTTACAGGGGCTAAGTGAAAGAACAATCGAAGTGTTAGCATGTCAAGCAATGTAAAAGAAAAGAAATTCCTTAAATAAATTATTTATGGGGGCTAAGTGCAAGAACAATCGAAGTGTTAGCATGTCAAGCAAACCCAAGTTGACATTAAGGGAAATTATTCTCGATGTGGAATATATTGATTAAGTTTTGGGGATAAAACTCCTAAAAGGAGGGGAGAGTTATAAACCATGTCCCTTCAAGGTAAGAAAATCGGAGAAAGAACCGGTCAACCCAAGAGAGAGAACAGAACCAGTTCACGAACCCCGACCACTAGAGAATGGGCAAATCGGAAAATTTACAACTCCCAGGTGATCCAAAGAGTTATAAAAACCTTGGAAAGGGAATTTAGGACAATTTGGGAAAGAAAACTAGACCGGTTCAGGTGAACCGAATTGAACCGGTTTGGACCGGTCTGAACCACTATTAAACCATATGCTAAATTCATCTTTCTATGTAGCTTAAAAATTTTAAATTGGAGAATTGAGGCCATCATTGGATAGATAATGAATTTAGAGGAATTTACAAATTTTTAATTTTTAAAAACTCGGTCGAATTGGGATTGAACCAGTCGGTTTATGCATTGAACCCGGTTCAGATTGGTCCAGTATGGTTCGGAACAGTGTCGTCTTTTTCCTTCATATGACAGCACTGTTCACTCGCCAAAAAATTGAGCAGTACCAGTGAAGATGAAAAGTATCCGGCCAGGGAGTTTCAGGCAATGAATGTCCAACATAAAGGCGTCGATCGAACAGCTAAGGAGTCCCCAAGCTTCCTATATAAAGAGCTCCTCCTCATTCATCCTCCTCACACCTGAAAACTCCTCTCTCTCCCTATTGCTCCATTTTCCAGTGAAGCTCGAACTAGAGCTCCAACATTGGGGTTTTTCTGAGCTAAAGAATGTAAGGCCAGGTTCTTTAGATTCGGGGAGAAGTCAGCTACCCGACGGTAGTCTCCATTTGTTCTGAGGATCAATGGAGAAGATCCAGCGTGATCGAATAGTGAAGCAGCTCCGGCGGACCAAAACTGCCCTATTTCGGCCGAGCTAGAAATGACCAATTCGAGCCCTTCTCATGCCAAACCAAGCTCTCCCAACACTTTCACAATCCTCATACGACTGAATTAGAGAGGAAAGGTAAGCCAATTTGGCTCCACTCTGTAATTTTCAATCAGTGTTAGAGAGAGAACCGATTAAACTTCACTAACCAAATTCTCCCTCAATTCGGCATGAATTGATGCAATTCTTGATCCTAGAAGTAACCTTAAGATAAGAGCTATCTGCTTAGATCAAAAGCTCGGACCATTGCAACCTCGACAATAAGCTTTCGAAACTTTCTCTCTCTAAGTCCAATTTTTTTTACAAAGCTCTATTTGAGCTCAATTCAGATCCAAATGACGCGATTAAAAGTTCCATTGAATCGTGTGAAAATGTAGGAACTTAATTTTACCTTCAATTTCAATAATTAAACCCGATTGAATGGTCAATTTGATGAAATCAAATTCGGCCAGTTTGAAAGGGGGGAAATTGGGGGAATATTTTGGGGAAATTTGGGAATTTCGTAAAAATTGAGAGACTAAAGTGCAATTTCCAAAAATTGAGGACTAATTGGCCATGAAAAATATGTTGGAAGACCAATTGGTTGATTTTTGGAATTTTTTGGGGTTAAATTACCATTTTTTGTAAAGTAGGGGCAAAATAGTAATTTTTGAAAAGTTTGAGACCAAATTGGAAATTTGAGAAACTTGAACCCCTTTTTGTGATTTTTAAATTGAGGTCCCAAAGTGAAATTTAGATGTTTTGGGACTCAATTTGGGGAAACATTGGCATTAGTGACCTAAAGTTAAATAAAAAGAACTTTAGGGACCTAAATGCAAATAATTAAAAGTTTGGACATTTTGCTCATTCATGAGTAATGAAGGTTGTTAGGCCAAATGTTAATGAATAAGGATGTTTATATCGTGTAGGAAGACGAAGGACCAAGAACGCCAGCAAGGATAAGCTCGTGTGGAGGCAGAAAGTCGCCTTAGAGAAAATACACTACACTTATCGGGTGAGTGAGAATTTTCACATCATACCCAGTTGAGATGTTGAGTACCTCGAAATTGAAAACCCACTATTATGTGGAATTTTAAACATCACACCTGGTTGGGGTCATGTGAGGAAAAATGCGGAAAAACTACTTATCGATTGTAAGTAGATCATACCCGATTGGTATGATGAACTTCCTAGAAGGAAGTATAAAAGTCGCTTATCGATTATAAGCAGAGATGTCCTCACACCCAGTTGGTGTGATGGACAAATGAAAAGTTATTTTTGTTAGAAGTGCTCTCCCCTAACTGTGTTCCACTACTTAAACATTTTGGGAGACCTTCTTGACAGGGGCTCGAATAGCTCAGATAGGCCGGAGGCCTTAGTTTTGGAACTTGGGGGCTAGATTGCCCGATTTTTTAAAATCTTGTACAGTGGGCCCAAGGCCAATTGGCACGAGTAGGAGCTCATAAACAAAAATGGGATTGAGCCATGAAAATTTTAATGAATGATGTGATTTGGCCATGGTACCAAGACAGGACCGACATACTCGATGGACTGGTGGCAATGCGACAAGACAGGTCGACGAACCAGTCGAGACAAATAGCTACAGATTGAGTTGAGGGTCGGAGCCGTTGGACCAGTGGCACCAAAGATTAATGGCTTATATGGAAAATTATTGTTTGTGCATGCATTGAGGTTCGGGACCATCAAGGCACCCAAGAGGGGTAGTGATGCGTTCTAGGGGCTACTGGACGACATAGTGGAGATAAGGGTAGTTTGTCATTCCAATAGTCAGGAAAGCTCGACGTAGCTTTATGCGCTTGAGACCGGGGTGGGGTCGGGATGAGGTCTATGTCCTCATAACAAACGTGAAGTTTCCTTTCAGGTTTGAGGGTTGAATGTCACGAACATCCACTTATTCTCATGGTAGAAGTGGATGGGCTTCTATCTAAGTGGTCGGTAAAGTTGCTCCGACGCCACAAGTGGGTGCAGTGGATGAGCTGCTCTACGAATGTGTGATCCCTTCATGATGAAGGGCGTGTGTTGAGTGTTAAACACACTAATTGTGTATAATAATGAGTTATGGTTTTTGAAAAATCGGGAGCTCAAGGAAAGAATGATTTTTAAGAAAATAGGAGTCTGGCACACTCTAAATCCAAATTATTTTCAGAAAACTCATGTTTCAAACACACATTCATTGGGTTGTCGAACTCATCCTCTCCCTTTACCCCTTTACAGGTAACCAAGGGAAAAGCCTACCTGCAGACTTTTAGTTAGCTAAACCTACAAGACAGGTATGTAAACTTAATTCATTCAGTTTTGATTAATGTTATTCCAAGAAAGGAACAGGTACAAAGAACGTCGTCTTACTCCTCACGGTTTAAAAAAGGGGAAAACCCTAAATAAACTGGGAGAGTGACGGGTTGTTCATGGGGATCCGACCAAACTGGATCGGGGCGTGACATGATTTCTTATGTATAAAGGCAATTAAAGAAACATGAGGTCAACTACCTACTTATTACTTAGAGTTAGTTGCTATTGTGTTCTCCATTAAAATTTGGTGACACTATCTATATGTGGTTGCCTATAGAGTGTCCACTAACCATAAGAGTATGAAGTACATCATGACTCAAAAGTAATTAAATTTTAGGCAAACACAGTGGTTATAATTAATTAAAGATTACAGTCTCGTAATTGAATACCATCCAGGAAAAATAAATGTGGTAGCATATGTTTTAAGCCATACACATAACACAAGTCTTACCCATATCAAGTCAACATACTTAACCTTTTTGAAACAACTAGTACAACTTTGTATATCTCTAGACACAGACATGAAGTCGATATGTTTATTGGCCAACGTAATGATCTGACCCACTCTAATGTAACAGATGAATGAGAGGCAAAAGACTGATATAGGGTTGAAGAAATATATGGATAAGATCATAGATGCCACAATCACTAACGTTTCCAAAAGAGGTGACGAACTGTTGGCCTATAAGCGTTGGATAGAGTTGTCAAATAACATTTTAGTGAAAAAAAATCATATTAGAAAAGACGCACGACTTAGTATATACGATGTATCCCTACAGTATCAAAATGTAAAGAATTATTAAAGGATAATACTAGTAGCCATGAATGAAGTGGGAGATAATTGAGTATGTGGCTCGATATATGTCCTGCTAACAAATTAATATTGAGCATTAGAAGTCGACTGGGATGCTCCAATCATTTTCTATCCCTGAATGGAAGCAAGAGAAAATCACAATTGATTTTGTAATTAAGTTATTCTCTTACTTGAAAGTAAATTATGTGATATGAGTAATTGTGTATCGGCTCACTAAGGCTACCCATTTCTTACCCATCAAGTTGATGGACACAATTGAGAAGTTGGTCAATTTATACATCGTCAAGATTGTACGCATATATAGGATACCCGTGTTGATTGTTTCAAATAGGGACACTCGATTTTAGCCTTCTATACAAGACTCGTTGCATATCAGCATTGTTTTCTTTTTTTTATTATCAATTAATAATACACTTGGAATAAATCAATTTGGAATAAATCAATTTTGGAAAAATATGATAATGAATGAATTTATATCAAGGTGAGGTTTCCAAGGTAATCCAAGTAATATGGCTCTACATTTTGATGGTAGGAATGATGTTCCCATTAGCATTGCACTATTTTATATGCAAGCCTAGATTCTATGATTTTCTTACATAGATGAAAAACTAATATATCATGGAAATCAAGACATGCTTCCCAATTGCTAATCAAGGATGGTGATGGTGTCGAATATATTACATAGACAAAGGAGGAACAGCAATATGGTTCATTTAAGTATCAACTAGGAGGCTTCCTTCACAACTTGATTGGGTTAATCTCTCAAGTCAGTTAGAGTTGAAGAAGGAAAGAGGCATCCCATTAGTAGATCTCTTGAATTGGACCATAGATATAAGCATCTTTTTTTTCTGTGCCTTCATTACACCCTGCTTAAGAACATAAAAACAAAAATAATGCAACATTGTTTATAAAATAATGTCATTTCAGCTTGAAATGAGAGAACCTAACTGTTTCATTACTTGGAGCAGTTGATGGCTATAGAATGCGGTGTCTTTGACATCTCTATTCAGCTCGTTGACGTCGGACGAGTTGTAGAGTGGTTTGGTCACCTAGGGGACGTCCTCCCTGCACCAAGAGACGCAGCTGGCATGCGCAAAATAAGGCTTGTTGAGCTCCGATATGGAGACGCAGCAGACATACGCAAGATAAGGAGGCTTGAGGCCCGTGAGGAGGCCGATGCTCCTCCTGAAGTAACCGAGCCCGTCGAAGCATATCATGGATGGACTCTCACTGGCAGTCGATGCTCATTTGAACACCATAAGAACAATGGCAACAAGAAGAAGATGACCACAAATGTATTCTGTCTTTGTAATTACTCCCTCCTTATCAAACTAACACAAACTCATTTCACCTTCAGACTATCAAACCCATAACTTGCCTGTCAATAATTTGGGTAACTCACGCTGCCATAACTTAGGTGTCAATATCCATATTATGTCGGTCACATTTAATCCTATTTATTAATTAATATTGATTTAACTTATGAAATTACAATTTTAATATTTAAATTTCTTTTTTAAACTTTTGACACCTAATTAGATAGATATAAAGATTTTAAATATATAATACTTTTATTATTTTTATTGTTAATGTTAAGTTCTTTTTTTTTTGGTATAAGTCATCTAGAATATATATTTCTATTAAATTATAATTATTTTAAATTTTAGTGATTGAATTGTTGTTTAAATAGATAGAGATTCTCACAATATCAATTATCTTAATTCACAAAATCGGAATTATAATCTTATTTAAGAGGGAATTTATCTTTTTAATCATTTTAACCCAATTATACTTAAGCTTTTTATAATTTATCCATCGTGTGAGTCTCTCTAGTGAGACATGATGATAAAATATAACTATCCATTAAATAGTTGAAAATTATTAATTTATTTGAATTAATAAAAATATTAAATACATCGTATAGTGAAATAAGTTGCAATGTATAATATAAAATAAGAAAATAATATAGAAGGTAGTGGTATAATATATATACTTCACAGTGGATAAGTATATTATAGTATTACAAATGGTTTAAATTTAGTTGAATAATTATTAATAAAAAATTAAAAATATAAATTTATCATTCTAATTAAATTAAATAATTTATTAGTATTATATATATAATTAAATTATATTAAATATATCATATAATAAATATTATATTATGTAAAATAATTAATTTATTATTATAATAAATCATTAATACTAATTATATAATAATTAATATATATTTTATAATTATAATAAAAAATAATATAAATGTATATAATAAATTATAATATATATTCAACATATTATTTTTTATGTATAATATTTTTATTATATAATTATATATAAAATATTATTAATATATAAATTTATTTAAAGCATATAAAAATAAGATTAGTTTAAAATAAATAAATTAATAAACAAATGATAATATAAACAAGTATGTTTGAATTGAGTTGTTTATATTAATTTGAAGATAATGTGAAATGATGGGTTTGTAGTTGTTATTAAACAACTTTAAATTTATTGTTTGGATTAAGTGGAATTGTAAGTGTAAATATACTATTATATGCTTAATTAAATATTTTAGAATAATTATATATTTTTTAAAATATATTACTATTTAATTCACTATTATACATATATATATATATTATATTTTAATAATAATAAAAATAAATTAATTAATAATAACATAATCTATCAAATAGAAAATATTAATAATAATATAATTTATATTCAAATAAATATAAATTTACAAAATTATCAAACATTTTATTTAATATAACCTTTTTAATTTTCTCTTTACAATAATATTTTTTAAAAATTATACAAATAGGAATTTAACAAATAAAATTAATAATTTATTTTTTTATATGCAATAATAGTTTTATTTAACAAAACAAAATTCATATATAAAAATAAAATACATATAATATATATATATATTAATACATAAATATAAGATATCAATATATCAATATATTTAAAAATAATAACTAAATATAAAAAGTAAAACTTAAGTAATATAAAAATTAAAAAATTATTATAAATATGCAGAATAACTAATATACAATAAATAAAAATAGTAAATATAAACTGATAAACAAATTTAAAATATATTATATAATAAATATTTATAGATAAAATAAAATTTTCCAAATATATTTAAAAAATATTTAATTAAGTTTATTTAATTAAAAATTAAAACTAATCTCAGCGGAAAAATAAAGTATAAAGTAAATAGAAATAATATAACATTTTATATTATATATAGAAAAATATATATATTAATGTCATTTAATATTATTTAAATAAAAAATTACATTCTCTTCAAATTAAAAAAATTAGAGAGATTATATTTTATTATAGCTCAAGATTTAGATTAGTTCAAAAATCTCTCTCAACCCCTTTAAAAAAGTTTAACAAATGAAAGATTTTTTTTACCACTCCAATTTTTTTCAAAACACTCAATCAAATATAGTGGTAAAATAATTTAAAACATAGCCCATTTAAAACACTAAAAACTGTAGTTTTTACTTTTTTATTATAAATGGAGAGTTTGGAAATATTTGAAAAATGGAATCCATCCATTGTTGTGGAGCCCTAATAAATATGAATAAAAGGAGAGTACGCAATTCCCATTTCATATTTATAGAATTTGATTATGAGAATAGGGGATATAATCATGATTTAATGGTTAGGTCTAATTACTTTTTATTTTCTTAATTTTTAATTTTAAAATATATTTGATTGATTGAACTGAAAATGAAATCCAAAATTACAACCAACATTATTGTCACCTTGTGTAGTACCAATAACTATGAAATAACAAGAGAGAGTCTACCCTTCTCATTTCATATCTATTGAATTTGATTACGAGGATAGTGGATATAATTCTTATTCAATGGATTTTTTTCTTTTCATAATTTTTAATTTTTAGAATATATTTGATTGATTGGATTATTTGAAAATAGAAAAGGATTAATACGTTTTTATTTATTATGGAGGACCAAAAGATTTTGAGTTTAGTGATATTATTGCATTTATATTGACAATTTCAAATGGGTAAGTATGTATATCGTGTGGAGTGGTTCAGTGCATATCTTTTTTAAGGTGGTAACATAAATTCGATTTCTTCTAGGGTAGGGTATAAAACAAAAAAAAAAAATCATCACTCCCAAACAGTTTATTTTATTTTACTAAATGAGTAATTTATTTAACTTTACAAATTATTTTATTTGAGTAAACTATAAATTACTACTCACTCCAAATTCGTAGTAAACAAATCTCTCAATTTAAATAATATCTTAAAGTTTCTAAATAATATACAAGCTACTAAGTAAACCAATAGGTATAGTATAATATAAACATAAATTCTAACTATAATTATTTATTATGGGTGAATTATAAGTTATTGAGACCTAAATAATATCTTAAAGTTTCTAAATAATATACAAGCTAGATAAACAGTAGGTATGGTATAATATAAACCTAAATTCTAACTATAATTTTTTATTATGAATGAATTATAAATTATTTGTTTATTATGAATGAATTACAAGTTATTGAGACCAAATGAGAATAATATGATTTTTATTAATGTGATATGTAGCATTGGTAAGGTACTCGTCCTATTACAAGAATTTTCACAAATTAAAGTTATCTTCCAAAACATAGTATATGAGTTTGAAAAACAAATTGAGCTTGAAGCTTAACTATATTTTGCTAAATAAAATTTATAAATTTATTTTTAAAAGTATTTGTTATAATATAAAATATTAATATTTAAATTATATGTAAAATTAACATAAAATATATAATAGTTTGATTTATTTTTATTTTTTCTCTACAAATTATTGATTATTTTATGAAATAATAAATTTATATTTATAATTTAAAGGTAGTATATTTTAATTATAAAAATTAAATGATTTCAATTATATAAAAAAAAGAAAATTGATTAAATAGAAAAAAATAAGGAATGAAGAAGAAAAAAGGGTAAAAAGTAAAAAAAAAAAAAAACTTAATAAGCTCAAGTGTTAATAAGTTTGGGATATGAACTTATTCTTTAAATTTATCTCTAATATGTGATAAGCTCCCTTCATTTAACAAAGTTTATTTTAACTTAAGAAAAATTATTTTACAAAATAAGATTTTAAACTATGTTAGTTGAAATTTTGCCAAAATAACAAGTTCACTCTTGAGCTTATCCAAATTTGTTTATTTTTTTCTTTTCTTTTCATCTTATTTATTTTTCTCTTTTTTTTCTATTTAATGATTCATTATTCTATATATTATAATTGTATTAATTGATTTTTTTAATTAAAATTTATTAAATTCAAACTATAAATATAAATTTATTAATACATGATTGACAAAAAAATGAAACTAAATCAAAATATTTTATTTTTTATGATAATTTTACACATAAATTTAATACAATAAGTTATGTTATATAGGATACTTTTAAAAATATGTTTCTAAATTGCAACTGCAAAAATTAGTTTTAACTTCATATCAATTAGGTTTCTCAAAAAATCAGAGGTGTCCTATCTCCTCCTATGCCATTGTTATTGTTGAACATAATGAGTGAGGATAAAAGTGGATTTGAATAAAATAAAACTAAGAGACAAAACTAACTGATTGACACTAATTCAATATTTTATATAATTAGTCATATTCATGTCATAATCTTTCTTCCTCCCATTTGTTAATTTTCTAATCTTGGTCACAAGCACCAATCATTCATGAGCAAAGATAGAAGTAAGTTTGAATAAAATAAAACTAAGAGATAGTACTAATTGTTGTTTGAATTGAATTGAGTGGTTTGGAAGATAGGGCTGCTAGATATTTGGATAACGATGTGGAGCCAACCGTTTTGTCAAGATTATAAATAGCTTAAAATCTATTAATTGTTAATAAAAAATAAAAATAAAAATATATCTTTTTATTAAATTTAATCATTTATTAAATAATAAATATAATTATATTATATTTACTATAAAATATAATATAATATTAATTATAATTATATTATATATACGATGAATTATACTAATTAAATTTTATTATATAATCAAAATTTATAATATAAATGAGTTGTTAATATAATAAAAATGAATTAATATTAATTATATATAATTATTTAAAAACTATTTTAAAAAATTAGAAGAGTAGTTCACCTTGAACTTCTACAAGCTTTATTTTATGGAAAGAGGTGTAATTCAGAACAGTAGTTTATAAAATTATTTAAAAAAAACTTTAGTAAAATAATATTTGTTGAACCTACCTAAATTATTGATTTATATGTATTTCAATTAGTACTAATTTTCTTGTATCTATAAAGTAATATTATTATATTCTCTATTTTCGAAATTTTCATTTTTGTATATATATATTTAAGTAAAGATTTGACAATTGTGATTATATTTTCTATTTTTGAAAAATTAAGGAAAATATAGTTCTTTATTATATATTTTTAAAATTTTCGTTCAGTGTGTATAACAGATCAAATATAAATAATTATTTAAATTTAATTGATATATTTTCTACCATTTGGGAATAAAATATTTCAATTTAGGTATGTTGCTGTCAACTTTTCCCTTCCTCCCACGTTATCATCCAATTTCACCCTCATCATTGCACGTACTGATACATACAGCAGAGCTGAGTGCATCACCGCGACACCTATCACGCCAGAGAGACGGCCAGACTGAAAATGGGCGAAGCTACAGAGAAGGGCTCATTGGGAGAGCAGAAATGGAGGTTCCAGGGCAACGATGTCCTCACCACCGCATCAGCCCTCACCACCGCATCGGCCCTCACCGTCAGGGGCGTTCTCAACCTTATCGTGGACAACCTCACCAAGGACGACCCCAGAGCCGTCGTTCCCCTCGGCCACGGGGACCCTTCACCCTTCCCATCCTTCCGCACCACTGCCGTGGCTGAGGAGGCGGTAGTAGAGTCCCTCCGCTCTGCCAATTTCAACTGCTACTCTTCCCCTGTCGGCATTCTCCCCGCCCGGAGGTAAAACCCAATCTCCGAGTATTTTTCTGTCAATTCCCTTTCAGAACTGCTTGAATGCAAACACTAAATCGGATATAGATTGTCGTGATGACTGGGATTAATATTGTGAGTTCATCTTTTTCTACGACGAAAACTAGGATTCTGCCGGATGTTTTTATCGATGACATAGCTCCGGTGGGGACTTGTTTCAATTTTCAGATTGCTGTAACACCCAACATTCTGTCACCCCTTAAGAAAGAAGATTCCCCCGACAAATTAACATATGGCCCTCTGTGTTCAAGAATGGCTATGGATTTTGCTATTTCATCAAGTTTACATCCACATAGACATGTAAAGTCTCCGTTGTTTCTTCCGTAATTTTAATATTCTTAGATGCCTATAATGAATTGCTGTGACGAGTCTCATAAAAGTTTGTTTTGTGTCTTGGTGCAGTGCAATTGCAAAACACCTATCCAAAGATCTTCCTTACACTTTATCACCCGACGATGTGTTCTTAACAGTTGGATGCACTCAGGCAATAGAAGTTGTATTGTCAGTCCTAGCCCGCCCTGATGCCAACGTTCTACTTCCAAGACCGGGCTTCCCATTTTATGAGGCGCGTGCTTCTTTTATCAATCTTGAGGTGCGCCACTTTGATCTTCTTCCTGACAGAGGCTGGGACGTTGATCTCGAGGGAGTTGAGAAGCTGGCAGATGACAACACCCTAGCAATGATCATAATAAACCCGGGAAATCCCTGTGGGAATGTCTTCAGCTATGGGCATCTAAAGGAGGTGCTTCTGAACGAACAACTTACAAATTAGCATGTCTTATTACATTTTGCCTTCCCTTTTGAAAAGAAAGAAATCAGCAAGTCTCCTGTTAAGTAAAAAGGTTATTCAAGTATATGATTTTCCATTTGAAATTTGACCCATCAGCATACTGTTTAACTCAATAGTCTTCTGGTTCTAGAGTTGGTGATGCCTCATCTTTAGGCTGATGTGTCTGTATTTCAGGTCGCTTTAGTAGCAAAGAAGCTTGGGATTATGGTGATTGCTGATGAGGTATATGGCCATCTTGCTTTTGGGGGCAAGCCATTTGTGCCTATGGGAGTGTTTGGATCCATAGTCCCAGTCTTGACTCTAGGGGCGATGTCAAAGAGGTGGATTGTTCCTGGTTGGCGACTTGGTTGGCTAGTCACCACTGACCCAAATGGCATCCTCAAAAAATCAGGGGTCATCTCCTTTCCTCCTTCCTTGACCCCTCTATCTTTAGATTCTAGCTTATTATTTCATCCCGAGGGGTTTACACCATGTATAGTTGTATTATGTTCAGGTTGTTGAGTCCATCAAAGGATTTCTGAATATATCACCTGATCCTGCAACTTTCATTCAGGTCAAGATCCTTCAACCTTCATATATTTTCATGGTTGCAAT
Source organism: Trapa bicornis (assembly GCA_030064425.1). Classification (NCBI taxonomy): domain Eukaryota; kingdom Viridiplantae; phylum Streptophyta; class Magnoliopsida; order Myrtales; family Lythraceae; genus Trapa; species Trapa bicornis. The sequence goes on from CM057749.1 coordinate 4,165,877, forward strand.
GGTTTATTTAATTCATAAAGTTATTATATCCATGGCAGAAAATTAGATTTTGTTTAAATAGATCCATCCACAAGAATTGCTCAGAAAGAAATGCATTTATATTTTGCTTTATCTTGAAAATACAACAGGGAGCAGTTCCTCATATACTTGAGAAGACTAAAGATGATTTCTTCTCAAGAATCATTGGCACACTAAAGCAGACTGCAGATCTGTGCTATGAGATGATCAAAGAGATCCCGTGTATCTCTTGCTCAAGCAGGCCTGAGGGATCAATGTTTGTGATGGTAAGCCATAACTCATAAGACCTTTGTAAAGCAAGTGGTGGAACATTAAAGAACACTGAATATTTACTTATGGGTAGCATAGATTTGTGCAGTGCTTTTGGAGTAAGAAAGAAAAGAGTTTGATACTGCTGAAATATGTCAGGTAAAGTTGAACCTCTCCATGCTTGAGGGCATAAAAGATGATATAGACTTTTGCATGAAGCTATCCAAGGAGGAGTCAGTCATTGTTCTACCAGGTATCTGAGTCATAACTCTGTCATTTTCAACGTTTTCATGGGAAAAAATTCCTGATGAAAGGCATCTAGCAATGGCGTTTCTGCATTACTTAAATGTATATTATGCCCTTCGACTTTGGAAGTTTTGCATGACAATCACCAACTTCCAAGGGGTTAACTTTGCAAGATGAAGAACAGATTTCTCTTGTATATCATATTCTCTTGTAGGGACAGCTGTTGGGATGAAGAATTGGCTACGTGTGACTTTTGCTATCGAGCCTTTGTCTTTGGAAGAAGGGGTGAAGAGGATCAAGTCCTTCTGTGAAAGGCATGCCATGAAGCAGTAATATTTCTATCATAGTAGTACCAGGAGAGAAGGTGACGTACGATGGCCAACATCTAGTTGGGTCTCAAACTCTCTCTCATGGAGCTCGAGATGAGCTCGGCATCCATAACTTGAGTTACTACAATGAATAAGTTGTAGTTTATCTCATTATAAGTAAAAATGTTGGAAGAATAAAGAAAAGAGCTAGCTAGCTAGCTAGAAAGCTCAGCAGCAACCAGTCGTTGGGTCTCTTATATTGCTGTGCTTCTATTCTTTTCCATTTTATGTTGGAAATTATTCTAGGAAATAGCATATTTGTTAATACTATCCATGGAATGGGACTTGGATGCTTGATTTCCATCTCTTTTAGTTATGGCGCTGGGCTGGACTGGACTGGACGGCATTCCATTTGGTTCAACTACCATTATTGATATTAGTTGAGAAATAAGTTATTTTTTAATATTAAAATAAAGTTTTTATATTTTAAGTCCTCGGATAATATTATTTTGGACTTATTTAAATATATAATTCTAACATTTATATAGCACAAAAAGCAACCATATCATATTAGAATAATAGTGCAAAGATTACATGTAAGTTAATTCAAATATTTCTTGACGAATTTATTTTTCTTCATTTAAAGTAAAATATTAATGTGGTGTTTGCATTTGTGAATATTTGATTTCCTAATTAATATCATTAATATAAGTATTTATGCACATATATATTAAATAATTCCAACAAATTATATGCTCATTCATTCCTCTATATCTCGCCTACTTTTTCCTCATTAATGGCCAACTCATGTTTTCACTGTCAATGCCCCATATTTTCAATCAGTTTTCCTCGTTAATGGGCACAAAGGACAGGACGCTGTGGGTGTGGGAGTATGTACGGTCCGCCAAGTTCATTGGCTACTCCTTGCTCTCGCATTCTATGGCATGGTTTGTGTAGATTGATTATTAATTAAAATATGCGAAATTACAATAAATATGAAAAATAATTATATTAATTAAATAAATGGATATATATATATATTATAATATATAGGGTAATGAATATAAATATAACAAATAATTAATGTGTTATTGAAGTAATCGAGTAACTTCTCACTTTATCTAACTTATTTAATTTAACCCGTTTTCCTTTGGATATATGTTTTTCCCTTTTATGGGATTGTTTAGCTATTAGTCCATCCCAATTTTAAGAGCCAGACTTGGGATTATATTTGAAATAAACATGGCAGCAGGTCATTGAGCACCAATTAAATGACGGTATGTGTATAATTGAAATAAATATGATACAATTATTAATAGGTTAAATAAAGGAGATAGAAAAAAGAAATGAGTAAAGTATAAAAGAAAAAAGAAGATAATTATGAATATGGACTAAAAGATAAGAGGAAAGAGAGTAATAAGTTAAAATTATATATATATAATATATAAAAAAAGAATAATACAATTTATTTTGGACTAAATAAATAGTCGATTGAAGAAGTAGAGAAAAAGTGGATGCACAGCAAGATCTAATAAAATTAAAGGTAATTGGAATAAAATAAGATAAATTCTTTAAAAAGAAGTTTGTAAAAAAAATTGTGATCAAATATAAATGAATAAAAAATATAAAGATTGAAAATGAAGGTTGAATAACTTGAGAAAGTTATATAAGTTAAACAATAACATCAAAATAAATGTTACTTTTTATTTTGAGATTTATCACGGTTAAATTTATGATGGTGGATACCCTATCATAGAATTGGAAGAATTTGTTTGTTGTTTATAAGTTTAGTGGAGAAAATTGGATAGGGTGTAACAGTCGATAATAACTTGATTACAGTTATAAAACTAACTTATTTGTGCATTTATGGTCACTTGAATTACCATCAATAGTGGTTTGACTAACTTGAAAAATGTGATTTAAATATAGTAATTAAGATAGAGATGTTAGCAAATATTTAAAGAATTATCATGACTAGAGGGGCCATGGTTGACCATTGGGGTAAGCTGGAGAAGATATTGCTCTATTTTTAACTGAATGAGCAATGTTACTATTGAGTAGAGTTGTTTAAAAGCTAGCTTAAATCCGATTATAATGTCATTGGAATAACCAAGTTTGGTAGTTAGAAACAAAAATTATTGGCTATGGTAGATATGTTTACTCACATAAATTCCAACCAACATGTGAGAGTTGGAATGGGTCTTATATGACCAATCCGGGATCAATTATCTATCATCTCATATACATACTTCAATCGGATCCCTATACTCCACCTTTTATTTAATTATATTAGGTAGTAAGATATTATAAATTGCATTGAAATTGGGTTATTTTTGGGTTAGAGGTCGGTTATTCGAGTTTATGTTGGGTATGTGTGTTCCCACTCGTCGTCCGATTTGCACTATAATTAATTAATTTTATAGGAATAAATTGACTAATTTTGGCATTTATATAGTCATTCACCTCCTAATTTATTTTATTAAAAAAATTCATCAAAATTTCTATAAATTAGCATTAAGAACGTCAATTTTCTAAATTATATAACTTTTTTTTCTAAAAATAGATAATTTTACCCGTCTAATAAGTCAATTTAATTAGTTTTGGTCGATTTTTATCATTTTACCCATTATTGGTTTAATTTATTTTTCTAATTTTTATCCAATTTGTATATCAATTAAATTCAACAATTATCATTTTGTTATTTATATGATCCTTTTTAAAAATTACCATTTTCAATTGAATTTTTCCTTATTTTTTATTTTCAATCAATGATGTTTCTGGTAGGATAATTAATAAATTTATTTATTAACAAAATTGATATTTAATTTGGTTTGATTCTAAATTTCAATTTTTGAATTTTTATTAATAATTTTTTTTAGTGTAATTCAATTTAAATTTAAATTTCGGTGTTACAATATGGTTTATAAGAAAATGGGTGGAAGTTGAGTAAAGAAAGCGATGAGAAGTATAAATTACTGGCGAAGGGCAGATGGTGGGAATCGATTGAGGAAGAAAGTGAAGGTGAGTTGCTAAAAATTGAAAATGAGATGATTTGGGTTAGGTTGAGAATGGTATTTCATTATGACGATGACAAATGATGGAGCATGATGGAGCTAGATTGGAAATATGAGTCAAATGGATACCCACTACTAAATTATATTCCAGTTCATTGGATAAAAGTGGCCCTCCTTCACCACTAAAGCTCTTCAGAGATTATGAATAAACTCATTTCATTGGTAAGAAGAACAAAACCCACTTATTCTACAAGATAAGTTGCTGACTTTTTTTTTCTTGACCTCAATGCAAGATCTCCATTGTAATGTAATGAATGTACAGGTACAACAACATTCAACAGATTTTCTCCTCAACTAGGAAGATCCCGAGGTGGTGAATGTTCCTTTACTCATCCCGTGATTTTCTTCTATCTGCAACAACAATAGCTTGCTGAAGGTTGTTGCGCTCATCAAGTTGTTCCGCTCCCTCAGCCACTACAAGTTTCAGATCTGAATTTTGCTGATAGTAACGAAGAATCACAACCGACATGAATGCTGCAAATCGGTAAGGCAATTCACATCAGATGTGATCACATGTGTATTAGATTATATGTTTCCTTAGTTTTACTTGGCCCGAGAATTTGATCACCTGTTAGTATGCGCGTTTTGACTGAAGAGAGATTCCAGAACACCGTGGCAGCTGATGCTGCCACAAGCTTCTTGTGGGAGCAAGAACTCCAAGTCTGGCAGGTCCACCATCTCATGGGCTCAACTGCATTTGGAAACCAAAAGAATGAATCAGCAGGAAAACGCAAAGAGAAATGCAATGATGGGAAGTGTGAGGCTTTCAGTTTTATTCACCTTTCTGGTTAATTTGAAGTGAGTAGAGCGAGTACATTTTTGGGACACTGAAGCTCATGAAAAACCCTGTTGTAGTAGGAATTACACGTCAGAATCTCCCAAAGCTAGCAGCAAATTCACCAGAAAACCAATTATCATTTGCCTACCAATAGCACACAGTCTCCACGCTGTAAGAAGATGACCATACTCAGCTCCCAGCAGAAGAAAGGGCGCCACCTAATACAGTATATGCAGTTCTATGCCATCAGATATGCAACATACATTATTATTATTATTATTATTATAAAACAAAAGCTTCATCACTGTATTTTGACTAACCTTAAGGGTCATAGAAGGCTCCCCGGAGAAAAGTTCTCTGGTCTGTGAGATTACGAGATTTACAGCAGGAAGAACGAGTCTCGCAGCTCTTAAGATATCTTCCTCTCTCAGCCTGAGATCCCGCTTCTTCTCCCCATTATTTCTGAAGATAACATCAGCCATACATTTACATCTGGACATAAAACGAGGCTGTCCTCACATAAACATTAAGTAATAAGTAATAGCATAGTAATACCTGTGAAAGATCGAATTTGAGAAAAAAGACAAGCCCAGAAACAGAAGTCCCAGCTGACAGAGTGCTGCAAATATGCTGCAAATGCATAAGCCAATAAGAGAGTGAATTTTCCAGTCATCCGCCTAAGTACTATGACAAGAAAACAAGGGAAAGAATGAAGCTCCCACCTGAAGCTGATTCCTTTAGCAAAACAAGAAGATAAGAAGCAGAGAGAGCCAAATCCAAACCAGAGGGTCGATTTAGCAGTATCCCTCCACATTATCAAATCGGTGACTACTTCCCAGATCAGGTCCAGCTTGGCATTGTCAAATCCATCATCAACATCTGGTCCTGCAGCCGCAATTACAAGATAAATCATATCGAGTTGCTGATAATTAATGGAAAAACAAATATTGGAGCTTTAAATCCCAAATAAAAGTCACGTACTAGTTAAGCTAGAAGAAGTAGTACTGATGAGAGGCACCAGAGTCGGCTTCTCCCTCCTCGATCTCCCACTGCTCCTCCTCCTCCTCGGCTTCCCCGTCTCATCCGCAAATGCCGAATCCCTCTCTTCTCGGGCCTCTGCCGGCTCAGGCCGCCTCCGAGACGACCTCCGGTTCATCCTGGGAGAGCCGCAGCCCGAGAAAGTCAGGTGCGACCCGCGGCTCTTGTACTTCTTCCGGTGCCCCATGGGGTCGGCGGCCTCATCGGCCGCCATTTCAAAGCGATCGGTGAGACGCGTCTTGGAACGTTTGTAGGGTGAGGGCGAGAGGAGCAGCAGCTCCTGAAGGGGGAGGGAGTTCGTTGAGGACCGTACAGAGAGGTTCGAAGGGGAGGGTACTTTCCTCGGAGACGGCGAGTTGACCACTTCGATCGAGAGCTTTGGAAATTCACGGGCCTCGATTTCAAGGTCGCCAAGCCTTGCCAAGCGGGAGCCAAGATTGATTCTTGATCGATGAGAGCCCGGCGTTGTATCCATGACTGAAGCTGATTGATTCTTGCAAAGAGCGAAACTTTTGGTGAGCTAAATTAATGGTCTGACGATGGAATGACTCTGTGATTTCGAGAACTCTTAAGAGTGGAGGCAAGGGTATGTAGGTTAGGGTTATGGAGATAGCCGTTGCAGATAACTCTAAGAAAATCAAAAGTGCCTCCTTTAAAAGATTCTTTGAATTTTGACGGCGGGGCCGAACAATGGGACCCGGTGGCCTTCAACGGTTAGAAATTAGGTTTATGGGTGTCAACGTATCGAAGAAAAAGTTTCTTACAGAAAATTAGGTTTACGGATGTCTGTGGCTATACGACATATCTCAAATACTTGCACTTAATTATATTAAATAAAATAAATAATTATTATAAAATTATAATTATTTCATTAATTATAATTTATAACTTTTAAATAAAAATTTATACAATTTTTTATCAGTTAATAATAACTTTTTATATTATATTAGAATAATTGTACTCGTGTACTGGAATCGAAATAAAAAAAAAAGGCTAAATAGCCTGAACAATACCTTTTCACACTAATATTATTTGTTCAAGTACCAAGATTTTTTATAATATTTTCCATATTCATAAAGCTATTAATAGCTCAACTTAATGTAGATAATAAGTAATAAAAAAATATGTTTATACAAATTATTCATCATCACATTAGCAATATGCTAGTTTGTACACCAATGGTATAATTCGAATGTGTTTTATGATTAAATATCTAAAAAAATAATAGCTTATATCCATAGGTTTAAATTAATTCTACTCCTTAAAAAACTTCATTCTTCCTAAATTAATAATCTCAAATTTTAATATAATACATTATTTGAATTCTTTTATTAATATATCACTGTCACTTTTTTATATCATTCTTACCTATATATGTTTAAATGCACATTTTTTCAAACCTTGATTGAAAAAAATAAATTTTAATAGAAATATATCAATTTTTTTTAATTTCTTTTAAATAATATAAATTTTTATTTACCTATCTTTTCATAATACTCGATATAAACTTTATCACTTAGCTCTTCATATAAATTTTTTTTACATCTAATTAATATACATACCAACCTCTAAATGCAACTACTCCTAATAAGGCTCCCATTTTGTAACCGTAGCAAATATTTTATAGTAATCAATTTCATACATTTGATTATATCCCTTATTTTTTTTACTCAATAATTTTATTATAGCCTTTTCTTATATTTGTCAATATTCTCAATTTCATCATATTTAGTTTTAAATCAGCTTTACTCCCACTCTACCTCAAGATGTTAACTCTACCAAATTTCAAGTTCTATTTTTTCAATAGATTTTATCTCCATATCCATGAATTTTCACCATTTAGCATATTTAACATTTTTCCATTAACTATTAGAATCCACTATTGATAGGAATAATACATAATTATTCACCCACCTACAGCTCCTTCTAGTCCTACATTGATCTACCAATTCTAACTCACCTTTACTATTATTCTCACCTAATTCAACATTTTCTTGTTCATTTTCATACTTATCTTTCATTTAATCGGTTTATTTCTAAGTTAAAGATTTCTACTTTCTTTTTAACACTCAAATTATTATCCTAATCTCATTTAATATTTCCATTACATATAACATCCCAACTAACTAATTCTTTTTTCAATATAATTATATAACTTGTAAGCTTTATACTACTCATTTACTCCTAAAATTACTCATTTAATATTTTTATCATCTAGTTTAGTTCTAAGTTGATTAGGTATCTAAATAAAATAACATATATGTGGTTTTAATTTTGTCTATATTTCATGAATTCTATTAATGACATGAATATATATTAATAAGTTATCTTCTAATCCACTTTCTTCACAAACCTTCCTAAATTCTCAAGATATAAATTTCACTGCTCCATCAATTATTAAACAAATCAGATTACAACCTCTTTCTTTTTCTACTTTGCTTTAAAAAAATTTAAATTATAAATGTTTAAAATTTTTCATGAAAAAAATAAAATTATATATTTCTACTAAAATCATCAATAAAAAGTAAAAAAAATACATTTTAGGTTTAGGTGTTATATATTAGAGTAATAAAACCACATAAATATGTACATGCTATAAGGAGTATTCCAAGAACTAATTTTGTAAAATATATCTTTACTCTATTTTCCAAACATATAAGCTCAACATATTGAATTATCCCTAAAATAAGATAATTTTTTACTATACAATGATTAGAAAAAAATTTTAAAAAAATTTAAGTTTCGAATGTATAAAAGAATGTCATTTTATTTTCTACTGGTGATTTAAAATAACCACTGACATATCTTTCGGTGTTTGTTCATTATTGGTGTGTTCGTGATATAATCCAAGAATATCATACGTTTATTAATTAATTAGTTCAATACCTATGCCTTACTTGAAATTACGTGAGTTTGACTCTTATTTCTCTTTTTTTGAAATATAATTTTGATTGCATCGAATATCAATATACCATCTTAGAGTGATATGAAGTTTGTTTCGAGCATTATTTCCCCTATTTTTACCTTGTATGCAGTCTCTTCATCTCTTGACCAAGTGGTGTATGAATTAAGATTATGGGACTTAATAGGGATAGGACTTGTGACACTTTCTATACTAATTCTTTCCTTAAATAGGATTGATTAGCTCAAAAATCATTAAGTAGAAATGCTTCTATTTCACATATCATTAAACAACCTATATTTTCACCGTTCCATTAAATTTATTACAAAACATACAACATTACTACCTCAACATACATAATTGAACTAGAGCCATAATGCTCTATTACAACAAAAGTATATTATCACATTGCCATTTTCAAAAGTATGATAGATAAAGTTCTTAATCAAGAATTATTAGACTCATGTCTACTCAGAATCTATCTTGGGTTGAGGGAGCTCCAGGTCTCCTATTCCTGGCACCGTTGTCGGATGCAACACTAGGCCATCCTTGAAATTCTAGGTGTAGTGGAAATCGGATTGCAGAGGCATCAATGGAGTGGTTAGTGACACAGTTGTACTTCCAAGGAGTTCGAAAGTCGGAGCTGCAAGCGGAGGTTAGATCGGAGCAAGCAAGAGAGTAAATAGGGGTTCGAACAGATTTAAAGCACGCCAAATAGCAAGCTTCTAGCAAGGGAAGCTCGAAAGGCTCTACGCGCTAGTACACGTATGGAATCCGATTCGTTTACGTATACTACCTTTCTCACTGGCTCTCAAGAAAACTACAAATACGTTAGTACGCTAGCTCCGCTTCCAGCACCTCCACTTGCTTTCGAGCAACTTTTTTCAAGAAGAATGAGCAAGCGAAGTTGATTGCGATGGCCAAATCTGTAAGTCACTCTATTCTCTTCACACAACATCGAATTTTTTAGGATATGACGTATGGACTTACTCGCTTTTACACATAAATTATTCACTCGATTGAGATCTATGAATATATGTATGTGATGCACACTCTCGACCATCTTACGGTACGTAAGAATCTACATAAGAATTGTTCCCTTCACAGTGGTATTCAATATACTGCAAGGAAACACCCACATACCCCAAGTCATATCACATTTGCCACTGGCCAAGTTATACCACATTTACCACTTGCGTGAGTATGTATAGACCCGAGTATGTTACCTTCGAGTCCCGAGTAACTTTTAAGATAAAATTAACTCCTCCTTATTTCATCGATCCTAATCTAACCCAATAGACGTAGACACAATATTTTATAGGTGTCAGGTGGATGGGGCACGTGACTACCCACTCAAATAAGCATAATATATTATATATATCCATAAATGAAAACATAATAATTCAAAAAATTATGGTAGGTTTCTGTCATTCAAGGCTCACTTACCCAATTGATCGCCTTTTCATAATTAAATTCATACTCAATTTATAAATTATTTAGTACTTAGCCTTTATAAATCAAAACTATAGGCTTTAGTCATTTTCTCAATTTACAAATCTTAGCCCTCTCTTTTTAAAATATTTTAATTTAATTTAAATTTTTTTAAAATTACTTTCCAAGACGTATAATGTATATATAAATTTTTATTAAAATTATAAAATATTATGATCAATTCAATAAAACTCACCATAAATAAACTTACTAATAATTTTATTAATTAATTATTCGTTCTAGTATTTTTCCCAACTTACTTTGTGGATAGTATTATATATGTTGTGTATATTGTTACCCTCCACGATATATTCTCATGCATATAAAGTCAAATATTTTATTTATCTAGTTAATTTTTTATATTATCTTATATGTTTCCCAAAAATTACTTTTTTGATTAGGATAGCTTGATTACTTGTCCTATTCATTATTTACTTGCATATAAATTTAATATTTGTCCATATTTATCTAAATAACTCTAAATTTTCTAACCTCTACTTAGGCAATTTAAATTTTTAATAAATTATATTTTAGTTTCTAAATTTTTAAACATTACCAACCAGTTATTTTTTTTCAATTTACTCTTTGTTAGTTCTCTAATATTTTTAAATATTCTCATTTAAATCCTTATAATGTGCATTAGTTTTATTTGGGTCCACAAATCCTAAAAATTATATTTTTTACTAAAACTTTACATTATCTACAATTTTACCTCTTAAACTTTTCCAAACTTTTATTTAGTTCCTTCAACTTTTTCAAATTACCACTTTAGGCACCTAAACTTTCTAAGTTCTCTTTTTAGTCTCTAAATTTCAATTGAGCACCACAAGTTCTCATCTTTTTATATTTATAGTTTGACCTCGTAGTTTTCAAACTTTATAGTTTAGTCATAAATTTTTCTCCTCCACTAAAATTATTATTAAACTCAATAAAAATTCTTAGCATTCCACTAATCACTTTCCAATTGATTGTGACCAAAATAGTATAGTTTTAGCCTTTTTACGGTGGAGTTTCAAGATATAATTCACTAAATATACGGTGATAATAGTCGATATTAGTGGTGAGAAAAATTAATTTTCTCACACGTTTTTTTGCTATTTTGATCCTCCCAAATGGTAATGTAAATTATCTATAATTCACAGTTTTCATAGCTAAATTAAAAAAATAATATTTACAGAGCTTCCGTAATTAAATACGATCACAAGACTTAATTTTGGTTTAGGAGAAGGCAATTGAGTTTGATAGCCCGAGTTCGGAGGCGTTTTTAAAAATTTTTGTACGATATTAAGTAATTGGGAGGCAACGGATTTAGCCCCGAAAAGTGTGGGTCACTTTTCGGGTATCGAGGTTGGTTAATCTGTGAGCTCACAAGCGTCTAGGTGTGGGAGAAAATAAGTCAACCTCCAATAATGTATAATAACACTTAAATCACTGAATTCGGTGGTCGGATAAAAAAATTATTACTCGAAAAGCTCGTTTATTGATATGTAAAAAGAAGATCTCTATTTATTTTAAGAGTGAAATTTAAAAATTTAAGGTGATAAAAATTATTTACTTTAATGTATTATAGGTGGAAAATTCATCAAATAATTGGTGGAGAGGTAATTAGTGTCACGTCGGATTTTGGACACTCAGTTGAACTAGGAAGACGGCGGATATTCCACGTTTGACTATAGTCAATTAATATCCGACAATTATATTCGGTTCGATAAATTTTTAACATTTTCTTAATTAATTTATCTACCATTCGACTGATTATTTGTTGAATTTATTTTTTAAAAAAAATTATTTCATATTGTTATAATTTTTACTTATAATTATTGTTATCAATAATTTTTACTTTTCATATTTAAGAATAATTATAAAATTACAAAGTTTTTACCCAATTAAATATGATTCAATATAATAGGAATTTATATCAATCATTTTTAATAATTTATTTTTTATTAAATATGCCTGTTTCAAATGTTTTTATCAAATTTATTTTAAAATTTTAATTCAAATAAATTTCTAATATTTTTTCCAATTAAATTGAATTTAATTTTTAAAAATTATGGTATTATAATTATCTAATAATTATATATTTATTTAAATTTTGGAGCGTATACCCGTTGTTATTATTTAAAAAAACTTTATTTCACATTGGAGTTTTGAGTAACTCTTTCTTTTGCAAGGGACTTTGTTACCCTGTCCAAACAATCTTCCTTCTCACTAAATTGGACCCGGTGAAGTTATGTGATGCTTTTGATAGATTCCAAAGAGACAATAAAAAACAAGCAGGCATTCTCTCTCCCTTCATCCTCCATCCTCCATCCTCCAGTACAATAATGGTGATTTTAATAAATTTGAAAAAGTTAATGGTTAACAGTGTGAAGGTTTATAAGTTTGGGGGAGTGAGATGAAACTTCTTCGGAGAAATGAGAATTGGCCAAAACAGAAACCCTTGAAAGCAGCCTCTCCCTTTTCCTTAACCTTCTGCTCCCACAGCTTGCTCATTTGGCTCTACCTCCAAACCCTAGCAATAGTTCCAAGACTCAGTATTTCCGACAGTTTTTCTCAGCTATGGCGAGCAGGTCAAGAGCTGCACCAAGGCAAGCTACCTACGCGCCGAAATCTTCCCCTGCCCCCGCTTCCGAGCACACTCCCTCGCCGACCGTGACGGAGAAGAGGAAGCCGGTGTTTACGAAGGTCGATCGCCTCCAGCCAGGGACCAGCGGGCACAACCTGACCGTGAAGGTCGTCAATTCAAAGGATGTCCCGGTGAATGCCCGGGTGAACAAGCCGACTTCATCCTCGAAGGCGGTGTTGTCCCGCCCACCTGCCCGTATCTCCCGCATCGCCGAGTGCCTCATCGGCGACGAAACTGGGTCAATTATATTCACTGCGCGTAACGAGCAAGGTCCCTATTTTTGGTCTCGAGTCTTTGCTGATTCTTGAGTTGAGTACTGTTTACTAATTGGCCTGTAATGCTGGTCTTATAGGACTAATAGCCTTAGAGGACCAATGATTTAATGCACATAAACTCCATTATCCAAGTGGTTGGGGATTGCTTAGGTGTTTTTATAGAGACCGGAAATCTTACTATTTATGGATACATTCATTCTCTGCTAGTTGTTCCTGGGAAGGTACATTCAAACTGTTGTTTAATTGCAGAGAGAAGAGTCTTACCGGAATGTTATGAATCTTGTTGAATCAAGTCAAAGATTTGTCCTTTCTTGTTATATGCTCGACTGCAAGTTTCAAAAATTTTGTATTATCTCCTAGAAAAAATGGCATTGAGAGAACACGGCTTGGACATTCTGTCATTACCCTTATCTGAAATAAATAAGTTCAGTAGCCTCATGATTCCTTATCTTCAATGCACGTTTGGGTTAAACCTTTATACTATATCAGAATGAGGAGCATCCAAGGTCAGAAGGCTAAATTAATAGAAGTTTTTTTTTATGTTCATGTAACTGAATTTAGATTGTTTTTGTGCTTGTTTTCCTTAAAGAATGGATGTGTGTATGCAGTTGATATCATGAAATCAGGAGCTACAGTTATTCTCCGAAATGCAAAGATTGACATGTTCAAGGGGACCATGAGGCTAGCAGTTGACAAGTGGGGACGTGTAGAAGTCACTGAACCTGCAAGTTTCCAAGTCAAGGAGGATAACAACCTCTCCCTTGTCGAGTATGAGCTTGTGAATGTCACAGAAGAGTGACTTTCCATCATGGGGAGTGAATGTCCTTAAAACAATCATATAGGTATGATTGAGAATCTTCCTATATTTAGATGAATCCAGGTTGACATTTAGAAGCATTGAAAAGCTTTGGTATTCTCTCTGGTGAAATCTGATGTGTTACTGGCTGTCTTTTGTATTGAACATCTCTGAAAAGAGTCTACATGCTTATTTTCGTGCTATGGGCCCTTCTGAAGTAAATCATCAATTGTCTTTCTATGATGAACTTGGTGGCTTCATGAACACATTTAGCTCCGATGATCAAAATCTTCATGATATGCATGCAGTATGCTGTAACAGCTTATTCTTGATTTAGTTTTATAAGTGGAAGTGCGCCTGGATCTGGATTATATTCTTGAAGATCATCTGTCTTTTAAGCATTTTTACTAGTTATAAATGAATGAGTGCCATCAAGAAGTGGTTCTTCAGCATACTGCCATAAGGGGATTAACTGAAACAATAGAAAATACTGGTCACAAGCAAGAAGCTCTATGTACCTGCAATCTCCATTGACTAGTTTCAGTATATCTGGCTGTACATATTCAGCCTTTTGACACACTCTTGATATGTATCAACATTGTACAGACCAGTCACAAGGATTGAGAATAAACAATCATCATAGAAGGATATTATTTGTTCTAGTTCTAGGTACCCATCCATCACGGTAGTTGCTTACAAGGGATTATGACTTTGATTCACACTGTTACCCATTAAATCTCTATCCATGTATTGGGGGGTTCATATTGTTAGGCTCCTTTTGAATTTCCGCACTCCCTTGCAGTCTTGCAGACCATTGCCCCACCAGAGCATTCATTGTTTGGCTCCTTTTGAATTTGGGTACTCTCTTGCAGACCATTGCCCCACCAGAGCATGCAAGCCTTCAGCTCAGGGACCCTTTGAAAGAACAGTGGCCTGGCCAGGCCAGGGCCAGGGCCAGGTGGCAGCCACACTCTTACATACTGACATACCGCGTGGGGTATGCACACACATACCTATCACTAAGAGTGGCAATGCTAGAAAATAAGACAGTAAACTCTGGCCCGTCAATTTTCATGGCACTCGCGAATCCAGCAGACAAATCATAGTGTACAATGATAACTAGTGGGAAAATGTTTGTCAAGTTGATCTCTTATATGCAAATGAGCTAACTGGTTCATGACAAACTTCATTCAAGTAGTATGCCAGAGCAGTGAATATGCCAGAGCAGTCATAGTAAGGAACGAAATTTCCCAGATGCCAAAAGTTGAGAATCAAGTACAGAACTTCCTGATAAATTTGCCCAAGCAAATATATCATATAGGCACACCCAAGTTGTCCTTCAGGTCATTGAAATCTCTATCAACTTACCACTATAAAGCTCCAGAGTGCTCAGAGCTTTCCTTCACAAATCATCATTGCAAGCTGATAAAATAAAATACATTCAGTAAATCATACTCCAATACTAATACTGAAGGAATACAAACTTAGATTTGACAGATATCCATGTAGACTTCAATAGGAAGTGTACAATATCTCAAAAGAGAGAAGCGATGGGACACAAAAGCTCACATTAAGGGACATCTACATGGCATCTAAACTAGGAAGATTTGGCATTTAGAAAAACTTGCCACTGGGTTCCTTGTCATCTGTTTACTCATACACTGGCAGTGCAATGGTACCAATAGATGCTACCATGGAAATTGATAACAATAAGGTAGCTAGAGCAGTCAAGTTACCAGAGAATGAAAAGAGACCAGGGTTATGGGAATCTGGTGGATTAAATTACAGTGAAACTCAACTCAATTACTTGGATATTCAGTCTTGGGCTGAGCAAAGACAGACAGCTTTAATAAAATGAAAATGTATATCCATAGAATTCAAGAAAGAACAATTGGCTGATCAAAGAAGATTGGAAATACCTCCAAAATAGGGAGATTTACTTCCCTCTACTGTGGAGGTATTTCCCACCTCCTGAAACACACCAACACCCACGCAGAGAACTGGCCAAACATTGTTTTAGTTTCATTTCCTCTTGCTCATTTCTCTTCTAAGATTTCAAGCTTTATACTGCTCTAGGTTTCACTCGATTTTATAGTAGTATTACACACTCCTTCGCTAACTTTCTTATATGAGGAAGGAAACAATCAGCCCATTCCCGTCCATTTCCATTCATATTTCCGAACTCCCTATAATCCTATAAAAATACTGTAAACTGGAGATCATCGACTGCAAGATGCCAAAGAGAAATACGCACCATCAGTGACCCAGCCATAGCTTCGTCTGGAAACAGAAAGCATCGAAGTCATCAATGCTGTAGCAGTCACCGTGTGGTACGGCATCATTGACTCAGCACAGAAGCTCATCACCACGGGACTCCTAAGTCAAGATCCATTCTTGTATCTATCAGAAATACCGTATGTATCGAGCGAACAAAGAGTAGAGCTCTAGATACTTGCCTGAAAATGGGGAGAGAAGGACGTCTCTTGGATGCGGCCGCCCGCAGGTGAGAGCGGGCGGCCGGAGCTTCGGAGGCGAGCCGAGAGGCGCAGTTTCGTGCGGAGCTAGAACGGAGAATGGACCTGGCAACGGTGAAGGAGGCCATTGTGCGGCTCTCCGGCACAGATGTAAGCTTAAGGTCGGTGGAATGGAGGCCAGCGGAGGGCTTTACCTTTAGGAAGCTAATTGGTTTGATGGTTGAGTGCGTTAAACCCTACTCTTCTTGTGTTTGGACGCTCGGTTGTTCCAGGCCTTAACCTGGTTCGGGTTTCGATACTGTCGAGCTAGTCTGGAATCTGGATAACTCCCTTATCCAGAAAGAGTTAGTACATTATAGTTTAGTGTTCAAAAAAGTAATTATTTGATACTTCAGTATATTAATATTATTTTTAACAAATTAATATTATAATATTGATTTTATCTAATAATTTAGTCAAAAATTTATATAAATATTGAATATACATAATTATGCATCTTTTATATCTTATATTTAAATATATTTCTCTCAATCAATATATATCATTTGTAATAAAGAAAATAAATTTAATCTAAACTTAAAAGAGGAAATAATTTAATATCTTAAAAGCTAATACCAGCCGAACTAGTGTAAAGGATACTATTGGTGTGATTAGAATTATCCGAGATTCAGGTTCGTGCGATAAGAATTGTCACTAAAGCTCACACTTTAATTATATGGTCGGGTTTGTAAATCGAGTGCACAATCACACTCGAACTCGATACTTCACAAATAAAAAAGTTTGAATTTAAATTTGTTCCAACTCCATATTAAAGTCGATTAGGGCATTTGAAAAATCCGATCCCTTTCCTATTTAAATTACAAATTCAAACTTAATTTGAGTATAATTAGACTTGATTCGAACTCATATAAGCTCAAATCTCAAGTATATACACTTATATTTTGAAATAAGTGTAGCAAGCAAAGATTGTGTGAGTAAAATATGAATACAAATGTATGATTTTAGAATTCTACACATCTTAATTATTCTATTATAGTGTGATTTATATAAAATATTTTATAAAATGACAAATAAATACAGTCGCAGGAATCTGTACATTTGCGGATACAAATGGTGCTTGTTGTACTTGTGCAATCCTTAGGTGATAGTATTGACAGATGTGGCCCCAATTTGTTTGGACTTGGTTGAGGTGGAGATGACTGGGCTAAGTAAATTGGTGACCTGGCTTTTACTCCCCGCAAGATTAAGAGTAGGTCACGTAGATTGAGCTTGGATTGCAAGAGAAGAAAGTGAACAAATGAGAGGCCCTTAGTGAAAATATCAGCCAATTGAGCGTAAGTGCCAATAAAATGAACAACAAGTTGACTAGAGCTGACTTGTTCGCGAATAAAGTGGTAATCAATTTCGATATGTTTAGTTCGGGCGTGAAAGGCGGGATTGGCAATCAAATAGATGGCATATAGATTATCACACCAGAGAATGGGTGGTCGGTAGAGAGGAAGGCAAATTTTCCGGAGAAAAGATTGGAGCCAGATCAACTCAGTAGTGGCAGTCCCAATGCTTTTGTATTTAGCCTTGGTGTTGGAGAGAGCAATGGTGCGTTTCTTTTTGGAGCACCGGGAAATTATATTGCGACCAAAAAAGATAACAAAACCACTAGCAGAGTGACGATCATCAGGGTTACTAGCCCAGTCAACATCCGAAAAATAATGAAGATCAAGGGTGAAGTGATGCCAAAAGGTGAGGCAAAAATGTGAAGTACCTTGAAGATAACGAAGAATACGTTTGACGGCAGTCCAATGGGCATTAGTGGGTTGATGCATAAACTAGCAAGCTTGGTTAACCGCATATGAAATATTAGGTCGAGTGAGGGTAAGATATTGAAGAGAGCCCACAATCTGACGGTACTGAGTGGGATCACAGAGAGGAGCCCCGGTATGAGCAGATAGGCAAGGACTGAGAGCAACGGGTGTAGAAATGGGCTTGCAAGTAGACATGACAGCCTTAGAGAGAAGGTCTTGAATATATTTGCGTTGCGTAAGATGAAGGCCCACGGAGGAAATGGCAGCTTCGATACCGAGGAAGCAGTGAAGAGAACCCAATCTTTAATTGAAAATTTAGTTTGTAGAGCTTGGAGGATAGTGGATGTGGGAGCATTTGGAGATCCTGTAATAATAAAATCATCAATATATACAAGGAGGAATATAGTGAAGTCCGAGCCATGATATATAAAAAAAGAGCTATCCGAGATAGAGGCACAAAAGCCCAACTATTGAAAAAATGAACTAAGATGGAGAAATCAAGCATGTGAAGCTTGTTTGAAGCCATAAAGGAAGCGACAAAGTCGACATACATAATCAGGAATGTAAACCCCGCCATTTTGAGTTAAGAAAAACCGAGAAAAGAACCAGTCAAATCGAGTGAGAAACACTGAACTAGTTCACAAACCTGATCATCAAAGAACGAGCAATTTGGGAAATTACAACTCCCGAGTGACCCAAAGGGTTCATAAAGTCTTGGGAAAGAACCTTAGGGCAAATTGGAAGAGAAAAACCATATCAGTTCAGATGAATCGGAACCGATAGAGAAAGAGAAAACTAGGAAATTCATGGATCCTGAGTGACTTAAAGAGTTACAAAAGTCAAGAAAAAGGACTTTAGGATGAATTGTAGATGGAAACCAAACCAGTTCAGGTGATTCGAATCCGAACCGGATTGAACCGGTTTGAACGACTATTGAACCGGATGATAAATTTATTTTTCAAGGTGGCTTAGAAAATTCAAATTTGAGATTTGAGGCCACCATTAGATAGAAAATGAATTTATATGAATTTAGAAATTTTTAGATTTGAAAAATTCAGTCGAATCGGGGGTGAACATGCCGGTTTAGGCTTTAAACCCGGTTCGGAACAGCGTCGTCTTCTTCCTTCAAATGATAATACTATTCACTTGTTGGAAAATCGTACAGTGCCGACGAAGCTGAAAAGTCTTTGGCCAGTGAGTTTTAGGCAATGAATGACCACCATTAAGGTGCCAATCGGACAATCAAGAAGTCTTCGAGCTTCCTATATAAAGAGCCCCTCCTCATTCATCCTCTCCACACCTGAAAACTCCATTATCTCTCAATTGTTCCATTTTCCGGTGAAGCTCGAACCAGAGCTCCGACTTGAGCACTTTTTTGAGCCAAACAAGGTGAGGTAGGGTTCTTTAGAATTGGGGAGAAGTCAACTACACGCATATAGTCTCCATTTGCTAAGAGGGAAACCGAAAAAGGGCTGACATGATCGAAAAGTGAAGCAGCTCCGGCGGACCGAAGCTGCCCTATTTCGGTTGAGTTGAAATCGACCAATTCGAGCCCTCCTCAGGCCAAACCAAGCCTTCCCAATACCTCCACAGACCTCCTATAGATAAAGTAGAGCGAAAAGGTAAGCCAATTTGGCTCCACTCTTTAAATTCTGAACGGTGCTAGAGAGAGAACCCGCAGAATTTTGAAGACTAAATTATCATTCAATTCGGCATCAATTGATACAATTCTTGATTCTAGAAGGAACCTCGGGATGAGAGCTATATGCCCAGATTGAAATCTCGGACCGTCGCGCCCCCGACAGAAGCTTTCGAAGCTTTCTCTCTCTAAGTCTAGTTTTCTGGCGAAGCTCCGTTTGAGCTCATTCCGGCATCAAATCGTGCGATTTAAAGTGCAATTGAATTGTATGAAGGTGTAGGAACTCCAATTTAACTTCAATTTCAATAATTAAACTCATTTGATTGATCAATTTGATAAAATCAAGTTTGGCAGAGTTAGAAGGTTAAAATTGGGGGAAATTTGGGGATTTCAAAAATTAGAGGGACTAAGGTGCAATTTCATAAAATTGAGGACCAATTGGGCATTATAAAGATGTTGGAGGACTAATTGGGCAATTTTTAGAATTTTTGGGGCAAAACTTACCATTTTTGTAAAGTAGGGGCAAAATGGTAATTTTGGAAAAAGTTGAGGGGACCAAATTGGAAATTTGGGAAATTAAACCCCTTTTTATGAATTTGAATAAATTGAGGTCCTAAGATGAATTTTAAAAGTTTCGGGACTCAATTTGAGGAAATACCGGCATTTGGGGACTTAAAGTTCAAGGAAAATAACTTTAAGGACCTAATTGCAAATAAAGGAAAAGTTGGGTTTCTCATTCATTTAGGATGAATGAGTGCTATCAGGCCAAAGAATAATAAATAAGAATGTTCATATCATGTAGGAACATGAAGTACCAACTAAGACGAGTTCGAGTAAGGACAACAAGCTGACTAAGAGGAATTTCACTACACAATTGGGTGAGTGGGATTTTTATGTCATACCCGATTGGGATGATAAGCACCTCGAAAATAAAAACCCATTGCTAAGTGGTATTTTAAACATCACACCTGAGAGGAGTGAATTGAAAATCACGCGAAAAAAACTAATTACCGGTTGTAAGTAGATTATACCTAGTTGGTATGATGAAAATTCCTCGAATGAAGTGGAAAACCCGTTCATCAGTTATGTGCGAGGATATCCTCATACTCGGTTGGTATGATGGACAATTGAAAATATATTTTGTCGGAAGTGCTCTCCCCTAACTGTGTGCCACTATTTAAACAATTTGAGAGACTTTCTTGATGGGAGCTTGAATAGCTCTTGTCACGCCCTGGCCCGGTTTGGTCAGATCCTCGTGATCAACCCGCCATTCTCACGATTTATTAAGGGTTTCCCCTTGTTTATAAACCATAAAGAGTAAGACATCCTTTAAACCTGTACCTTTCCTGCAATACATAAATCAAAACTTGCATAAAAATTTTAACTTACATACTTGTCTTACAGGTGTGACTAATAGGAGGTATTTGGATAGGTTTCCCTTGGTTACCTGAAAAGGCATATAAGGGAGGGGGTGAGTACAATGACTTAGTGAATGGGTTTTCTAAATTTGACTTTTTAGGAAAAAAATTTGTTTGGAGTGTGCCAGACTCCTTATTTCCTTTAAAAAATCCTTTCATTTCAAATCTTTTTGTTTTATCACCATTTCTTATTAATCATGGTATGTCATCACCCAACACACATCCTTCATCATGAAGGTCAAAACACACAAACGCAGGCCAGCCCATCCACTGAACCCACTTGTGGCGTTAGAGCGACTTTACATGCCATCTAGATAGAAACAAGTGCACTTCTACCCTGATAATGAGCAGATGTTGGCGACATTCGACCCTTAATCCCATAAAAATTCTTTGTTTCTGTATGAGGACAGAGACCACATCCCATCCCCACCTCAATCTTGTGCGCTTGAAGCTACTCCGAGCTTCGCAAGGTTACCTGGTCCGACTAACTCCTTTTATACCCACCAAGTCATCCAAGGCCCAAGGACACATCACTACCCCTCTTGGGCATATTGAAGGTCCTGTAATCATAGTGCATGCACAATCAGTATTTTCACATCATGCCATATAATCTGTGGTGTCACTAGTCCAACGGCCCCGACCCTCAACTCAACCTGCAGCTGTTTGTCTTTACTAGTCCGGAGACCTATCATGTCACACTGCCGCTAGTTGAATGAGTATGTCGGTCCTGTCTTGGTACCATGGACAAACAATTCATTTATTTAAAATTTTTATGGGCTCTCATATTTGTTTATGAGCTCCCTTTCGTGCCAAGTGGCATATGGCCCACTGTTCAAGATTTTCAAAACCGAGCATATTAGCCCCCAAGTTCCAAAACTGAGGCCTCCAACCTATAAGAGCTATTCGAGCTCCCGTTAAGAAGGTTTCCAAAATCGTTTAAGCAGTGACACACAGTCATGGGAGAGCACTTCCGACAAAAATAAATTTTCAACTATCCATCATACCAAACGAGTATGAGGATATCTCCGCTCATAAATGATGAACGGGTTTTCCACTTCCTCCGAAGAAGTTTCATCATATCAACCGGGTATGATCTACTTACAATATATAAGTAGTTTTTCCACGTCATTTTCACATCACTCCTCTAAGTTGTGATGTTTAAAATACCACTAAGTAGTGAATTTTCATTTCGAGGTACTAATCATCCCCAACCGGGTATGATATAAAATCTCACTCACCCGTTAATGCAGTGAATTTTACTCGACTCGTTCTTTGTATTCACGCAATCTTGTCCTTGCTGGCATTCCCGGTACTTCATATTCCTACATGATATGAATATCACTGTTCATTATCACTCAACCAAATAGCCTTTAATCATTCCAAATGAATAAGAAAACCAAACTTTTTATTTATTTGCAATTAGGACTTTAAAGTTATTTTTCTTTAACTTTATGTCCCTAATGTCGGTTTTTCCTCAAATTGAGACCCGAAATGTTTAAAATTTATCTTAGGACCTCAATTTATTTAAATTTGCAAAAAAGGGGTTAATTTGCCAAATTTCTAATTTGGTCCACCAACTTTTCCAAAATTACCATTTTGCCATTCCTTTATAAAAATGGTAAGTTTTACCCCAAAAATTCTAAAATTGCACAATTGGCCCTCTAACATTCTTATCATGCCCAATTGACCCTCAATTTTACAAAATTACATATTGGTCCCTTGAATTTTCAAAAATCCCCAATTTTTCCCTCAATTTCAACTTCCTAACACAACTGAATTTGATTTAATCAAATTGACCAATTAAACACTTCTAATTATTGAAATTGAAGTTAAAATTGAGTGCCTACACCTTCATAAGATTCAATAGCACTTTGAATATGAAGTTTTGACGCCGGAATGAGCTCAAATGGAGCTTTACCAGAAAACAGACTATAGAGAGAGAAAGCTTCAATTACTCACCGTTGGGGGCACGACGTTCCGAGCTTTCGATCTGGACAGATAGCTCTCATCCTGAGGTTCATCTTAGAATCAATAATTAAATTAATTGATGCCAAATTGGATTAGAATTTTATGATCAAACTTCTGCCGATTATCTCTCTAGCACCGGTCGAAAATTGCAGAGGGGAGCCGAATTGACTTACTTTTCACTCTAATTCAATTGTAGGAGGGCTGTGGAGGTGTTGAGAGGCTTGGTTTGGCCTGAGGAGGGCTCAAAATGGCCAATTTCAGTTCAATAGGGCAGCTTCGTTCCATTGGAGTTGCTTCATTGTTCTATCATGCCGGAGCTTCTTCGGCGACACTAGGAGAAAATGGAGACTACATGCGTGTAACTGACTTTTCCCCGGTTCTAAAGAACTTGACCTCACCTTTTTTGGCTCAGAAATGACCCTATATTGGAGCTCTGGTTCGAGTTTCACCGAAAAACTAAGCAACTGAGAGAGAGTGAGTATTTCAGGTGTGGAGAGGGTGAATGAGGAGGGGCTCTTTATATAGGGAGCTCGGGGACTTTTTGGTCATCCGATTGGTGCTTAAATGGCCGTCATTCATTGCCTGAAACTCTCTCGCCGGAGATTTTTCAGCTTCGCCGATGCTGCGCGAGTTTTCGATGAGTGAACAATGCTGTCATCTGAAGGAAGAAGACGACATTGTTCTGAACTAGACCAGACTGGTCTGAACTAGGTTCAAAGATTAAACCGGCCAGTCCACCCCCCATTCGACCAAAATTTTCAAATCTAAAAATTTCTAAATTCATTTTCTATCCAATGGTGGCCTCAAATCTCAAATTTGAATTTTTTAAACCACTTAGAAAAATGAATTTAGAATCTGGTTCATTAGTGGTTAAAACCAATTCAATCTAGTTCACATGAACTTGTTTGGCTTTCATCTACAATTCATTCTCAAGTCCATTTCCATGACTTTTAGGACTCTTTGGGTCACTCGGGATCCATAAATTTCCCGGTTTGCCATTTCTCTATCAGTTTCAGTTCATGAACTAACTCGGTTCATAAACCGGTTCAATCCAGTTGGATCCAGTTCATCTAAACTAATCTGGTTTTTCTCTTCCAATTTATCCTAAGGTTCTTTTCCAAGGTTTTATGAACCCTTCAGATCACCCGAGAGTTGTAAATTTCCAAATTGCCCGTTCCCAAATGATCGGGTTTGTGAACCGGTTCAGTTTTCTTACTCGGTTTGACCAGTTCTTTTTCCCAGTTTTCCTTAACTAAAAAAGGCGGGTTTACAACTCTCCCCTCTTTTTAGGAGTTTTGTCCCCAAAACTTAATTAACAACCTTGCATGAGGAACCAATTCCTTTGATGTTCATTTGGTATTTGCTTAACATGTAAACTCTTATCTTGTTCGTTCAATTAACCCTTTTTACATCATTCACTAAAGGAATTTCTTTTCCTTTATATTATTTGCTCCCTCCATGGAGTTTATCATACCTATACATATTTTACTTAAGGGTATATCCTTAGATTCACATCTTTCTTTGCTTAGAACAACATTTTTCCCTTTAAGGTACCATACTCAGGATTGGAAATTCCAAGATACCTAACCATTCCCATGTCTAGTTAACCTCTTTGTCGTTGAAATCCTTAGATTGATGTCATTTAGAACATTACCTACCTATTTTCACGGGTTTACTTGTTATCACCTTTTCATTTTATTTCGACCCTTCCTTTGCCCGTTGTTCATTACAATTTCAGTCCAAATTTTATATTTGACCTTGTCATGCTTACTAACTGACTCTTCCATATTTTAAGTCATATTTTTCCTTGGGACTGTTGGGTTTACATGCCCCCTTACAGCATGACATTTTCTAGACCTTGTCTCTATGTCCATTAGATTTCCAGAACACCTCCATTAAAGTTATTCCCAATTTTCCAACCTCTTAGGGATTGTATAACTCCATCCCTCTTTTATTCTGGTAGGTTTATCAAATCAACTTACACAACTGTGTCGGTTTTCTTTACCCATTCATCCTTTCTCAACTTCCTTATTGAGTCTTTTTGGTTTCAATGATTGGGTTTTCCCATAATTTATCGACAAACTGGGATTCCTTCCTTCTTAAGTCCTTTGCATTCTTTATCTAAAGATGTTTCCTTATTCCTTAATCCACTTTTACTTACTCGTAATCATTTCATGATTCTTCATTCTACAATAAGCACTTTCGATCTATGTGTTGATTCCTTTTCTTATGAAGGTTCCCTTCTTCCGGTTTCGTTCTCTACTATGTCCCTTACAATAGAGATTTCCATCTTAGAAGTTATATACTCAATCTTCTTATGACTCCTTATAGGGTTCTTTCTCCCTTTATTTGCACTCTTTTTTTTTTATATTGGGTATTTGCCCATCATTAATCTTACATTGTCTTAAAATTCTCATTTCTTAACTGGAGGACTTACCTCTCCAAGATTTCTTAGATGTGCTTTACTCTATTACCTTATTATGGGTTGTCCACCCATTTCTTACTCGTACGACATCTTTTGATGTTATCTTCCGACTTACCCTTTTCTTGAGTTTAACTTACTCATTAGATTCTCTTAATATGCTTCCCTGGGTTCCTTTCACCTTAACATGCATTTTATTTGTAAATTCGTCTCCTCATCTCTCATCACCTGGTTCCATTTCCTCTTCATTAGGTCATGTATCCTTTCTCAGGGTTTCCTCATTTGGGAGGATTCTTACCCTTTTCTCCCGTAATTCATCTTTGAAGGCACCTAACTTTAATGATGTCCCTTGATGCCATTCCATGCTTACCTTTACTCTTGAGATCCTACGGGTACGTCCTTCGTACTCCATCCTCATTATCACTCGTACCCCATTACATGTCTATTTCTTTTTGGGGAGAGCTCACATCCACCTAGTTTTCAAAATCTCTTGATCATCCTTTGTGAGGCTCACTTAACCGTCTCAAAACTTCTTAAATTGTAAATCCGGTCTTAGCCATTGATTTCTTTGAGGATTTTTCTTTGTCCTTCTTTTCCAACATTTTGGTCTTTTCACTTCTCCCTTCTTTATCGTGGTTTAATTCCATGGTTCTCCTAAAGGCTAATTCGTTAACTGCCTCCTTTCTACTAGGTTCTCCTGGAATCGTTATTTGGCTCTTCTATTTTTCTCCAAGTAGGTCACACTGGGTCATCCTGATGCATTATTCCTTGAAAATTTTTCTTAATTAAGGGTGGGTTCCTTGTGCTCTACGTCCTGACCATCCGCACATCAATGATCCCTTCAAGGGGTACTTAGTCATATGCAACCTTCCAAAGATCCCTTTTTATAGCATATTTCTTCTCTTCTTCACTATGTCCTACCTTGGAGTTTCTGGAGGACATTTTCCGTGTTTGTCTCTCTTGAGCGAGTTCTTGGTGTACTTTCAATGTACCTTTTCTCTATCCTTGTGATATCCCTCGTTGTTTGATCTTCTTAAGGAGGAGTTTAAATTTCACTTTACCTTGACATTTCTTGACCTCTTTGTGAAACGTCAACCTGCATCATGGTTATAGTCACCAGTCCTTCCTGTCTTTCGTGACTTTTCAAAAAGTATTGCCCTAAATCTATGAGGTGTGGGATAGTTCTTCTTTACCTGTCCTATCTTCTCTACACCTATAATAGATTGTATTAGTGTTTGTCTTTAGTAGGGTTGGGCAATTCTTCACATAGTGTCCCCGTCTTTCACATATGAAATGGTTATTCCCAAGTGTGAATCATTGTGGTTCCTCCTTTACTTCGAGTATTGCGGCGCCTTCCTAGGGTTGTTGACGATGCTTCGCCGTCCTTGAGTCTGAACACATTGATAGTTTTCTTGTTTTGCTAAAGGGTCATTCTAAGAGTCCTCCTATGTTTCTTAATTCCTTGATTCAATTCCCTTAACTGAAATGGAATTCTTCACTAGTTTCTATAGTAGTGTGGGTTTGTTTGGTTACTTTCCTTGGGGCCATCTTCCTAGCAAGATCATATCATTGGGAGATAGAATTTTAAGAATTTTGAGTACTTCATTAATAGAGGGACAGAAAATGTTGGAGTTTTAGCCCTATTACAAAATGTAGTCACAGAGTAGATAGGAAGCTACAATTTTCTTGGTAAGTATCCTCCTTAGTAAGAGTATACGTTCGTACTAGCATTCTTGGCTTTAGGCTTGGCTCCCTTTGTACACAGAATTATGGTCCTAACATGTCCCGACACCGTACTCCTTGGTGGCACTGGATACTTCCCCATTTAGTCATTTGGGCTTCTACTATGTCTCGAGCATTAGGATGCTTCTAGGGTTGTCTTCCTACGAGGACAGGGTGTTGAGTTGAGTCATTCCTAATTTTTTAGGTTCCTCTCTTCGGAGCCATCTGAAAACTTTAAGATCAATCCTATTAGTTACTATATTTTCTAGTCATTATTATTTATTTGAGGAAACAGGCTATGATACCACTCAAGTTGTAACACCCTGACCCGGTTTGGTTAGATCCCCGTGATCAACCCGCCACCCTCACGATTTATTAAGGGTTTTCGCTTGTTTATAAACCATAAAGAGTAAGGCGTCCTTTAAACCTGTACCTTTCCTGGAATAGATAAATCAAAACTTGCATAAAAATTTTAACTTACATACCTGGCTTATAGGTATGACTAATAGGAGGTCTTTGGATAGGTTTCCCTTGGTTACTTAAAAAGGAATATAAGGGAGGGGGTGAGTACAATAACTTAGTGAATGGGTTTTCTAAATTTGACTTTTTAGGAAAAAGATTTGTTTGAAGTGTGTCAGACTCCTTATTTCCTTTCAAAAATCCTTTTATTTCAAATCTTTTTGTTTTATCACCATTTCTTATTAATCACGGTGTGTTATCACCCAATACACATCCTTCATCATAAAGGTCAAAATACACAATCGCAAGCCAGCCTGTCCACTGAACCCACTTGTGGCGTCGAAGTGACTTTACCGGCCACCTAGATAGAAGCACGTCTACTTCTACCCTAAGAATGAGTGGATATTCGCGACATCCGACCCTCAATCCCATAAAAATTCTACGTGTCCATATGAGAACAGAGACCTCATCTCGTCTCCATCCCGGTCTCGTGCGCTTGAAGCTACTCCGAGCTTCGCAAGGTCACCTAGTCCAACGAACTGCCCTTATACCCACCAGGTCGTCGACATCCCTACGACACATCACTACCCCTCTTGGGCGTGTTGAAGATCCCATAATCACAATACATGTACAATCAGTATTTTCACATCATGCCATATAATTTGTGGTGCCACTGGTCCAACGGCCTCGACCCTCAACTCAACCTACAACTGTTTGTCTTGACTAGTCCGGAGACCTGTCATATCGCACTGCCATTAGTTGACTGAGTATGTCGGTCATGTCTTGGTACCATGGCCAAACAATTCATTTATTTAAAGTTTTATGGCATATATCTCATGTTTGTTTATGAGCTCCCGCTCATGCCAACTGGCATATGGCCCACTGTTCGAGATTTTCAAAATTGGGCATATTAGCCCACAAGTTCCAAAACCAAGGCCTCCACCCTATAAGAGCTATTCGAGCTCCCATCAAGAAGGTCTCCCAAATCGTTTAAGTAGTGGCACACAATTAGGAGAGAGCACTTCCGACAAAAATAAATTTTTAACTATTCATCATACCAACCGAGTATGAGGATATTTCCGCTTATAACCGATGAACGGGTTTTCCACTTCCTCCGAGAAAGTTTTATCATACCAACCAGATATGATCTACTTACAACCTGTAAGTAGTTTTCCACATCATTTTCACATCACTCCTCTAAGTTTTGATGTTTAAAATATCACTAAGTAGTGGGTTTTCATTTTGAGGTACTTATCATCCCCAACCAAGTGTGATATAAAATTCCACTCACCCGTTAATGTAGTGGATTCCACTTGACTAGTTCTTTGTATTCATACGAGCTTGTCCTTGCTCGTGTTCCCAATACTTCATATTCCTACATGATATGAACATACTTGTTCATTATCTCTCGGCCTAATAGCCTTCATTCATTCCAAATGAATGAGAAAATTAAATTTTTTATTTATTTGTAATTAGGTCCTTAAAGTTATTTTTCTTTAACTTTGAGTCCCTAATGCTAGTTTTTCCTCAAATTTAGTCCTGAAACTTTTAAAATTTATCTTAGTACCTTAATTTATTCGAATTTGCAAAAAGATGTTTAATTTCCCAAATTTCCAATTTGGTCCCACAACTTTTTCAAAATTACCATTTTGCCCTTCCTTTACAAAAATGGTAAGTTTTACCCCAAAAAATCTAAAATTGCTCAATTGGCCCTCTAACATTCTTATCATGCCCAATTAACCCTCAATTTTATAAAATTGCATATTGGTCCCTCGAATTTTTGAAAATCCCCAATTTTCCCCTCAATTTCAACTTTCTAACACAATCGAATTTGATTTAATCAAATTGACAGATTAAACACTTCTAATTGTTGAAATTGAAGTTAAAATTGAGTTTATACATCTTCATACGATTCAATAGTACTTTGAATCACAAGTTTTGACGCCGAAACGAGCTCAATGGGAGCTTCGCCGGAAAATAGATTGTAGAGAGAGAAAGCTTCAATTACTCATCGTCGAGGACACGGTGGTCCAAGTTTTCGATCTGGTCAGATAGCTCTCGTCTTGAGGTTCATCCTAGAATCTAGAATTACATCAATTGATACATAATTGGATGAGAATTTTATCATTAAGCTTCTATCAGTTCTCTCTCTAGCACCAATCGGAAATTGTAGAGGGGAGATGAATTAGCTTACCTTTCCGCTCTAATTCATCTCTAGTATGATTGTGGAGGTGTTGGAAGGGCTTGGTTTGGCTTGAGTAGGGCTCAAAATTGACGAGTTCAATTCGGCCGAAACAGGGTAGATTTAGTCCCCTGAAGCTGCTTCACTGTTCTATCATGCCAGCGCTTCTCCGGCGACCCTCGAAGCAAACAGAGACTACAGGCGTGTAGCTGACTTCTCCCCAGTTCTAAAGAACCTGACTATGCCTTCTTTGGCTTAGAAATGACCTTATATCAGAGCTCTGGTTCGAGATTCACCGAAAAACTAAGCAGCTGAGAGAGAATGAACTTTTCATGTGTGGAGAGGATGAATGAGGACGAGCTCTTTATATAGGGAGCTGGGGGACTTCTTGGCCGTCCGATTAGCGCCTTAATGGCAGTCATTCATTGCCTGAAACTCCTTGGTCGGGGACTTTTCAACTTCTTCAGCGCTGCTCGATTTTTCGACGAGTGAACAGTGCTATTATCTGAAGGAAGAAGACGACATTGTTCCAAAACGGTCTGAATCGGGTTCAAAGCTTAAACCGACCGGTTCACGCCCCCCCCTCCCATCCATTCGACCAAAATTTTCAAATTTAAAAATTTCTAAATTTATCTAAATTCATTTTCTATCCAATGGTGGCCTCAAATCTCAACTTTAAATTTTCTAACCCACCTAGAAAAATAAATTTAGAATCCAGTTTAATAGTGGTTCAAACTGGTTTGGATCTGGTTCACCTGAACCAGTTTGGTTTTCATCTCCAATTCATTCTCAAGTCCATTTCCATGACTTTTGGAACTCTTTGGGTCACTCGGGGCCCATAAATTTCCTGATTTGCCTTTTCTCTATCGGTTCCGATTTATGAACCGACTCGGTTCATAAATTGGTTCAATCCAGTTGGATCCGGTTAATCTAAACCGGTCTGATTTTTCTCTTCCAATTTGTCCTAAAGTTCTTTTTCGAAGGTTTTATGAACTTTGGATCATCCGGGAGTTGTAAATTTCCAAATTGCCTGTTCCCAAATGATCGGGTTTGTGAATCAGTTCGGTTTTCTTACTCGGTTTGACCGGTTCATTTTCCTGGTTTTCCTTAACTCAAAAGGGTGGGGTTTACAACTCTGTTAGGCCGGAGACCTCAATTTTGGAATTTGGGGGCTAATATGCCAAATTTTAAAAATCTTGAATAGTGGGCCCTAGGCTAGTTGGCACGAGCAGGAGCTCGTAAACAAACATGAATTATATGCCATGAAA
Source organism: Trapa bicornis (assembly GCA_030064425.1). Lineage (NCBI taxonomy): Eukaryota > Viridiplantae > Streptophyta > Magnoliopsida > Myrtales > Lythraceae > Trapa > Trapa bicornis. The sequence continues at coordinate 4,197,035 of CM057749.1, forward strand.
ACTTAAGTAAATGAATTGTTTGGCCATGGTACCAAGATATGACCGACATACTCAGTCGACTAGCGGCAGTGCGACGTAACAAGTCTCCGTACTGGTCAAGACAAAGAATTGCAGGTCGAGTTGAGGGTCGGGGCCATTAAACCAGTGGCACCATAGATTATATGGCATCATGTAAAAAATGTTCATTATGCATGCACTGTGTTTACGGGACCTTCAAGACGCCTAGGGCTCTAGACGACTTGCGAAACTCGACGTAGCTTCAAGCACATAAGACCGGGGTGGGGTCAGAATAAGGTCTCTATCCTAATATGGATATAGAGATTTCTTATGGGATTGAGGGTTGGATGTTGTGGACATCCACTCATTCTCAGGGTAGAAATTGATGTATTTCTATCTAGGTGGTCGGTAAAGTTGCTTCGACGCCACAAGTGGGTTCATTGGACGAGTTGACCTACGATTATATGTTTTACTTTCATGATAAATGATGTGTGTTGAGTAATGACACACAGTAGTTAATAAGAAATAGTGATAAAAATTGAAAATTGAAATTAAATGTTCTTAAAAGAGAATAAGAAGTATTACACACTCCAAATCAAGCATTTTTCCTAAATAATAAATTTTGAAAATACATTCACTTAGGTTGTTCTCACCCCTCCCTTATATCCATTTCAGGTAACCCTTAAAGCTTACCCCAAATATCACCGGCTAACATACCGGTAAGGTAAGTACGATAAGTTTAAAATTTTGTACAGTTTTGATTTATGTTAATACAGAAAAGGTGCAAATTTAAAAAAAACTATAATTCTCACGGTTTATAAACAAGAGGCAACCTTTGATTCGAACTCACATAGGTCCAAATCTCAAGTATATACGGTTCAAGTACATCCGGCTATATTCTAATCCGAACCAAACTAGAGATGGGTTCTGATTGGATGATAGTAAGTTTCAAATTCAAGTATAAACTCACATCTTTAGCTATCCACGCTGCTAAGTATATGATAATGCATTAAGGCCATATGCAATATGGTAGATGACATAGGGCATGTGAAAAACCAATTTGTCACCCGAATTTGTTCCATGGCTCGAGAAAACACACATAAGGGAAAGCTGTGAGATTTCACCTACAAGTCTCATCCATGGTGGCCGTAATGGAAAAACCTCAGGGATGTATCCTTCAACTAAATTTTGTTTAACAAGATTCTTTCCATTAGCAGCACACGTGAAAAATGGCGAAATGCTTAAGCAGATGTTAATGCAAATTGTAGAAAATCCGTCAAACACTCAAACTGAGCTTCATCACTCTGCTGGTGTCTTCAATTTCGGACCCGGAAACAAAATGGACAAAAAAAAAACAACATAAATATATTATCATCATAGTTTGCTTCTAATTCTTCATCCTCCTTGATCTCCTCTTCCACCAGCCTTTTCATGGAATATACGCCTCAGGGCTGTTCTCGTGGTACCCCTGGCTCTTGTAGTAGTCTTCCATGGTGTTGAAAACGTACTTGGAGTAATTCGGATCGTACTGGCTATTCTCGATCTCGTAAGGTCCCCCAGCTGTCGTCGTGTAGCTGCTCTGCTTCTCATCCGTCTGGTCGAACGCATTCTGATCATGGCTAATGGCGTCCCTGCTAGTGTCGTAGAAATACTTGCCGTTTTCCATGAACCTCGTGTCGCTCATCCCCTGCCTGCCGCTGCTGCTGCTGTAACTCTCGGAGTAGCCATTGTTATTGCTTCCGTACAAGTTGTAGCCGTTGGAGTAAACATTCTCCTTGTTATTATAGTAGTTGTTGTTGTTGGTGTATTCCTCCTTCTCGGTCCTGTCATTGTCGTTGAGCTCTTCTTCAGCCAACGTCTCGTTTTCGAAGCTGTCGTTAGCGTCGCCTACGGTGGCTTCCGATTCGTAGCTTCCCGAACCATGTCCGTACAGGCCGTATCCGGACTCGGAAGAAGCTGGAGCACCTGCCGGAGCGGTAAAATTATACGGACCAGCTTCTGGAGTCTGGGTTGGAGAGACCACCGGTGCGTCTTCCCGCGAAGGTAGCGGGCTTTCGGGCTTCGTTTCCTCTACACTCTTGGCTGTAGAATGGATATGGATGGCCTTGCTGAAGAACTTGCTCTCTCTAGCCTGAGTGTGAAGGCAACTACAAGATAGGAGAAGCAACAAAATGAGGGACAAGGGAGCCATTGATGAAGAAGATCTTGCTTGGCGATGGATGCTATAGGGTGTTGTCTGGTAGGGTTTTTAGTGCTCTTTTTATACATGGGAATGTGGTCTTGGAACTGGATGAATATGATGCGGGGATTGAGGGGATTGTGGGGGCACTGAGGGGCGAAATTTCTGACACATCCACCCACTTTCATTTGATGGCACCATGTGGGTGTCGGGACTATACTGATTTTCCTTTCCTGGTTTCAGTTGAAAAAATTGAGAGAGGAGAGGCTGCGGTCAAAAAGGTGATGATGGCTTTCTCTTTTTTCACGAAGAAGGAGAAGGGACAGAGAACACTTTTGCCTTTTGATTTAGGTAAAATGATACTGCAGAATGAAAATTCCCTTAAAAATTCTATTAAGAGTGTTTTTTTATCTCTTTTTTTTTTAAATTATTTGAGTTTGAGAAAATATTATATGGGGCCATTAATCCAAGACATATTTTTTTTAATATAAATTCATTTGTAAGGTATAATTAAATTCATTATTAATAATTGTATATAAAATATATAATGAAGATAGAGGAAATTTCTCTTCCTTTTACCATACTCTAGTAAAAGGGGACAAGGTTGGGCCCTACACCTACTCCTACATCATCATGATTCATGTCCTTGCCCCTTGCAGCATAAGTGAAGTATGGTGGAAGGAAGAGGAAAGGGGAGAAAATAAGGCACCATCATGAAGAGAGGTGGTGGGGGTGGGGAGGAATACTCCATTTTAGGTTATTTCTTCTTTTAACTCAATCTTGGCGGAGAAGAGGAGGAGGGGGCATCCTATGTTGGATGGTGATGGAGGATGACATGGGTGGCGCAACAGGCGGAAGAAATTTGCAGAACCATCATCTTCAAGTCACACGCGTTCCCACATCCTATTTGAGCAAAAACCCTGACATGCTAATTATCGGTGCCCACGTACAGGGATAACTCGAGCTGTTGACTCTTGTTTTCCTTTGCTAATATAAAGAGGCAGAGTATACTAATAGTAGGCAGGCATAAAGCCGTGATTGACTCAATTAGTAGATGGTGGCCAGGGCAACGACTATGGACAGCCTCTTGTTCTATCATCGATTCGCTCAGGGTCTTATAAGAAGATGATGCAACTCCAAGGGACAGATTTTTCTTCTTGCTTAAAGATTCTGGATAGTTAGTGTCGGCCTTGAAAAGGGAGAAGCTGGTGTGGTCATATCGGAGTTCAGAAATCTGGCGGCCATAGTTCTCATATTCACAGTTTGTACAGTACACACTTGCATCTTTGAACGTGGCCGCGTTGGATTTTACGCTTCTTCCAACTGCATAGTCTCGGGTCCACCACTCCCATATGTGGCTGAGGCTTTTCTTCCTCCCCGATTTTTTCCTTCTCTCATTTTTCTTTCTACTTTTTTCTTCAGCATACTTCAATGGGCCATCCAAAGGCCGGGTTAGATTTTTCAAGTTGTAGATTTTTTTGTATACAGGCAAAAACCTATGAAATTAAGAGATATAAAAAAATCATTGCACTCAATTGATGTTCCTTGAGGAACCAAGATTTTTTTGGTAGGTGGATGGATGGATATATAAAAGAATCACTCATCAAACACAGGTTGGGTACTCTATAACCACTCATTTATTTATTTATTACTCAAACTTATGTCCAAATAAAAAAAGGCATCACAAGATGGAGAGACGGGGGCCACCCAGCAAGGAAAATGGGATGAAAATGAAACAAAAAGTTAAGTGGGAAACTCACTGATTAGATAGATGTACATAAGATAACATAACAGGAAATGTCGTCGAATTTTTAGTTTTCCGGCGCCCGGCGTCAGGCAGAAGACGGGGGAATCTTGGGGATTCCCTGGCGGTGAAGCTCCCCCAGAACGCCGTCTGTTGACGGCGGCTTCAACCCCAACGGCAGTGGCAGCCACGGCTTCGATAGAACATCCCCAATGGCTGCGTCCACGCTCTCCTTGGACTGTTGGAATCAACCCATCACGGTATCATAAAAAGTCAGCTTAATGCACATAAACTATTCTTGAACTACTGATCTTCCCAAAAAATATAATTTTTTAATAAAATGAAGCCAATAATAGTAAGTACTAATCTGGTCAATATAGAGTATCATACTAAGAGTAGTATAATAGGAGAAAAGAAATGTATGTACTCTAATATCTAGATCAGATAACAACGTTTAGCACATGCAACACTCAATATACTACAATGCATTTAAACTCAAAATCTTGAACTACTAAACCACATAAGAGTGATTTAAGATGTGGAATGCTAGTGATGATCCCCCAAGTAGGCTTACCGGGTGGAAGTCGAATGGGGACCGGGGGCTGAGCGGCGGTCCAATTGGGTGGCCAAATCCGGCCGTGGGATCTACCTTATACATCGGATGAGGCGGAATGCCGGGCACAAGGGGAGCAGCAAATCTCTGCTGCACATAATGAAGAATATGAACCCTCGTTAAATAATTCCAGACTTCAACAGAATCAACTCCAAAATTGTCAAATGAAGTAAAAAAATGAGGATTGCATAAGGTGGTAGATGTAATGCCAAGTTACCGTCTGCTGGAAGCATGGCGCTCCGGGTGTCGGTAAATTTGGCACCTAAAATTGGAAATCAGCATGTGTCATGAGTAATATCACGCCATCATCCGTTCAAATATGTATCACGAAAATGAGCAAAAGGGTGCTTACACGCGGCCGATGAGGATTCCAGTACGAGGCGGCGTCCGGTGGCAGAGAGGGAGGGTGTTGAGGCGCCATCGGTGCCCAAGCGGCAGTAACTGGCGGCGAAGTGGAATGCGGCAGAGGCTTCGGCCACATGCTCATTACCGAGTGGTTCACCGTCGTGGGGTGGCCCCATACGTGCAACGGCCTAAAATGGGGTATGGCCGCGGTCACCGGAGGGAATCCCATGGTGGCCGGAGTCGCCGCAAGCCAGGGACCCGCCTCCCGCTTGCCCCCTCCAGGGAGGGCAGCCGCCGCAGTCCCGTAAATCTGCCGCCTCTGGCTCCAGCTCGCTGCTTCCGCCTCACGAGCCTGCAGATGCTTCCGATGAGACCGATATTTCTGGAGGAATCATCGGAAACGGAGAATTACTTATATTAGTAAAGCAGAACGAAGACGGACCGGTAAATCATCTAGCTTATTGAATTGTATTAAAACCGTAAATTTTCTGTGGAAAAAGATTGGAGTATGAATAGTATATATAGTATCCGTACTTGAAGGTGGCTGGCAATGTTGTGACGAGTCAGACAATCGATTCCCATGAGCTCTAAAATCCTCGAAGGAACTGCCTTGTCCACTCCAAGCTGCTCGACCGCCTGCACGAACCGCCGGTGGAGCTCCGGCGTCCAATCCACCTAGTATTATTCCATCCCAAACATTTTCATGAAATTGTCCGTCCAAAAATCTTTCACTGTCTCTTACTTTGCACGAGAAAATTCTTTCCAATCACTCCATCCCACCGGCGGGTCGGTACATGAGAATCAATAAAGATAAGTTCATATGGATACGACTGTAACCGGCAATTATTACCTTCATTTTTCGCTTCCCTTGTTGGGTGTTGTTGTTCTTGGACTGATGGTGGATCGATGGCTTCCTTCCAGCCTTATCTGCCTCCTTAGGTGCTGTTTGGCTAGCCACGGCCACTGACTCATCGATCTTGCTAGCCACCTCCTCCCCCAGATTGGCCATGGACGTCCCTGACTGCTCCGATCCCGAGAGCTTATCCCCATCAAGCTCCTTCTCCGAATAGTAGCTTTTACTCATGCCCTCGCTGGAGACTGCCTTGGGGTCCTCCACAGCCGCTGCCGACATGGTCACGATATCGGACTCCTCCCCTCCGCTGGCCGAGAACTCCGCCAGGAGCTCTGGGTCCATCTCCAGATCAGGCAGCACGTCCCTATCGTGGATCCCGATGAATAGGTCATCGAAATCGATGCTGTCGAGAAGGTTCCCGTCGGAGAAATCCGGGAAGTCGTCGGAACCGATCGAGAAGTCACCGCCCTCCATCGATCCCTGGCTCTGGCGCTCATCGTCGTTGGCGTTCCTCAGAGGTGACACGGCCAGCATTGACCCACTCGTAGGAATGATAACAAACGGCAGCTATATGGATTTGCTATAATCTATATAGGTGGAAAAGCACACGTGACGTGGGGCGACTACTGCTTGAAACGCTATTAATCTGTACTAGAACTCTTCAGATGGAAAGGCAAAGAAGCTTTTTTTTCCTCGAACTATTTGGGTTTTTTTTGGGAGGCAAATGAAGGGAGAATGGAAGAAGGAGAAGGGGGGCAGTAGTGGGCTTTGTGAGCTGTCTGTGTCTTGCAGTGAGAAGTGGGGGAAGAGAACTCTTTAGAAAGATGAGATCTCACCACTTGCTCTCAATTCTCTTCTCTCTCTCTCACCCTCACCCTCTCCCTCTCCCTCTCCCTCTCACTCTCCCTCAATTTGATGTTACGCTCTTCTTCGTCTTTGTCAGTGTCTTCAACAATATATAATTTATTTTCTGTCTCTTTGGGGCTTGTGGTTGCCCTTTTTTTGAAGGTTATGAAAATCTCGCCGCTGAGATTGATGATGCATATATACATTACACATGCCACATGCCTCAACAATCCTAACAAAATTATTACATAATTATATTCTTATCTTTTTGCTAATTTGATTAGAGTGGGTGCATTAGTTGTGTAGATAATAAGGCAGGTCAATGCAAACTATCTTACCACTAAGATACAAATTTGTATCATTGATTAATTTTTTTAAATATTTTAAAAAATTCTCCCTATCATTAGTAAAAAATTGACAATTTGGAGTGCAATGAAATAAGTTTTAAATATATTTTAATACCAACCTTTTTTTAAAATTTATAATAAATCGGTACTCTTATAAAATATTTTTATATTGATGGTGTAATTTACTATATAGTTTATTCTCTTTTATGGCACTTCTTTTGTATTTTGTTGATTTCAAAAACTTAAAAGGAGTGTTAAGCAGGCAAGCATAAATGTTTTTTATTGAGAAAATTTTAATTTAATTTACATTCCTATATTATTTATTATTTTTATTAAATATTGGTAATTTATCTTAATAAGTTTTTATTAATTTAGAATCAAATCTCATCTAATATAGATTATCACTGACCCGTAATTGAGGATAATATATTAACAATAATTTATTAATTCTAGTTAATGAGTGAATCATTAGTGTAGCATATGGAGAATATAATAATTTAATCTAGTAAAAATACGATATTCTAGCAAATAAAATTATTCATAATTTATTACTGGTAATTTATCTTAATAAGTTTTTATTAATTTAGAATCAAATCTTATACAATATAGATTATCATGCGTGACCGTAATTGAGGATAATATATTAATAATAATTTGTCAATTTTAGTTAGACTATAACTATGAGTGAATTATTAGCCTAGTATATGAAGAATATAATATTTTAATCTAGTTAAAATATGGATATTCTACCAAATAAAATTATTCACAATTTATTAATTTATACTTTACTCATTTGAATATCAACAAAGCACAATTTTATATATAAATATAATTATCAAATAAACCTTTATTACACTCGTAAATATATGGTAATGGTAATATTGTTTGTTGTGAGTTGAATTATATTACATATATGTGAGTGACTCGACTAATATTTAGTATTTATAAAATCAATTATAGTTATAAGCTATGTGCTCCGTTGCCCACCATTGTAATAAATTCAAGCATGAAATGACATTTCATTAAACTTCTGACAATTCGGCTATCAAGTCCGTTTCGTTTCTTGTATTCATATTACTCTCAACACGGTTAGTACGAACATATCCGATGGTGTTAAGTTAGTTGACACCTGCTTGCGGTGTGTCTACTTCTCTTAGCTTTGGAGAGATATGTTGACATGCCCAATTAATTGTTTCTTGTGGAGTACCTAATTTTCCCGTCAGACTCCTTTGGGTCAAACAACTATACCTTACTTATTTTTTCTTCTGGGGTCGCTTGAATTGTTCATATCTGTTTTGAACAAGATACTCACACTCCTAAGTTATATCTATATTCAGAAACTTGCTAATAACAATTTTTGACATCTAGACAAATTGTTCTCGATTAAAGCTGCATTCGTCACTTTAATGACACCACGAGCTTGTTCTTTTTTCTGAGCTCGTCCACGATCGTGAAATATTTACCACGTGTACTTCTCGAGGCAAGATATTCCTAGGTAACTCGTCTGTGATTGCCTCATTACGTGCATTTATTCTTCCTAAATCATGTGTGGGGTGGGTGTATGCTAAAATCCCTCCTATGGTGATTATAGACTTTCAAGTATTTTATGTACCATCTCTAATCCTCGAGGTCCATTGGTTGGTGATTGGTCCCTCTGCATGGGGTTTCCTTATCTCAAGCTCTAGAGCCTATACTACTATTCACTATAACATGTCGACTTATAGTATTGTTCTACACGGATGGTGCTTAGCATCTCTTATTTTTAGGTTATACATATGACAGGGGCTCTAATTTAAAAGTAGTTTTTATTTTTATTAAGATATTTTTTATATTATATGAAACATTCAAGTAATTTTGTGTATGTTTCATTTTTTTAATATTATCATTTTTTAAATTTGAGCTATAATAATACTTAAATTGTTATGCACCAATCCAATAATTAGGTCGTAATAAAATAATAAATATAATACATTTGATGTTACAATTATCATACCTATCTGATTTTTGAGTTAAATCGATATAACAATTATAACACATTATTGATAATTGATAGTACGTTAGTGTATGAAATTACTATATAATATAATAGACATTTAAAACCCATAATAATAATAACAAATTCCAAAATTTATTCAAAATTTTAACATTTCATAAATTAATTGTTGTGTTTACAAAAATCTCAAGATCTAAGTAACAAATAATTCACTAAGATCTCCTTAAGTTATCTTCCATATCTCTCCTTAAGTTATCTTCCACTAAATGGAGTTTTTTATCCTTGTACTTCTACTCTCCCTTTTAGCTTCCTAAAATAGGATTAGGAGGGGATTAAATATTGTCCAAGTGTGAGGTTAATGATAATGGATAATAAATGTACATAGTCTAAACATCTACTTAAAATTTTATTATAAAATTCTCATAAAGTCTTTTTTTTTTCAAATAACAATAACATTAGAATTCACAATAAGAGTTCCAGCACACAATGTTCATCACAAGTAACATGACATTGTCATCTTCCATATAATTTGTAAATTAGATTCTTTCATAATAAGAAATTGAAAATGAGAAATGAAGATTATAAAAATAGATCATGAACCAAATTGGATTTGAGGACCGGACCGGTTCAAGGTGAACCGAACCTAAACCGAGATAAATTGAGAAAAATCGGTTTAAAAATTTATTTTTCTAGGTGAAGTAAAATTTTAATTTAGGAAATTGAAATCACCAATGTGTACAAAATAAATTTAGAAAATTTTAATTTTTAGAAAACCGGTCGAATTGGGCATTAACCGACCAATTTTTTATTTCGAGTCACCGAATCAGTCAACCAACCGCTTGCCAGGTCAGTGCTCAGTCAGCACGCGTGACCAATTAACATGTGACATGTGGCGAAGCACGCCCAATCAGCCGCTCAGTCAACATTTGGAAACACTGACCAATCAGAGTGTGATACGTATTCTCGGTCAATGACTAGATGAAGAAAATCCACGTCACCGAAGACTGACCAATGAGAGAGCGACACATGTCCTTGATCAATGGTCAATTGAGGAGAACTCTTGTAAACCTCATCTCTTTATAGATAAGAAAACTGGGAAAAGAATAAGTCATTTCAAAAAAGAAAATCGAGCTAGTTCACAAGCAATAACTGATAAAGAAAGGGCAAAATGGGCAAATTGACAAATTGACAAATTCTAAGTGACTCAAAGAGTAATAAAAATCATGGAAAAGAACATTCGGACAATTGAAAAGAGAAAACCACACCGGTTTAGGGTGAACCGAATTGAACCGGTTTTAACCATACTTGAACTGATTTCTAAATTCATTTTTCTTGGTGGCTTAAAATGATCAAATTGGGGAATTGAAGCCACCATAAAATAGAGAATACATTTAGATTAATTTAGACATTTTTAATTTCGAGAAAATCGGTCGAATCAGGCTTAAATCGGTCGATTTTCGCATTGAACCCGGTCAGACCGGTCTGGTCCAGTTCGGAACAGTGTCATCATCTTCCTTTGGATGACATCACTGTTCAATAATGCAAAAAATAGATAACGCCATCGAATGAATAAAGGCTCTGATCAGGCCGTTTCAGGGTGAGGATAAGCTCGACCAAAATGGAAAGTTATCGAGCATAGGGTCCCCGAGATCCCTATATAAAGAGATGCTATCCATTCATCCTCCACACACCTCAAATCTCCATTCTCTCTCAACTACTCCATTTTTCGACGAAGCTTGAACCAGAGCTCCGATATAGGTCTTTTTCTTAGCCTAAGAAGGCAAGGTCGGGTCCTACAGACTCCGAGGGAAGTCAGCTCCTGATAGCATCTTCCTTTTGACCTGAGGACTATCGGATAAGTACCGATGGAATCAAACAGTGAAGCAGTTCCAATGGACTGAAGCTGCCCTATTTTGGCCGAGCTGAATTCGACCAAATTCAACCCTCCTCTAACCAAACCAGGCTTCCCCAACAACCCCCACACGACTTCAATAGAGCTGAAAGGTAAGCCAATTTAGCCCTCCCCAGTCGTTGTAAATCAGGATTAGATAGAGAAAGTGTTGAATTTCACTGACTAAATTTGTAAACCCCGCACTTTTGAGCTAAGGAAAAACCGGGAAAAGAACAGGTCAAACCGAGTGAAGAAACCGAACCAGTTCACAAACCCAATTATTAGGAAATGGGCAATTTGGAAATTTACAACTCTCGGGTGAATCAAAGGGTTCCTAAAACCATGGAAAAGAACCTTAGGACAAATTGGAAGAGAAAAACCAGACCGGTTTAGATGAACTAGATCCAACTGGATAGAACCGGTTTATGAACCGAGTTGATTCATGAACCGAAAACGATAGAGAATGGGTAAACCAAGAAATTTATGGATTCCTTGTGATCCAAAGAGATTATAAACCTTGGGAAGGAACATTAGAACAAAGTGGGAGAGAAAACCAGATCGGTTCGGGTGAACCGGACCCTAACCAGATTAAACCGGTTTAAGGAACAAGTCGGTTTATGAACCGAAATCGAGAAATAGATGGTAAACCATGAATTTTATGGACCCTAAGTGACCTAAGGAGTTACAAAAGTCATGGAAATGGACTTGTAAAGGAATTGGGGATGAAAACCAAACCGATTCAGGTGAACCGGATCCAAACTGGTTCAAACCGATTTGAACCATTATTGAACCGAATCCTAAATTCATTTTTCTAGGTGGCTTAAATAATTCAAATTTGAGATTTGAGGCCACCATTGGATAGAAAATGAATTTAGATGAATTTAGAAATTTTTCGATTTGAAAAACTCTGTCGAATGAGGGGTGAACCAGCCAGTTTAAGCTTTGAACCTAGTTCGGACCGGTCCAGTCCAATTCGGAACAGTGTCATCTTCTTCCTCTAGATGACAGTACTGTTCACTCGCCGGAAAATCGAATCAGCGCCGGTGAAGAGGAAACGTCTTTGTTCAATACGTTTCCGACCATCAATGCCTGCCATAAAGGTGCCAATCGGACAGCCAAGATGTCCCCAAGCTTCCTATATAAAAACCCCCTCTCCATTCATCCTCTTCACACCTGAAAAGCTCACTCTCTCTCAGTTGCTTAGTTTTCTGGTGAAGCTCAAATTAGAGCTCCGATATAGGGTCTTTTCTGAGCTAAAGGAGGCGAGGTCGGGTTCTTTAGAACCGGGGAGAAGTCAGCTACATGCCTATAGTCTTCGTTTGCTCCGAGGGTAGCCGGAGAAACGTCGGTGTGATGGAATTGTGAAGCAGCTCTGGCGGACTGAAGCTGCCCTGTTTCGAGTTGAAATTGGCCATTTCGTGCCATCCTTAGGCTAAACCAAGCCCTCCCAACACATCCTCAGCATTCCCACAGCTGCATTAGGACTGAAAGTTAAGCCAATTCGGCTCCCCACTACAATTTTTGGCAGGTGCTAGAGAGAAACCAGCAGAATTTCAATGATGAAATTCTAACTCAATTCGGCATTAATTGATTTGATTCTTTATTCTAAGATGAACCTAAGAGCTATCTGCCCAGATTGAAAACTCAAACCGTCGTGCCCTCACCAGTGAGTAATCGAAGCTTTCTCTCTCTATAGTCTATTTTCTGGCGAAGCTCCGTTTAAGCTCGTTCCGGCGTTAAAAGTCACAATTCAAAGTTCTATGAAATTGTATGTACATGGAGAAACTCAATTTCAGCTTCAATTTCAACAATTAGAGGTGTTTGATTGGTCAATTTAATGAAATCAAATTCGCCTATGTTAAAGAGTTAGAATTGGGGGAAAATTAGGGATTTTTGAAAACTCGAGGGACCGAAATGTAATTTCCTAAAATTGAGGGTCAATTGGCCATAATAAAAATGTTAGAGGGCCAATTGAGAAATTTTAGAATTTTTAGGGTAAAATTTACCATTTTGTAAAAGAAGGGCAAAATGGTAATTTAGGAAAAGTTGGGGGACCAAATTGGAAATTTTGAAATTTAAACCCCTTTTTTTGAAATGGAATAAATTGAGGTCACTTGATAAAATTTTAAAGTTTTGGGACTTAATTTGAGGAAAAATCGGCATTAGGGACTTAAAGTTTAGAAGAAATAACTTTAGGGACCTAATTGCAAATAAATAAAAGTTTGACTTTCTCATTCATTTGGAAGGAATGAAGGCTTTTAGGCCGAAGGATAATTAACCGAGATGTTTATATCGTGTAGGAACACGAAGTACCAGGAAAGCCAACAAGGACCAGCTCGCGTGAATCCAAAGAACCGGTCTAGTGGAATTCACGACATTAACGAGTGAGTGGGTTTACTAACATTATACCTGGTTGGGATGATGAGCACAACTTAAAGTTAAAAACCACTTACCAGTTATGAGTGGAATTTTATATCATACCGGTTGGGAATGATAAGCATATCAGAATGAAAACCTACTATTATATGGTATTTTAAACATTACAACTTAGAAGAGCGATGTGAAAACTATACGGAAAAACTACTTACCGATTGTAAATAGATCATACCCAATTGGTATGATGAAACTTTCTCGAAGGAAGTTGAAAACTCATTCATCGGTTATGAGCAGAGATGTCCTTATACCTAGTCAGTATTCCTCTCTTATTTGACCTTATTAAAAAGAGGTTTGAATTTATTTTTTCTTTATCCTGCTATTTCTCGACCTCCTTGCGAACATCTTACCTAACCTGCTCCATAGTTTTGGTTACCGGTCCTTCCTTAATCCTTGCATTTCTCATCCAAAACATTTGTAAACCCCGCCCTTTTGAGTTAAGGAAAATCGGGAAAAGAACTTGTCAAACCAAGTAAGAAAATCGAGCTGGTTTACAAACCTGATCATTTGGAAAAAAGCAATTTGGAAATTTACAACTTTCGAGTGATCCAAAGGGTTCATTAAACCTTGGAAAAGAAACTTAAGACAAATTAGAAGAGAAAAACCAAATTGGTTCAGGTGAATAAGATTCCATAAGAACTTTGAAGTTAAGTGTGTTTGCCCGAGAGTAGTGTGACGATGGGTGACCTCCTAGTAAGTATGATTTTTTTTGTAACCTGAAATTTTGGTAAAACATTTTCATGCAAATTCTCTCTCTCTCTACTGCTCCATTTCCCGGTGAAGCTCGAAATAGAGCTTCGACTTGAACATTTTTCTTAACCTTGGTAGGAGAGGTCGGGCTCTTTAGAACCGGAGAGAAGTGTTCTATTTGATAGCAAATTCCAGTAAATCTGAGAATCGCCGGAGAAGCGTCAGAGAAGCACCGGCATGATGGAACATTGAAGCAGCTCCGGCGGACTAAAGCTGCCCTATTTCGGCCAAGCTGAAATCGGCCAATTCGAGCCCTCCTCATGCCAAACCAAGCCCTCCTAACACTTTCTCAGCCCTCCCACGGCCGAAATAGGACTGAAAAATAAGCCAATTCGGCTCCCCTCTACAATTTCCAACCGGTGTTAGAGAGAGAACCGTCAAAATTTCAATGATAAAATCCTAACTCAATTCGACATCAATTGATGCAATTCTTGATTCTAGGATGAACCTTGGGACGAGAGCTATCTACCCAGATCGAAAGCTTGGTCCGTCGTGCCCTCACCGGTGAGTAATCAAAGCTTTCTTTCTATACAGTCTATTTTCCAGTGAAGCTCTGTTTGACCTTGTTCCGACATTAAAACTAGCGATTCAAAGTTCTATGGAATCGTATGAACATGGAGAAACTTAATTTCAACTTCAATTTCAAAAATTAGAGGTGTTTGATCAGTTAATTTGATGAAATCAAATTCGGTTGTGTTAAATAGTTGAAATTGAGGAAAAATTGGGGGAAATTGGGGATTTTCAAAAATTCGAGGGACCGAAATGCAATTTCCTAAAATTTAGGGTCAATTGGGCATGATAAAAATGTTAGAGGGCCAATTGAGGAATTTTAGAGTTTTTGAGGTGAAACTTACCATTTTTGTAAAGGAAGGGCAAAATGGTAATTTTGAAAAAGTTGGGGGACTAAATTGGAAATTTGAGAAATTAATCTCCTTTTTGTGAAATGGAATAAATTGAAGTCCTATGATAAATTTTAAAAGTTTTAGGACTCAATATGAGGAAAAATCGGCATTAGGGATTTAAAGTTAAAGAAAGATAACTTTAGGGACCTAGTTGCAAATAAATGAAAGTTTGACTTTCTCATTCATTTGGAATTAATGAAGGCTATTAGGCCAAAAGATAATGAATCGAGATGTTCATATCATGTAGGAATATAAAGTACCGGGAATGCCACTAAGGACAAGCTTGCATAAATATAAAGAACCAATCTAATGGAATTTACGACATTAACGGGTGAGTGGGTTTACTAACATCATACCCGGTTTGGATGATAAGCACAACTTAAAGTTAAAAATTACTTACCAGTTGTGAGTGGGTTTACTAACGTTATACCCGGTTGGGATGATGAGCACAACTCAAAGTTAAAAACCACTTACCAGTTGTGAGTGAGATTTTATATCATACCCAATTGAGGATGATAAGCACATTAAAATAAAAACCCACTACTATGTGGTATTTTAAACATCACGACTTAGAGTAGTGATGTGAAAACCATGCGAAAAAACTACTTACCGGTGGTTAGTAGATTATACCCGATTGGTATGATGAAACTTCCTCGAAGGAAGTTGAAAACCTGTTCATCGGTTATGAACAAAGATGTCCTTATATCGAGTCGGTATAATGGACAGTAAAAACCTATTTTTGTCGGAAGTGTTCTCCCCTAACTGTGTGCCAATGCTTAAACAATTTGGGAGACCTTCTCTATGGGAGCTCGAATAGCTCTTATAGGTCGGGGGCCTCGGTTTTAGAACTTGGGGGCTAATATGCCTGATTTTTTTGAAAATTTCGAACAGTGGGCCATAGGCAAATGGGCACAAGCAGGAGCTCGTAAACAAACATAATATATGTGCCATAAAACTTTAATAAGTAAATTGTATGGTAATGGTACCAAGGCTGGTCCGACATTCTCAGTTAACTAGCAGCAATGCGACATGATCGGTCTCCGAACCAGTCAAGACAATCAGCTGCAGGTTGAGTTGAAAGTCGGGATTGTTGGACTAATGATACTACAGATTACATGGCATAATAAGAAAACATTGTTTGTGCATGCACTATGAGTACGGGATCATCAAGACGCCCATGAGGGGTAGTGATGCATCCTAAGGGCCCGGGACGACTCGGTGAGTATAAGGGCAGTTCCTTATTCCAGGTGACTGTGCGAAATTTGGAGTAGCACCAAGCGCATGAGACTGGGGTGGGGACGGGATGAGGTCTCTATCCTCATATGGACACGAAGAATTTATTTTGGGAATGAGGGTCGGATGTCGCGAACATCCACTCATTCTCAGGGTAGAAGTGGATGTACTTCTATCTGGGTGGCCGGAAAAGTCGCTCCGTAGCCACAAGTGCGTTTAGTGGACGTACTGACCTACAAATGTGTGTTTAACCTTCATGATGAAGGATGTGTGTTGGGTGCTGACACACCGTGATTAAATAAGGAAATAGTGATAAAACCCGAGATTTCAAATGAAATGGTTTTGAAAGAAAGGAGTCTAGCACACTCCAATAATAAATGTTTTCTTAAAAGTCAAATCATTTGAAAACTCATTCACTGAGTAGTCGTACTCACCCCTCCCTTATATCCCTTTCAAGAAATCCCAAAAAGTCTACCCTTAAATACCATCAATTAAGAAGCATGTGAGACAAGTATGATGAATTTAAAATATTATGCAGTTTTAATTATGTTATTCTAGGAAAAAGGTGAAGGTTTAAAGGACACCTTACTCTTTACGATTTATAATAAGGGAAACCCTTCAATAAACCGGGAGAGTGGCAGGTTGATCACAGGGATCCGACCAAACCGGGTCGGGGCATGACAACATTCATCCTACTTCTCTTTTCCTTTTATCTATATTCCGATTCATTGTATTTCCTCTGGTCCTTCTTATCTTTTGTGACCCCTCCTCATATAGCTGAGGTATAAGAATGCGAATTTGTTTCACGGACAAAGTTTTGGAAAAAAATAGATTTTTTATTAATAAGTGGTACAATACGTTTTGGGCATTATCCCTATTACAAGAAGTAGTTTCAGCTTGTGGAGTTACTATACTAGGTTCATAGTAATCGTCCTTCATGGTTATAAGTCCCGTACAGTGTCCTTGGTGTTAGGTTGGCTCTCCTCTTACTTATGGATGTGACCTCAATAGGTGCTGGTACCACATTCCTTGGTGGCATTGGGTACTTCCCCATAATTCCTCTTGGTCCTTTGTGACTTCTACTACACCTCAGACATTGGAGAGCTTTAAGGATGGTCTTCCTACAGGAACAGATTGTTGGGTAATGTTGGCAACATCGGTCCTAGTTTTCTTGGTTACTCTCTTAGGAGCCATCTGAAAATTTTAAAACTTTCTCTTAGTTACTATTTTATATAGTCTTGATAATGTATTTAAGAAAACATGCTCTAATACCACTCAAGTTATCATGCACCAACCCAGTTTGACCGGATCTCTGTGAGCAACCCGCCACTCCCTTTGGTTCATGAAGGGTTTCGCCCTTTTCTAAACTGTGAGGAGTAATGCATCATTTTTCCTATCTTTCCTAGAATAACATTATATAAAACTGAAAATCTTTTAAACAGACATACCTGTCTTTACAGTTCCCATACAAGTAGGTCTTTAAGTTTGATTTTTCCCTTGATTATCTGAAAGGGGTAAAAGGGAGGGGTGAGTTCTACAACTTAGTGAGCGGGTGTTGGAAGTGAGTTTTAAAAATAACCATACCAAAGTTATCATTTCTTTAAGAAGAAGGTTTTTCCTCAAAGTTTGATTTTAAAAACATTTACCCTGCAAAGGGTGTCATTTTTTCTTTCAAAAGGATTTTAATTTCTTTTCCAAACCTTATTCCAAGGTTTTACCCTTTCTTTTTCCAAGGATTCTCAAATCCTTTCAAGGTTTTCTTAACATTTTTCTCATTTCCCCATTAGGTATGTTTAGCAAACAACACACGTCCTTCCTCAGGAAGGGAATCACACATTTATAGGGCAGCTCGTCCACTGCACCCACTTGTGGCGTCGGAGCAACTTTACCGCACTATCGCTAGTCCATCGAGTATGTCGGTCCTCACTTGGTACCATGGCAAAATCACATAATCCATTCATTAAGAATTTTCATGGCTTTAACATATCATGATTGTTTATGAGCACCTGCTCGTGCCAACTAGCCTTGGGCCCACTGTACGTGATTTTAAAAAATCAGTCATTTAGCCCCACAAGTTCCAAAACCGAGGCCTCTAGCCTATCTAAGCTATTCTAGCTCTCGTCAAGAAGGTCTCCCAAAAATTTTAAGCATTGGCATATAGTCAAGGGAGAACACTTCTGACAAAATCATCTTTACAATTCATCACACCAATTGGGTGTGATGATATCTCCGCTTACAACTGGAAAGCGGGTTTTCTTCTTCATTCAAGAAAGTCTTTCATACCAATTGGGTATGATTTTCTCTACTTACAACCGATAAGTAGGTTTCCACTTATTTCTCACATCACTCCAACCAAGTGTGATGTTAAAATCCCACATAATAGTTGTTTTTTCATTTCCAATGTGCTCATCATCTCAACCAAGTATGATGTGAATAAACTCACTCACAACTGATAAGTAGGTTTTTAACTTTTAAACTTACTCATCACCCTAACCGGGTATAACATTAAATATGCCCACTTACTGTGGCTTCCAATTTAGAAAAGGTGCTCATCATCCCAACCAATCATGAAGTGTAAATTAGCCCACTCACCTTTTATCAAGATATATGTTCATCTTGCAGGGATTCCCAGGTGTCCGTCCCTAATTGGTCTTATTGATGTTTCTCTACTCCGATACTTCCCTATTTTCCTTAAATTTGGTTGTTGTATGGTGGATGTCAAGATTGAGAATTTCATAGGTAGTGAGTATTAATCTGGCAGATCTAATGTGATCATGGCAATAATGATGTTTGAGATGTGAACAAGGACTAGTGGACCAGTTAGCTCTTTTCTACTCGAATTACTCTTTTAACTCAGTTGGTGTGGCTCTGATAAATTGTTCTAAACTCCTTATATAGCTGTAAAATTGTTTGTTAAATTGGGAAGATTTATTACTATATTATTGGTATTTATGGGTATTAATTTTGTTAGTTATTCTCATTAAATTGGAAAATTGATGGGTTTTATGGGTATTAATTCCAATAATTGAATGTAAGTATTAATTTATGGGTATTTATGGTAGGGGCGTAGGAGCTAATATTTTCTTACTAAACCAAATTCACATAATTATCTCATTATTTTCACCTAAAGGAATTTATTAGGTATTTACTCTATCCATTTCATCAAGTTATTTATTTCGGTCAAAACAACACTTTTATTTTATTTTAAATCAAATATATTCCAATTATATCAATTAAATTTTAAACTTATAATACAATTCTAGAAAAATCTCCGACCAAAATTTTGGGTTACTAAAAACATGGTGTGATAATAGCAATATATAAAACTGAATATTTTAAAATATATGCACTTTCTTATAATTTCAACATAGGAAAGTCTTTAGGTTGAATATGGGGTAAAGGAAGGGGGAGATTTCTATAACTCAGTGAGCGGGTGTTGCAAGTGTGTTTTCAAAAAAGATAACTTTTATTTATCAACCCATACCAAGGTTATCATTTCCTTTAAAAGAAGGTTTACTCAAAGTTCGGTTTTCAAAACTTTTTCCCATTACCATATTAGGTGTGTTTAGCTCTTTTAGCCCATCTCCTTGCCTTGGGAGGCATTTAGCAAACAAACACATGCCCTTCATCAGGCAAGGTACACACATTTGCAGGTGCAGCCCGTCCACTACACCCACTTGTGGATTGAAGTACTTTACCGTCCACTAAGATTGAAGCCCGTCCACTTCTACCCTGAGTCTGAGTGGATGTTCTCGATATCCGACCCCCATACTCGAATGCCACTCCATGTCCGTGTGAGGACAAAGACCTCATCCCGACCCCACCCTAGTTTTATTCGCAAGAAGCTACTCCAAGCTTCCAAACTGATTAGCACAACGAACTGCCCTTATCTCCATCATGTCGTACAGTAGCCCTTAAGACCCATCACTATCCCCCTAGGGCGTCTTGATGGTCACGTACGACAAGTACATGCACAAACAACAATTTTCACATATGGCCATTATCTTTGGTGCCAATGGTCCAACGGCCCCAACCCTCAACCCAACCTAGAGTTGTTTGTCTAGGCCGGTCCGTCGACCTGGCCTTGATGCACAACTGTTAGTCCATCGAGTACTATCGTTACTGACTCAGTACCATGTCATCTTCTTGATCTTGAGGTTCCTTCTAAGATTAAGAATTGCTACAATTGAAGTCAACTCGAGGGTGAATTTAGTCAGTGAAATTCGGTAATTTCTCTCTCTAACCTCATTTTGCAACGATTGAGTAGTATCGAATTGGCTTACCTTTCAGTTATGTTAAGGTTGTGTGAGGGCTGTTGGGGAGGCTTGGTTTGGTCGGAGGAGGGCTGAATTTGGTTGAATTTAGCTCGGCCAAAATAGGGCAGCTTCAGTCTGTCGAAGCTGCTTCAATGTTTAATTTTGCCAGGGCTTCTCCGGCGGTCCTCGGGTCGAAAGGAAGATACTATTAGGTAGTTGACTTCCCTCGGAGTCTATAGGACTCGACCTTGCCTTCTGAGGCTAAGAAAACTGCCCAAGTTGGAGCTGTGGTTTGAGATTCACCGAAAAATGGAGCAGATGAGAGAGAATGGTGATTTGATGTGTGTGAAGGATGAATTGAGAGTAACTCTTTGTATAGGGAGCTCAGAGACCCTCTTCCCGACCGTTTTCCATTTTGTTCGAGCTTATCCTCGCCTTTAAACGGCCTGAACGGAGTGATTTCATCTTCATTGGTGTTGTACGTTTTCTGCATTAATGAACAGTGATGTTATCATGAGGAAGAAGATGAAACTGTTTTGAATCAGACCAGACCGATCCATCCGGGTTCAATGGCATAAATCGGTCAGTTTAGGCCCAATTTAAACGGTTTTCTCAAAATTAAAAATTTCTAAATTAATCTAAATTTATTTTCTATATAATGGTGGCTTTAATTTCCTAAATTGAATATTTTAAGCCACCAAGAAAAATGAATTTAGAAACTAGTTCAAGTATGGTTCAAATCGGTTCAATACGGTTGAGGTCCGGTTCATCCTGAACCGGTCAGGTTTTCTCTTCCCATTTGTGCCAAGGTTATTTTCCATGATTTTTTTATAACTATTTGAGTAATTTGGAATTTGTCAATTTTCCTCTTTTGCCCTTTATTTATCGGTTATGGTTCGTGAACTGGCTCGATTTTCTTTTTTGAAATGATCGATTCTTTTCTCGATTTTCTTATCTATAAAGGGACGGGGTTTACAACATGGGTGATGAATGAAAGTGTATCTCAATGCATGTATTTTATCTCAAATGACAGCTCGCATGGTGATCGGAGTTTCCTACAATTTAAGAGTTATCGGCCTTAGCCAAAACTAAACGTAAATAAGAAATTTCACGACGAAGTGCGGTCACGAGACTAATATTTGGCTCACGTGGTCGGTAGGGTTCGCTATATCAAGTCAGGAGGTGTCCATGAAATATTTCTTGCCCATCGGGCACTACCAAAATTGGCCCCAAAAGCAAATGACCTCTTTTTAGTATTTTAGGCAGTGATACTCTTTAATCATGTTAGCACTAGAACCGTAATCGTTAGTATCATGCTAGGGTAGAAATTTGTAGAGGATATCAAGATAGTTCTAATTCCATTAAAATCACAAAGTGTGGTGATCAAAATCTGAAGTTTGAAGCATTTGTAGTAATGTTGTCAAAAAACTGAGTAAGATAGCTTCGATAGAGAATTTTGGTGAAATTTTGGTGAGTGAGCAGATACTCTTTATATAGAAAGCTCATATGATCCAAAAATTATCGATCCATAGTATGGACAAGGTAAAATTGTACACCAATAGCTGACTTTACTTTAATTCCTCGAGGAATTAAGACAATTTTATCAGGGAAAACAACTCAGTCGTGTCATTAGTTAGATTCGAATCGAGTGAGTTGAATGAAAAAAAAATGTGTGCCCATGCATGTGGCGCATGAGCATTGACCAACATTATTTTGAATATGTTTTCGATAAGTTTGACTAATTTTCATTTTATTTTGATCATCTCACCCCTAATTTAAACCATTTCGAATTTATTTATTTTTTTAAAATATTTAATTATTTTTTAGAATTTATATCCAAATTTATATATTTTTATTTTTTATCACCCAGTAAAAAAATTTATTTTATATCTCACATGATCTCGTTTAATCTATTTTCGATTCTAGTTTTCGATAATACATTTTTTCTTAATTATTGATTAATATAATTTTTTAAGATTTATTCAAGATATTTTTATTAATTTCTAATTTCAAATTAATTTACAAATTTAATTCAATTTTTAATAATAGTTGAATTTCAATTTACAAATGCGATTCAATTTCTAATAGTTCAAGTTCAAATTACGTGTATAATTTTTATTTTCACTATAATTAGATTTAATTTACTTTTTTTTAATAGAATGTTATATTTGGAGAATAAATGAATGAGAATTTCAAAATTAAATATGTATGATTAGGATAGTTTTATAATGAGTAGAATAGTTTTATAATGATTAGAATAGTCATTAAAGTTGGTAGTGTTACGAAAACTAGTTTAATTTTCTGTTCGCAGTAAACTAAGCCATCAATTAAGTGAGACCGTTGTGGACAATAAATCTACACAAGTTTTCTAAGTTCTTAGTAAAACATAAAGCATGCCGAATAGTTTCGTAAGTCGTATCTGGAATAGGTATAATAATAATAGAACTACTTGAACACTGATCATATCTATATTAGTGGCATAAGGTGTCCGCAAATGAATTGACTTTTGGATCAACTGTACCTTTCACTCCTTAAAAAAATAATTTTATAATAAATTTCAAGAATAATGTTTTTCAAGTCGTGATCTCTCAATATTTGCAATATATTTCATATGCCTAATCAAAAACTAGATTAAAATTCCATCAAAACACTCTGCTCTAGTTGAACCAATTAGTCCAAGGTTTGATTCTACCTATTTGAACGAGCAAAAAAAATCAAACATTCTATTAAATTGAAATTTAAAAACCTATTTTTCTTTTGTTCTTTTCTTCTATTTTAGCATCAAGTTAGGATAGGAACTTATACCCAAAATTTAAAAGTTAAGAACTTCACATTTCATTTTTTTTCCTTTATTTAATCAAGATTGTTACCTTTTTAACTAAGAAATAATAAAAAAAATGCATCAAATTTTATGGCAATAAAGATGGATAAGACAAATTTTGTATCCCAGTAGTGTTGCAGTTCATTTATTAAAACCACATTCTCATTTCCTACTATAATATTTATTATTTTATTTTGTTTTTTTATCAATAATTATGACTAA
This sequence comes from Trapa bicornis, assembly GCA_030064425.1. Lineage (NCBI taxonomy): Eukaryota > Viridiplantae > Streptophyta > Magnoliopsida > Myrtales > Lythraceae > Trapa > Trapa bicornis. Next base: position 4,220,460 of record CM057749.1, read on the forward strand.
TTCATTTTTTAATAAATAAGTCTATCATTATCATAAGCTCCTCTTCTCACAACTTATTTTGAAATTATGATAATTTATTGAAACTTATTTTAAAAAACATGATTCTAAACTATTTTTAGTATAAAAAATTTATAACCTATTAGATTTGAAATTTTGTCAAAAAAGTAAGTTAATACCTCTAAAATTATTGAAATTTATGGAGTTTATCTAATATATATCTTTTTTGTCATTTCCTTTCATTTTCAGTTATATATTTTATTATACTTTTACAAATAAATTAGATATTGATAATTTAGATTATATAGAACCACTTTTCAATATAATATTCTAAATTCTAAAATAATCACCTTAAATTTTAAATCATATAAATTTTGTTTTGTTTGAGTGGAGCTATAGATAGTTGCAGTTAGAATATAAAATTTATTTTTAAAAAATAAAATATTTGAATTTTATATCGTTACTAATTGTAACTTTTTATTATATATATTTAATTATACGATACTTATTTACTTAAAATAAATTATATGTAATTTTAGTAGACTTATAATTATATTTTAAATTAAATTTAAATAAAATGTCGAATAGAATACTTTTGTTATATGAACTATTGTCCAATATATATAATTAAATATTAATTATTAAACCTTCAAAACGACATAAAACTTTGATTTGATTTGACTCATAGACTGAAGCACCCATTACTTGATCGATTTCGGCCCACGGGTTTTAAAAACTATGGGAATCAGTGCTATGCCTATACATGTCATTTGCCCGATGATATAATTGACATTTTGATTTTATCCTCACATATTATCCTTTTCTTATAGCCGTCTTCACGAGATAATGCTAATTTAAAATGAAAAACAAGTCACTTGTACAAAATTTGTTACTTTATAGATTATATAATATATGGAATTTCACTGACCTAATTGTGGATGTAAAATTAGCCCAATATCTATGATTTGTACATGAACGTGCAGAAAGATGATTTGGTCTCTATTATACTTTTTTTAATTGCATTTTGTTTTTTTTTATTTTGTTTTCTCAGATTCAAATTATATTTATTTATAACAGTAATTATTATGTGAGATGAGGTTGGTTAGTCATTTGAGAATTTATTAAAATATTTTCTAATAATTAAGAGTTTATTAATTTGAGTTATTATAATTTGAAAAAAGAATTAAAGTGGTGTATCACTTTAGGGCATCACTTCAACTTTCAGCATTATATATATAGAGAGAGAGAGAGTTCTCTTGTGTAGGGTATTCCTTCTTCAGTGTTCCAATGCTGGGCATGTTGTAGTTACTAGTTAGTAAGGAAGGGTTGATTGAGCAAAAAAAAAAAGGAAGGGTTGAGATTGAATTGAAAAGTTTTTGAAGTATTACGGTTGATTTGAGAAATTTAAAAAGTCAAAGGATCAATTTTAAAATGTAGTGCAAATGGTAAAATAGAAGGATAAATGATTAATGGGGAAATAAAATATTTGATGAGAGTAGAATGGGTTGTACTTATTTATTAATGGTACAACTTCTTTACCAAACATTTCAAGATAATATATTATTTTATATTTATTTTTATAATTCTATATTTTGTTTATAAACTATTTTATGATTATACATTATTTTATATTTATTTTTCAATTGTGCAACCTTTTTGAATTGGTATCTTTTCTTGGTACATGATCATAGTTAAGCAACATAGGCAGGACGGACAAGAGAAATTAGGGTTCCACTTCCTGCCCGCATGCATGGTGTCAAATGGATACACCTACAGAGAAAAATTGACAATTTCTGACAGTTGCAACTTGGTCTGATTTTCCAAGTTAAAATGGATTACTATCTGCAATTACCTCGACCATGGCCACACTATTATATTTTAGGATGTCGGCTACATCTAAGCTGCATGCCTGCATTAATATTCGAATATCCTCTCAGATAAAGATGAACTCTTCCGGCCCACCTACTTCAAAATGTTTGGATCTACAACAGTTCATTTTCAAAATATTTAATTTTTTTGCGAGGATTTTTTGTCATTTTCCTATAATGGAAGTGTCTCCTTCAGTGCTTCGTCAATGGGAACTGAAGTCTCTTTCAGTAGACTATATTTAATTTCAAAAATAATTGATCTTTTGTTGAATTTTTTATACGGAAAGTGTAATTGGAACTGGAGGATATTATAATGGATTATTGTATCTGTAAATTGTATTTTCCTCCAAACATGAATTATTTATGATATTGAGATAAAAGAAGTGGATTTACATGCTCTTTCTTGTTCATATAAAAACATAGGTATTATATATTTATATATATATAATAAATATGTGAATTGATATATGAGTGTGGTTACATCAATTAAGTTCTAAAAACATTTTGTACATTAATAAGGTCATTCTTTTTGTACTTCAAATATGTTACTATCTAAACCAAGTGTAAGTTAATAACAATAATTAGACCTTACGTCCAAAATTATGCATCAAATACCATAAAAGAATTCATGTTTTGAGGAAAACACAGTTTTCCTCAAATTCTAAAGGTGAAGGGTTTGTTCTCTCTCTCTTAGTTAATCTTTCATATGTGCTCTCTAATTCTAATGTTGTAAAAGAAGGATGAATTGTGTGAGATGTAGAGTGTTTATCTATTGCTAGCTCTCTCACTGTCTCTTCCAATTATGATAATTTGTTTTTAATATGCCCTATCTTCTCTAAAGATATAAAAGAAAAGAGTGTGGGGGGAGGAAGTCACCCTTCATTCGATAGATGACCATGGTAATCCATATATTTAATCTATGAATATTATGTCAGCTAGATCGTCCTAAAATAAACCCTAGACTCCCTAATGAGTGGTGATAATTCATACTTTAATCATTTTACATACTTATAGTTAGGTACTTCCCATGGTGAAGATGGGGAAGGTAATACTGAGTCACATCAAGCCCAACTTCAGAAAAATGCAAGGCCAACTAGTGACTCCATAATTAATGCATTTTAGCATGTGGGGCTCCAAAAACGTTTTTTTCAAATCTAGTAGAAGCTTGTAAGGCTAGGAATTACGATAAAACAACACAATAAATAATACCTAAGGATGAAGACGGCTAAGATAGTACTTGAGAAAATGTAACTGGTGGAAGGATAATTAATGCCTTAATGGCCTACACTCTCCAACACAACCTTGTGAGGCTAGGAATTAAGGTAAGGAAACTAAAGGATACAATACATGTTTTATGAATGAGAATATAACCACTGAGGGTAATGTGTCAAACTTTGAAAAGTAGGTTGCTGTCGATGAGTTCCTTGAGTAATCCAACAAGGACAAGGAGGAAATAACTCCAAGGAAACATGAAGAGGGTCAAATTATTCGTAATGGACAGTCGGAGGTGATAATGGAGCACCATGTGTGTTTGAGAAAGTTTTTCAATTCAATGTCTAGGTGGTTGAAGATGATGGCTATCCTCCCTCGATTGAAGATGGGAACTCCATATAAAGATGTCGAAGCAATCAATATTGGTGACCCATGAAGAAACTCCTTGAGGCAAAGTGTCCACCATGGATTATGAAGCTATTATTTGCAAGAGGGACGTATAATATGCCCAAAAAGACGAGTACCCTGTTAATGATTGATGTTCCATCACAACTACAAGCTTAGGCACACGTTATAGGACAAGTAGAGATATCTAATATTTAGAAAAATCTTATAAACATGAGGACTCCACATTTTAAAATAAATTTCACTATATATTTCAATTTTAGTCCGACGACTCTATTTGTTTATTATTAAAATTTGATAATCTAAATAAAATTCTGTGATCTATTTTCTAAATTAAAAATAATTTGTTTTTAACTGAAGTGTTATGTGCTGATTAAGTCATTGTGGGAGATAAAGAATATATTTTTTCCCAAAAAAAATACATGGGTCGTGAAGAGAGGAATTCTGCCCTTTTCATTAGGTCCTTCTTGCTGAGATGACGTCTCCCCGCAACATCCAAAAATTCAAGAATTGACCGACCTACCAATAATTCATCATCTATGTACACAATGGACGGATTGTGATTGTTGTAATTTATTGTATATTTTTTTTGCCCTGTTTTTTAAAAAATTAAAAAATTAAAAAATTATTTAAATTAATTTTCTATTTAATAATAGTTTCAATTTTTTAAATTAATATTTTTAACACATCTAAAAAATGTATATTTAAACTGATTATTCACGGTTTAATCTAATTAATTTCGATTAAGTTACGATTTATACTAAATCGTTCTAATTTTTTAATCCAATTTCATTAATAGTCCCTTTCCATTAATTTTGATTCTTGATTGAATAAAATAAAATTTTTAATTTTTCGTTTTAGTTATTATTTACCAATTTTAAATCTCTATTTAACATGATATAATAGAAAGATTAGCTTTGAAAACTAACATAAAAACTATGAACCCATAATAATATGCCCATAAATTAAAATTTATTTTAAAAGTTTGATTAAGATCACGAGATATAAAATATGGTATTAAATAAATACTAGTTTTAAAAAACTAATGAAAAAATATTTTAACTTGTAGCCATTTTTTGAAATGGGGAAAGTATTGGTTTCACACACTACCCAGTTTTGCGAGAATAACTTTAGTTGGGGTTCGTACTTTACTGTAGTAAGGGTGATGTGAGTTACTCTAACTCAATGATGGGATAAGTTATCGACTAGATTTTAAAAAAATATTTATATTATTATTTAAGGTATTAGTTTAATTTTGTACATAATTTAACTGCATTTTATAAAAAATGATTAACAAATTTGTAAAACAGTATATAACCGTTATATTTTTGGACGGTAACGTATTTACCATCCACCATAATAAAAGTCAATTATTTATATAATTACTTTACTATTAGATTCGGATTATACTTTTAGATCGGAGATATAATTTTGTTTTTATATACGAAGGACGAGATTTCTCCTACTCTAATCTTGGATTTAGTGGGTACGAAATTACTCGAATTTATTGACATACTCGACGACAAATCGCTATTATACTACGTGGGTAGTACAAATAATTAATAGTTTTTATTATTTATATTCATTATATTTGGTATTACTAAACCAACCAATCCAACAATCTAACTTCGACTATATAACTAATAGGCCAACAAGTTCAACAACGGTCATTCGACTTACAAGTTATTAACTCAACCAATAATTCTAAAATTACTCATATAGTATTCAGTTAATCATGTTATCCGAAATAACTTAATAGTATATTGAAATTTTTAATATTATAAAAATTACAAATTTCATATTAATGAAAGTTTTGAGGCAATTTTATAATTACCTAAATAAATAGGTGAATTATTATTTTAACGATATGCCAATCATTTTACTTGTAAACATAAGCATGAGTATGTTTGTTTTTAGATGGTTTATTATTTGGTTGAGAGACTAAATTTATAAGTGGACTTAAATTTATAATATGTCGATTGTCTTGATTTTAAAGGGTACGAAAGTAAAATAAGATTCAGGAAAGGCGACTTTGCAATCAAATGAATTTTAAATAATAATTAAATTTATCAAAAAAATCAAATAATCTCGAGTATATCACATGACTAGTCACGTCTAATTTTTTTTAAAAATATAATTATTTTTCAAATTAGATATAATTAGAGTTATTTATTTTTTACTTGAATTTAAAGTTACCTATAATTTATAATAATTTAATAGCATTAATATATAGGATAATATTATATTATGTTACCATCAAAACTTATGTTTTTTTGGCTGAACCGTCCGAACTTATGTTTGAAACTCACTTATACCATTGTTTCTTAAATTATTTCTCATTATATTTTAAAAAATTATTAAATTTTTTTTGACATGACCCAATCAGATATTTTCTAACAATTATTTTTATATAGTGGGAGACGCCCGCTCCCTCTAAACCCGATCTTACTCACGAACCCAGATCCGCCTCCGAGATCCGTCCCGCTCGAGAACTGTACGGATTCGGACCTCACCACCATTTCAACCGTACTATTTGATTTTTTTTCCAATTAAGTATCATATTTGATTTTATTATAATATCACATTTATTTGTCAAATTATTATTAAGACTGGTTGTATGGCATACCGTGTCACCATTCCACAATATTAATTTGACATCACATCCATAAAAAATGAGGGAACTAGGATGTAACATCAACATCCAAATATTATGCACATATAGCCGGAAGAAAATAAGGTGAATAATCTATCTGAATATAACATTTATTTATTTTTTAAATCTATTATAATTTTTAACTTATGACAACTGAATATGATATTTCTCATTTTATTAAATTTAGTACGTCCCATATTTTTCATAAAAATTGCATATACTGTATTTATCTGATATTTTAGTTAAATTATTATTAAATTTATGCAATTTTGGCTAGAAATGTTGTTTTATTTGTATTTGATATAATAAGAAAATATTATATTTATTTATTTACGATAAGTGCTAAATTATTATTAATAATAATAAAAATAATAAAAGATTGTGCTTACATCCCATAACGATTTTTTAGTATACATATAAATTATCCATAATTTGATTTTAATTAATAAACATGTTTATACCATTTAATCATTAAACCATAAGGGATGATTTTAGGAGAGCCATGATTTTTTTTCATTAGAAAATTATATACTTAAAGTTTAGGTAAAATGAATTAAAATGATTTTTTTGAAATTAAATTAAAATATACACAATATTACATAGTAGTTCATGATCTCTTGTATATAATCCGTACTTTCCTTTCTTATAATATTGAAATAATTAATAGATATATATATATATAATTACAATTTTTCTTATATATTTAAGATATGGTGTAAAAATATATATATATAATTAAATATCATAAATTAATTATATTATAATTACTATTATTTTATTTTCTCTATTTTAACGAATATCTCTATTTTCTATTATTATATTAAATTTTATCTATATAAAATAGTGGAATGTATTAACTATTTCATGTAAATGAAATTCCAATGGAGGTGTGAGACATGTTTTTTTTCCTCTTTCCAAAAAGAAAACACAAAATCAAACACGGATGGTTGATGGGCATCTTACCACTTGTGACAGAGAGAAATTTTGTCTTTCATGCAAGTGTTTCGCTATGGAGTTGTTTTGTTATGGGGTTGTTTTGTTATGGGGTTTGTGGTGTCCCGTGCTTTGTTTTGATATTTTCATGCACGGCATCACATGGAATGGTATGGGACCGTTTTTGTCACGTTTTTCTTTTCTAAGCTACTAGATATGTGACCCTTCTAGGTAGAAAGGGAATGTGTTTAAAGGTAGAAAAAAATAAGAATTTCTTTCCATGATTCAATTATTGTTATAGATAATTAGAATAATATTTTATTTAGTTATAATATATAATATAATATAATATAATATAATATAATATAATATAATCTTACTATTTAAAATTATATAATGATAGTTTATATTATTTAATTATATATTAATATTATTCTTAATTCATAAATAAATGTGTTTTTGTATAATTTATTGATATAATTATCAATAAAGTTAAGTTGGGTTAGTTTAAAAATATAGTATAACCAGCCCTATTTTTCAAGGTATTATTATTTCTTATTTAAATTTCAACACTGGATATTTATTAACTGATATCTATTACTTATTAAATTGATCTACTCATGTCATACACCCAATAAAAATATAGTAATAAGAATTAAATTTATAAATTTCTATTATTTAATTTTTATCCTTTATTTTATCATATTTTGAAGAGTATAATCATATAATATAATATCAGGATGAGCTTTTACTAATTATGGGTGAACTGGATTTCATCTTGTCTAGGGCATGTCCATGTTTCACGGGCAACATATGCTGATAACATAATTCTGGATTTGGCCCAAGCAAGCCAATTGGACCTCCTTTTTTCCCGTGCTTCAGCCAGGGCCTGGGCCATGTTGGGCACGTAAGATCGGAAGGTTGAGATCTCAGTAGTTTGAAGAAGTAAATTAAGATTGGGTGCGTAAGAAATTTATTCATAATATATATTTTATACTATTTTTGTATTGAGTGTTTGGATGGATTTGGAGATTAAGTGTTATGTGGTGTTGGAAAAGTAATTAAAGTGATGGATTTATAGGCGTTAAATTTTTTTAATAATATATTATTTAAATATAGGGTAAATGAGTGTAATAATTATTAATTAAAAAAATAAAAAAGATAAATTTATATTTTAATTAAATTAAATAATTTATAGTAATTTAAGTAATAAATAAAATAATCAATTCAAATACTACAGTTAGGTAAACGGCGAAATTAGAGAGGTTTGAGGATTATTTTACACTACTCGAAATTCCTGCATTTTATTTTATTAAATAAAATCCCTTAATCCAAATATAACCTATAAACTTTTAATAAAGGAAAAAAAATAGTTGTACCGATTAGAGACGTATGCAACACTGACTAATGGTTTGTGCAAGAACATTATGGATACATGAGACGATTGTGTGTATTAGACGTACAATGAAACTTGATAATAGTGGGAGACCCCCAACTTTACACCACCAACCTATTAAAGTTGCTGAAGTTTAAATCTTTTGAAACATGGCGTATGGACCCAGATTAGCAAGGGCATTCCACAATAAATGTTACATGATGGAAAATGTTACATGATGGAAACTTCTGACCTCCGAAGCCGGTAAGGTCTGGTTCACTCCATTCATTGATCACATGATAGCAAGCCAGACAAGCAATGTCCAAATAAGGGTAGCTGGTAAATTAGGTGCCCGAGTCTGTGAGGTGGTTGATGCCATGTGATTTCCACCTTTTAGGTAAGTTCCTCTGCAGTAGTGCTTACAAGAGAAAGAAAAAGAAAAAAAATAATAAAATCATCTATTTTTTAAATTTAATTTTAATAAATAATGATAATGAAAGTTAACACTCATCATTTTCAAATTTCTGAGTGTTATTGTATATGCTTAATTATTCCTATCTACATATCCATTTATTTTTAAGACTAATTGATCTCCTATTAAAATTAATTAATTTATAAATAAAAATATTTATTTTTACTTAATGGTGCTATTGTGCCATGGCAGCTTTGCTTGTCTATTGCCATTGCCATTGCCATTTCTTACAAAGTCTAATATTCAAGTTCCAAGTTAAAAGAAAAAGAGACAATAAAAAGAAAATGACTAATTGAATTGGGGGAAAAAAGAAAAAAAAAAGAAAAGAGGGGGTGAAAAAAAAGGAATCTGGAGTGGTCATTGATGATGTTAAGCGTCAAAGCCACAAGGCCCCGGCTTCCTTTAGAATGGGGACCAACTCTCCGGTGATATGAGTGGCCATGACCCGATCCAACCCCCCGAATAACTTCCCTCCGATGAACACGGCCGGAAACTGAAATCCCTGGTCACCCTCAGCGCCACCGTCGCCGCCGATCCCCTGCAGCTCCACCACCGCCTGTGCCTCATCCGCCTCCTCGACCTCGTATACGGCAGGGTTCACACCGAGCCCGAGGAGCAGCCGCTTCACCACGTGGTTCATACAGCACCCGTTCCTCCCGAACACTATCACGGCGTTGTCCTTCACCGCCTCCTCCATCGACCCCTTTACGACCTCCTCCCCACCGCCCGACGGAGCCCGGGCGGTCGGCGGCCGGTTGACGGTGTGGATCGGCGTCCACGACTTGTAAGAGATTGCCTGCTGCATAATAGCCCTATGCCAACTTCTGCTGAAAAAAATTACAGATGAAGGGTTGGTTATGTGGGTTTCCTCTTGGAGAATCAGGAGGTACGAGGGAAGAGGAGAATATAAATGGAGTAAGGAAGGACGAAAGAAGGAAAGGAGGTGGAGGTGGAGTTGGTGCAGACGAAAGCAATACGTCTTCTTAGACATGGATGACGCCGTGTGGTGTGTCATCTTCATCTCTGTTTTTTTTCGAGCCGACGTCCGTTTATATATTTAATATAAAACTTTATTATATTAATATCTATATATGGAAAAAAAGTATTAAAAAATCAGTTTCATGAATCACATGTGGAATAAAAAATTGACTGCCCAATGTATGTCAACTTTTGATCGTATAGTGAGCATCGTGTTTAGTTTCTGGCGGTGGCACTTTAATGGCCGGTGGCTGCGTCCCTCTAAGGTTGATAGCATGAATGTATATAATCTTAATCTTAATTTAATTATTGTAGATAATATTGAATCACCCCAAGATTCTTTAAATTAATAAGCAAAAGAACATTTTGGACTATTAATTTATGGGATGGGGCCCACATAATATGAATATGGTTATTGTGTATTTTTGGGTGGATGCCACCTGCAAGTTTGAATTTCTCCTTCTGCGTGCTGACTGGGTTCCACCACATGGGCATCTATTTATTAGTCTACCAAATATTTCTTTAATTATGAAATAAATTTAATGTATAAATTTCATACAGATGACGTCACAGATTGCCACACCATACCACAGAATTTGGAAGTTCCCGTGGGTCATCCAATTCCAATTCTCCAGTGAGCATTTGGGATAAGTCATGACTAGGAGAGAGGGGGGAAGACTCATTCATCATCCCTTATCTCTATAAATTTAAGTATTTATATTATTTATATAATATAAATTTTATTTATATAATATCTAATTTTGATCCTTTAAAGATTTGAAATTAATATCTGCATAAAAACGACGACGTTTTATAGAAGCAATAAAATGGGGCCGGTGCCGAGGAGCTGACGTCAACCATGACGCGCCAGTGGAAGAAAACAAACGAAATCTCTCCATGACTCCAACCTGACGCCACAATCTCGGGGCCCGTGACGCGGCTGTGGGCTGGGACCCTCCACGTGGCTTAGACACTTCACCGCCCGGGCTGTCGATGGGGAGATAGGCCGGAATCACCTGTGCTTATCCTCATGTCATTATCTGGACAACTAGCCTCGAGCTGTAACAACCATCCTAATTAGTAATTATATCGATGTTTATTATCCTAATTTATTCAAAATTTGTTGTTGGATTTAATTTAGAATTAAAATATTTTTTAAAAGCTAAATTATATTTGTAAACAAGTACATATGTAAGTACTGAACTTGCTGTTCTCTCACAGTTTCTCTTACCTATATTGGTTGGGTAAGTTTGACCGCATTTCTTGTGAGAATACATATATTAATACCAAAAATGAAAATATTATTGGAAGAGAGCGATTTATCTTCTTATGTTGTGGGGATGATTAAAGGGAAATTAGTTTGTTATTTCAAATGTATTTATTTTAATCAAATGATTGACTTACCGATTTTCCACGGTTATATTTTATTGACTTCAAAGGAACCAAAACTGTGGACTCACGCGAGCCAGGCAGGATAAACAAATGAGGGGGAAGCCATGTCCTCAAGTCTACAAAACACACCCAATAAATTTTGCAATAATTGTGTTATGTACATTTGCATTTCTGGAGTCTAATCATATAATGACAAGCGGTGGGTTGATGAGATTTAATTTGAATTAGAAGTATTGAAGAAACAATTCATTTTATTTGTTTAGAATATTATAATACTTTTAATAAAATAGTAAATTATACATTTTTTAATAAAATGGTAAAGTTTATAAATTAAAGTTTTAATTATTTATAATTTATAAATTTTAAATAATAAGTATTACATATTATTAGAATATTATTAGATTAATTGAGTTATTACTTATCTCTAATCAATACTATAAATTCGAATCGTTTTTTAATTGAGTGTAGAAAATTTTGATATTATTATTTTCGATTAAAAAAATAAAAATTATACCTAATTTATATATATTTGTTAAACGCGGGTTTAAAAATTTAAAATTTTAGGGTAGTTGAGAGCATTTTTAAAAAATATTATTATAAATTAAATAAAATAAAAAAATCTTATTAATTTATAAAATTAAAATTTTTTTAATAATTACAAATAATAAATTTTAAATAAAAATGTGTAAAATTAATTATTAGTTCAAAATAACTTTTCATATTATGAATAGAATTTTATAATATTTATAATGTGAAAATTCTAAATTTAATTTATATATATTTTTACCGTATAATTTTAAATAAATTCTTAATAACTCTTTATAAAAAATTAATTTTAAATAAATACTACGTACCAATAAAAAAATAAATTTGTGTGGAACAGTTTCCAACTTATTGATTGAGACATGGAGTTACTAGGAGCATAGTAGTTGAAGAATGTCAGGCATCTTGTACTGATGATGGTAGATATCTAAGGGCATATAACTTTATTCATCACTGGCTGCTATTACAGTATATATTTAGAATTGCTGACTCAACGCCTTACGTAATCAACGAACGACTTCTTCGTATCCTTCACATCAGAATCTACGCACTCTCCAACACCAAGCACGCAATAGTGGGGCGTGCCTCGAAATGAACGACGTAGACTCGTGTAAGTCATCCCGCATGTTCTTGAAAATTTCCCAAAAAGGAAAAAAGTAATTTGATGGGCAAACGTCGTGGCGTGGAAGATGGCTACTGTTTACTATCTTTGGCAAGGATTCGATCTTCAAGGAGACGATGGAGGCGTGCAGGACACGGGGATGACATCTTAGCTTCTTTGTGCTTTGCCATGAATAATTTCCTCAATGGGCCATCGGGCTTCCTTAGGCTTGCAAGAGCTAATGGTCCAAATGGGTTTGGGTCAGATAGTTGAAGTAATGGGCTGCGATAATGGCCATGATTTCTAATGCATGTTTGACAAAACTGTCATAATTATTGTTCGAAATAAATTAGTGTAAAAGATTATCTAACAATATTAACTTTCCCACAAGACCGTTAATATACTTTTGGATCAATCATGAAATGATGGACTATCTTGATATTAAACAAAATAAGAAAATTAGAGTCGCTCCAAGTCAATGAAGCTCCGGATCAAGTACAAAAATATATTAGGTTAGCACTCCAAACAAAATAATTTTAATAATACGATATATTTTTTAATACTATAATAGAAATAATCGTATTTTTATATTATTAATATAATTAAAATTCAAGATAACTAGAAAATTAATTTATTATATTATATTTTTTAAAATATATCGGAATATATATAATGCTGTATATAAATTTATAATATGGATTAACATATTAATTTAGTAGTTTATTTTCTAATGTCTTAATTAATAATTTGTGCCATGAAATGGATAGCAGAGAAGGTGGGTCTATAACTCATTAAGTAGCGTTTACTAAAATCATAACTTATTATAAACAATTCTAAAATTTGATATTCATCCTAATCAAAATGAAGAATATTTTTTTTTTATATTCTATTTGTTGAAAAAAATAATAAAATAATTCAAATTTATGTAATAAAAGAGGATATAATAAAAGAACACTAAAAAAAGGAGCAATAATTAACATTGTTGTTAATTATTACTCCTCTACTTTCAAATCAAAGAACTCGGATACACTTCGACTAAAATCTTAGACTAAAATCAAAGTCTTAACACATATTTAAAAGATTTAAACAATTTATTTTATTTAAAAACCAAGTATTTTGGTTGATAAATTAAATAATGTACGTGTCATGTCCTTATCCGGTTTAGTCGGATCCCCGTGATCAACTCGATGCTCCCTTGGTTCAAGAGTAGTTTCCCCCTTTTTTAATCAAGAGGTGCTACGCATAAATTTTTCTTGTTCCCTATAATAAAATAAATCAATAAAAATACGAGGTTAAAAAACTTTTAAGCATATCTGACAAAAGTTAGGTACTAGTGTTTTCCTTAGTCATTTTTCCTACTACTCAAATTAATATAAAATAGGGGTGAGTTTCTGCAACTTAGTTAATGTGTGTTGAGAATGAGTTTTCATAAAAATAGTTTTTAATTGGAGTATGCCGGACTCCTTATTTCCTTTAAAATCATTCATTTCTCAAATTTCGGTTTTCAAAATTCTTTTCCTCATTATCCACCATAGTTGTCACGCCCCTACCTGGTTTGGTCGGATCCCCGTGAGCAACCCGCCACTCTTCTCGGTTTACTAAGGGTTATCCCCTCTTTTAAACCCGGGATGAATAGGACGTACTTTAATCCTGTACCTTTATAAGAATACATAAATCAAAACTGTATAAAAATTTTAACTTACATACCTGTCTTGCAGGGGTGACTAACATGAGGTATTTAGGTAGGTTTTCCTTAGTTACCTGAAAATGGGTATAAGGGAGGGGGTGAGTTAAACAACTTAGTGAGTGAGTGTTTAAAGTTTAAAATTTAGGGGAAAATATTTAAATTGGAGTGTGCCATACTCTTTATTTTAAAATTTCTCATTTTCAAAACCTCAGTTTCATCGCCATTTCTCACTCCTCAACCATAATTGGTGTGTCTATCAACTAACACATGCCCTTCATCATGAAGGGAATACACATAATTAAAACTTTGTGTCCGTATGAGGACAGAGACCATATCTCGGTCTTGTGCACATGAAACTCAAATAGAAAAGCTTCAAGAAATACCAAACACAGTAGTTTCGTAGAGTACAAACATAAAAATTCTGTGGAGTACAAACACAGAACTCCGTGAAGTACAAACACAGAACTCCATGGAGTATAAACACAGAACTCCATGACTAACTAGTATGACGAGAAACACAAACCTAGTAGCTTCTCTTTTCCCTTATCGCCACCATGCCATCTAGCAACCTAACAGCCCTTAGGACATATCACTACCCCTCTTGGGCATCTTAATGGTCCCGAACCTCAAGTGCATGCACAAACAAAGTTTTTCTCAAAAGCCATTTAATCTTTGGTGCCACTAGTCTAACGACCTCGACCCTTAACTCGACCTGCAGCTATTTGTCTCGATTGGTCCGTCGACCTGTCATGTCGCACTGCTGCCAGTCCATCGAGTATGTCGGTCCTGTCTTGGTACCATGGCCAATCAATTCATTCATTTAAGTTTTATGGCTCAAATTCATATTTGTTTACGAGCTCCTACTCGTGCCAACTGGCTTAGGGCCCACTGTTCGAGATTTTTTAAAATCGGACATATTAGCCCCCAAGTTCCAAAATCAAGGCCTTCGACCTAATAGAGCTATTCGAGCTCCCGTCAAGAAGGTCTCCCAAAATGTTTAAGCAGTGGCACATAGTTAGGGGAGAGCACTTCTGACAAAATATACTTTTCAACTCTCCATCAAATCAACCGAATATGAGAACATCTCCGTTCATAATTGATGAACAGGTTTTCCACTTCCTTCGAGGAAGTTTCATCATACAAACCGAATATGATCTACTTACAACCGATAAGTAGTTTTTCCGCTTGATTTCCACATCACTGCTCTCAAGTGTGATGATTAAAAATATAACTTAGCAATGAGTTTTTATTTTCTAGGTGCTTATCATCCCAATCGGGTATGATATTAAATTCCCACTCACAATCGGTTAGTAGTTTTTTTTTAAATAAAAGTGCTCATCATCCCAACTGGTATGATGTATAAGATTTCCACTCACCCGTTAATGCAGTGAATTCCTCTTGACCGGTTTTTCGTTCTCACGCGAGCTTGTCCTTGTTAGTATTCCCAGTACTTCGTGTTCCTACATGATATGAACATCCTTGTTCATTATCAATTGGCATAATAGCCTTCATTCATTACAAATGAATGAGAAAACTAAACTTTTCATTTATTTGCAATTAGGTCCCTAAATTTATTTTTTCTTTAACTTTAAGTCCCTAATGTCGATTTTTACTCAAATTGAGTCTTGAAACTTTTAAAATTCACCTTTGGACCTCAATTTATTCAATTTCACAAAAGGGGTTCAATTTCCCAAATTTCCAATTTGGTTCCCCAACTTTTCCAAAATTACCATTTTGCCCTTACTTTACAAAAATGGTAAGTTTTACCCCAAAAATTCCAAAATTTGACCAATTGGTCCTCGAACATCTTTATTATGCTCAATTGGTCCTTAATTTTATGAAATTGCACTTTAGTCCCTCAAAATTTTGAAATTCCCAAATTTCGCCCAATTTTAACCTTCTAACTTTGCCAAATTTGATTTCATCAAATTGACCGATCAAATGAGTTTAATTATTGAAATTGAAGTTAGATTGGAGTTCCTACACCTTCATATGATTCAATTGCACGATTTGGTGCCGAAATGAGCTCAAACGGAGCTTCGTTGGAAAATTGTACTTAGAGAGAGAGCTTCGAAAGCTTACCGTCGGGGGCGTGGCGGTCCGAGCTTTCGATCTGGGTAGATAGCTCTCATCCTAAGGTTTTTCCTATGACCAAGAATTGCATCAATTGATGCGGAATTGGGTGAGAATTTTATCATTAAAGTTCTGTTGGTTCTCTCTCTAGCACTGGTCGAAAATTGTAGAGGGGAGCCAAATTGACTTACCTTTTAGCTTTAATTCAACAGTAGGAGGACTATGGAGATATTGGAAGGGCTTGGTTTGGCCTCATAATGGTTCAAATTGGCCGATTTCAGCTCGGCCAAAATAGGGCAGCTTTGGTCCGCCGGAGCTGCTTCACTATTTGATCACGCCGGCACTTCTCTGGCGACCCTTGGAGCAAATGAAGACTACAAGCATGTAGCAGACTTCTCCTCAGTTCTAAAGAACCCGACCTTGCCTTGTTTGGCTCAGAAAAGTGCACAAGTCAGAGCTTTAGTTCGAGCTTCACCAGAAAATGGAGCAGTTGAGAGAGAATGGAGTTTTTAGGTGTGGAGAGGATGAATGAGGAGGGGCTCTTTATTTAGGAAGCTCGAGAACTACTTGGTCGTCCAATTGGCACCTTAATGGCAGTGATTCATTGCATGAAACTTCCTGGCCGGAGACATTTCACCTTCACCGCCGCTGCGCGATTTTCCGGTGAGTGAACAGTGCTGTCATCTGAAGGAAGAAGATGACACTGTTCCGAACCGAACCGTGCTGGTCCGAATTAGGTTCAAAGCTTAAATCGGCCGGTTCACCCTCGATTCGACCGAATTTTTCAAATATAAAAATTTCTAAATTCATCTAAATCATTTTTATTCAATGGTGGTCTCAAATCTCAAATTTGAATTTTCTAAGCCACCTAGAAAAATGAATTTAACATCTGGTTCAATAGTGGTTTAAATTGGTCAAAACCGGTTAAATTTGGTTCGGATTTGGTTCACCTGAACTGGTTTGGTTTTCATCTCCAATTCATCCTAAAGTCCTTTTTCATGACTTTTGTGTCTCCTTAGGTCACTCAGGATCTATAAATTTCCTAGTTTGCCCTTTCTCTATCGGTTTTGGTTCATGAACCAACTCAGTTCATAAACGGTTTTGGATCCGGTTCTCCTGAACTGGTCTGGTTTTCTCTCCCAAGTTGTCCTAAGATCCTTTTCCAAGGTTTTATGAACATTTTGGGTCACTCGGGAGTTATAATTTTCCCAAATTGCCCATTCTCAGTTGATCGGGTTTGTGAAGTGGTTCGGTTTTTCTCATTTGGGTTGACCGGTACTTTCTTCGATTTCCTTATTTCAAAGGGACGGGGTTTACAACTCTCTCCTCCTTTTAGGAGTTTTGTCTCCAAAACTAAATCAACATCCTTTTTATCTAGAATAACTTCCCTTAATGTTCATTCGAGATTTGCTTGACGTGCCAACCCTTTGGTTGTTCTTTCACTTCCCCCTTTTTGAATCCCGTACTTAAGAAATGTCTTTTCCTTTTTGTTGTTTACCCACTTCCTGGAGTTTATCATAACTAGGCATATCTTACCCACACGTGCAAAAGAATATCTTTATATTCACTTCCTCCTCTATCTAGGGTGGTTTCTTCCTCTTGAGGGTTCTTGCTCAAAATTTCAAGGTCGAGAGTTCTAAGCTGTCCAATCGTTTCCTTGGGTTTATCTTACTTTCTTGGATCATCCTAACATGCCTTCTTTAATTCTTTCACCCCAACACGTACTTCCTTTACAACCTCATCTTCTTATGCCTCGTCACTTGCTTCAATTACCTCTTAATTAGGATATGTATGATTCCCTAGAGTTTTCCTTCCTTGGTAGTATTCTTCCCCTTTTTTCCGAAATTCTAAGTTTCCTTGAGTGTATCTATCCTCAAGTGACGTACTTAAATGTCATCCTTTCCCGTTTACTACTTGAAATTTTGTGGGTACGTCCTTTGTATTTTCTCTTACTTGTATCAAAACTTTATCTTTGTAGGGAATATAACTTTCATTATGATGATAACGAATTAAAATTTTTTGCTATATTTATTCAAGGGAATTTTGGTAAGTACTAACTACGGTACTAGGGTCTTCCTGTGTTTCTTCTTGGGTGAGGTTGTAAACTCTGGTTGGGACCCTTGATGTAGTGGCGATGTCTTGCCCTCTATCTAGTGCCCTTGGGTTTCCTTAAAGTGGTAGGTGGGTACTTTTTTGTGTATTGCCTTGAAGGGCTGGGCAGTTCTTCGTAAAATGGCTAGGTTGTCTACGTTCGTAGCATATTTGGCATAATCCTTTATGGTTTTTCTAGCTCTTTGAACAATTGGGGCTTATCCTTGGCAGAACCGTATTTGTCTCCCTTTGTGTATGATACCCTTCCATTGTCCTGGAGAACCCCATTCTTGTTCTCCATTTCTGTCCACCTAGCTCCTTTTGTCTTCCTTGACTGTCCTGGCCTCCTTCCTCTTTCCTACCGGTCTGTTCTACCCAGCGGTGTCTTGTTTGTACTAGACGCTCACATTCATGGGCCATGTTAATGACAACAACTAAATCCGTGGGACGTCCTAGTACTCCCATTCGGTCCCATATGTCCATATTAAGACCATCCACAAATCGTTGGCAAACATCCGCAAGTCTAGCTAGGTTAGGGGCAAAGGGTCTTAACTCATTAAACTTGGTTTCATACTCTAAGATAGAGTTATGCCCTTGTCGGAGTCGGAGGAAGTCTTCTTTCTTCTCGTTGATTAGATGTGGAGCTAGATATTCCTCCGTATATCTTTCTTCGAATAGCTTCCATGTAGGGGTGGTGGCTTGTAAGCTTCTGATATTATCCCACCACCTCTTCGCACTAGCTTCCAGGAAAAACTCTACCAGGATCACGATACCCTTTGGTGAAATCCTAACTATCCCCATGAGTTTCTTGATACTAGCTAGCCAGTCCATAGCAGTCCCTGCATCCTTTTCTCCTAGGAATGGTTTACATTCAAATTGTCAGAGGGTTTTGAGGTATTTGGGAATGTCAATAGAGGAGGAACGCGAGTAGGACGGGGATGGGATCGTACTTCCTTAGGCTCAGCTTGAGGGTTAGTGTCCACCTCAGAAGTGAGGTTAGGCCGTCTAAACACTCAGGTGAACTCTTCGTACAATCTCTAATGTTTCAAGCTTAATCTAGGTGGGGTTATCTAGGCTCCTCGAGGAGTTTCCATAGGGAAGGTTGGTTGGGCAGTGTCGGAGTCTGCATCTCTAGTTCTCTTGGTTCCTTTCTTGGAAGCCATCTATATATTTTAAAATTATTCCTATTAGTTACTATGTTCTCTAGTCCTGATAATGTATTCAAAGAAATAGGCTTTGATACCACTCAAGTTGTCATGCTCCAACCCGATTTGGTCGGATCCCCATGAGCAACCCGCCACTCTTCCCGGTTTACTAAGGGTTTTCCCCTCCTTTAAACCCGGGAGGAGTAAGGCGTACTTTAAACCTATACCTTTCCTTGAATACATAAATCAAAACTGCATAAAAATTTTAACTTACATACTTGTCTTGTAGGTGTGACTAATAGGAGGTCTTTATGTAGGTTTCCCTTAGTTACCTGAAAAGGGATATAAGAGAGTGGGTGAGTTCGACGACCCAGTGAATGAATATTTAAAGTTTGACTTTAGGGAAAATATTTGAATTGGAGTGTGCCAGACTCCTTATTTTCTTTCAGAATTTCTCATTTTCAAAATCACAGTTTCATAATCATTACTCACTCTTCAACCATAACCAGTGTGCTTATCAACCAACATACTCCCTTTATCATGAAGGGAACACGCATGAATAAAACTCTATGTCCGTATGAGGACAGAGGCCATATCTCGGTCTTGTGCATATGAACTCAAACACAGAAGCTTCAGGAAATCCCAAACACAGTAGTTTTGTGAAGTCCAAACACAGAAACTCTGTGGAGTACAAACATAGAACTTTGTGAAGTACAAACACAAAACTCCGTGACTAACTGGTATGATGAGAAACACAAACCTAGTAGCTTCTCTCATCCCTTATCGCCACCATGTCATCCAGCAGCCCTTAGGATGCATCACTACCCCTCTTGGGCATCTTAATGGTCCCGAACCTCAAGTGCATGCACAAAGAAAGTTTTTCTCAAAAGCCATTTAATCTTTGGTGCCACTGGTCCAACGGTCCTGACCCTTAACTCGACTTGCAGCTATTTATCTTGATTGGTTCGTTGACCTGTCATGTCGCACTGCTACCAGTCTATCGAGTATGCCGGTCCTGTCTTGGTACATGGCCAAACAATTCATTTACTTTAAGTTTTTATGGCTTTAAATCATGTTTGTTTATGAGCTCCTACTTGTTCCGACTTGCCTAGGGCCCACTGTTCGAAATTTTCAAAATCGGGCGTATTAACCCTCAAGTTCCAAAACCGAGGCCTCCGACCTATCTGAGCTATTCAAGCTCCCGTCAGGAAGGTCTCCCAAAATGTTTAAGCAGTGGCACACAGTCAGGGGACAGTACTTCTGACAAAATATACCTTTTTGTTGTCCATCATACCATTCGAGTATGACGACATCTCCACTCATAACCGATGAACTAGTTTTCCACTTCCTTCGAGAAAGTTTCATCATACCAATTGGGTATGATCTACTTACACCAATAAGTAGTTTTTCCACTTAATTTTCACATCACTCCTCTCAGGTGTGATGTTTAAAAAACCACTTAGCAGTGGGTTTTAAATTATGAGGTGCTTATTATCTCAATCGGGTATGATATAAAAATCCCACTCACCTGTTAATGCAGTGAATTCATTTTGACCGATTATTTGTATTCAAGCGAGCTTTACTTTGCTGGCGTTCCCGGTACTTCGTGTTCCTACATGATATGAACACTCTTGTTCATTATCCCCCAGTCTAATAGCCTTCATTTACTACAAATGAATGAGAAAACCAAACTTTTCATTTATTTACAATTAGGTCCCTACACTTATTTTTCTTTAACTTTAAGTCCCTAATGTTGGGTTTTCCTCAAATTGAGTTTCAAAACCTTTAAAATTCACCTTGAAACCTGAATTTTATTCAATTTCACTAAAAGGGGTTTAATTTTCTAAAATTTTCAAAATTACCATTTTTCCCCAAAAATTCCAAAAATTGCCCAATTGGTCCTCCAACATCTTTATCATGCCGAGTTGGTCCTCAAATTTATGAAATTGCACATTAGTCCCTGGAATTTTTGAATTTTCAAAATTCCCAAATTTCACCAAATTTCAACCTTCTAACTGAGCCGAATTTGATTTCATTAAATTGACCAATAAATTGAGTTTAATTTTTGAAATTGAAGTTAGATTGGAGTTTCTACACCTTCATACAATTCAATTTCACTTTGAATCGCATGATTTGGTGCCATAATAAGCTCAAATGGAGCTCCGCCGAAAAATTGGTCTTAAAGAGAGAAAGCTTCGAAAGCTTTCCGTCAAGGTCATGATGGTCCGAGCTTTTGATCTGGGCAGATAGCTCTTGTCTTGAGGTTCCTCCTAGAATCAATAATTGCATCAATTGGTGTCGAATTGAGTGAGAATTTTATCATCAAAGTTCTGTGGGTACTCTCTCTAGTACCGGTTGGAAATTGCAGAGGGGAGCCAAATTGGCTTACCTTTCAGCTGTAGGTGGACTGTGGAGGTGTTGGGAGGGCTGGGTTTAGCCTGAGAAGGGCTCGAATTGGCCAATTTTAGCTCAGCCAAAACAGGGCAGCTTCGGTATGCTGGAGCTGCTTCATTGTTCGATCAAGCGGGTGCTTCTCTAGCGACCCTCGGAGCAAATGGAGACTACAGGCGTGTAGCTGACTTCTCCCCAGTTCTAAAGAACCCAACTGCGCCTTCTTTGGCTTAGAAAAGACCCTATATCGGAGCTCTGGTTTGAGTTTCCTCAGAAATTGGAATAGTTGAGAGAATGGAGTTTTAAGGTGTGGAGAGGATGAATGAGGAGGGGCTCTTTATATAGGATGCTCTAGGACTTCTTGGCCGTCTGATTGGCCTCTTAATGGAAGTCATTCATTGTTTGAAACTCCGTGGCTGGAGACTTTTCAGCTTCACTAGAGCTGCGCGATTTTTCGGCGAATGAACAGTGCTGTCATTTGAAGGAAGAGAATGGCACTGTTTTGAACCGGACCGGATTAGTCCGAACCAGATTCAAAGCTTAAATTGGCCGGTTCACCCCCAATTTGACCAAAATTTTCAAATCTAAAAATTTCTAAATTAATCTAAATTCATTTTCTATCCAATGGTGGTGTCAAATCTTAAAATTGAAAATTTTAAGCCACCAAGAAAATTAATTTAGCATCTGATTCAATAGTGGTTCAAACTGGTCCAAACCGGTTCTATCCCGTTCGGATACGGTTCTCTTGAACCGGTATGGTTTTCTCTCCCAAATTGTCCTAATGTCCTTTTCTAAGGTTTTACGAACCCTTTGGGTCACTCCGGAGTTGTAAATTCCTGAAATTGCCCGTTTCCTCATTATCGGGTTTGTGAACTAATTTAGTTTTTCTCACTCGGGTTGACTAATTCTCTGCCCGTTTTCGTTGCTTTAAAGGGATGAGGTTTACAACCCTCATATTGAGGTTCCTCCTAGGATCAAGAATTGCATCAATTGATGCCAAATTGAGTGAGAACTTTATCATCAAAGTTCTGCCGGTTCTCTCTCTAGCATTAGTCGAAAATTGCAGAGGGGAACCAAATTGGCTTACCTTTAAGCTCTAATTCAGTTGTAGGAGGACTGTGGAGGTGTTGGGAGGGCTTGATTTGGCCTAAGAAGGGCTCGAATTGGCCGATTTCAGCTTGGCTGAAATAGGGCAACTTTAGTCGCCAGAGCTGCTTCACTGTTCGTTCACGTTGTCGCTTCTCTGACGACCCTTAGAGTAAATGGAGATTACATGTGTGTAGCTGACTTCTCTCTGGTTCTAAGGAGCCCAACCCCACCTTGTGTGGCTTAGAAAAGTTCGCAAGTCAGAGCTCTGGTTTGAGTTTCACCGAAAAATGGAGCAGTTGAGAGAGAATGGAGTTTTCAGATGTGGAGAGGATGAATGAGGAGGGGCTCTTTATATTGGAAGCTCGGAAACTTCTTAGTTGTCTGATTGGCACCTTAATGGCGGTCATTTATTGCTTGAAACTCCCTGGCTGGAGACTTTTCAGCTTTGTAGGCATTGCATGATTTTTCAGCAAGTGAATAGTGCTATCATATGAAAGAAGAAGACGACATTATTCCGAACCAGACTGGACGGGTCCGAACCGGGTTCAAAGCTTAAACTGGCTGGTTCACCCCCGATTCGACCGAATATTTCAATTGTGAAAATTTATAAATTCATCTAAGTTCATTTTTTATCCAATGGTGGCCTCAAATCTCAAATTTGAATTTTCTAAACCACCTAGAAAATGAATTTAGCATCCGGTTCAATAGTGGTTCAAATCAGTTCAATTCGGTTCACCTAAATCGATTTGGTTTTCATCTCCAATTCATCATAAAGTTCTTTTTCATGACTTTTGTGACTACTTAGATCACTCGGGATCCATAAATTTCCCAGTTTGCCCATTCTCTATCAGTTGCGGTTCATAAACCGTTTCGGATCCGGTTCTCCTGAACCGGTCTGGTTTTCTCTCCCAAGTTGTCCTAAGATCGTTTTCCAAGGTTTTATAAATCCTTTGGGTCACTCGGGAGTTATTATTTTCCCAAATTGCCCATTCTCTGATGATCATGTTTATGAACTGGTTCAATTTTTCTCACTCGGGTTGACCGGTTCTTTCCACGGTTTCCTTGTTTCAAAGGGACGGAGTTTACAATAGGTGTGTTTAATAGTCAACACACGCCCTTCATCATGAAGGGATCACACATTCACAGGGTAACCCATCCACTGCACCCACTTGTGGCGTCGGAGTAACTTTAGCGGCCGCCTAAAAAGAATCCCGTGTACTTCTACCCTAGGTATGAGTGGATGTTTGCGACATCCGATCCTCGAACCCAAAATCAACTCCATGTCCATATGAGTACGGATACCTCATCTCGACCCCACCCCGGCCTCATGCGCATGAAACTACATTGAGTTTCCCTAACTGCTAGCACGACAAACTACCCTTATCTGCACCATGTCGTCCAGTAGCCCCTAGGATGCATCACTACCCCTCTTGGGCGTCTTGATGATCCTTAACCTTAAGTGCATGCACAAACAATAATTTTTCCACAATGCCATTTATCATTGGTGCCACTGGTCCAACCACCTTGATCCTCAACTCGACCTACAACTATTTGTCTGGACGGGTCCATCGACCTGGCCCTGATGCACAATCGCCAGTCCATCGAGCTTGTTGGTCCTGTCTTGGTACCATAGTGAAATCACATAATTCATTCATTAAGAATTTTCATGGCATAAATATCATGTTTGTTTACAAGCTCCTGCTCGTACCAACTAGCATTGGGCCCACTGTATGTGATTTTCCAAAATCAAGCATTTTAGTCCCACAAGTTCCAAAACCGAGGCCTCTGGCTTATTTGAGTTCTTCTAGCTCTCGTTAAGAAGATATCCCAAAAATTTTAAACAGTGGCACGCAATAAGTGGATAACACTTTTTACAAAAATAACTTTTCAACTCATCACACCAACTGAGTGTGATGACATCTCCGCTTACAATTGGTAAGCGGGTTTTCTCCTTCCTTCTAAAAAGTCTATCATACTAATTAGGTATGATCTCTCTACTTACATTCGGTGTAAATCCCGTCCTTTGATAATGAGAAAATCGGGAAAGAACCAGTCAGTTTTGAATTTTAAACCGAATCGGTCTACAAGCTCGATTAATAGGAAACATGCAAAATGAGAATTTTCAACTTCCATGTGACTCAAAATGGTTCATAAATCTTGGAAAAGAACCTTATGATGAATTGGAGAAGAAAAATTGGACTGGTTCAAATGAACCGGATAGAATCGGTTTATTAACCAAATCGACTAATGAATCGGAATCGATAGAGAGAAGGTAGACCAGGAAATTTTTTTGACCTCAAGTGACCCAAAGAGTCCTAAAAGTCATGGAAATTGACTTGAGAAGGAATTGGAGATGAAAACCAAACCGATTCAGGTGAACCAGATCCGAACCGGTTTGGACTGGTTTGAACTACTATTGAACCAGATCCTAAATTCATGTTTCTAGGTGGCTTAAAGAATTCAAATTCGAGAGTTGAAGCCACCATTAGATAGAAAATGAATTTAGATGAATTTATAAATTGTTAGATTTGAAAAATTTGGTCAAATGAAGTGTGAACCGGCCGATTTAAGCTTTGAACCCGGTTCAGACTGGTCCGGTCCGATTCAGAATAGTGTCGTCTTCTTCCTTCAGATGACAACACTGTTGACTCGTCGGAAAATTGAAGCAGTGCCAGCGAAGAAGAATCATCTTCGTTCAATACGTTTTCGACCATCAATGCCTGTCATAAAGATGCCAAATGGACGACGGATGAGTCCCTGAGCTCCCTATATAAAGAGTCTCTCTCCATTCATCCTCTCAACACCTCAACACCTCAAAAGCTCACACTCTCTCAGTTGCTTAGTTTTCCGGTGAAGCTCGAACCGGAGTGCTGATATAATGTCATCTTTGAGCCAAAGAAGGTGAGGTCAGGTTCATTAGAACCAGGGAGAAGTCAGCTACACGGTGGTGACATCCATTCATTCCGAGAGTCGCCGGAGGAGCGCCAGCGTGATCGAACAGTGAAGGGGCTTCGGCGGACCGAAGCTGCCCTATTTCAACTAAGTTGAAATCAGCCAATTCGAGCCCTCCTCAGGCCAAAAAAAGCCCTCCCAACACTTCCTCATCCCTTCCACGGCCAAATTAGGATGGAAAGGTAAGCCAATTTGGCTCCCCTCTGCAATTTTTGATCGAATTTATATGACAAAATTCTAATCCAATTCGACATCAATTGATGTCATTCTTGATCCTAGGAAGAACCTTAGGAGGAGGACTACCTGCCCAGATAGAAAGCTCAGACCACCATGCCCTCACTGGTGAGTAATCGAAGCTTTCTCTCTCTATAGTTCATTTTCTGATGAAGCTTCATTCGAGCTCGTTCCGGCGTTAAAACTTGCATTTCAAATTGCTAAAGAATCATATGAACATGTAAAAACTTAATTTTTACTTCAATTTCAACAATTGGAAACGTTTGCTCGGTCAATTTGATGAAATCAAATTTGGCTGTATTAAGAAGTTAGATTTGGGGGAAAATTGGGGATTTTCGAAAATTCGAAGGACTGAAATGCAATTTCCTAAAATTTAGGGTCAATTGAGCATGATAAAAATGTTGGAGGGCCAATTGAGGAATTTTAGAATTTTTGGGGTAAAATTTACCATTTTTGTAATGGAAGGTTAAAATGGTAATTTTGGAAAAATAGGGGGACCAAATTGGAAATTTGGGAAATTAAATCCATTTTTGTGAAATTGAATAATTTGAGGTCCCAAGGGTAATTTTGAAAGTTTTGGGACTCAATTTGAGGAAAGACCGTCATTAGGGACTTTAAGTTAAAGAAAAATAACTTTAGGGACCTAATTGCAAATAAATAAAAGTTTGGTTTTTCTCATTCATTTGGAATGAATGAAGAGGTTGAGAGAAAATGAACCGAGATGTTCATATCGTGTAGGAACATGAAGCACCGGGAACGCCAGCAAGGACAAGCTCACGTGAATACAAATAACCAATCTAGTGGAATTCACGACATTAACAGGTGAATGGGCTTGCTAACGTCATACCCGATTGTGATGATGAGCACAGTTTAAAGTTAAAAACCACTTACCGGTTGTGAGTGAGATTTTATATCATACCCGGTTAGGGATGATAAGTAACTTGAAATGAAAACCCACTACCAAGTGGTAGTTTAAACATCACAACTTAGAGTAGTGATGTGAAAATCATGCGGAAAAACTACTTACCGGTTGTAAGTAGATCATACCCGGTTGGTATGATGAAACTTTCTCGAAAGAAGTTGAAAACCCGTTCATCGGTTATGAGTGAAGATGTCCTTATACCCGGTCAGTATAATAGACAGTTGAAAATATATTTTTGTTGGAAGTGCTCTCCTGTGACTGTGTGCCAATGCTTAAACAATTTGGGAGACCTTCTTGACGGGAGCTCGAATATCTCTTATAGGCTGGGGGCCTTGGTTTTGGAACTTGAGGGGTATTATGCCCGGTTTTGAAAATCTCGAACAAGTGGGCCATAGGCCTGTGGGCACGAGCAGGAGGTCGTAAACAAACATGAGATATGTGCCATAAAACTTTAATAAGTGAAATGTTTGGCCATGGTACCAAGATAGGACCGACATATTCAGTCAACTAGTGGTAGTGCGACATGACAGGTCTCCGGACCAGTCAAGACAAACAGTTGTAGGTTGAGTTGAGGGTCGGGGTCGTTGGACTAGTTGCACCACAAATTATACGACATGATAAGAAAATACTATTTGTGCATGCAATATGATTACTGGATCATCATGATGCCCATGAGGGGCAGTGATGCATCCTAAGGGCCCTGGACGACTTGGTGAGTATAAGAGCAGTCTGTCGTAAGAGGTGACTATACAAAATTTGGAGTAGCACTAAGCGCATGAGACTGGGCTGGGGAGGGGGTGATGTCTCTGTCCTCATATGGACATAGAAAATTGATTTCGTGATTGAGGATCCGATGTCAAGTACATTCACTCATTCTTAGGATAGAAGTGGATGTACTTCTATCTAGGTGGCCGGTAATGTTGCTCTGAAGCCACAAGTGGGTTCAGTGGTCGTGCTGGCCCGCGAATGTGTGTTTGACCTTTATGATGAAGGTTATGTGTTGCGTGATGACACATCGTGATTAAATAAGGAAATGGTGATAAAACTCAAGATTTTACCGGTTCAACCTAGTTGCATCCGGTTCATCTGAACCGATTTGGTTTTTCTCTTCCAATTTGTCCAAAGGTTCTTTTCCAAGGTTTTATAAACCCTTTGGATCACTCGGGAGTTTTAAATTTCACAAATTGCATGTTTCCTGATAAATCGGGTTTGTAAATCGGTTCGATTTTCTCACTTGGTTTGACCGGTTATTTTTCCAGTTTTACTTAACTCAAAAGGGCAGGGTTTACAACTCATCCCTCCTTTTAGGAGTTTTTTTCCACAAAACTTATTTAGCGACCTTTGCATGAGGAACGATTTCCCTTGATATCAACTTGGTGTTTGCTTATCATGCAAACTCTTCTCTTGTTGTTTCAATTAGCCCTATATATCATTCATTTAAGGAATTTCTTTACCTTATTACTATTTACTCACTCCATGGAGTTGATCATAACTAGACATACCTTACTTAAGGGTATATCCATAGATTCACATCTTTCTTTACGAGCAATATTTTCCCCTTTAAGGTCTTATACTCAGGATGGAGAGTTCCAAGATACCTAACCATTCCCATGTCTAGTTAACATCTTGGTCATTGAAACCCTTAGCTCGATGTTCTTTAGAGCGTTACATATTTATTTTCATGGGTTTCCTTGTTATCACCTTTTCATCCTATTTCGACTCTTCTTTCATCCATTGTTCATTACAATTTCAGTCCAAATTTTATGCTTGACCTTGTCATGCTTACTTACTCAGTCTTCCTTATTTGGAGTCATGTTTTCATCGGGACTGTTGGGCTTATATGGACCTTACAGCATGGCATTTTTCGGATGTTGTCTCTATGTCCATTTGATTTCTAGAACATCTCCTTTAGGGTTGTTTCCAACTTTCCAACCTCTTGGGGATTGTATATGTCATGCCCTAACCCGGTTTGGTTAGATCCCCATGAACAACTTGTCACTCTCTTAGTTCAAGAGGAATTTCCCCCTTCGTGAACTCGAGAGGAGCCAAGCGTATTTTTCAACCTTGTTCCCTAGAAAGACATATATCAAATAAAATGCAAGCTTAAGAGTAATTAAGCATACCTGACATAGGGTAAGGCTCAATTTTATTCCTAGTCATTTTCTCTTTTTCCTAAAAAAGGATAGAAAAGAGGGGTGAGTTTCAACAACTGAGTGAATGGGTATTTTAAAAATGGAGTTTCTATAAAAAAAATAGTTTTCAAGTTGGAGTGTGCCATACTCCTTAATTCCTATAAATTTTCTCATCTTAAAATCTCGATTTTCAAAATAATTTCTTATTACCACGGTGTGTCATCAGCCAACATACTTTCTTCATCATGAAGGTCAAACACACAATCACAGACCACCCCATCCACTAAACCCACTTGTGGCGTCGAAGCGACTTTACCGGCCACCTAGATAGAAACATGTCCACTTCTTCCTTTAGAATGAGTTGAAGTTCACGACATCCGACCTTCAATCCCGTAATAATTCTCCGTGTCCGTATGAGGACAGAGATCTCATCCTGATCCCACCCCGGTCTCATGCTCTTGAAGCTAAGTCAAGCTTCGCAAGGCTTCTGGTATAACTAACTGCGCTCATATTCACTAGGTCGTCCAAGGCCCTAGGACACATCACTAACCCTCTTGGGCATTTTGAAAGTCCCGTAAACACAGTGCATGCACAATCAACATTTTTCACATGACGCCATATAATCTGTGGTGCCACTGGTCCAACGGCTTAAACCCTTGACTCAACCTGCAAAGTTAATTTTCCTTTAATTTGAACACAATTGACGGTTTTTCACCAAATTGAGTCCCGAAACTTTTAAAATTTCGCTTGGAACATCAATTTATTCAATTTCGTAAAAAGGGGTTCAAGTTTCCCAAATTCCTAATTTGGCCCCCAATTTTCCCAAAATTACCATTTTGCCCTTTACAAAAATGGTAAGTTTTACCCCAAAAATTCTAAAATTTGCTCAATTGGTCCTCTAACAATCTTATCATGCCCAATTGACCCTTAATTTTATAAAATTGCATTTTGGTCCCTCAAATTTTCAAAAATCCCAAAATTTCCCCAATTGTTCCCCCAATTTCAACTTTATAACACAACCGAATTTGATTTCATCAAATTGACTGATCAAACACTTCTAATTGTTGAAATTGAAGTTAAATTTGAGTTTCTACATCTTCATATGATGCAATTGCACTTTGAATCGTAAGTTTTGATGCCAGAATGAGCTCAAACAGAGCTTCACCTGAAAATAGAATGTAGAGAGAGAAAGCTTCAATTGGTTACCATCGGGGCACGGTGGTCCGAGCTTCAAATGTGGGTAGATAGCTCTCGTCCTGAGGTTTCTCCTAGGATCAAGAATTGCATCAATTGATGTCGAATTAGGTGAGAATTCTATCATCGAAATTGTCGTGCCTCAACCCGGTTTGGTCGGATCCTCGTGATCAACACGCCACTCTCCTGGTTTATTAAAGGGTTTCCCCTTATTATAAACTATAAAGAGTAGGCCTCCTTTAAACCTACACCTTTTCCAAGAATAACATAGATAAAAAATACATAATATTTTAAATTTATCCTACCTGGAATTTCCTGAAAGGGATATAAGGGAGGGGGTGAGTACAACGACTTAGTGAATGGGTTTTCAAAACTTTTAACTTTTAGGAAAAAGACTTGTATTGGAGTGTGCCAGACTCCTTTCTTTAAAAAATCCTTTCATATCAAATCTCAAATTTTACCACCATTTCCTTATTAATCACGTTGTATCATCACCCAACACATATCATTCATCATTAAGGTCAAACACACATTCGTAGGCCAGCCCATCCACTAAACCCACTTGTGGCATCGAAGCGACTTTACTGGCCACCTAGATAGAAGTACGTCCACTTCTACTCTGAGAATGAGTGGATGTTCGCGACATCCGACCCTCAATCACGAAATCAATTCTTCATGTCCGTATGTGGATAGAGACCTTATCGCGTCCCCACCTCGGTCTCATGCGCTTGGTGCAACTCCAAATTTCGCACGATCACTTGGTACGACTAACTGCCCTTATACCCACCAAGTCGTCCAATGCACTTAGGACGCATCACTACCCCTCTTGGGCATCTTGATGGTCCCGTAATCACAGTGCATGCACAATCAGTATTTTCTTATCATGCCATATAATCTGTGGTGCCATTGGTCTAATGGCCCCGACTCTCAACTCAACCCACAGTTGTTTGTCTTAATTGGCCCGTCGACTTGTCATGTCACACTGGCGCTAATTGACTGAGTATGTCGGTCCTGTCTTGGTACCGTGGCCAAACAATTCCTTTATTTAAAGTTTTATGGCATATAACTCATGTTTATTTATGAGCTCCTGCTCGTGCCAACTATCCTTGGGCCCACTGTACGAGATTTTCAAAATCAGGCATATTAGCCCCAAGTTCCAAAATCGAGGCCCTCGACCTATAAGTGCTATTCAAGCTCCCATCAAGAAAGTTTTCCAAATTGTTTAACCATTGGCACATAGTCACAGGAGAGCACTTTCAACAAAAATAGGTTTTCAACTGTCCATCATACCAACTAGGTATAAGGACATCTCCGCTTATAACCGATGAACGGGTTTTCAACTTCCTTTGAGGAAGTTTTATCATACCAACCGGGTATGATCAACTTACAATCGGTAAGTAGTTTTTCTGTATGTTATCCACATCACTCCTCCAGGTTGTGATATTTAAAATACCACTTGGTAGTGGGTTTTCATTTCGAGGTACTTATCATCCCCAACCAGGTATGATATAAAATCCCACTCACAACCGGTAATCGATTTTTAACTTTAAGTTGTGCTCATCATCCCAACCGGGTATGACGTTAGTAAACGCACTCACCCGTTAATGAAGTGAATTCCACTAGAACGATTCTTTGTATTGACGTGAGGTTGTCCTTGTTGGTGTTCCTGGTACCTCGTGTTCCTACACGATATGAATATCTCGGTTCATTATCCCTCGGCCTAATAGCTTTCATTCATTCCAAATGAATGAGAAACCTTTACTTTTATTTATATGTAATTAGGTCCCTAAAGTTATTTTTCTTTAACTTTAAGTCCCTAATGCTAGTTTTTCCACAAATTGAGTTCCAAAACTTTTAAAATTTCCCTTAGGACCTCAATTTATTTAATTTCACAAAAAAGGGGTTTAATTTCACAAATTTCCAATTTGGTCCCCCCAACTTTTCCAAAATTAGCATTTTGCCCTTCCTTTACAAAATGGTAAGTTTTACTCCAAAAATTCTAAAGTTGCTAAATTGGCCCTCTAATATTCTTACATTTTTGTCCTTCAAATTTAAAAAATCCCCAATTTTCCCCCAATTTAAACTCCTTAACACAGCTGAATTTAATTTCATCAAATTGACCGATCAAACATTTCTAATTGTTGAAATAGAAGTTAAAATTTTCCTACATCTTCATATGATTCAATAGCACTTTGAATCGCAAGTTTTGACGCTGGAACGAGCGTCAACGGAGCTTCGCCGTAAAATAGACTATAAGAGAGAAAGCTTCGAAAGCTTACCGTCGGGGCACCACAATCTGAGCTTTCGATCTGGGTAGATAGCTCTTGTACTGAGGTTCATCCTAGAATCAATAATTGCATCAATTGATGCCAAAATGAGTTAGAATTTCCTCATCGAGATTCTGTCTGTTCTCTCTCTATCACCGGTATGAAATTACAGAGGTAAGCCGAATTGGCTTACCTTTCCGCTTTAATTCGGCTGTG
The DNA here is from genome assembly GCA_030064425.1 of Trapa bicornis. Lineage (NCBI taxonomy): Eukaryota > Viridiplantae > Streptophyta > Magnoliopsida > Myrtales > Lythraceae > Trapa > Trapa bicornis. The sequence continues at coordinate 4,253,282 of CM057749.1, forward strand.
GAAGGGCTGAGGAAGTGTTGGGATGGCTTGGTTTGGTCTAAGAAGGGCTCGAATTGGCCGATTTCAGGTTGGTCGAAATAGGGCAGCTTCAGTCTGCCGTAGTTGCTTCACTATTCGATCACGCCCGCACTTCTCCGGTCACCCTTGGAGCAAATGGAGACTACAGACGTATAGCTGACTTCTCCCCGAACCCAATGAACTCGACCTCACCTTGTTTGGCTAAAAAAAATGCCCAAGTCAGAGCTCTAGTTCGAGCTTCACTGAAAATTGGAGCAGCTCAGATAGAATGGAGTGTTTAGTTGTGGAGAGGATGAATGAGGAGGGGATCTTTATATAGGAAGCTCGAGGACTTCTTGGACGTCCGATTGGCACCTTAATAGCTGTCATTCATTGTCTAAAACTCACTCGCCGGTGACTTTTTAGCTTCGCCAGCGCCGCGCAATTTTCTGGTGAGTAAACAGTGTTGTCATCTGAAGGAAGAAGATGACACTATTCCGAACCAGACCACACTGGTCTGAACCGAGTTCAAAGCTTAAACTGGCTGGTTCATGCCCAATTCGACCAAATTTTTCAAAATTAAAAATTTCTAAATTCATTTTCTATCCAATGGTGGCCTCAAATCTCAAATTTGAATTTTTTAAGTCACCTAGAAAAATGAATTTAGCATCCGGTTCAATAGTAGTTCAAATCGGTCCAAATCGGTTCAGTCCAGTTTGGATCCAGTTTACCTCATCCAGTTTGGATTTCATCTCCAATTCAACCTAAAATTTTTTTTTCATGACTTTTGTGACTCTTTATGTCACTCAAGATCCCGAAATTTCCCGATTTGCCCTTTCTCTATCGGTTTTGTTTCATGAACCGACTTGGTTCATAAATCAGTTCAATCTAGTTGGATCCGGTTCATATGAACTGTCTGGTTTTTCTCTTCCAATTTGTCCTAAGGTTCTTTTCCAAGGTTTTGTGAATCATTTGGGTCACTTAGGAGCAGTAAATTTTCCAAATTTCCCGTTTCCTGATAATTGGGAATGTGAAGTGGTTTGATTTTCTCACTTGTTTTGATCGGTTCTTTTCCTAATTTTCCTTAACTCAAAAGGGTGGTGTTTATAAGTAAAGTCGCTTTGACGTCACATGTGGGTGCAGTGGGCGGGTTGCCCTGCGAATGTGTTGATCCCTTTATGATGAAGGATGTGTGGTGGTTGCTAAACACACTATTTATGGTTAATGATGAGTAATAACTTTGGAAACCGAGAAATTTAGGAATAAGTAATCTGGTCCCCTAATTTTACAAAATCCCCAAATATTTCCCCTATTTTCCCCCTTTCAAACTGGTCGAATATGATTTCATCAAATTGACCATTCAATCGGGCTTAATCGCTCCAATTGAATTTATGGATCAGTTCCTACACTTCCATACAATTCAATTGAGCTTTGAACTACGCCATTTGGGTCTGAATCGAGCTCAAGCGGAACTTCGTGAAAAAACTGAACATAAAGAGAGAAAGCTTTGAAAGCTTACCATCGGAGGTGCGGCGACCCAATCTCTCAATTGGGGAAGATAGCTCTCTTCCTAAAATATCTTCTAGGATCAAGAATTACTACAATTGACCTTGAATCGAGGGAGAATTTCGTTACTGAAATTCTACAGTTCCTCTCTCTAACTCTGACAAGGAACGATTGAGGAGGGCCGAATTGGCTTACCTTTTAGTTCAATTGAGGTCATCTAAAGGTTGTGGGGATGTTGGGAGAGCTTGGTTTGGCCTGAGTAGGGCAGCTGAAGCAGGGAGCTTCGGTCAACCGGAGCTGCTTCACTATTTGAGTACGCTGATGCTTCTTCGACAATCCTCATATTGAATGGAGATTGCTATTAGATAGTGACTTCCCCCAAAGTCTAAAGAACTTGACCTCGCCTTTTGAGGTTGAGAAAATAGCCCAAGTCGGAGCTCTGGTTTGAGCTTCATCAAAAATTGGAGCAATTGAGAGAGAATGAAGTTTTCAAGTGTGAGGAGAATGAATGGAGATGAGCTCTTTATATAGGGGGGCTCAGGAACTCTATGGCCATCCATTTAGCACCTTTATGGCACACATTCATGGCTTTAAATGCCCTGAACGGAGATGATTCAGCTTCACCAACACTGTTTGTTCTTCCGGTGAGTGAACAGTGTTGTAATCTGAAGGAAGAAGATGACATTGTTCCGAACCAGGTTCAATGCTTAAACTAGTCGGTTCATGCCCGTTTCAATTGAGTTTTTCAAAATTAAAAATTTTTAAATTTATTCTCTATCAAATGGTGGCTTCAATTCCCGATTATTTTAAGCCACTTAGAAAAATAAATTTAGAAATTGATTCAATGATTGTTCAAACCGGTTCAATCCGGTTCAGGTCCAGTTCACCTGAACTAGTTTTGTTTTCTCTTCCAATTCATCCCAATGTTCTTTTCCATGACTTTTATGACTCTTTGAGTCACTCAAGATTTGTAAATTTCCCATATTGCTCTTTTTCTATCGGTTAAGGTTTATGAACCAACTCGGTTTTCTCTTTGGAAATAATCGGTTCTTTTCCTAGTTTTCTTATTATAAAATAACGAGGTTTACAGCTGCACCTTTGACGGTAAGCTTTCGAAGCTTTCTCTCTTTACGCACAATTTTTCGGTGAAACTCCATTTGAGCTCGTTTCGGTCTCAATTCATGTGATTTAAAGCTTAATTGAATCATATAGATGTGTAGGAACTCAATTATATTGCTAATTTCAACAATTAACCCCAATTGAATGGTCAATTTGATAAAATCAAATTCAGACAATTTGAAATGGAGAAATTGGGGGAAACTTCTGGGGAAATTTTTGGGGAAATTTAGGGATTTCCTAAAATTGAGGGATAAAATTGCAACTTCCCAAAAATGAGAACCAATTGGCCATGAAAAGGATGTTGGAGGACTAATTGGTCGATTTTTTAAAATAATTGATGTTAAATTTCCATTTTAGTAAAGTAGGGGCAAATGGTAATTTTTGAAAAGTTGGGGACCAAATTAGAAATTTGGAAAACTTGAACCCCTTTAACGATTTTGGGTAAATTGAGGACTCAAAAATAAATTTTTGGAAGTTTTGAGGCTTAATTTGGGGAAAAGTTATCATTAAGGACCCAAAGTCAAGGAAAATGAACTTTAGGGACCTAAATACAATTAACTGAAAACTTTGAGTTTTGACGTTCATTTGTGAGAAACAAAGGTTGTTAAGCCATATATTAATTGATAAGAATGTCCACATTGTAAACCCTACACTTTTGAGTTAAGAAAAACCGGGAAAAGAACCGGCAAACCGAGTAAGAAAACCGAGCTAGTTTACAAACCCGATAATATGGGAACAAGCAATTTGGAAATTTACAACTTTCGGGTGATCCAAAGGGTTCATTAAACCTTGGAAAAGAAACTTAAGACAAAATAAAAGAGAAAATCCAAATTGGTTCGGGTAAACAAGATCCCATAAAAACTTTGAAGTTAAGTGTGCTTGCTCGAGAGTCGTGTGAGGATGGGTGACCTCCTAGCAAGTATGATTTTTTTTTGTAACCCGAAATTTCGGTAAAAATTTTTTATGCCAACATAGGCCTTATCATAAATGGCCATAAATTAATATATATTTAATTATTGTAATTAATACTAATAATTTAATACCTAAATTAAATTATTGTAATTAATACAAATAATTTAATACTGAAATTAAATTATTGGAATTAATATCAATAATTTATGTCAATATTAATACTAGTAATAAATCTCTCCCATTTAATACACGATTTTACACCTATATAAAGAGGTCATCCCCATTTATTCTCCTCACACGTGAACACTTCTCTCTCTCTCTACTGCTCCATTTCCTGGTGAAACTCGAACCAGAGTTTCAACTTGAACATTTTTCTTAACCTCGGAAGGAGAGGTCGAGCTCTTTAGAACCGAGGAGAAGACAACTATCTAATAGCGCTCCAGTCAATCTGAGAATCTCTAGAGAAGCGTCGGCATGATGGAACAGTGAAGCAGCTCCAGTGGACTGAAGTTGCCCTATTTTGGCGAAGCTGAAATCGGCCATTTCAAGCCCTCCTCAAACCAAACCAAGCCCTCCCAACACTTCCTCAACCCTACCACAACCGAATGAGGACTGAAAGGTAAGCCAATTCGGCTCCCTTCTGTAATTTCCGGTCGGTGCTAGAGGGAGAACCGGTAGAATTTCAATAATGAAATTCTAGCTCAATTCGGCATCAATTGATGTGATTCTTGATTCTAGGATGAACCTCAAGATGAGAGCTATCTGCCCAGATCAAAAGCTCGGACCGTCGTGCCCTCATCGGTGAGAAATCGAAGCTTTCTCTCTCTATAGTTTATTTTCCGGTGAAGTTCTGTTTGAGCTCGTTCTGGCGTTAAAATCTGTTATTGAAAGTTCCTTAGAATTGTATGAACATGTAGGAACACAATTTCAATTCTAATTTCAACAATTAGAGGGGTTTGATCAATCAGTTTGATGAAATCAAATTCGGCAGTGTTGAAATTGGGGGAAAATTGGGAAAATTAGGGATTTTCGAAATTCAAAGGACCAAAATGCAATTTTTTTGAAATTGAGGGTCCATTGGGGATGAAAATAATGTTAGAGGACCAATTAAGGAATTTTAGAATTTTTGGGGAAAAAATTACCATTTTTGTAATGGAATGGCAAAATGGTAATTTTGGAAAAGTTGGGGGACCAAATTGGAAATTTGGGAAATTAAACCCCTTTTTTGTGAAATTGAATAAATTGAGGTACCAAGATAAATTTTAAAAGTTTCGAGACTCAATTTGAGGAAAAACTGGCATTTGGGGACTTAAAGTTAAAGAGAAATAACTTTAGGGACCTAATTGCATATAACTAACAAGCTTGGGTTTTCTCATTCATTGGAAATGAATGAAGGTTGTTAAGTCGAGTTATCGTGAATAAGGATATTGATATCGTGTAGGAACACGAAGTACCGGGAACACCGGCATGAATGAGCTCGCGTGAATACAAAAAACTGGTCTAGTGGAATTCACTACGTTAACGGGTGAGTGGGTTTACTAACATCATACCTGGTTGGGATGATGAGAACAACTTAATAAGGCCAGTTGGCATGAGCAGGAGCTCGTTAACGAACATGATATATATGCCATAAAACTTAATAAGTGAATTGTTTGGCCATGGTACCAAGATAGGACCGACATGCTCAGTCAACTAGCGGCAGTGCGACATGACAGGTCGACGGACCAATAAAGACAAAAAACTGCGGGTTGAGTTGAGAGTCGGGGCTGTTGGACCAGTGGCACCATAGATTACATGGCAATATGAGAAAACATTGTTTGTGCATGCACTGTGAGTACGTGATCATTAAGACACCCATGAAAGGTAGTGATGCGTCCTAAGGGCACTGGACGACCTGGTGGCTATAAGGGCAGTTCGTCAGTCCAAATGTCTGTGCGAAATCTGGAGTAGCACCAAGCGCATGAGACCGGGGTGGGGACAAGATGAGGTATCTGTCCTCATACGGACACGAAGAAGTGATTTCGAGATTGTAGGTCGGATGTCACGTACATTCACTCATTCGCAGGGTAGAAGTGGTCGTACTTCTATCCGGGTGGCAGGAAAAGTCGCTCCGAAGCCACTAGCGGGTTTAGTAGTGATACTGACTTGCGAATATGTGTAACCTTCATGATGAAGGATGTGTGTTGGGTGATGACACATCAGTAACTAAGAAATGGTGGAAAACCCTGAATTTTTAAAAGAATGGATTTTTGAAAAAAAAGGAATCTGGCACACTCCATAGAAATATTTTTCTTAAATGTCAAAAGCTTTTAAAATCCTATTTACTTAGTCGTACTCACTGCCTCCCTTATATCCCTTTCAGGAAATCTCGGAAAGCCTACCCTTAAAGACCATCAACTAAGATGCCTGTAAGACAGGTATGTAAAGTTTTAAATTTCATGCAGATTTGATTATGCTATTCCAGGAAAAGGTGCAGGTTAAAGGACGCCTTACTCTTTATAGTTTACAATAAGGGGACATCTTTTAATAAACCGGGAGAGTGGCGAGTTGTTCACGGGGATCCGACCAAACCGAATTGGGGCGTGACAACTAGAGTGGTATTAGAGCCTGTTTCCTCGAATAAAAAATCAAGACTAGAAAATATAGTAACTAATAGGATTTATCCTAAAATTTTTAGATGGCTCCCAGGAGAGGAGCCAAGAAAACTTGGAAGGACTCTTCTCAAAACCCTACCTTCATAGGGAGACAACCCTAGAAGCTTCCCAAATGCCTGAGGCCAAATGGGGAAGCATCCTGGAGAATGGTGCTAGGACCTATTGATGGCACAACCCTAAGTATAAAGGAGGATACTTATCAAGAATTCCATAGCTTACTAGTTAATTTGTGACCATTTTCTGTGATAGGGCTGAGAGCTCAACCTTTTGTATCCCCATGTTAATAAAAGATTCAAATTCCCCAAAACTCTATCTTCTGAGGATGTGATCTTACTAGGAATATGGCCTAAGGAAAATAAAACAAACCCATACTATCCTAGAAACTAAGGAAGAGTCACATCCTAGTGATGGAAGATGAATCAGGAAACCTAGGAGGACTCTTACCATGACCCTTAGCAAAGGTGATTCAGCTAGAAAACTGTCAAAGTGATCATACTCATGAACGGTAAAGCACCAAACAATAGTAACCCTGGAAAAAGCCCCACTCGAATGAAAGGAAGAACCACAACAATCCATGTAAGGGAATAACGATGGGACATTACCTGAAGAGATGCCTAACCCTACTAAAGGACAAGTACCAAGTTGAACTATTATAGGTGTAAGGAAAGAATGGCTGTTCCAGACCTCATAGATTCAGGGCAATACCTCCTCAAAGGTCATGAAGGACATGAAGGATTGGTGACCGATACCATGGAGCGGGTTACATAAACAATTCAAAAAGAGGTCAAAAAAAAGATGAGGTGAATACAAAATCTTCTTAAGAAGGTCAAACCGAGAAGGATATCTCGTGAATAGGGATAAGGTACATGAGAAGCATACTGAGAACCCTCTCATAAGGGGAAAACACAGAAAAATGTCCCCTAAAACTCTAGGGAATGACACAGTGAGAGTGAAGAAGAGAAGGAATATATTGTGAAAAGGAATTATTGGTTGGCAGATGTGCAAGGAGCCAACCCCTCATTAGAAACTACTTGAAGGAAGGAAGTATTAGAGGCCAAGACTAACCTGCTTTGGAAAATTGATATAATTTTAAAGTACTATCTCTTTTGGAAAAAGCAGAAAAGTAAAAAATCGAAGTCTCTGACCAATATACCTAAGGAAGATTGGGAAGTAGAAAGGACTACACTCTAAAAAGGTCATTGAGATGACATTAAGGACAGGAGTACTCGAGAAGACAACTGCCCTAAGAAGACCTAAACCAAAGGACTGGTGGAGGCGGGGCAGTTAACTAGCAAATACGCGGAAGAAACATGATGTAAGTTCCGACAAGGAAGAGAGGCGGAAAGGTCAAATACTCTAAAAGAGAAGGATGAAAGAAATCCTTAAAGGGACCAAATGGCTATATTAACAACCAAACTCAAGCCAAGAAAGAAATAGGCAAGCTTCTCACATAATGATCAAGAAATCTTGAAACAAGGAAGATTTGTACGCTCCCTAAGGAAATAGACAGGTATTGGGTATGAATGAGGATGCGGATGGAGTATAAAAGATGTCTTGCAAGACCTGAGGAGTAAAGGTAAACAGGAGAAGACAACATCAAGAGTAGAAATCCCCTAGAGCAAATGTAAAAAGGAATGTACAGAGAAAGGGAAAGAATTCTACAAAGGAAGGAAGCCCCGAAAAGACATGTGTATCCCAACTGAGAGGAAATGGAACCAACCAAAATAGAAGGAACGATAAGCTCACAAATGAAATGTTAGTTGAGATGGAAAAGTTGAGTACCAAGGAAAAATGAGGTACTAAGAAGGAAATTAAACTAAAGGAATTATTGATGGGCAGATGGACACAATGTGGAGTGAAAGGAACCAACCCTTAATTAGGAAATTTTTCCAAGGAAGGAAGTATCGTAATGGCCCAGGCTGACCTGTTTGGAGGGAACAAGAGAACCAAGTAGAAAGAGGAAAACTAATAACGATAGATAGCCAAATAGAATAAACAAAACCCTAAGAAGGAATGAGATGTAGTAAAGACTACACTCTATGATGGACAATAGGATGGGCATGAAGAACGAGTGATACAGCTACCTAGACGATTGGACCAGAAAAATAAAGAATTGTGAAATGGTTGTGAACAAATCAGAGGGGATTAAGGCCAAAGGAAAATCCTTGAGTAGAGGATATCATTGGGAGTGATGATGGATCTAAGAAAGGTTGAAACCCAACATGTCAGTAAAACATCCGTGAATTTAATTAATTGGAACCGGAAATACTCAAAAAGAAAGTTGAAAAGGAACGAGTGGGTAAGGAGAACCAACACAATTGAATAAGTGGAGTTAATAATGGTAAAAAAAAGGATAGTTGAGGAATACTATCAAAAGAAAAGAGTAATGAAGTTATACGATCCCTGAAAGGTCTAAAAGCTAAGAGAGACACTTCAGGAGATGTTCTAGAAATCAAATGGACAGAGACGGGTCCAAGAAAATGCCATGCTATAAGGGCATGTAAGCCCAACAATCTGAGGAGAATATGACTCAAAGTAAAGAAGAGTCGGCTAATAAGCATGACGAGGTCAAATATAATAATTTGGACCGAAGTTAAAATAGACAATGAATGGAGGAATAGTCGAAATGGGACGAAAAGGTGGTGATAAAGAAATCCATGGAAATAAGTACGAAATGCTCTATAGGACGACGAGCTAAGGGTTTCAATGATCAAGCGGTTAACTAGACACAAAAATGGTTAGTTATCTTGGAATTCCCAATCTTGAATACAGGACCTCAAGGGGAAGAATGTTGCTCTAAGCAAAGAGAGAGATAAAATCTAAGAACATACCCTGAGGTAAGGGATGTCTAGTTATGACAAACTCCATGGAGGGGGTAAATAATATTAAGGAAAAGGAATTTCTTAAGTGAATGTTGTAAAAGGGACTAATTTCAAGGACGAGAGAAAAGTTTATATCTTAAGCAAACACCAAAGGGGCATCAAAGGAAATGATTGCACATGCAAGGATGTTAACTAAGTTTTGGGGACAAAACTCCTAAAAGGAGGAGAGAGTTGTAAACCCCACACTTTTGAGTTAAGGAAAACCGGGAAAAGAACCAGTCAAACCGAGTAAGAAAACCCAGCCAGTTTACAAACACGATAATATGGGAACAAGCAATTTGGAAATTTACAACTTACGGGTCATCCAAAGGGTTTATTAAACCTTGGAAAAGAAACTTAAGACAAAATAAAAGAGAAAAACCAAATTAGTTCAAGTAAACAAGATCCCATAAGAACTCCGAAGTTAAGTGTGCTTGCTCGAGAGTAGTGTGAGGATGGGTGACCTCCTAGGAAGTATGATGTTTTTTTTGTAACTCGAAATTTTTATGCCAATGTATGACTTATCATAAATGGCCATAAATTAATATATATTTAATTATTGTAATTAATACTAATCATTTAATACCTAAATTAACTTATTGGAATTAATACAAATAATTTAATACTGAAATTAAACTATTGGAATTAATACGAATAATTTATGTCAATATTAATACTAGTAATAAATCTCTCCTATTTAATACACGATTTTACACCTATATAAAGAGGTCATCCCCATTCATTCTCCTCACACGTGAACACTTCTCTCTCTCTACTGCTCAATTTTTAGTGAAACTCGAACCAGAGTTTCGAGTTGAACATTTTTCTTAACGTCGGAAGGAGAGGTCATGCTATTTAGAACCGAGGAGAAGACAACTATCTAATAGCAAACTCCAGTTAATCCGAGAATCGCTGGAGAAGCGCTGGCATGATAGAACAGTGAAGCAGCTCCGGCGGACCGAAGCTGCACTATTTCGGCGATGTTGAAATCATTCATTTTGAGCCCTCCTCAAACCAAACCAAGCCATCCCAACACTTCCTTTGCCCTCCCACGACCAAATTAGGACTGAAAGGTAAGCCAATTCGGCCCCCCTCTGTAATTTTCAGCCGGTGCTAGAGAGAGAACTGGTAGAATTTCAATAATAAAATTCTAACTCAATTTTGCATCAATTGATACAATTCTTGATTATAGGATGAACCTCATGATGAGAGTTATCTGCCCAGATCAAAAGCTCGGACCGTCGTGCCCTCACCGGTGAGAAATCGAAGCTTTCTCTCTCTAGTCTATTTTCCGGCGAAGCTTCATTTGAGCTCATTCTAGCATTAAAATATGTGATTGAAAGTTCATTAGAATCGTATGAACATGTAGGAACACAATTTAAACTCCAATTTCAACAATTAGAGGTGTTTGATCAGTCAATTTGATAAAATGAAATTCAACAGTGTTGAAGAATTGAAATTGGGGGAAAATTAGGGATTTTCGAAATTCAAAGGACCAAAATGCAATTTTATGAAATTGAGGGTCAATTGGGCATGAAAATAATGTTAGAGGACCAATTGAGGAATTTTGGAATTTTTTGGACAAAAATTACCATTTTTGCAAAGGAAAGGCAAAATGGTAATTTTGGAAAAGTTGGGGGACCAAATTGGAAATTTGGGAAATTAAACCCCTTTTTGTGAAATTGAATAAATTGAGGTCCCGAGATAAATTTTTAAAGTTTCGGGACTCAATTTGAGGAAAAGCTGTCATTTGGGTACTTAAAGTTAAAGAGAAATAACTTTAGGGACCTAATTGCAAATAACTATAATGTTTGGGTTTTCTCATTCATTGGAAATGAATGAAGGTTGTTAAAGTCGAGTTATAGTGAACATGGATGTTCATATCGTGTAGGAACATGAAGTACCGGAAACGCCAGCATGGACGAGCTCGCGTGAATACAAAAAATTGGTCTAGTGGAATTTACTACGTTAATGGGTAAGTGGGTTTACTAACATTATACTCGGTTTGGATGATGATTACAACTTAAAATTTTAAAACCACTTACCGGTTGTGAGTAGAAATTTTATATCATACTTGGTTGGGAATGATAAGTATCTCGGTATGAAAACCCACTATTTAGTGGTATTTTAAACATCACTACTTAGAGGAAGTGATGTGAAAATCATGTGGAAAAACTAATTACCAGTTGTAAGTAGATCATACCCGGTTGGTATGATGAGACTTCCTCGAAGGAATTTGAAAACCCATTCATCGGTTATAAACGGAGGTGTCCTTATACCGGGCGGTATAATGGATAGAGAAAACATATGTTTTGTTCATAAGTACTCTCCCCTGTCTATGTGCCAATGCTTAAACAATTTGGGAGACCTTCTCGACGGGAGCTTGAATAGCTCTGATAGGCCAGAGGCGTCAGTTTTGGAACTTGGGGCTAAATGCCCGATGTGTAAAATCTCGTACATTGGGCTCAAGGCCAGTTGGCACGAGCAGGAGTTCGTTAACCAACATGATATATATGCCATAAAACTTAATAAGTGAATTGTTTGGCTATGGTACCAAGACATGACCGACATGCTCAGTCAAGTAGCGGTAGTGCGACATGACAGGTCGACGGACCAGTGAAAACAAACAACTACGGGTTGAGTTGAGAGTCGGGGCCGTTGGACCAGTGGAACCACAGATTACATTACAATATGAGAAGACATTGTTTGTGCATGCACTATGAGTACGGGATCATCAAGACGCCCATGAGGGGGTAGTGATGCGTCCTAAGGGCACTGGACGACTTGGTGGCTATATGGGCAGTTCGTCGTTCCAGGTGTCTGTGCGAAATTTGGAGTAGCACCAAGCGCATGAGACCAAGGTGGGGATAGGATAAGGTATCTGTTCTCATACGGACACGAAGAAGTGATTTCGGGATTGTGGGTCGGATGTCACTTACATCCACTCATTCCTAGGGTAGAAGTGGTCGTACTTCTATTTGAGTGGCAGGAAAAGTCGCTCTGAAGCCATTAGAGGGTTCAGTAGTGATACTGACTTGCGAATATGTGTAACCTTCATGATGAAGGATGTGTGTTGGGTGATGACACACCGGTAACTAAGAAATGGTGGAAAAACCTGAATTTTTAAAAGAAGGGATTTTTGAAAAAAAAGGAATCTGGCACACTCCATAGAAATGTTTTTCTTAAAAGTCAAAAGCTTTTAAAAACCCATTCACTGAGTAGTCGTACTCACCCCCTCCATTATATCCCTTTCAGGAAATCCCGGAAAGCTTGCCCTTAAGGACTGTCAACTAAGATGCTTGTAAGAGTGGACGAGATTCTATCTATGTGGCCAGTAAAGTCGCTCCGACGCTACAAGTAGGTGCAATGGACGGGCTGCCTTGTGAATGCGTGATCCCTTCATGATGAATGGCATGCGTTGACTGTTAAATACACCTATTTTGGATAATGAGGAAAGAAATTTTGGAAAACAAAATTTGAGAAAGAAATTATCTTAAAAAAAAAGGAGTCTGGTACACTCCAATTAAAAATAATTTTTATGAAAACTCATTCCCAACACCCATTCACTAAGCTGTAAAAACTCACCCCTCTTTTATATCACTTTTTAGGAGTAGGGAAAATGACTAAGGAAAACACCAGGACCTACCTTTTGTCAAGTATGCTTGGAAGTTTTTTAAGCTCGCATTTTTATTGATTTATGTTATTCTAAGGAACAAGGTTAAAATTTACACCGGCTACTCTTGATTAAATAAAGGGGGAAATCCCTCTTGAACTAAGGGAACGGCGGGTTGATCACGGGGATCCGACTAAATCAGGTCAAGGCATGACAAGTTGAGTGGTATTAGAGCCTTGTTCCCTTGAAGCATTATCAATACTATGCCATAATACTAATGAAAACCTAATTACCGTGTAGGAAGGAGAGTCCCTAGAAACTTTTCCATGAAATCTAATCCTTCACACTTGACCGTGAAAAAGACGCATACCCCCAGGGAGGCGGTTGTTCAACGCTTCTGGAAGGGCGAGAGGAGAGTGCCCCATGATATGGTCGTGGATTATAGGAAACTCGTTGGAGCCTTGCTAGAGCTAGAAGGCATTACCTATCCTCCTCCAAGACAGGAAGAACTTGTCCCTCCCTTAAGGAGCCCAACACCTCCTCTAGTCCCACAACAACTAGAGAGGAATCCCACTAAGAAAGAGGCTTGGGACAACTATTGGGATGCCTACATCACCTTCATGAAAGTCCACCAAATACCCCCACCTGCTCAGTCCAGCTTCAATCCTTCTCAATCGATGAAGTGGACATATGAGTGCGAGGTAGAGGTGTTAAGGCGGTGTGGACTTGAGACCATACAAGAAGTTCGTCCCATAAGGGAAATCTAAAAGGAATATGGATAGACATCAACCGGTTCCTCAGAGCTATCAGACCATGAATCCCACAACCGTTCCGAGGCTAACTTCCGACCTATGACCCCAAGGGACTAAGAAGTAGAAAATTCCCGTAATAAGTCGAGTACGACAAGAAACCATCTCTTGGAATAAATAAAAATTTAGTTTTCTTGATGAAATTTTTTCTTCCTTGATGATGACAAGTAAGACTAATAGAAATGAAAGTATACCAATAAGGTTCAAGGTAGTAGATCACCTAAGGAAGAAAACTACAGGTCACCTCTAGTTAACCCAAAACTTAAGGATAGGCAAATAAGTTTCCCTTATAGAAACTAGGAGGATGGAGAAACAAGGAAACAAGACTAGGAGAGAAATTCTAGGGGAGTCTGCCTAAAAGTTTACCAAGAAGGACATACCCTAACTAAGGGAATGAAGAAGAAGAGTGTGAAGTCCGGTGTAAAGGAAGTAAAAGCATTAAAAGCTACAAAAGTAGTGAAAGCATAAAGGCCATATGAAGTTAAGGAAGAGCTCTATAAAAGTTAGGAAACCAAGAAGAATTGTACTACCTCAATGGAAACCAATGGATTGGATGCTGACCAAGAGAAAGGTAAGGAAGAAATAAGAGCAAGGAAGGTACTAAGCCACTTTAGGATAAAACAAGGAGAGAGAGAGAGAGAAGAGGAAAGGAAGTATGATAGGAAGAGAACCTAGAGGAATATACAAGTCCCCTTGAAAGAGTCGGTGATGGGTAAGGAAGGATAAGGAAATAGAAAAGAACTGGACGACAGGGAAGAATCAAGGATGAATAACTATACTAATGTCAGAAAGGTGTAAGAAAAGAATGAAGGAAAAGCTTTCAAGAAGCATTAGGGAGGTTGAACATGAAACTCCTAGGACAAAAGTCCCTAGAAAAAATGATAAAGATAGGAAGTGAGACCATTGAAAAGAGAAATTCCTAAGCTAAGTAATCGATAGATGAACCATAAGAGGATTGAACCGAAATAGGAACCTCGTTAAAAGACATATGGAGCTAAGGACTTATCGGAATAGCCAGGTATAACCTACCATGGAAGAGCAGAGTAGTCAAATAGGGATTTCATACGAACCTAGTTAAAAGAAATAACTAATAACAACAAGATAGTCAGGGAGAATAAACTACGTCCTAAGAGGGATCGGGAAGTAGTAAGAACTACACCCTAAATAGGACAAGGGGATAAACATTAAGGACAAGTAGACTCGAGAGAAAACTATCTCAAAATAATTAAATAAGGAGGGTAATAGGATCGAGGTAGTTAACGAACTGACCCTTATGAAGGTCAAAACTCCAGTAAAGAAGGGAGAGGAGGAAAGGCCAAACATATTTGGGAAGTAAGGATGAAGGAAAGCCTTAAAGAGATCAATGGTTGAGACTGAAGTAACAACCAAAAAGCCATGAGAAGGTTAACCAAGTTTCATGTAGGACGATCAAGAGATCTTAAAACAAAGAAGATGTGAATTCCACCTAAAAGAAATAAATGGGTACTATGAACAAGTGAGAAGGAAGATAAGGTACACAAGAAGTACACATAAGGTTTCAACAATAAAGGTAAGCAGGAGAAGATGGCATGAAAGAAGTCACTTAAGGTTAGATGTTTTCAATGGCAAAACTAGAAGAGAATTATAGGAGATAAGAGTATAAATCCTAACAAGGAAGGAAGCCTTGGACGTGTCCCAACCAAGAAGTAATGAAACTAACAGAAGGGGAAAAGAAGATAAGATCATGAATGATATACCTGTTGAGATGGAAAGATCAAGTACAAAGGAAAGGTACTCAGTAGGACCCAAGGAGTGAGTTAAGTTCAAGTAGCGTGTAAGTAGGAAAATAGCATAAAAAAATGTCGTGTGAGTAAGAAAGGGATGGACTGCCCATAAAAGAGGAAATAGAGGAAGGCACATCTAATAACCCTTGGAAAAGTAAACCCTCCAATTAAGAAGTGATTAAAGTAAATGATCACTGACATCAAGACTGGTAGTGGTCAACGCTCAATTGATGGAACCTAAAGAGAGGATGACTAGACATCGTGTGGAGTACACAGAATAATACTGAGAATCGGAAGTATCTCAAGTAAAGAATAAGGGATGAAACTAAAATTTCAATTAGAGAAGGATTCAAATTAGCAAATGCCTTAATATAAAAAGGGGTATGAAGAAAGGAAGGAAAGAAATCTTCAAGGAATGATAATAAGATTGAGCATGTAGTTCCTAAGGTGAAAATTTATACTATGAGAGACATAGTAGAGAACAAAACCGTAATAAGGGAACATTCCCAAATAAGTAATCGACACATAGACCGAATGGGATTAACTCAAAATAAAGAATTGTGAAGTGATCACGAGCAGGTAAGAGTGGATTAAGAGAAAGGAAAGTACTTGACGAAAGGATGCCACTGAAAATGAGGAAGGACATAAGAAGGGTCAAAACTGGTCAAAAGGAGCTAACACTAAAAGCTATGAAAGCAAACATGTACCGCTCAATAGGACACTGAACTAAGGGTTTCAACGATAAATAAAATGACTAGACATAGGAATGATTGGGCATCTTGGAAGTCCCAATCTTGAAACCCTGGTAAGAACTCCTAACAGGAGGGGAGAGTTGTAAACCTTGTCCCTTTAAGATAAGGAAACCGGGGAAAGAACTCAACCCAATTGAGAAAACTGAATCGGTTCACGAACCCAAACCGTTAGAGAAAGGGAAAATGGGAAATTTACAAATCATGAGTGACCCAAAGAGTCATAAAACCATGGAAAGTGACTTTGGGACAAATTGGAAAAGAAAACCAGACCGGTTCAGGTAAACTGTTTAGACCAATTTGAACTATCATTGAATCGGTTAATAAATTCATTTTTCTAGGTGGCTTAAAATATTTAAATTTAGGAATTGAAGCCACCATTGGATAGAGAATAAATTTAGAAAATTTTAATTTTGAAAAACTCAGTTGAATCATGCCTGAACCGGTCGGTTTAAGCATTAAACCCGGTTTGGACTGTTTCGTTCCAGTTTGGAACAGTGTCGTCTTCTTCTTCCAGATGACGGCACTAATCACTCATCGGAAGAACAGACAGCATCAACGGAAATGAAATGTTTCCATTCAGGGCATTTAAGGTCATGAATAAGCACTATTAAGGTGCCAAACGGTTGGCCAGAGAGTCCCCGAGCTATCTATATAAAGAGCTCCTCTCCATTCATCCTCCTCACACCTGAAAACTCCATTCTCTCTCAACTACTCAATTTTCCGGTAAAGCTCACCAGAGCTCTAACATTGAGGTTTTTCTGAGCCATAGAAGGTGCAGTCGGGTTCCTTAGATTTCGGGAGAAGTCAGCTATCTAATGGCAGTCTCCATTTGATCTAAGGATTACCAGAGAAGTGTCGGTTTAATCAAACAGTGAAGTAGCTTCGGCGGACCGAAGCTTCCCTATTTCGGTCGAGTTGAAATCAGCCGAATTCAGCCCTCCTCAGGCCAAACCAAGCTCTCCCAACACTCTCTCAGCCCTCACACGACCAAATTATAGGTGAAAGGTAAGCCAATTCGGCCCCCTCTATCATTTCCTATTAGTGTTAGAAAGATAGACTATGAAAATTTCATTGACCAAATTCTCCCTCATTTCAAAATGAATTGTTGCGATTCTTGATTCTAGAAGAAACCTCAAGATGAGAACTAGCTGCCTGAATAAAAAGCTCGAATCGCCGCACTTCCAATGGTAAGATTTCTAAGCTTTCTCTCTCTAAGCACAGTTTTCCAGCGAAGCTCCGTTTGATCTCATTTCGGCCTCAATTCATGCGATTCATAGCTTAATTGAATCGTATGTTTGTGTAGGAACTGAATTATACCTCAAATTTCAACAATTAACCCTGATTGAATTGTCAATTTGATGAAATCAAATTTGCCCAGTTAGAAATGGGGGAATTAGGGGAAACTTTTTGGGGAAATTTGGGGATTTCGTAAATTTGAGGGACCAAATTGAAATTTCCTAAAATTAAGGGTCAATTGGCCATGAAAAGGATGTTGGAGGACCAATTGGTTAATTTTTGAAAATAATTGAGGTCAAATTGCTATTTTTGTAAAGTAGGGACAAATGGTAATTTTTGAAAAGTTGGGGACCAAATTGGAAATTTTGAAAACTTGAACCCCTTAAATGATTTTGAGTAAATTGAGGACTCAAAGTGAATTTTTGGAAGTTTTGGGACTCAATTTGGGGAAAAGATAGTATTAAGGACCTAAAGTCAAGGAAAAAGAACTTTAGGGACCTAAATGCAATTAATTGAAAACTTTGAGTTTAGACGTTCATTCGTATAGAACAAAGTTCGTTATGCTAAAAATTAATAGGCAAGAATGTCCACATCATATAGGTACATGAAGAACCGTAACGCCAGCAAGGATAAGCTTGCATGGAGGCAAAAATCGACTAAGAAGGAATACACTGCGATTTATTGGGTGAGTAGGCTTACTAACGTCAGAACTGGTTGGGATAATATGCACTTCGTAAATGAAAAATTGCTTCTATGTGGGATTTTAATATCACACCCGATTTGAGTGATGTAAGAACTAAGTGGAAAAATTACATATTGGATGTCACGACCCAATCTGGTTTGGTTGGATCCCCGTGAACAACCTGCCGCTCTCTCGGTTCAAGAGGAGTTTCTTTCAACTCTAACTCGAGATGAGCCAGGTGTAATTTCAACCTTGTTCTCTGGAAAGGCATATATCCAATAAAATGCAAGCTTAAGGAAAATTTAAGCATACCTGATAGAGGATAAGGCTTGATAGGGATAGAAAGGAGGGGATGAGTACGACTACTCAGTGAATGGGTTTTCAAAAATTCACTTTGAGGAAAAGAATTGTATTGGAGTGTGCCAGACTCATTTCTTTCAAAAATCCTTTCATTTTGAACCGGATTGAACCGGTTTGAACCACTATTTAACTAGATGCTAAATTCTTTTTTCTAGGTGGCTTAAAAGATTCAAATTTAAGATTTGAGGCCACCATTGGATAAAAAATGAATTTAGATGAACTTAGAAAATTTTAATTTTGAAAAATTCGATGAAATCAGGCATGAACCAACCGGTTTAAACTTTGAACTTGGTTCGGACCGGTCCGGTTCAGTTGGAAATAGTGTCATCTTCTTCCTTCTAATGACAACACAATTCACTCGCCGGAAAAACTCGTAGTGCCGACGAAGCTGAAACGTCTTCGGCCTTGAAGTTTCTAGCAATGAATGACTACCATTAAGGCACCAATCAAACGGCCAAGAAGTCACCGAGCTTCCTATATAAAGAGCCCCTCCTCATTCATCCTCTCCACACCTAAAAACTCTATTCTCTCTCAACTACAATTTCTGGCAAAGCTCGAACCAGAGCTCCGACTTGGGCATTTTTCTAAGCCAAACAATGCGAGGTCAAGTTCATTGGTTTTGGGGAGAAGTTAGCTACATGCCTATAGTCTCCTTTTGCTCCGAGGGTCACTGGAGAAGAGTCAGCATGATCGAACAATGAAGCAGCTCCGGCGGACCAAAGCTGCCCTGTTTCAATCGAGCTGAAATCGGGTCGGGGCGTGACATTACTGGCCACCTAGATAGAAGCCCATCCACTTCTACCCTCATAATGAGTGGATGTACGCAACATTAGACCCTCAAATCCAAAAAGAAACTCTATGTCCGTATGAGGACAGAGACCTCATCCCAACCCACTCCGGTCTTGTACGCATGAAGCTTCATCGAGCTTCCCTAACTACTGGAATGACAAAGTGCCCTTTTCTCCTCCATGTCATCTAGTAGCACCTTGGACGCATCACTACCCCTCTTGGGTGTCTTGATGGTCCCGAACCTCAGTACATGTACAAAACAATAGTTTTCCCCATAAGCCATTTAATCTTTGGTGCCACTGGTCCAACGGCCCCTACCCTCAACTCGACCTACAACTATTTGTCTCGATTGGTCCGTTGACCTGTATTATGGCACTACCACCAATCCATCAAGTATGTCAGTCTTATCTTGGTACCATTGCCAAACACATCATTCATTAAAGTTTTCATGGCTTAATCTCATGTTTGTTCACGTGCTCCACAAGTGCCAATTAGCCTTGAGCCCACTGTACGAGATTTTCAAAATTGGGCATTTAGCCCCCAAGTTCCAAAACTGAGGCCTCCGACCTATCTGAGCTATTCGAGCTCCTGTCAAGAAAGTCTCCCAAAAAGTTTAAGCAGTGGCACACAGTTAGGGAAGAGCACTTCTAACAAAAAAATCTTTTCATTTGTCTATCACACCAACCTAGTGTGATGACATCTCCGCTTACCATTGGTAAATGGGTTTTCCACTTCATTCCAAGAAGTCCATCATACCATTCGAGTATGATCTACTTACATCTAGTAAGTTGTTTTTTCGTATGTTTTCTCATATCACCCCATCCAGGTGTGATGTTAAAATGCCACTAAGTAGTGGTTTTTAAATTCCGAGGTACTCATCATTCCAACTGAGTATAATGTGAAAATTCCCACTCACACATTAATGTAGTGAATTCCTCTTAACCGGGTTTTTGCCTCTATGTGTGCTTGTCTTGGTTGGTATTCCCAGTACTTCATGTTCCTACACGATATGAACATACTTGTTCATTATCCTTTAGCATGATAGCCTTCATTCATGACGAATGAATAAGATACCCCAAACTTTTCAATTATTTGCAATTAGGTCCCTAAAGTTCTTTTTCTTTAACTTTAGGTCCTTAATGCCAAATTTTCCCCAAATTGAGTCTTGAAACTTAAAAAATTTACTTCGGGACCTCAATCTATTCAAAATTACAAAAAGGGGTTCAAGTTTCCAAAATTCCCAATTTGGTCCCCAACTTTTCCAAAATTACCATTTTGCCCCTACTTTAAAAAAATGGTAAATTTCGCCCAAAAAATTCCAAAAATTGACCAATTGGTCCTCCAACATCTTATCCATGGCCAATTAGCCCTCAATTTTTGGAAATTGCATTTTAGTCCCTCGAATTTTTGAAATCCCCAAATTTTCCCCAATTTCCTCCTTTCAACCTAGTCGAATTTGCTTTCATCAAATTCACCGATCAATCGAGGTTAATTGTTGAAATTGAATGTAGATTTGATTTGCTACACATCGATACAATTCAATTGCACTTTGAATTGCATGAATTGACGCTGGAATGAGCTCAACCGGAGCTTCGCTGGAAAATTGGACAGAGAGAGAGAACACTTCGAAAGCATTCCGTCGGGGGCGCGGCGGTCCGAGCTTTTGATCTGGCCAGATAGCTTTCGTACTCAAATTCCTCCTAGAATCAAGAATCACCTCAATTCATGTTGAATTGATGGAGAATTCGATCAGTAAAATTTGTCGGTTCTCTCTCTAGCACCAATTAGAATTCATAGAGGGGAGCCAAATTAACTTACCTTTTCACTCGAATTCGGTCGTATGGGGGTCGAGTGAGTGTTGTAAAAGCTTGGTTTGGCTTGAGGAGGGCTCGAATTGGCTGATTTCAGTTCGATAGAAATAGGGCAGCATCGGTCCACCAGAGCTGATTCATTGTTCGGTCACGCCGATGCTTCTTCGACGATCCTCTTAGAAATTGGAGTCCACCATCGGGTAGCAGACTTCTCCCTAAGTCAAAGTAACCTAACCACGCCTTCTTTGGCTTAGAAAAGAGCTTATGTCAGAGCTCTAGTTCAAGCTTAATCAAAAAACTAAGTAGCTGAGAGAGAGTGAGGTTTTCGAGTGTGTAGAGGATGAATGGAGAGGGTGTCACGCCCTGACCCAGTTTGGTCGGATCCCCGTGAGCAACCCGCACTCTTTCCAGTTTACTATGGGTTTTCCCTAATTTTAAACCCGGGAGGAGTAAGGCATCCTTTAAACATGTACATTTACTAGAATAACATTATACAAACTTGAAAAATAGACATACCTGATTTTATAGTTCCTATACAGGGAGGGGGTAAAACGGAGGGGGTGAGTTCTACAACTCAGTGAGTGGGGATTAGGAGTGAGTTTCCATACAAATATAACTTTAATCAGAGTGCGCCAAACTCCTTATTTCCTTTAAGAATATTCTTTCCTGAAATACTAGTTTTTAAAACCTTTACCCTATCGAGGGTGACATTTTTAGGTTGTAGTGTGCTAAACTCCTTAATTTCCTTTAGATTTTCTCCACTTTAAAAATCTCGATTTTCACCATTTCTTATTAATCATGTTGTGTTATCACCCAACACACATCCTACATCATGAAGGTCAAACACACATTCGCAGGCCAGTACATTCACTAAGCCTACTTGTGGTGTCGGAGCAACTTTACCGACCACCTAAATAGAAGCACGTCCACTTCTACCCTGAGAATGAGTGGATGTTCTCGACATTTGACCCTCAATCCCGTAACAATTCTCCATGTCCGTATGAGGATAGAGACTTCATCCCGTCCCCACCCTAGTCTCATGCGCTTGATGCTACTCCAAATTTTGCATGGTCACCTTGTACGACAAACTACCCTTATACCCACCAGGTCGTCTAGGGCCCTTAGGATGCATCACTACCCCTCTTGGGCGTCTTGATGGCCCCATAATCACAATGCATGCAAAATTAGTTCTTATCATGCCATATTATTTGTGGTGCCACTGGTCCAATGGCCCCGACCCTCAACTTAACCTGCAGCTATTTATCTTGACTAGTCCGTCTACCTGTCATGTCGCACTGCCGCTAGTTGATTGAGTATGTCAGTCCTATCTTGATACCGTGGCCAGAAAATCCATTTATTAAAGTTTTATGGCACATATCTCATATTTGTTTATAAACTTCTACTCGTGCCCACTGGCCTATGGTACATTATTCGAGATTTTCAAAACCGGGCATAATAGTCCTCAAGTTCCAAAATTGAGGCCCCCGACATATAAGAGCTATTCGAGCTCTCATCAAGAAGGTCACCCAAATCGTTTAAGCATTGGCACACAGTAAGAGGAGAGCACTTCTGACAAAAATATGTTTTCAACTGCCCATTATACCAACCGGGTATGAGGACATCTCCGCTCATAATCGATGAACGAGTTTTCTACTTCCTTTGAGGAAGTTTCATCATACCAACTGGGTATGATCTACTTACAATGGATAAGTAGTTTTCCCCCGTGATTTTCTCATCACTTCTCTAAGTTGTGATGTTTAAAATGACACTAAATAGTGGGTTTTCATTTTGAGGTACTTATCATTCCCAACCGGGTATGATATAAAATCCCACTCACAACCGGTAAGTGGTTTTTAACTTTAAACTATGCTCATCATCCCAACCGAGTATGACGTTAGTAAGCCCAGTCACCATCGGTAAGTAGGTTTTCCTTAAATAAAAGTGCTCATCATCCCAACTGGGTATGAAGTGTAATTTAGCCCACTCGCTCATTAACCTTGATGTGTTCGTCCACGGTTGGTTTTCCAAGTTGACGCGAGCTTTCTGTTGCTGGCATTTCAATCACACTTGTCCCATGAGGTGCGACATTTTTCTATCGGGAAAGGTAGCTTTCTTTCTAAAGTACCTTATAGGATCAAGAATTCTTACTATTGACCTTTCAGCATCATTGAGGTTGTATGAGGATTGTGGGGATGTTGGGAGAGCTTTGTTTGGCTAGAGTAGGGTTGAATTCAGCCAATTTTAGCTAGGCCGAAATAGAACAGCTTCGGTCTATCGGAGCTATTTCACTATTTGATTATGTCGACACTTCTTCGGTGATCCTTGGATCAAATTGAGGTTACTATCAGATAGTTGACTTCCCCCAAAATCTAAAGAGCCTGACCTCTCCTTCTGAGGTTAAGAAAAATTCCCAAGTCGAAGCTTTGGTTTGAGCTTCACTGGGAAATGGAGGTCACTCATACTAACACTACTCTCACCTAAGCACGCTTAACTTTGGAGTTCAAATGGGATACCGTGCATTAGTGTTGGTATGCTATTTAATTTTGGGTTACTAAAAAAATATGGTTTGACAACTATTGAGGGGATCGCACGCTTAACTTCGAAGTTCTAAAGGGATCCTATGCATTAGTGCTGGCATGCTTTTTTTTTAATTTTGAGTTACTAAAAAAATACGATTTGACAACTATTGAAAGGGTGCAGCATGAATACTTCCTAGGAGGGAACCCATCCTAGCACTACTCTCACCCAAGCACGCTTAACTTTGGAGTTCTAATCGGATCCGGTGCATTAGTGCTAGTATGTTTTTTTTTCTAGTTACTAAAATCACGGTGTTATAGAGGAGCTCTTTGTATATGGAGCTCGGGTACTCTCCGCTCGTCTGTTCGTCACTTTAATGATAGTTATTGATGGCCTGAAACATACTGAATGAAAATGTTTCCACTTCGCCGGTGTTGTTCGATTTTCCGACAAGTGAAAAGTGTTGTTATCTAAAGGAAGAAGACGACATTGTTCTGATCTGGACTGGACCGGTCCGAACCGGGTTCACTTCTTAAATAGACCGGTTCAGGCTCAATTTGAACGAGTTTTTCAAAATTAAAAATTTCTAAATTCATTCTCTATCTAATGGTGACCTCAATTCTCCAATTTGAATTTTCTAAGCTACCTAAAAAATGAATTTAGCAACTGGTTCAATAGTGGTTCAAATTGATCCAAACCAGTTCAATCCAGTTCATCTGAACCGGTCTGGTTTTCTCTCCCAAATTGTCCTAAGATCCCTTTCCAAGGTTTTTATGACTCTTTGGGTTATGTGGGACTTGTAAATTTCCCAATTTACCCATTCTCTAGTGATTGGGATTTGTGAACTGGTTCGGTTTTCTCACTCGGTTTGACTGGTTCTTTCCTCGATTTTCCTTAAGTCCAAAGGGCGGGGTTTACAACTCTCCCTCCTTTTAGGAGCTTGTCTCCAAAACTTATTCAACATTTTTCACACTGGATGGAACTTCCCTTGATGTCAATTTGTTATTCATAGACATTCTACTTTATCGGTATTCATCCCTTATATAACATACACTTGAGATTTTTCTTTTCCTTCCCATTACTTTCTCATTCCATGGAGTTTACTTTAGTTAAACCTATCACATTGGAAAGTTTAACGTCATATCCTTAAATTCACATCCTTTGTCCTTAAAGCACTATTTATCCATTCCAAGATTCTTTACTTAAGATTTTAGGATTGAGAGTTACAAAATACCCAATCATTCTTGAGTGTCCATTCAAGCACCACGTACATGCTTCCATAGGTGTTGGTATTATCACCTTTTCATCCTACATTGATCCTTCCCTCATTCGTTGGTTATTACAACTTTGTTCCAAATTTAATGCCTGACCTTGTCATGCTCAATTAACGGACTATTCCTTACCCGAGTCATATTTCCCTCGAACAGTTGGGCTTACATGTCCCTCACAACATGGCGTTCTCTAGAACTTGTTTTTGACCATTTAACATTTTTAAAGCATTTCCATAATGGTTATTCTCAATCTTTCTATCTTTTAGAGATGGTATAATGTTGTCCCTCTTTTTGTTCGATGGTATTTCTGAACTATCATTATTGTTATCCAATTGTTCATTTTGTCTTCGACGTCATATCCTTTATAACCCTATTGGTTCCCTTACTTACTCATCTTTTCTTACCTTCTTTATTGGGTCTTTCCAATTTCAAGTGTTTGAGTTTCCTGATAACTTATAACGTGCTGAAACTCTTCCCTTCTTACGTCATTCCTCATTTCCAGTGGCGTCCTTTCCCCAAGAATTTCCCTTTTCTTATTGCATTCTTAATCATTTGTAGTCATCTCTGGATTCCTTATTCCGAGTTAGATCTTTTCTTACTCGTACAACATACTTTTGATATTATCTGCCTACTTACTCGTTATTTGGGTTTGACTTTACCCCTATGACCCTCATAATTACTTTTCTTTTGTACTTGATCCCTTCATCTCCATCGGCTTGTCTTTGAGGAGTTTATCTTCTTTCCAATTCTGTTGGTTACATTACTTCCTAATTGGAACAAATATGTTTTTCCAAGATTTACTTCCTTGGTAAGTTTTATACTCCTTTTCTTTCAGAATTCTCTTCTAGTGTTACTGTTGCAAATATCAAACCTTAATGTCAATTCTTTCACGCCATCCTCTCCTGCTTACCTTTTACCCTTGCGACCTTATAGTTACTTCTTGCATACTTCATCTTCATTCTTACTTGCTTCCAATACTCATTTATTTCTCTAAGGTGGAGTTCATATTCCCTTAGTTTCACAATCTCTTGATCATCCTATAGAAAGCTTATTTAACCTTCTCATAGCTTTTGGGTAGTTACTCTTGTCTTATCTATTGATCTCTCTAAGACTTTCCTCTATCCTTATTTCCCAAAAGGTTTTTGGCTTTTCCATCCTTTCCTTCTTTATGGGAATTATAATCTTTACAAGGGTCAATTCATTAACTGTTTTGCTCATATTATCCTCTTAGTTTAATTATTTTGAGAGGATTTTCTCTCGAAACTTCTTGTCTTTGGTATCTATCCCTTTGTCCTATTTAGGGTATAGTCCTTACTACTTCCCAAATCCTTCTTAGAGTGTAGTTTTTTTGTAAACCTCACACTTTTTAGTTAAGGAAAACCGGGAAAGAACTGGTCAACCCGAGTAAGAAAACCGAGCCGGTTTACAAACCCGATCATATGGGAACAAGCAATTTGGAAATTTCAACTTCCGGGTGATCCAAAGGGTTCATTAAACCTTGGAAAAGAAATTTAAAACAAAATAAAGACAAAAACCAATTTGGTTCAAGTGAACGCCTTATCATAAATAACCATAAATTAATATATATTTAATTATTATAATTAATACCATTAATTTAATACCTAAATTAAATTATTGGAATTAATACCTAAATTAAATTATTGGAATTAATACCAATAATTTATGGCAATATTAATATTAGTAATAAATCTCGCCCATTTAATACACGGGTTTTGCCTATATAAAGAGGTCATCCCCATTTCATTCTCCTCACACCTGAACACTTCTCTCTCTCTCTACTTCTCCATTTCCCGGTAAAGCTCGGACTAGAGCTTTGACTTGAACAAAGGTTGGGCTCTTTAGAACCAGGGAGAAGACAACTATCTGATAGTAAACTCCAGTCAATCCGAGAATTGTTGGAGAAGCGCCGACATGATGGAATAGTAAAGCAACTCTAGTGGACCGAAGCTGCCCTATTTCGGCCAAGATGAAATCGGCCATTTCAAGCCCTCCTCAGGCCAAACCAAGCCCTCCCAACACCTCCTCAGCCTTTCCACGGCCGAATTAGGACCGAAAGTGTTCTCCCCTGACTGTTATGAACGGAGATGTCCTTATACCGGTTGGTATAATGGACAGTAAAAACCTATTTTGTCGGAAGTGTTCTCCCCTGACTGTTTGCCAATGCTTAAACTATTTGAGAGACCTTCTTGACGGGAGCTCGAATAGCTCTTATAGGTCGGGGGCCTCGATTTTGGAACTTGAGGGCCAGAATGCCCAGATTTTTTTAAAATCTCGTACAGTGGGCCCAAGGCCAGTTGGCACGAGCAGGAGCTTGTAAATGAACATGATATATGTACCATAAAACTTAATAAAGTGAATTGTTTGGCCATGGTACCAAGATAGGACCGACATGCTTAGTCAATTAGCAGCAGTGCGACATGACAGGTCGATGGACCAGTCAAGACAAACAACTGCGGGTTGAGTTGAGAGTCGGGGCCATTGGACCAGTAGCACCACATATTACATGGCTTGATAAGAAAACATTGTTTGTGCATGCACTATGAGTACGGGATCATCAAGATGCCCATGAGGAGTAGTGATGTGTCCTAAGGGCCCTAGATGACCTGGTGTGTATAAGGGCAGATCATCGTTACAGGTGTCTGTGCGAAATCTGGAGTAGCACCAAGCGTATGAGATCGGGGTGGGGACAGGATAAGGTCTCTGTCCTCATATGGACACAAAGAAGTGATTTCAGGATTGTGGGTCGAATGTGACGTACATCCACTCATTCCCAGGGTAGAAGTGGTCGTACTTCTATCCGGGTGGCAGGAAAAGTCGCTCCGAAGCCACTAGCGGGTTCAGTAGTGATACTGACTTGCGAATGTGTGTAACCTTCATGATGAAGGATGTGTGTTGGGTGATGACACGCCGTGGTAACTAAGAAATAATGGAAAAACCCGAATTTTTAAATGAAGGGATTTTTGAAAACAAAGGAGTCTGACACACTCCATATAAATGTTTTTCTTAAAAGTCAAAAACTTTTAAAAACCCATTCACTGAGTAGTCGTACTCACCCCCTCCCTTATATCCCTTACAGGAAATCCCAGAAAGCCTCCCCTTAAAGACTGTCAACTAAGATGCCTGTAAGAAAGGTATGTAAA
The DNA here is from genome assembly GCA_030064425.1 of Trapa bicornis. Classification (NCBI taxonomy): domain Eukaryota; kingdom Viridiplantae; phylum Streptophyta; class Magnoliopsida; order Myrtales; family Lythraceae; genus Trapa; species Trapa bicornis. Next base: position 4,281,095 of record CM057749.1, read on the forward strand.
GTTTTAAATTTCATTCAGTTTTGATTATACTATTCAAGGAAAAAGGTGCAGGTTAAAGGACACCTTACTCTTTACGGTTTACAATAAGGGGAAACCCTTTAATAAACCGAGAGAGTGGCGGGTTGATCATGAGGATCCGACCAAACTGGGTCGGGGCGTGACAACTAGAGTGGTATCAGAGCATGTTTTCTCGAATACATAATCAAGACTAGAAAATATAGTAACGAATAGGATATATCCTAAAATTTTCAGATGGCTCCCTGGAGAGGAACCAAGAAAACTTGGAATGGCTCTACTCAACACCCTACCTCCGTATTGAGACAACCCTAGAAGCTTCCCAAATGCTTGAGACCGGGCTGAAATTTCAAAAGACCAAATGGGGAAGTATCCTGGAGAATGGTGCTAGGACCTATTGGTGACACAACTCTAAGTATGGAAGAAGACGTTTATCAAGAATTCCATAGCTCATTAGTTATTTTGCAACCATTTCTTGTGATAGGGCTGAAAGCCTAATCTTTTATATCCCCCTGTTAATAAAATACTCAAATTCTTAAAACTCTCTCTCTCCTGATGATGCAATCGTGTTGGGAATATGGCCTAAGGAAAATAAAGCAAACCCACACTATCCTGGAAGCTAAGGAAAAGTTAAATCCCGGTTACGGAAGATGAATCAGGGAATTAAGAAACCTAGAAAGACTCTTACCATGACCCTTTAGCAAAGGAGATTCAGTAAGAAAACTGTTAAAGTGATCAGACTCAAAGTACGGTAGAGCACCAAACCAATAGTAACCCTGGAAATGCCCTACTCGAAGGAAAGAAGGGACCACAACAATCCATGTAAAGGAATAACCTATTACAAGTGTGAACGATTGAGACATTACCTAAAGAAGTGCCCAACCCTACTAAAGACAAGTACTAAGATAAACTATTATAGGTGTAAGGAGAGAAGGGGTGTTTCACACCTCATAAATTCAGGGCAATAACTCCTCAAAGGCCATGAAGGACTGGAGACGGAAACCATGGACCTGGCTAAGTAAGCAATTCACCAAGAGGTCAAGAAATGATGAGGTAAATGCAAAATTTAAATTTCTTCTTAAGAAGGTCAACCCGAGAAAGATACCTCAAGAGTAGGGATAAGGTACATGGGAAGTATATCTAGAACCCTCTCATAAGGGGTAAACACAGAGAAACATCCTCTAGAAACTCTAGAGAATGGCACAATGAGAGTGAAGAAAAGAAGGAATACGCTGGGAAAGGGAACTTTGGAGGGATGCATACAACTAAGTACCTTGAAGGAATCATTGGATTGGTAGATGGACATAACGTGAAGTGCAAGGTACCGACCCACCATTAGAAACTTCTTAATGGAAGGATGTATTGGAGGTAAATTATGACCTGCCTTGGAAGAGTAATAGAGCCAAATAACAGGATGTATTGGAATGAATCACCTTGGAAAAAGTAATGAAGCCAAATAGGGTCAAGGAGATTAAATGACACCCTAAGAAAGGATGAGATGTAGTAAAGACTACACTCTATGATGGTCAATAGGATGGGCATGAATACAGCTGGCCAGATGATAGGACCAGAAAAATAAAGAGAAAGAGAGTTAAAGAACTGGTCTTTGAGAGAACTATCGATTTAAATCACAACAAAGAAGGAAGAAGTGAAAAGGCCAAAACATTGGGAAAGAAGAACAAAGGAAAATCCTTAAAGCAATCGATGGCTAAAACCGGGTTTATAGACTTAAGACGGTTAAGTGAGTCTCACGAAGGGCAAACAAGAGAATTTGAAACAAGAAGGATGTGAACCCTCCTTAAACGGAAATAATCTAACGAATTAGCACCAAAAGATGTTGTGACAAGTATGAATGAGTGGACAACCCATACTAAGGTAATAAAGGAAAGAATGTTTGAGAAACGTTGTGAAAGTAAATCCCCCAGATAAGATGTGGCTAAGAAGGAATAACCACAATTGGTAAGATGGGTCATAGTCCACACGCGCATATGAAGCTTAAAGAGTGGACAACCGAGCATAGGGTGGAATGCACGGAATAAAACCAATAATCAGAAGTATCCCATCTAAGGAATAAGGGATAAAACAAAAGTTGTGGATAGAGAAGGATTCAAAGCAAACAGATGCCCTAACATAGATAAGGGTGCAAAGAAAGGGAGAAATAACCATACAATAAATGATAAGGAGGATGAGCATGTAACTCCTAAGATGGAAATCTCTATTGTAAGAGACATAGTAGAGAACAAAACTGGAAGGAGTGAACCTTCCTAAGCAAAGTAATCAACACATAGATCAAAAGAAATTATTGTAGAATGAAGAATCATGAAGTGATTTATAAGCAAGTAAAAGTGGATTAAGGAAAAAGGAAGTCATTGAATAAGGGATGTCACTAAAGAAGAGAAAGGACATAATAAGGGAAAAAAATCCTCGTATGTCAATAATCATCAAGAAACCCAACGATTGCAATTGAAAGGACCCAATAAAAACGTTTGGAAAGGACGAGTAGGTAAGAGAAATCCATGCGTTTATCTGAGACATAACTTCAAAGGTATGATGGATGAGAGGATAACGGTAAAAAAGATAGTTGAGGAATGCTATCAAAAGAAAAGAGGGATGAAGTTATATGATCCCTAAAAGGCCAAAAAAAAAAGCTAAGAGAGACCCTAAAGGAGATGTTCTAGGAATCAAGTAAATAGAGACGGTTCCTAGAAAATGCCATGCTGTAAGGGGTATGTAAGCCCAACAATCCCGAAGAGAATATGACTCAAAGTAAGGAAGAGTCGGCTAATAAGCATGAGAGGTCGAATATAAAAATTTGGACCGAAGTTATAATAGATAATGAATGGAGGAAGGGTCAAAATAGGACGAAAAAGTGATAATAAAGAAACCCGTGGAAACAAGTACATAACGCCCGAAAGAACATTGAGCTAAAGGTTTCAATGACTAAGGGGTTAACTAGACACGAGAATGGTTAGGTATCTTGGAATTCCCAATCTTGAGTACAGAATCTCAAATGGAAGAATGTGCTCTAAGCAAAAAAAGATATAAATCTAAGAATATACCCTGAAGTAAGGTATGTCTTGTTATGATAAACTCCATGGAGGGAGTAAATAATATAAAGGAAAAGAAATTCCATAAGTGAAGGATATAAAAAGGACTAATTGAAAGAACAAGAAAAGAGTTTGCATGTTAAGCAAACAACAAATGGACATCAAGGAAAATGGTTCCACATATAAGTTTGCAAATTAAGTTTTGGGGAAAAAACTCCTAAAAGGAGGGGAGAGTTGTAAACCCCGCACTTTTGAGTTAAGGAAAACCGGGAAAGAATCGGTCAACCTAAGTAAAAAAATTGAGCCGATTTACAAACCCGATCATATGGGAATAAGCAATTTGGAAATTTCAACTTCCGGGTGATCCAAAGGGTTCATTAAACCTTGGAAAAGAAACTTAAAACAAAATAAAGACAAAAACCAAATTGGTCATCCCCATTTCATTCTCCTCACACCTGAACACTTCTCTCTCTCTCTACTTCTCCATTTCCCGGTAAAGCTCGGACTAGAGCTTCGACTTGAACAAAGGTTGGGCTCTTTAGAACCGGGGAGAAGACAGCTATCTGATAGTAAACTCCAGTCAATCCGAGAATTGTTGGAGAAGCGCCGACATGATGGAATAGTAAAGCAACTCTAGTGGACCGAAGCTGCCCTATTTCGGCCAAGCTAAAATCGGCCATTTCAAGCCCTCCTCAGGCCAAACCAAGCCCTCCCAACACCTCCTCAGCCTTTCCACGGCCGAATTAGGACCGAAAGGTAAGTCAATTCAGCTCCCCTTTACAATTTTCGATTGGTGCTAGAGAGAGAGTCGACCGAATTTCAATGATGAAATTCTAATCCAATTACACATCAATTGATGCAATTCTTGATTCTAGGATGAACCTTAGGATGAGACCTATTTGCCCAGATTGAAAGCTCGGACCGCCGTGCCTTCACCGGTGAGTAATCGAAGCTTTCCCTCTCTATAGTCTGTTTTCCGGAGAAGCTCCGTTTGAGCTCGTTCCGACATTAAAATCTGCAATTCAAAGTTTCTTAGAATCGTATGAACATGCAGGAACTCAATTTCAACTCCAATTTCAATAATTAGAAGTGTTTGATCGGTCAATATGATGAAATCAAATTTGGTAGTGTTGAAGAGTTGAAATTTGGGGAAATTTTGGGGATTTTGGAAATTCGAAGGGCCAAAATACAATTTTATGAAATTGAGAGTCAATTTGGCATGAAAATAATGTTGGAGGACCAATTGAGGAATTTTGGAATTTTTGGGGCAAAACTTACCATTTTTGTAAAAGAAGGGCAAAATGGTAATTTTGGAAAAATTGGGGGACCAAATTGGAAATTTGGGAAATTAAACCTCTTTTTGGTGAAATTGAATAAATTGAGGTCCCAGGATAAATTTTAAAAGTTATAGGACTCTATTAGAGGAAAAATCGACATTAGGGACTTAAAGTTAAAGAGAAATATCTTTATGGACCTAATTGCAAATAACTAAAAGTTTGGATTTTCTCATTCATTGGAAATGAATGAAGGCTGTTATGCCGAGTAATAATGAACAAGGTTGTTCATATCGTGTAGGAACACAAAATACCGGGAACGCCAGCAAGGACAAGCTCGCGTGAATATAAAGAACCAATCTAGTGGAATTTACGGCATTAACGGGTGAGTGGGTTTACTAACATCATACCCAGTTGGGATGATGAGCATACCTTATAATTTAAAAACCACTTACCGATTGTGAGTGAAAATTTTATATCATACCCGGTAGGGGATGATAAGTACCTCAGTATAAAAACCCACTGTTTAGTGGTATTTTAATCATCACCATTTAGAGAAAGTGATGTGAAAATTATGCAAAAGAAACTACTTACCGGTTGTAAGTAGATCATACCCGGTTGGTATGATAAGACTTACTCGAAGGAAGTTGAAAACCCGTTCATCGATTATGAATGGAGATGTCTTTATACCGGTTGGTATAATGGACAGTAAAAACCTATTTTGTCGGAAGTGATCTCCCTTTACTGTATGCCAATGCTTAAACTATTTGGGAGACCTTTTTGACGGGAGCTCGAATAGCTCTTTTAGGCCGGGGGCCTCGGTTTTCAAACTTGAGGGCTAGAATGCCCAGATTTTTTTAAAATCTCGTACAGTGGGCCCAAGGCCAGTTGGCACGAGCAGGAGATCGTAAATGAACATGATAGATGTGCCATAAAACTTAATAAAGTGAATTGTTTGGCCATGGTACCAAGATAGGACTGACATGCTCAGTCAATTAGCAGTAGTGCGACATGACAGGTTGACGGACCAGTCAAGACAAGCAACTGCGGGTTGAGTTGAGAGTCGGGGCCATTGGACCAGTGGCACCACATATTACATGGCTTGATAAGAAAACATTGTTTGTGCATGCACTATGAGTACGGGATCATCAAGACGCCCATGAGGGGTAGTGATGTGTCCTAAGGGCCCTGGATGACCCCGTGAGTATAAGGGCAGATCGTTGTTCCAGGTGTCTGTGGAAAATCTGGAGTAGCACCAAGCGCATGAGACCAGGGTGGGGACAGGATGAGGTCTCTATCCTCATACGGACACGAAAAAGTGATTTCGGGATTGTGGGTCGAATTTCACGTACATCCACTCATTCCCAGGGTAGAAGTGGTCGTACTTCTATCCGGGTGGCAAGAAAAGTCGCTTCGAAGCCACTAGCGGGTTCAGTAGTGATACTGACTTGCGAATGTGTTGGGTGATGACACACCGTGGTAACTAAGAAATAATGGAAAAACCCGAATTCTTAAATGAAGGGATTTTTGAAAACAAAGGAGTCTGGCGCACTCCATATAAATGTTTTTCTTAAAAGTCAAAAGCTTTTAAAAACCCATTCACTAAGTAGTCATACTCACCCCCTCCCTTATATCCCTTTCAGGAAATCCCGGAATGCCTCCCCTTAAAGACCGTCAACGAAGATGCCTGTAAGACAGGTATGTAAAGTTTTAAATTTTATGCAGTTTTGATTATGCTATTCCAGGAAAAATGTGCAGGTTGAAGGACGCCTTACTCTTTACGATTTACAATAAGGGGAAACCCTTTAATAAACCGGGAGAGTGGCGGGTTGATCATGGGGATCCGACCAAATCGGGTCGGGGCGTGACATTTTTTCTCTTGGATGATTTGGTTGTTGTGGATTATTTCCTTCAACTTGGCCCATCTAGAATTCCTATTTGGTTTCCCTGCTTTCCTGCAAGTAGATCATACTTAACCTCTCCAAGCACTTACTTAGCCACTTATACTTTTTTCTGAGTTCCTTATTTCGGCTCTAGTTTTTGTGATATTTCCTTTGTTGATTACCTTAACTTGAAGCTTTCTCCTTCCATGACCCCACTTCCTATTCTCATCCTTCTTTTAGGGTCTTCCATTATGGGATTCTTACGTTCGATCTCCCTTTTACTCCTTAAAAGTTCTCCTTTCATTCTTTTCTTATACTTACAGATCTTTGTATGGCTTATTCACACTAGATATCTCCCTTTTTGTTCCATATCTCTGCATCCCATAAGTCCCGTTATTTTATGGAGTTCCTAAGAAATTGTATCCTAACTCTTTCCAAGTAGGTATTATTCCTAGGGCTTTCTTGCTATTGTATTTTCTCCTTGTCTTGTCTTAATTGTCTTAACATCCTCAGTGTTCCTCCATAACCTTCTTTCTTTTATCCCGACCCGCTTCCATTTCTTTAGTTTCCTTTGGAATAGTCTATTCCTTTTTGTTTTCCTTACTCTTATTCTTTGAGCCTTTCCTTAACTCCTTAAACTCTCACTAATCCCATGCTCTTTGATGCTCACTTCCCTTTGTTCCAAACTTCTCCTTCCTTTCCTTAGTTAGGATTTGTCTCCCCTGGGTGAGCTGTAAGAGTCTCTTTGTTGACAAATTTTATTGTACTTCCATGGGAAAATGTTAAAGGTTGAGGTTAACTAAAAATAACCCATTTTTCCTTCCTTAGGTGATTTTCTACCTTTTACTTTGATCTTTATTAGCATACTCTTATTGCTTGAATTTATTAAGGAGACTCAGAAGTTTTATCAAGAAAATTATCTTTCATTCATTCAAAAAATATTTTCTTGCCATACTTGGCTTATTATAGAACTTTTCTACCCCCTAAACCCTTGGGGTCATAGGCTGAGAGTTAGCCTTAGAACGGTTATGGGACTCTTGATCAGATGGCTCTAAGGAACTAGTTTGGGTCCATTCGTATTCCCTTATGGAACGAATTTCATGTATGGCCTCCAATCCGTACTGCCTTAATACCTATGCCTCGCACTCATATGTCCACTTCATCCATTAGGAGGGATTAAAGTTGGACTAAGTAGGTGGGGGCACTTGGTGGACCTTCATGAAAGTTTATATGCATCCCAATAGTTGTCCCAAGCCTCTTTCTTAGTTGGATTCCTCTCTGGTTGTTGTGGGGCGGAAGGAGGGGATGGGCTCCTAGGAGGAGGTACAGGTTCCTCTTGCTTTGGGGGAGGGTATGTAATGCCTTCTGGTTCCAGTAAAGCTCCCACAAGTTTCCAATAATCTTCTACCATATCATTTGGTACTCTTTTCTCGCCCTTTAAGAATTGTTGAATGGCTGCCTCACTTGGGGTAGGTGTCTTTTTTAGGGTTATGGGTGGAGGATTAGATTTAATAGTGAACTTCCTAGTGATTCTCCTCGCTACACAATAGTTAAAGTTTGATTAAAGTCAGGGCATAATATTGATAATGTTTCAAGGGAACTTGGCTCTAATACTACTCAAGTTGTCACGCCCCGACTCAGTTTGGTTGGATCACCATGAACAACCCGCCGCTCCCTTGGTTTAAGAGGGGTTTCCCCCGTCTTTAATTCAAGAGGAGCCAGGCATAATCTCAACCTTATTCCCTTAAATAACATAAATCAATAATAATGCAAGTTTAAGAGGAGATTAAGCATACCTGACAGAGGGTAAACCCGGGTGTTATCCCTAATCATTCTCTAATCCTAAAAATGGATAAAAGGGTGGGTGAGTTTCTCCAACTCAGTGAATGGGTATTTTAAAAATATAGTTTCAATAAAATAGTTTTTGAATTGGAGTGTGCTAGACTCCTTATTTCCTTTAAAATTCCTTCTTTCAAAATTTCTCGGTTTTCAAAGTCATTACTTATCATTAACCATAGACAATGTGTTTAGCAACCATTACACACCCTTCATCATAAAGGGATCACACATTTGCAGGGCAGCCTGTCCATTGCACCACCCACTTGTGGCGTCGGACCGACTTTATCGACCACTTAGATAGAACCCCGTCCACTTCTACCCTGGGAATGAGTGGGTGTACCCAACATTCGACCCTCAATCCCAAAAAGAAACTCCATGTCCATATGAGGACAGATATCTCATCCTAACCCACTATGGTCTTGTGCGCTTGAAGCTACGTTGAGCTTCCCTAACTACTGGCACGAGAAATTGCCCTTATCTCCACCATGTCATCCAGTAGCTCCTAGGACATATCACTACCCTCTTGGGCATCTTGATGGTCCTAAACCTGAGTGCATACACAAAACAATAGTTTTCCTCATAAGCCATTTAATCTTTGGTGCCATTGGTCCAACAACCCTGACCTTCAACTCGACCTGCAACTATTTGTCTCGACTAGTCCGATGATCTATCTTGTCGCACTATAGCCAATCCATCGAGTATGTCGGTCCTATCTTACTACCATGGCCAAACACATCATGCATTAACATTTTCATGGCTTAATCTCATGTTTGTTTATGAGCTCCTGCTCGTGCCAACTAGTCTTGGGCCCACTGTACGAGATTTTCAAAATTGAGCATTTTAGCCCAAGTTCCAAAACTGAGGCCTTCGGCCTATTTGAGCTATTCGAGCTCCCGTCAAGAAGGTCTCCCAAAAAGTTTAAGCAGTGGCACATAGTCAAGGGAGAGCACTTTCAACAAAAAAAATCTTTTCATTTGTCTACCACACCAACTGAGTGTGATGAAATCTCCGCTTACAACCCGTAAATGAGTTTTCCACTTTCTTCCAGGAAGTCCATCATACCAACCGGGTATGATCTACTTACAACTGGTAATTAGTTTTTCGCGTGTTTTCTCACATCACCCCATCCAGGTGTGATATTAAAATACCACTTAGTAGTTATTTTTAAATTTCGAGGTACTCATAATCCCAACCGGGTATATTGTGAAAATTCTCACTCACTTGTTAATGCAGTGAATTCCTCTTAACCGGTTTTTGCCTCTACGCGAGCTTGTCTTGGAACTGGTACTTCGTGTTCCTACATGATATGGACATCCTTGTTCATTATCCTTTGGCCTAATAGACTTTATTCTTCACTAATGAATAAAATACCCCAAACTTTCCTATTATTTGCAATTTGGTCCCTAAAGTTCATTTTCTCTAAACTTTAGGTCCCTAATACCAATTTTCCCCAAATTGAGTCCCAAAAACTTCAAAAATTTACATTGTGAACTCAATTTATTCAAAATTACAAAAAGGGGTTCAAGTTTCCCAAATTCCTAATTTGGTCCCCAACTTTTCCAAAATTACCATTTTACCTCTACTTTACAAAAATGCTAAATTTCACCCCATAAATTCAAAAAATTGACAAATTGGTCCTCCAACATGTTTTCCATGGCAAATTGTCTCTCCATTTTGGGAAATTGCACTTTAGTCCCTCGAATTTTTTAAATCCCCAAAATTTCACCCTTTCAACCTGACCGAATTTGATTTCATCAAATTGACCAATCAATTGAGGTTAATTGTTGAAATGGAAGGTAGATTTGAGTGTCTACACATCCTTACGATTCAATTGTACTTTGAATTGCATGAATTGATGTCGGAATGAGCTCAAACAGAGCTTTGCCAGAAAACTAGATGTAGAGAGAGAAAGATTCTTATGCTTACCGTAGGGGCACGATGGTCCGAGCTTTCGATTTGGACAGATAGCTCTCATCCTAAGGTTCCTCCTAGAATCAAGAATCACCTCAATTCATGTTGAATTGAGGGAGAATTCGGTTAGTAAATATTCCTTGGTTCTCTCTAGCATCGATCAAAATTCACATAGGGGAGCCAAATTGGTTACCTTTCTGCTCTAATTCAGTTGTATGAGGGTTGAGGAAGTGTTGGATGAGCTTGGTTTGGCTTGAGAGGGGCTTAAATCGGTTGATTTCAGCTTGACAGACATAGGGTAGCTTCGGTCCATGAGAGTTACTTCACTGTTCGATCACGCTGGTGCTTCTCCGACAATCCTCGGAGAAATTGGAGACCACCATTAGGTAGCTGACTTCTCCCCGAGTCTAAAGAAACCGACCACACTTTCTTTGGCTTAGAAAAGACCCTATGTTGGAGCTCTGGTTTGAGCTTTGTCAGAAATCTAAGTAGCTGAGAGAGAGTGAGGTTTTCATGTGTGTGGAAGACGAATGGAGAGGGGCTTTTTATATAGGGAGCTTGGGGACTTTCCGACTGTCCGTTTGGCACCTTAGTGGCAGTCTTTGATGGCTTGAAATGTACTAAACAGAAACGTTTCCTCTTCACTAGCGCTGTTCGATTTTCTGTCGAGTGAACAGTGCTGTCATTTGAAGGAAGATGATGACATTGTTCCAAACAGGACCGGACCGGTCCGAACCGGGTTCAACACTTAAACCAGCCAGTTCATGGTAGATTCAACCGAGTTTTTCAAAATTAAAAACATCTAAATTTATCTAAATTCATTCTCTATCCAATGGTGGCCCCAATTCTCCAATTTGAATTTTCTAAGCCACCTAGAAAAATGAATTTATTATCCTGTTCAATAGTGGTTCAAATCGGTCTAGTTTTCTCTCCCAATTGTCCTAATATTCCTTTCCAAGGTTTTTATGACTCTTTGGTTCAGTTGGCAGTTGTAAATTTCCAATTTACCCATTCTCTAGTGATCGGGGTTTGTGAACTGGTTCAGTTTTCTTACTCGGTTTGATCGGTTCTTTCCTCGGTTTGCCTTAACTCTGAAGGGTAGGGTTTACATGCATGCAGTTGAGGTTCGGGACCATCAAGACACCCAAGAGGGGTAGTGATGCGTCCTAGGGGCTATTGGATGACATGGTGGAGATAAGGGCAGTTTGTTGTACTAGTAGTCAGGGAAGCTCGACATAGCTTCATGCGCATGAGATTGGGGTTGGGTCGGGATGAGGTCTTTGTCCTCATACGAACACAAAGTTGATTTCGGGTTTATGGATCAGATGTTGCGAACATCCACACATACCAGGGTAGAAGTGGACGAGCTTCTATCTAGGTGGTCGGTAAAGTCTCTCCGATGCCACAAGTGGGTGCAATGGATGAGCTGCCCCACGAATGTGTGATTCCCTTCCTGATGAAGGGCATGTGATGATTGTTAAACACACCTGATTTGGAAATGAGGAAAATGGTTTGAAAAATTGGGAATTTGAGAAAAGGATACTTTTAAAGAGATAAATAGTCTTACACACTCCGATTAAAGTTGTTTTAATTATGAAAACTTTCTCCCAACACCCATGCACCGAGTTGTCGAACTCACCCCCTCCCTTTACACTTTTTAGGTAACCAAGGGAAAACCCACTTAAAGATTTTTCGATAGCTGAACCTACAAGATAGCTATGTAAGGTTAATATATATTCAGTTTTGATTAATGTTATTTGAGGAAAGATACATGTGAAAATGACGCTTTACTGCTCACAGTTTATAGAAGGGGGAAATCCTTAATAAACCGGGAGAGTGGCAGGTTGTTCATGGGGATCCAAATAAACCGGGCTGTGGCATGAAAACTTGATTGGTATTAGAGCCTATCTCCTCGAATACATTATTAAGACTATATAACATACTAACTAATGGGATAATTTTAAAATTTTAGATGGCTCCCAAGAGAGAAACCAAGTGAAAAAGAGCCGTAGTTTGTGTCACTGCCCATCCACCCCTTCTTATGGAAACTCCATGAGGAGCCCAAACAACCCCACCTGGACTAAACTTAGAACACTAGAGGTTATACGGGGAGTTCATTCGAGTATTTGGGCAACCTTACCTTGTCGCTGAGGCAGACACCAACTCTCGGGCTGAAGTAGAGGAAGTATAATCTCATCCTCCTCCTCTTAACCATCCCCTCCAGTTAACATTCCCAAATATCTCAAGACTCTCCATCAAATGAGGTGTAAGCCTTTTCTCGAAGAGAAAGATGCAGAAGCTACCATGGATTGGCTGGCTGACATCAAGAATCTGATGGGGATAGTTAGGATATCACTAGAGGACATGCTGATCCTAATAGAATATTTCCTAGAGAGTAGTTCCAAAAGATGGTAGGACAATGTTCGAAGCTTGCATACCTTCACACCCACATGGGAGCAGTTTGAGGAGAGGTACACGGGGGAGTACCTAGCCCCTCATCTAATTAATGAGAAGAAGCATGATTTCCCCTGACTCTAACAAGGGCTTAACTCTATATCATAGTATGAAACCAAATTCAATGAGTTAAGACCTTTTGCTCCTGACTTGGCTGGACTGGCAGACACATGCCAGCGATTCATGGACGGTCTCAATATGGACAGACGAGATCGTATGGAAGTACTAGGATGCCATACGTATCTGGCGGTGGTAATCAGTATGGCTCACGAATGTGAGCGACTAGTACAAACCCGATGCCACCGAATGGAGTAGACAACCCGAAAGGAGGACAAGGGCCAAAGCCGTCATGGAGGACGGAGGGAGTATAATGGTCCAAGATGGGGAAATAAAGTGGGATTTCAAAAGAGGAAAGATGTGCCACCACCTCCCAGAGAGTAATCCCCACCTTGCCACAAGGAAACCCTCGCTGTCCTAGGAGCCAAAGGTACCACGAAGGAGCTTGCTTGTCCTATTTTGCATATGGACAAGTAGGTCACTTTGCAAAGGAATGCCTCACTCTAAGGGAGAACAAGCAATGGAATACACTTGGACCACCCCAAGGAAACTCCAGGAATCCCAAGCAGGACACCACAACTAGAGTGCCAACTAGAGTATACAACCTCAACCAAGAAGAGGCTAGGAAAGTCCTTAGTACCGTAGCAGTACTTCCCAAAACCCTCCCAACTAGATTAAGAAAAACATGTAATTTGAAATTTCACTCAATGAAAGAAATCTTTTCATCTAAAAACATGTGTTTCTCTAATCAAAGAATGTACATTTATGGGGACGAATGGTCTACACCCTCTTCGACTCTGGAGTAGAAAGATCTTTTATTAAAGAAGACCTAATCCCAAGTCTACCCCTAGAACTCACCCCTCTAGGACAAAGTCTCAACATCCTCACAGCTAAAGGGATGTGAGATAGAGATAGGAGGGATCAAATTCGAAGCAGATTTGATTCCATTACCTTTAAGAGAGATAGAAATAATCCTTGGAATGGATTGGTGTAGTACCCATCAAGCTAGGATGGATTGTGGGAGGAAGATAGTAACTTTCCACACTTCCAAGACAATTGGACTAAAATTCCAAGGAGACTAGACGAAGAGTGAAGTACAAATGGTGTCCCATATAAAAGCCCAAAAGATGATACAAAAAGGTTGTAGAGCTTTTCTAACAACAATCATCAATGAAAAGTCAAAGGAGAAGGGACTTGACGACATTCCGGTAGTTAAGCACTATCTAAATGTATTCCTGGAAGAATTACCTGGATTGTCCCCAAGCCGACAATTGGAGTTCACCATAGAGATTATCCTAGGAACAAACCCCATATCCCAAGCCCCTTATCGCATGACTCTAGCAGAACTTATGGAATTGAAGGAGCAACTGGACGAGCAGTTAGAGAAGGACTTCATACGCCCTAGTTAGTCTCCATGGGGTGCACAAGTCCTATTCGTAAAGAAAAATGATGGGAGCATGGGGCTGTGCATAGACTATAGGAAGTTGAATTAGGTCACCATCAAGAACAAATATCCACTTCCATGGATTGATGATCTGTTCGATCAACTAAAAGAAGCAGCCTACTTCTCCAAGATAGACCTTTGGTCAGGCTATTATCACCAACTTAGAATCCGAGAGGAAGATATTCCTAAGACCGCATTTCGGTCTCGATATGGGGTTTGGGATATGGGGTAAGGGGCTTGGGATATGGGGTTTGTTCCTGGGATAATCTCTATGGTGAACTCCAATTGTCGACTTGGGGACAATCCAAGTAATTCTTCCAGGAATACATCTGGATAGTGTTTAACTACCGGAATGTCTTCAGGTCCCTTCTCCTTAGACTTTTCGTTGATGATTGTTGCTAGAAAAGCTCTACAACCTTTTTGTATCATCTTTTGGCTTTTATATGGGACACCATTTGTTCGATCAACTAAAAGGAGCAGCCTACTTCTCTAAGATAGACCTTCAGTCAGGCTATCACCAACTTAGAATCCGAGAGGAAGATATTCCTTAGACCGTATTTTGGTCTCGATACGGACATTATGAGTTTAGGGTGATGCCATTTGGTTTAACAAATGCCCTTACAGCCTTCATGGATTTAATGAACCGAGTGTTCCAGCCACACATGAACAGGTTTGTGATAGTATTTATAGATAACATTCTTATATACTCACGAACCAGGCTAGAGCACGAAGAACACCTTGAGATCACCTTGGTGATACTATGGGAGAACAGCTTATATGCAAAATTCTCCAAGTGTGAGTTATGGTTATAGGAAGTAGGGTTCTTAGGACACATAGTGTCCAAAGATGGAGTCAAGGTAGACCCGACAAAGGTGGAAGCCATATCCGATTTGAAGGCACCGATGAATCCCTTGGAAATACGAAGTTTCTTAGGCTTGGTGAGATACTATAGACGGTTTGTACATGATTTCTCTAAGATAGCGACCTCTTTGACTCGGCTCACCAGGAAAGGAGTAGAGTATAAATGGTACGAAAGCTGTGAGAAATCTTTCTTGGAATTGAAGACTCGTTTGCAACCGCACCTGTACTCTCCCTTTGTGACCCAAGTGCGGGGAATATACCATCTATAGTGATGCATTCAGATAAGGACGTTGATGTGTACTGATGCAACAAGGAAAGTTTATCACCTACGCCTCGCGAAAACTTAAGGTACATTAGCGGAATTACCCTACCTATGACTTGGAATTAGCTGCAATAGTGTCCGCCCTAAAGATTTGGCGAGACTACCTATACGAGGTTAAGTGTAGGATATACATTGATCACAAGATTTTTAAGTATTTCTTAACTTAGAAAGAGTTGAATCTCCGCTAGAGGAAATGGCTAGAATTGGTTAAAGATTATGACATTGTGATAGAGTATCACCCCGGGAAGGCAAATGTAGTGGCAGATGCCCTAATTCATAGGTACCAAACTGAGGCAGCACAAATAAAGACACGCTACTTACCCTTGTTGCAACAGTTGGGAAGAATGGAGGTGGACCTTAGGATGGACAAAAGGGAGAAATGCTTACTGGCTTACGTGGTGGTGAGACCTAGCCTAACAGAAAAAAATTAAGGTCCAGCAAAAAGTGGATAAGGAGCTCCAACCCTATTTGGATCCGGACAATAGAGGGACAAAACTAGATTATGACCTTTGAGGCGATGAAGTACTAACCTACAAAGGTAGAGTGTGTGCGCCTCAAGGTAAGGAACTGAAGAGATTAATTCTGGTGGAGGCACACGATTCTATCTATGTGATGCATCCGGGCAATACTAAGATGTATCGCACCCTCAAACAAGGATATTGGTGGAAAGGAATGAAGAGAGATATTGCAGAATACGTAGCCTGATGCTTGTCCTACCAACAGATTAAAACTAAGCATCATAAACCATCAGGACCGCTACAACCCTTGTTGATCCCAGAGTGGAAGTGAGAGCACATTACCATGGACTTTGTCATAGGACTACATGTGACTAGGAAAGGTCGAAATGCAATTTGGGTCATTGTGGACATATTGACCAAGTCAGCTCATTTCCAACCTATAAGAGTGACGGATACAATGGAACAACTGGCCATCTTATACAGGAGGGAGATAGTAAGACTCCATGACATCCAGGTGAGCATAGTGTCGGATCGAGACCCTAGCTTTACCTCAAGGTTCTAGCCAAGTTTGCAAAGTGCCTTAGGAACTAAGCTCCACATGAGTACGACATTTCATACTTAGATCGACGGACAGTCGGAGCAAATAATCTAAACCCCGGAGGACATGCTAAGGGAATACGTACTCACTATGGATAAGGGTTGGGAGGAATATTAGTGTCTGATGGAATTTGTGTATAATAACAATTATTAGGCCAGTATTCAAATGGCCCCTTATGAAGCCCTCTATGGATGACCATGCCACATCCCCTTATTTTGGGAAGAAGTAGGGGAAAGAAAGCTGGAAAGGGTAGAATTAATCGAGGATGCCACAAAAAAGATCAAGATAATCAGGAGTTAACTAAAGGCCGCTCAGGACAGGTAAAAGAGCTACATCGATCATCGGAGGAGAGATATGGAGTTTGATGTGGGAGACCAAGTATTCCTAAAAGTATCTCCATGGAGGGGAATACTTAGGTTTCAACAATGAGGGAAGTTGAAACCAATGTACATCGGTCCCTACATAATAATCCAAAGGATAGGCCCAGTGGCATATAAACTAGAACTGGCTCCAGACTTACAATTAATACATGTATTCTATATCTCGGTACTTCGGAAGTACCAGCTTGATCCTAGCCATGTGTTGGACCGACTTTCACCAGAGCTAGAAGAGAACTTGACCTATCAAGCAAAACCAGTATGAATCATCGATCTAAGGGACAAGAACTTGAGGAATAAGAGAATTCCTATGGTCAAGGTTCTTTGGCAAAACGGACCCGTGCAAGAAGAGACATGGGAGACCGAGAGCATGATGAGGGATGGGTATCCTCAATTGTTTGGCATGTAATTGCTTTGGGGACAAAACCTATAAAAGGAGGGGAGAGTTGTAAACCTCGCTTTTTAATAATAAGAAAACATGGAAAAGAAATAGTTATTTACCAAGAGAAAACTAAGTCAGTTCATAAACCTTAACAATAGAAAAAGAACGATTTGAGAAATTTACAAATCCAGAATGACTCAAAGAGTCATAAAAGTCATGGAAAAGGACTTTGGGTTGAATTGGAAGAGAAAACCAAACCGGTTTAGGTGAATTGGACCTGAACCAGTTTGGACCATGATTGAATCGGTTTCTAAGTTTATTTTTCTAGGTGGCTTAAAATATTCAAAATAGGGAATTGAAGCCTCTATTGGATAGAGAATGAATTTAGATGAATTTAGAAATTTTTTATTTTAAAAAACTCAGTCGAATTGGGCTTGAACCGACCGGTTTAAGCATTGAACCCGGTTCGTACCGGTCTAGTCTGGTTCGGAACAATGTTATTTTCTTACTTCAGATGATGGCACTGTTCACTCATCGGAAGAACGAACAGTGCTAACAAAGCTGAATCATCTTCGTTCAGGGCGTTACAAGCCATGAATGAGTGCCATAAAGGTGCCAAATAGACAGCCATAGGCTAGAGGCCTCGGTTTTGGAACTTGAGGGCAAAAATGCCCAGTTTTGGAAAATCACATACAGTGGGCCTAGGGCCAGTTGGCACGAGTAGGAGCTCGTAAACAAACTTGTGATATCTATGCCATGAAAATTTTAAATTAATGGAATGTGTGATTTCTCCATAGTACCAAGACAAGATCGAGATATTCGATGGATTGACGGTAGTGCGTCAGGGTCAGGTTGACAGATCTGCCTAGACAAACAGTTATAGGTCGAGTTGAGGGTCAGGGATGTTGTTCCAATAGCACCGAAGATAAATGGAATTGCTGAAAAATTATTGTTTGTGCATGCACTCAACATTCAGGACCCTCAAGACGCCCAAGAGGGGTAGTGATGCATCCTAGGGGCTACTAGACGACATGGTGGAGATAAGGGCACTTTGTTGTGCCAGTAGACAGGGAAGCTCGATGTAGTTTTATGCGCATGAGACTAGGGTGGGTTCGGGATGAGGTCACTGTTCTCATATGAAAATGAAGTTGATTTTGGGTTTGAGGGTCGGATGTCGCGAACATCCACTAGCACCTAAGGTAGAAGTAGACGAGCTTCTATCTAGGTGGCCGGTAAAGTCTCTCCAATGCCATAAGTGGGTGCAATGGATGGGCTGCCCTACGAATGTGTGATTCCCTTCCTGATGAAGGGCGTGTGTTAATTGTTGATGTGGAAATGAAGAAAATGGTTTGAAAAACTGGGAATTTGAGAAAAAAAAGATACTTTTATAGAGAAAAGGAGTCTGACACACTCTGATTATAGATGTTTTAATTATGAAAACTTTCTTCGAACATCCATTCACTGAGTTGTCGAACTCACCCCCTCCCTTTACCCTTTTCAGGTAACCAAGGGAAAACCCACTTAAAGACTTTATGATAGTTGAACCTGCAAGATTGGTATGTAAGGTTAATATATTTAGTTTTTATTAATGTTATTCTAGGAAATATACAGGTGAAAAGAACGCCTTACTCTTCGTAGTTTATAGAAGTGGAAAACCCTTAATAAACTGGAAGAGTGGTAGGTTGTTCATGAGGATCCGACCAAACCGGATCGGGGTGTGACAGCGGTGGTCCGAGCTTTTTATCTGGACAGGTAGCTCTCATCCCGAGGTTTCTCCCAGGATCAAGAATTGCAACAATTTTTATCGAATTGAGGGAGAATTTGGTCAGTGAAAATTTCATAGTCCCTCTCTCTAATGCCGATCGGAAATGATAGAGAGGGCCGAATTGGCTTATCTTTCAACTATAATTCGGTCGTGTGAGGGCTGTGGGAGTGTTAGGAGAGCTTGGTTTGGCTTGAGGAGGGCTGAATTCGATTAATTTCAGCTCAACCAAAATAGGGCAGCTTCAATCCACTAGAGTTGCTTCAATGTTTGATTACGCATGCGCTTTTGTGGTGGTCCTCGGATCAAATGGAGACTACCATCGGGTAGCTGACTTCTCCTAGAATCTAAGGAACCTGACCTCACCTTCTAAGGCTCATAAAAACCTCAATGTCGGATCTCTTGTTCGGGCTTCACCGAAAAATTGAGTAGTTGAGAGAGAATGGAGTTTTTAGGTGTGAGAAGGGTGAATGGAGAGGAGCTCTTTATATAAGGAGCTCAAGGACTCTCTGGCCAATCGTTTGGCACCTTAATGGTGCACATTCATGACCTAAAATGCCATGAACGGAAATGTTTCATTTCCATCGGTGTTGTCCATTCTTTTGACGAGTGATCAGTGTCGTCATCTAGAGGAAGAAGACAATGCTATTCCGAACCAGACCGTAGCAGTCCGAACTGGGTTCAATGCTTAAACCGGCCAGTTCAGGCTTGATTTGACTGAGTTTTTAAAAATTAAAAATTTCTTAATTCATCTAAATTTATTCTTTATCCAATGGGCTTAATTCCCAAATTTGAATATTTTAAGCCACCTAGAAAAATGAATTTATCAACCGGTTCAATGATGGTTCAAACCAGTCTAAGCTAGTTCAATCTAGTTTAGATCCGATTCACCTAAACTGGTCTAGTTTTCTCTTCCAATTAGTCCCAAAGTCACTTTCCATGGTTTTTATAACTATTTGGGTCACTCGGGATCTATAAATTTCCCATTTTCCCTATCTCTAAAGGTTAGGGTTCATGAATCGGTTCGGTTTTCTCACTTGGGTTGACTGGTTCTATCATGCCCTGAACTAGTTTGGTCGGATCTCCATGAGTAACCCACCACTCTCTCAGTTTAATAAAGGTTTTCCCCTTCTTTAAACCGTGAGGAGTAAGGCGTCCTTTAAACTTGTACCTTTCTTGAATAACATTAATCAAAACTACATAAAATTTTAAACTTTTATACCTGTCTTGCAGGTGTACCTAACTGGAGGTCTTTAGGTAGGCTTTTCCTTTGGTTACTTGAAAATGGGTATAAGAAGGAGGTGAGTTCAACGACTCAGTGAATGGGTGTTTAAAATTTGACTTTCGGAAAATAGTTTGAATTAGAGTGTGCCAGATTTCTTATTTTCTTTAAGATATATCATCCTAAAAATCTTGGTTTTCAAAGCCATTTCTCATCATTAACCATAATTGGTGTGTTTATCAACCAACACATGCCCTTCATCATGATGGGAACACACATTCGTAGGGCAGCATGTCCACTGCACCCACTTGTGGCGTCGGAGCGACTTTACCGACCACCTAGATAGAAGCAGGTCCACTTCTACCCTGAGAATGAGTGGATGTACGCGACATCCGACACTCAATCCCGTAAAGAAAACTCAGTGTCCGTATGAGGACAGGGACCTCATCCCGACCCCACCTTGGTCTCATGCGCATGAAGCTACGTCGAGCTTTCATGACTGTTGGCACAACAATCTATCCTTATCTCCACCATGTCATCCAGTAGCGCCTAAGACACCTCACTACCCCTCTTAGGCGTCTTGAAGGTCCCGTACCTCAGTGCATGGACAAAACAACAGTTTTCCTCATAAGCCATTTAATCTTTGGTGCCACTGGTCCAAAGTTCCCGACTCTCAACTCGACCTACAGCTATTTGTCTTGACTAGTCCGTCGACCTGTCTTGTCGCACTATCGTCAGTCCATCGAATATTTTGGTCTTGTCTTGGTATCATGGCCAAACATATCATTCATTTAAATTTTTCATGGATTAAACTCATGTTTCATTATGAGCTCCCGCTCGTGCAAAATGGACTTGGGCCTACTATACGAGATTTTCAAAATCGGTCATTTTAGCCCCCATGTTCCAAAACCAAGGCCTCCAACCTATTTCAGCTATTCGAACTCCCATCAAGAAGGTCTCCCCAAATGTTTAAGTAGTGGCACACGGTCAAGGGAGAGCACTTCGGACAAAAATAAACTTTTCATTTGTCTATCACACTAATCGAATGTGATGACATCTATGCTTACAACCGGTAAATAGGTTTTCCACTTCCTTCCAAGAAGTCCATCATACCAACCGGATATGATCTACTTACAACCAATAAGTAGTTTTTTCGTGTGTTTTCTCACATCACCCCATCCAGGTGTGATGTTAAAATCCCTCATTTTAGCGGGTTTTCATTTTCGAGGTGCTTATTATCCCAACCGGGTATGATATAAAAATCCCACTCACCTGTTAATTTAATGAATTCCTCTTGATCGACCTTTTGCCTTCACGTGAGCTTGTCTTGGCCGGCGTTCCCGGTACTTCGTGTTCTTACACGATATGAACATCATTGTTCATTATCCTTTGGGCCTAATACATTGAATACCCAAACTTTTCTATTATTTACAATTAGGTCCCTAAAGTTCTTTTTCTTTAACTTTAGGTCCCTAATGCAAATTTTCCCCCAAGTTGAGTCCCAAAATATCAAAAATTTACTTTGGGACCTCAATTTATTCAAAATTACAAAAAGGGGTTCAAGTTTCCCATATTCCCAATTTGGTCCCCAACTTTTCCAAAATTACCATTTTGCCCCTACTTTACAAAAATGGTAAAATTAACCCCAATAATAACAAAAATTGACCAATTGGTCCTCCAATATTTTTTCCATGCCCAATTAGGCCTCAATTTTAGGAAATTGCACTTTAGTCCCTCAAATTTTTTAAATTCCTAAAATTTTCCCAATTTTCCCCATATTTCAACCTGCCTAGATTTGATTTCATCAAATTGACCGATCAATCGAACTTAATGGTTGAAATTGAAGGTGGATTTGAGTCCCTACACATCCATACGATTCAATTGTACTTTGAATCGCATGATTTGATGTCGGAATGAGCTCAAATGGAACTTTGCTAGAAAACTGGACTTAGAGAGAGAAAGCTTTGATAGCTTACTGTCGGGAGTGCGACATTCCGAGCTTTTGATTTGGACGGATAGCTCTTGTTCTGAGATTTCTCCTATGATCAAGAATCACATCAATTGATGCGAAATCATGGGAGAATTTGGTAAGTGAAATTTCGTTTGTTCTCTCTCTCCCACCGATTAGAATTTATAGAGGGAAGCTAAATTGGCTTAACTTCCAGCTCTAATTCAGCTGTATGAGGTTGTGGAAGTGTTGGGTGGGCTTAGTTTGACCTGTGGAGGGCTCGAATTGGCAATTTTCAGCTCGGCCAAAACAGGTCAGCTTCGGTCCACCAGAGCTACTTCACTGTTCTATCAAGACAGTGTTTCTTCGATGATCCTCGGAGCAAATGGAGGCTACCATCATGTAGCTGACTTCTCCCCGAATCTAAAGAATCTTACCACACCTTCTTTGTCTCAGAAAAATACCCATGTTAGAGCTCTGGTTCGAGCTCCACCAGGAAATGGAGCAGTAGGGAGAGAGTGGAGTTTTCAGGTGTGAGGAGGATGAATGAGGAGGGGCTCTTTATATAGGAAGCTTAGGGACTTCTTGGCTGTCCGATTGGTGCGTTAATGGAGGTCATTCATTACCTGAAACTCATTGGTGAGAGACTTTTCATCTTCGTCGGCGTTGTTCTATTTTTCAACGAGTGAATAGTGCTATCATATGAAGGAATAAGACGACACTGTTTCGAACCAGTCCGAACTAGATTCAATGCTTAAACTGGCCGGTTCAGGCCCAATTCAACTGAGTTTTTTCAAAATTAAAAATTTGTAAATTCATCTAAATTATTCTCTATCAAATGATGCCCTTAATTCTCCAATTTGAATTTTCTAAGCCACCTAAAAAATTGAATTTATAATCTGGTTCAATAGTGGTTCAAACCAGTTTAATACGGTTCAGGACTGGTTTGGTTTTCACTTCCAATTTATCCTAAAGTCCTTTCTCATGACTTTTGTGACTCTTTAGGTCTCTCGGGACTTATAAATTTCCCGGTTTGCCCTTTCACTAACGGTTGGGGTTCGTGAACCAGATCGATTTTCTCATCCAAGTTGATCGGTTCTTTCCCCGATTTCCTTATCTTTAAGGGATGGGGTCTACAGGTTCTTTCCCCGATTTCCTTATCTTTAAGGGATGGAGTTTATAGTATGACTTGTTTTATAACTGAAAAATATTTCTCAATATCTAAATTCCCTACTTGTATCTTACAAACAAAAATAAGTTCCTTTCTACCCTAAGAACTTTTTCTGCCCATAAGAACTTTTATAATTTGTTTATAGTAAAACTTCCTATATGTTTTTTTAGATAAACATCATTCACCCTTTCTCATTAAAATGATTTTCATGGCTTATGTCACAGAAGCTAAAAATATATTCCTTACTATTCAGAATACCTTTTCATGGTTTATTTATGGTAAAATTTCTAATATGTTTGTATTAGATAAACAAACAAACACACATCCTTTCTCACTGAAGGGATCAATCATTTTCAAAACGAACCGTTTGAGACTACAACCTTGATGTGTCTCACTTGTGGCTTATAGCGCATTTATCTTCCACCTTGGTGAGATGCTACAACCTCTACCACATTGGTACAATATTACAACCTCAATGATTCATGTCATGCCCCGACCTGGTTTTGTCAGATCCCCATGAGCAATGCGCCATTCTTTCAGTTTATTCAAGGTTTTCCTTCTTCTTTAAATGGTGAGGAGTAAGGCATCCTTTATACCTGTACCTTTCCTGAAATGACATTAATCAAAACTGAATAAATTTAAACTTTCATAAATGTCTTGCAGGTTTAGCTAGTAGAAGGTCTTTATGTAGGCTTTTCCCTTGGTTTCCTGAAAAGGGGTAAAGGGAGAGGTGAATTCGACAACTCGGTGAATGGGTTTTTGAAATATTAGTTTATTGAAAAATAGTTTGCATTGGTGTGTGCCACACTACTTATTTTCTTTAAAATTATTTTTCTCAAGTTCTGGTTTTCAAAACCTTTTTCCAAGGTTTACTAATTCTTTTCCAAGGATTCTCAAATCCTTTCCAAGGTTTTCATAACCTTTTTCCCATTTCCATATTAGGTGTGTTTCACAAACAACACACGCCCTTTATTAGGAAGGGTTCACTTACATTCGCGGGATGTAGTTACGCCGAGTGCACCCACTTATGGATCAGACTGACTTTACTATCCACCCTGATAGAAGTCTCTGACTTCAACCCGAATTCTGAGTGAACGTCTCTAACGTCCTACCCTCAGACCCAAAATACTTCGTGTCCATATGAGGACAGAGACCTCATCTCGACTCCATCCTGGTCTCATGCGCATGAAGCTACGTTGAGCTTTCTTGACTATTGGCACGGCAAATTTCCCTTTATCTCCACAATGTCGTCTAGTAGCCCCTAGGACACATCACTACCCCTCTTGGGCATCTTGATGGTACCAAAAATCAGTACATGCACACAACAATAATTTTCATAATAAGCCATTTAATCTTTGGCCCCACTGGTCCAACAGCTCCGAGTCTTATCTCGACCAACAGCTATTTGTCTAGACCGGTCCATCAACTGGGTCTTGTCGCATTGCTGCTAGTCCATCGAGTATGTCGGTCCTGTCTTGGTACCATGGCCAAATCACCTCATTCATTCATTAGAATTTTCATGGATTATCATAATGTTTGTTTACAAGATCTTGCTCGTGCGAACTGGCCTTGGGCCCACTGTACAAGATTTTTAAAATTGAGCATTTTAGCCTCCAAGTTACAAAATTAAGGCCTCTGGCCTATCTGAGCTATTCGAGCTCTCATAAAAAAGGTCTCCCAAAATATTTAAGCAGTGGAACACAGTCAGGGGAGAGCACTTCTAACAAAAATAATTTTTCAACTATCCATTACACCAACTGGGTGTGAGGACATCTCCCCTCGTAACCGATAAGCAGATTTTCCACTTCCTTCCAGGAAGTCCATCATACCAATGGGGTATGATCTACTTAGAACCGATAAGTAGTTTTTCCGTGTGTTTTCTCACATCACCCCATCCAAGTGTGATGTTAAAATCCCACATAGTAGCGGATTTTCATTTCCGAGGTACTCATCATCCCAACTGGGTATGATGTGAAAATTCTCACTCACCTGATAGTGCAGTGAATTTCTAAGTGGTTTCTACCTCCACACGAGCTTATTCTTGTTGACGTTCCCCGTACTTGGTGTTCCTACACGATATGATCATCCTTGTTCATTATCCTTTGGCTAATAGCCTTCATTCACAACGAATGAATAAAATGCCCAAACTTTTAGTTATTTGCATTTAGGTCCCAAAAGTTCTTTTTATTTAACTTTTGGTCCCTAATGCCAAATTTCCCCCAAATTGAGTCCCCAAACTTCTAAAATTTCCTTTGGGTCCTTAATTTATTCAAAATCACAAGAGGGGTTCAATTTTCCCAAATTCCCAATTTGGTCCCTAACTTTTCAAATTTACCATTTTGCCCCTACTTTACAAAAACAGTAAAATTGACCCCAATAATTCCAAAAATTAACCAATTGGTCCTCCAACATCTTTTTCATGCCCAATTGGTGCTCAATTTTAGGAAATTGCACTTTAGTCCCTCAAATTTTTGAAATCCCCAATTTCCTCCATACGATTTAATTAAACTTTGAATCGCAAGAATTGACATAAGAATGAGCTTAAACAGAGATTCACCGAAAAACTAGACTTAGAGAGAGAAAGCTTACCGTTAGTGTCACGCCCCGACCCGGTTTGGTCGGATCCCCGTGATCAACCCGCCACTCTCCCGGTTTATTAAAGGGTTTCCCCTTATTGTAAACTGTAAAGAGTAAGGCGTCCTTTAACTTGCACCTTTTTCCTGGAATAGCATAATCAAAACTGTATGAAATTTAAAACTTTACATACCTGTCTTACAGGCACCTTAGTTGACGGTCTTTAAGGGGAGGCTTTCCGGGATTTCCTGAAAGGGATATAAGGGAGGGGGTGAGTACGACTACTCAATGAATGGGTTTTTAAAAGCTTTTGACTTTTAAGAAAAACATTTATATGGAGTGTGCCAGACTCCTTTGTTTTCAAAAATCCCATCATTTAAAATTTTGGATTTTCCATTATTTCTTAGTTGCCACGGTGTGTCATCACCCAACACACATTCTTCATCATGAAGGTTACACACATTCGCAAGTCAGTATCACTACTGAACCCGCTAGTGGCTTCAAAGCGACTTTTCCTGCCACCTGGATAGAAGTACAACCACTTCTACCCTGGGAATGAGTGGATGTACGTGACATCCTACCCACAATCCCGAAATCACTTCTTCATGTCCGTATGAGGACAGAGACCTCATCCTGTCCCCACCCCGGTCTCATGCGCTTCGTGCTACTCCAGATTTCGCACAGACACCTAGAACGACGAACTGCCCTTATAGCCACCAGGTCGTCCAATGCCCTTAGGACGCATCACTACCCCTCATAGGCGTCTTGATGATCTCGTACTCACAGTGCATGCACAAACAATGTTTTCTTGTATTGCCATGTAATCTATGGTGCCACTAGTCCAACGGCCCCGACTCTCAACTCAACCCGCAGCTGTTTGTCTTGACTAGTCCGTCGACCTATCATGTCGCACTACCGCTAGTTGACTGAGCATGTCGGTCCTATCTTGGTACCGTGGCCAAACAATTCACTTATTAATTTTATGGCACATATATCATGTTCATTTACGAGCTCCTGCTCGTGCCAACTGGCCTTGGGCCCACTGTACGAGATTTTCAAAATCGGGCATTTAGCCCCCAAGTTCCAAAATCGAGGCCCCCGGCCTATTAGAGCTATTCGAGCTCCTGTCGAGAAGGTCTCCCAAATTGTTTAAGCATTGGCACACAGTCAGGGGAGAGCACTTTCGACAAAAATAGGTTTTTACTGTCCATCATACCGACTGGTATAAGGACATCTCCGTTCATAACCGATGAACGGGTTTTCAACTTCCTTCGAGGAAGTCTCATCATACCAACCGGGTATGATCTACTTACAACCCGTAAGTAGTTTTTTCGCATAACTTTCACATCACTTTCTCTAAGTAGTGATAATTAAAATACCACTAAACAGTGGGTTTTTATATCGAGGCACTTATCATCCCCAACCGGGTATGATGTTAGTAAACCCACTCACCCGTTAATGTCGTGAATTCAACTAGACTGGTTCTTTGTATTCACGCGAGCTTGTCCTTGTTGGTGTTCCTGGTATTTAACGTTCCTACACGATATGAACAACCTTGTTCATTATTACTCGGCATAACAGCCTTCATTCATTAATGAATGAGAAAACCCAAACTTTTAGTTATTTGCAATTAGGTCCCTAAAGTTATTTCTCTTTAACTTTAAGTTCCTAATGTCGGTTTTTCCTCAAATTGAGTCCCGTAACTTTTAAAATTTATCGTGGGACCTCAATTTATTCAATTTCACCAAAAAGGGGTTTAATTTTCCAAATTTCCAATTTGGTTCCCCAATTTTTCCAAAATTACCATTTTGCCCTTCTTTCACAAAAATGGTAAGTTTTTCCCCAAAATTTCCAAAATTCCTCAATTGGTCCTCTAACATTATTTTCATGCCCAATTGACCCTCAATTTCATAAAATATTATTTTGGCCCCTTTGAATTTCGAAAATCCTGAAATTTTCTCCCAATTTCAACTCTTCAACACTACTAAATTTGATTTCATCAAATTAACCAATCAAACACTTCTAATTATTGAAATTGGAGTTGAAATTGAGTTCCTGTATGTTCATACGATTCTAAGAAACTTTGAATCGTAGATTTTAACATCAGAACGAGCTCAAATGGAGATTTGCCGGAAAATAGACTATAGAGAGAGAAAGCTTCGATTACTCACCGATGAAGGCGCGACAGTTCGAGCTTTCAATCTGGGCAGATAGGTCTCGTCCTGAGGTTCATCCTAAAATCAAGTATTGTATCAATTTATGCGGAATTGGATTAGAATTTTGTCATTGAAATTCGGTCGACTCTCTCTCTAGCACCGATCGAAAATTATAAAGGGGAGCCGAATTGGCTTACCTTTCAGTCCTAATTCGGCCGTGGAAAGGCTGAGGAAGTGTTGGGAGGGTTTGGTTTGGCCTGAGTAGGGCTTGAAATGGCTGATTTCAACTTGGCCGAAATAGGGTAGCTTCGGTCCGCCGGAGTTGCTTCACTATTCCATCATGTCGGCGCTTCTCCAACGATTCTTGGATTGACTGGAGTTTGCTATCAGATAGTTGTCTTCTCCCCGGTTCTAAAGAGCCTAACCTTTGTTCAAGTCGAAGCTCTAGTTCAAGCTTTACCAGGAAATGGAGCAGTAGAGAGAGAGAGAGAAGTGTTCAGGTCTGAAGAGAATGAAATGGGGATGACCTCTTTATATAGTCGTAAAACCCGTGTATTAAATAGGCGAGATTTATTACTAGTATTAATATTGCCATAAATTATTGGTATTAATTCCAATAATTTAATTTCGGTATTAAATTATTTATATTAATTCCAATAATTTAATTTAGGTATTAAATTATTGGTATTAATTTCAATAATTAAATATATATTAATTGATGGCTATTTATGATAAGCCGTACGTTTGCATAAAAATTTTTGTCCGAAATTTCGGGTTACAAAAAAATCATACTTCCCAAGAGGTCACCCATCCTCACACTACTCTCAGGTAAGCATGCTTAACTTTGAAGTTTTTATGAAATCTAGTTCACCTGAACCAATTTGGTTTTTGTTTTCTTGTTTATCTTAAGTTTCTTTTCCAATGTTTAATAAATCATTTGGATCAACCGAAAGTTGTAAATTTTCATATTGCTTATTCCTAAATGTAAACTAGTTTGGTTTTCTTATTCGGTTTGACCAGTTCTTTTCCCGGTTTTCCCTAACTCAAATGTGTGGGGTTTACAGTTAGCGTCGCGACAGTCTGGGTTTTCGATCTGTGCATATAGCACTTGTCCTAAGGTCTCTCCTAAGATCAAGAATCACATCAATTCATGCCTAATTAATGGAGAATTTGATCAGTGAAGTTTCTTCAGCTCTCTCTCTAACACCGATCGAAATTTATAAAGGGTAGCCAAATTGGCTCACCTTTCCACTCTAATTCGGTCTTATGAGGACTGAGTGAGTGTTGGGAGAGCTTCGTTTGGCATGAGATGGGCTTGAATTGACCATTTTTAGCTTGGCCGAAACAAGGCAGCTTTAGTCCGTCATAGTTGCTTCACTGTTCGATCACGCCAACGTTTCTCCAACGACCCTTGGAGCAAATGGAGACTACCGTTGTGTAATTGACTTCTCCATGAATCTAATGAATCTGAACTTGCCTTTTTTTTCTTAGAAAAAAGCCCAAGTTGGAGCTCTGGTTCGAGCTTCACCGGAAAATGGAGCATTAGAGAGAGAGAGAGAGAGAGAGAGAGAGAGGAGTTTTCAGGTGTGTGGAGGATGAATGAGGATGAACTCTTTATATAGGAAGCTTGAGGACTTCTTTTCCATTCGATTGGCTCCTTTATGGTGGTCATTCATTGCCTTAAACAACATGGTTGGAGACTTTTCATCTTCATTGGTGTTGCTCGATTTTCCAGCGAGTGAACATTGCTATCATTTGAAGGAAGAAGACGACATTGTTCCGAACTGGACCGGACCGGTCCGAATTGGGTTCAATGCTTAAACTGGCCGATTCAAGCTCGATTCCACCAAGTTTTTCAAAATTAAAAATTTTTAAATTCATCTAAATTCATTCTCTATCCAATGGTGGCCTCAATTCTTCAATTTGAGTTTTTAAGCCACCTAAAAAATGAATTTATCTTCCAGTTCAATAGTGGTTCAAATCGGTTCAATCTGGTTTGGATCCGGTTCACCTGAACCGGTCTGGTTTTCTATCCCAAATTGTCCTAAAGTCTCTTTCCATGGTTTTATGACTCTTTCAGTCGGGATTTGTAAATTTCCTGATTTGCTCATTCTCTAGTGGTCGGGGTTCGTGAACCGATTCAGTTTTCTCACTCGGGTTGATCGATTCATTCCCCGATGTTCCTTAACTCCAAAGGGCGGGGTTTACAACTCTCCCCTCCTTTTAGAAGTTTTGTCCCCAAAACTTATCAAATATCCTTCGTACTGGAAAGGACTTCTCTTGATATCAACTTGTTGTTTATTGACATCAACCTTCTCGGTTATTTCCATTTAGTCCTGGTATAACACACCCTTATAAATTTCTTTTCCTTCTCATTATCCATGCTATGGATCTCACTTAGGCTAGGCATACTTTATTCGAGGGTTTAAGGCTATATCCTTAGTTTCACGTCCCTCTGTCCTTAAAGAATAATCCTTTCTCTTAAGGTTCTTTACTAAAAATTTCAGGATGGAGGGTTCCAAGATATCCCATCGTACCCATGTCTAGTAATTCTCTTGGTTGTTGAAACCCTTAGCTCGGTGTTCTTTCGAGCATTATGTACTTGTTTTCATGTGTCTCTATGTTATCACATTTTTGTCTTATTTTGATCCTTCCCTCATTCGTTATTTATTACATCTTTGGTCCAAATTCGATGTTGACCTTATTATGCTTAACTAACTTATTCTTCCTTAGTTGAGTCATATCTTTCCCTAGGCTATTGGGCTTGCGTGTCCCTTACAGCACGACAATGCTCCAGAATCTGTCTTTGACCATTAAAATTTAAGAACACTTCTTTACTGGGCATTCCCAACCTTCCCACCTTTTAGGGATTGTATAACTTCATCCCTCTTTTCATCGAGTAGTATTCCTTGACTACCTTTACCGTTACCCAATCATCCTTTATGCTTTGACAAAATGTCTTACGAAACTGTGTCAGTTTTCCTTACCCACACGTCCCATCCCAACTTCTTTATTGGGTCTTTCCGGTGCCAATAATTGAATTTCCTAATGACTTACTGACACGCTGGGATTCTTCCCTTCTTATGTCTTTCTTCATTTCTGGTGACGTCCTTTACTCAAGGATTTTACCTTCCCCTAAACCCATTCTTACTTGCTCGTGACCATTTCATGATTCCATTATTTTGGAGAGTTCTCCTTAAATGATTTTCATTCTCTACTATGTCCTTCAAAGTAGAGATTTACCCTTTATGTGCTAGATGTTCGAATTTCTTACTACTCCTTGAAGGTTTCCTTCCTTCGCATTCTTACACCCTTTTTAATTAGAGCTTTTATCCAACTTTAATCATTTGTCGATCATAATTTCCCAGTTCACCTTTTACTTTTCTACTCAAGGTATCTCCGATCATCAGGTCTTATTTCGTGTACTCAACACTATAACCACTCTATTACCCTTCTTTAGAGTGTACTCTCCACTACGTCCCGGTCCTTCTTAGGGTCTCGTTTATTCTCCTTGGCCATCTTGTTGCTACTAGTTGCTTCCTTCGGCTAGGTTCATTGGAAATCCATAGTTGTCTTCTTTGCTCATCCCAAAACAGATGACACTTGGTCGTCCCAATATACCCTCAACCACTTATTCTTTATTTGAGAAACTTATTAGTCTTATTTCGTGTACTTCATACTATGCTCAGTCGTCCACTCTTTAGGATTCATTATACACGTGTGGACTACGACTGGTCTTATCAATTGTGGTTATTCCTCTATAACCAAATCTTATTTGGAGGGCTTACTTTCCCAACGTTTCTTAGACATTCTTTCCTTCATTACATTATTATGGATAGTACACTCATTCTTACTTGTCACAACATCTCTTAATATGCTTCCTTGGGTTTCTTTCACCTTAGCAGGCATTTTATTTACGAATTCATCTCCTCACCTCCCATCACCTGGTTCTATTTCTCCTTTATTAGGTCATGCATCATTTCTTAGGATTTTCCTTATTTGGGAGGATTATTACCCTTTTCTCCCGTAATTTCTTTTTCATACATCTTTAAAGACACCAAACTTTAAATGATGCCCCTTGATGCCATTCTTTTCATGCTTATCTTTACTCTTGAGATCCTATGGGTATGTCCTTCGTACTCCATCCTCATTCTGACTTGTACCGCAGTACATGTCTATTTCTTTCTAGGGAGAGCTCAAATCCACCTAGTTTCAAAATCCCTTGATCATCCTTCGTGAGGCTCACTTAACCATCTCATGACCTTTTTATAGTAAATCTGGTCTTGGTCATTGATTTCTTTAAGGATTTCCTTTCTCCATTTTTTTTAACATTTTAGTCTTTTCATTTCTCCCTTCTTTGTTGTGGTTTAAATCCATGGTTCTCTCGAATACCAGTTCTTTAATTGTCCCTTTCTCTCGATTTCTCTGGTCATATCGTCTGGGCAATTGTATCACTCGTCCTTCTTGCCCATCCTATTATCATTTATAGAGTGTAATCTTTACTACATCTTAGTCTTTCTTAGGGATTTGTTTATTCTCTTTGGCCGTCCCATTGCTACTAGTTTCTTCTTTCTACTTGGTTCTCCTGGAATTATTATTTGGTTCTCATGCTCTAAACAGGTCACACTGAGTCATCACGATAATTCCTTCCTTTGAAACATTTCCTAATTAAAGGTTGGTTCATTGCACTCCACATTATGTCCATCCACACATCAATGAGTCCTTCAAGGGTAGTTAGTCGTATGCATCCCTCTAAAGTTTACTTATGTCATGTATTTCTTCATGGAGCATTCATATCTTCCTTGTTTCAAGATTTCTTGACAATTATATGAGAGGCTTGCCTATTCCTTTCTTGGTTTGAGTTAATTTGGCCTTTGGTCCTTTTAAGGATTTCTTTCATCCTTCTTTTCCCGAGTATTTGGCCTTTTTGCCTCTCTCTTCTTTGTTGCAACTCAAATTATGGCTTTCCCATGTATTAGTTTGTTAACTGCCTCGCCTCCACAATTCCTTTGGTCTAAGTTTCTTAGGGTAGTTATTTCTCGAGTCTTCCTGTCCTTAATGTCCATCTCACTAACCTTTTTAGGGTGTAGTCCTTTCTACCTCCTGGTCTTCCTTAGGGTGTCATTTATTCTCTTTGACTATCTTGTTGTAACGACTTACTTTCTTTTGTTATGTTGGTCCAAAATTCCTATTTGGCTTCATTGCTTTTTCCCAAGGTGATTCATTCATGTAATCCCAATACATCCCGTTTGTCATCAAATGTTCGTCTTGTCTTCTCTTGTGGTTGCTCTCCCTTCTTTGCTCCCAATATTTAGAATTTTATTCTTTCAAGGGAGAGTTCTCTTTGTTCTATTTGTGGTTTATCGAGGTCCTACCTTTAGTCCCTTTTCTTTTTCTTTATACCATTATGCTAGAATCTTGAAGAGCTTACTCTTGGATGTAATTGAAGTTCTTAGTAGGATTTGTATTTCTAAGGATGGTATCCTTTCGGGTCTCCTATAGCTGTGGGGGCATTATTCTTGAAAAATATTGTCCTGACTCCAGGCGGTGTGGGACAATTTTTCACTTCGTGTCCTATTCTCCTATAGGTTAACTTGATTCCTGTCCTTAGTAGGGTTGGACATTTCTCCACAAAGTGTCCCTATTGTTCATACTTGTAATTACGTGAACATAAGTTGTTCCTCCTAGTATTTTTCTAAGGAATTGGTAATTTTGGTGCTCCTTCATCCTTGAGTCTGGATACCTTAAGAGTTTTTCTTGTGGAGTCTTCTTTGTTAATTGATCACTCTAAGAGTCCTCCTAGATTTCTCGATTCCTAAATTCAATTTCCTTAACTTGGATGGGAATCTCCTTACTTTCTATGATAGTACATGCTTATTTGGTCACTTTCTTTGGGGCCATCTTCTTTGAATATCACATCCTTTGAGGGACAGGGTTTTTTAGGAATTTGGAGTACTTCATTAATAGAAATGTACAATATGTTGGGTGTTTTGGCCCTATTACAGAAAATTATCACAAAATAACTAGGGAGCTACGGGATTCTTGATAAGCATCCTCCTATGTAAGGTTATATGCCCTTTGCTGGCATTTATGGCTTCATGCTTGGCTTCCTTCATACTTTGAGTTGTGACCTCAATAAGTCCTAGCACCATCCTCTTGGATACTTCCTCATTTGGCCTTTGAGAGTTCTACCATACCTCAGGCATTGAGAAGCTTCTAGGGTTGTCTTCCTACGAGGACAAGGTATTGAATAGAGTCATTCCTAGTTTTCTTGGTTCCTCTCCTAGGAGCCATATGAAAATTTTAAGATCAATCCTATTAGTTACTATATTTTCTAGTCTTGATTATGTATTCATGGAAAGAGGCTCTGATACCACTCTAGTTGTCACACCCCGACCCGGTTTGGTCGGATCCCCGTGAACAACCCACCACTCTCCCGATTTATTAAAGGGTTTCCCCTTATTATAAACCGTAAAGAGTAAGGCATCCTTTAAACCTACACCATTTCATGGAATAACATAAATCAAAACTGTATAATATTTCAAATTTATCATACCTATCTCACATGCATCTTAGTTGATGGTCTTTAAGGGTAGACTTTTCGGAATTTTTTGAAAGGGATATAAGGGAGGGGGTGAGTACGACTACTCAGTGAATGGGTTTTCAAAAACTTTTAACATTTAGGAAAAAGATTTGTATTGGAGTGTGCAAAACTCCTTCCTTTCAAAAGTCCTTTCATTTCAAATCTTAGTTTTTACCACCATTTCTTATTAATCATGGTGTGTCATCACCAACCACACATCCTTCATCATGAAGGTAAAACACACATTCACAGGCCAGTACGTCCATTGAACCCACTTGTGTCATTAGAGCGACTTTGCCGGCCACCTAGATAGAAACATGTCCACTTCTACCCTGAGAAAGAGTGGATGCACGCGACATTCGACCCTCAATCCCAATATCAATTCTCCCTGTCCGTATGAGGATAGAGACCTCATCCCGTCCCCACCCCGATCTCATGCACTTTGTGCTACTCCAAATTTCGCATGGTCACTTGGTACAACGAACTGCCATTATACCCACCAGGTCGTCTAGTGCCCTTAGGATGCATTACTACCTCTCTTGGGTGTCTTGATGGTCACGTAATCACAGTGCATGCACAATCAGTATTTTCTTATCATGCCATATAATCTGTAATGCCACTAGTCCAACAGCCCCAGCCCTCAACTCAACCAGCAGTTGTTTGTCTTGACTGTTTCGTCAATCTGTCATGTTAGACTGTCGCTAGTTGATTGAGTATGTCGGTCCTATCTTGGTATCATGGCCAAACAATTCCCTTATTTAAAGTTTTATGGCATATAACTCATGTTTGTTTATGAGCTCTTGCTCGTGCCAACTGGCATTGGGCTCACTGTTCAAGATTTTTAAAATCGGGCATACTAGCCCCAAGTGCCAAAACTGAGGCCCCCGACCTATAAGAGCTATTCAAGCTCCCATCAAGATGGTCTCCCAAATCATTTAAGCATTGGCATGGAGTCAAGGGAGAGCACATCTGACAAAAATATGTTTTCAACTGTCCATCATATCGACCAGGTATAAGGACATCTCTGCTCATAACCGATGAACGGGTTTTCCACTTCCTTCGAGGAAGTTTTATCATACCAACCAGGTATGATCTACTTACAGCCGATAAGTAGTTTTTCTGCATGTTTTTCACATCAATCCTCTAATTTGTGATGTTTAAAATATCACTTAGTATTGGATTTTCATTTCGAGGTATTTATCATCCCCAATTGGGTATGATATAAAATCCCACTCACAACCGGTAAGTAGTTTTTAACTTTATGTTGTGCTAATCATCCCAACCGGGTATGACATTAGTAAGCCCACTCACCTGTTAATGTAGTGAATTACACTAGACCAATTCTTTGTATTCATGCGAGCTTGTCCTTGCAGGCGTTCCTGGTAGTTCATGTTCCTACATGATATGAACATCTTAGTTCATTATCTTTCGGCCTAATAGCCTTCATTCATTACAAATGAATGAGAAAACGAAACTTTTTTTTATTTGTAATTAGGTTACTAAAGTTATTTCTCTTTAAGTCCCTAATGTGGATTTTTTCCAAATTAAATCCCGAAACTTTTAAAATTTATCTTAGAACCTCTCACAAAAGGGGTTTAATTTCCCAAACTTCCAATTTGGTTCCCCAACTTTTCCAAAATTACCATTTTGCCCTTCCTTTACAAAAATGGTAAGTTTTACCCCAAAAATTCTAAAATTCCTCAATTGGTCCTCGAACATTATTTTCATGCCCAATTCACCCTCAAATTCATAAATTTTCATTTTGGTCCTTCGAATTAAAAAAATTCCCAATTTTCCCCCAATTTCAACTCCTTAACACAACTGAATTTGATTTTATTAAATTGACTGATCAAACACTTCTAATTATTGAAGTTGAAGTAAAAATTGAGTTCCTCCATCTTCATACAATTCAATAGCACTTTGAATTGCATGTTTTGACACCGGAACGAGCTTAAATGGAGCTTCGCTAGAAAATAGATAGTAGAGAGAAAGCTTTGAAAGCTTACCGTCGGGGGCACGACGATCCAAGCTTTTGATCTAGACAGATACCTCTCGTCCTGAGGTTCATCCTAGAATCAAGAATCGCATCAATTGATGCCCAATTGAGTTAGAATTTCATCATCAAAATTCTGTCGGTTCTCTATAGCATCTGTTAGAAATTACAGTGGGGAGCCAAATTGGCTTACCTTTCCATTCTAATTCAGTGGGAGTGATGAGGAAGTGTTGGGATGGCTTGGTTTGGCCTGAGGAGGGCTCGAAATGGACAATTTCAGCTCGGTCGAAAAAGGGCAACTTCAGTCCGTCGGAGTTGCTTCATTGTTCCAACATGTTGGCGATTCTCCAGCAACCCTCAGAGCAAACGAAGACTACAAGCGTGTAGCTGACTTCTCCTCGATTCTAAAGAACCTAACCTTAACATGTTTGGCTAAAAAATGACCCTATATCGGAGCTCTGGTTTGAGCTTCACCGGAAAACTAAGCAACTGAGAGAGAGTGAGCTTTTTAGGTTGAGAGGATGAATGGGGAGGGGGTCTTTATATAGGAAGCTTGGGGACTTCTTGGCCGTCTGATTAGCACCTTTATAATAGGCATTGATGGTTGGAAACATATTGAATGGAGACATTTCTTCTTCATTGGCGCTGCTTCAATTTTTCAGCGAGTGAATAGAGCTGTTATCTAGAGGAAGAAGATGACACTATTCCAAAATGGACCAGACCAGTCCGAATCGGGTTCAAAGCTTAAACCGACTGGTTCACCCCCATTTGACCGAATTTTTCAAATCTAAAATTTTCTAAATTCATTTTCTATCCAATGGTGGCCTCAAATCTCAAATTTGAATTTTTTAAGTCACCTAGAAAACTGAATTTAGAATCTGGTTCAATATTGGTTCAAACCGGTCCAAACTGGTTCGGATCTGGTTCACCTTAACAGGTTTGGTTTTCATCTCCAATTCACCCTAAAGTCCTTTTTCATCACTTTTATGACTCCTTAGGTCACTTAAGGTCCATAAATTTCCCAGTTTACTATCTCTCTATTAGTTCCAATTCATAATCCGGTTTGGTTCTTAAATCGGTTTAATCCGGTTTGGGTCTGGTTCACCTTAACCAGTTTGGTTTTTCTCTCCCACTTTGTTCTAAGGTTCCTTCTCAAGCTTTATAAATCTCCTTGGGTCACAAGGGAGTTGAAATTTATCTAATTTGCTCGTTTCCCAATAAACAGGTATGTGAACCGGTTTGGTGTTTCTCACTTAGTTTGACCGGTTCTTTTTCGGGTTTTCCTTAACTTAAAAGGGAGGGGTTTACATCAGTTGTCCTTGGCGCCTATCCTATCGCCCCTTTTGAGTGTAGTCTTTATTAGTTTTTGGTCTTTCCAAGGGCGTCTCCTCCCACAGTTACTAGTTACATCTGTTCACTAGATTCTTCTTGGCTCCTCTACTTTTCCAAAGTAGGTTACTCCTTGTTGTCCCGAGACATCCTATTTGTCTCTCAACATTTGGGGCTTGTCTTCTCTGGTGGAGGTGCTTCCTTCTTTGCTCCTAGATGGCCTGTAGCTTTCTTGTAAGGGAAGATTCCTTTAATCTATATTATATTCTTGTTTGCGATTTCTTAAGGTCATACCTTCGGTTCTTCCTGCCTTTCATGGCTTTGGATTTTTGGTAGTTGACATGTTTCTTGAGAGGTATTGCCCTAAATCCATGGAGTTTGGGAAAGTCCTCCATTACATGTCCTATCCCCCTACAGATTAACTTGATTCCTGTCCTTAGTAGGGTTGGGCACTTATCCACGTAGTGTCCCTATCATTCCTACTTGTAATTACGTGGACCTAAGTGGTTCCTCCTAGCATCTTTCTAGGGAATTGTTGGTTTTGGTGATTTTTCGTCCTTGAATGTGGATACCTTGAGAGTTTTCTTGTGTAGTCTTCTTTTCCAAAGGATCACTGTAAAAGTCCTCCTAGATTTCTTGATTCCCTAATTCAGTTCCTTAACTAGGATGGGATTCTCCTTAATTTCTATGGTAGTGCAGGTTTGTTTAGTTACTTTCCTTGGGGCCATCTTCCTAGCAAGATCACATCCTTTGAGAGATAGGGTTTTTAGGAATTGGAGTACTTCATTAATAGATGAGTACAATATGTTGGGGCTTTAAGCCCTATTACAAAAAGTGATCACAAAGTAAATAGGGAGTAACATGATTCTTGATAAGCATCCTCCTAGGGAAGGTTATATGCCCTTTTGCTGGCGTTTCTGACTTCAAGATTGACTTCCTTTGTACTTAGAGTTGTGACCTCAATAGGTCCTAGCACCATCGTCCTGAATACTTCCCCATTTGGTCTTTTGAGACTTCTACTATGCCTCGGGCAATGGAAAGCTTCTAAGGTTGTCTTCCTACGAGAACAAGGTGTTGAGTAGAGTCAGTCATAGTTTTCTTAGTTCCTCTCCTAGGAGCCATCTGAAAATTTTGAAACTTTCTCTTAGTTACTATGTTATATAGTCTTGAAAATGTATTTGAGGAAACATGCTCTAATACCACTCAAGTTGTTACGCCTCGACCCAGTTTGGTTGGATCTCCATGAGCAACCCACCACTCTCCCAGTTTATAAAGGGTTTTCCCCTTCTTTAAACTGTGAGGAGTAAAGCGTCCTTTTATACCTGTACCTTTCCTAGAATGACATTAATCAAAATTGAATAAATTTAAACTTTCATATGTGTCTTGCAGGTTTAGCTAGTAAAATGTCTTTAGGTTGGCTTTCCCTTTAGTTTCCTAAAAATGGGTAAAGGGAGGGGGTGAGTTCAACAACTCAGTGGATGGGTTTTTAAAACATGAGTTTCTTGAAAAATAGTTTGCATTGGAATATGCCAGACTCCTTATTTTCTTTAAAATCATTCTTTTCTCAAGTTTTGGTTTTCAAAACCTTTTTCCAAGGTTTACTAATTCTTTTCCAAGGATTCTCAAATCCTTTCCAATTTTTTCATAACCTTTTTCCCATTTCCATATTAGGTGTGTTTCACAAATAACACACACCCTTCATAGTAAAGGGTTCACACACATTTACGAGATGCAGTTACATCGACTGCACCCACTTGTGGGTCGGAGCGTCTTTACCATCTATCCTGATAGAAGTCTCTGACTTCTACCTGAAGTCTAAGTGAACGTCTCTAACGTCATACCCTCATACCCAAAATACTTTGTGTCCATATGAGGATGGAGACCTCATCACGAACCCACCCCAGTCTCATGCGCATGAAGCTATGGTGAGCTTACCTGACTACTAGCAAGACAAACTGCCCTTATCTCCTAGTAGCCCCTAAGACGCATCACTACCCCTCTTGGGTGTCTTGATTTTCCCAAACCTTAGTGCGTGCATAAAACAATAATTTTCCTCATAAGCCATTTAATCTTTGGTGCCATTAGTTTAACGGCCCCAACTCTGAACTCGACCTACAACTATTTGTCTAGACCGGTCCTTCGACCTGGTCTTGTCGTACTGCTGCCAGTCCATCGAGTATGTCAGTCCTATCTTGGTACCATGGCCAAATCACATCATTCATTCATTAGAATTTTCATGGCTTATCATCATGTTTTTTTGCGAGCTCTTGCTCATGCCAATTGGGCTTGGGCCCACTGACGTGATTTTCAAAATCGGACATTTTAGCCCCCAAGATCCAAAATTGAGTTGTCACACCGAGACCTGGTTTGGTCGGATCCCCACGAGCAACCCGCCACTCTCTTGGTTTACTAGGGGTTTTCCCCTCCTTTAACCTAAGAGAAGTAAGGCATCCTTTAAACTTGTACCTTTCCTAGAATACAAAAATCAAAACTATATAAACTTTTTAACTTACATACGTGTCTTGCAGGTGTGATTAACATGAGGTTTTTGGGTAGGTTGCCATTGGTTACCAGAAAAGAGATATAAGAGAGGGGGTGAGTTCAACAACATAGTGAATGAGTGTTGAAAGTTTGAATATTAGGGAAAATATTTGAATTGGAGTGTTCCAGACTCCATATTTTCTTTTAAAATAATTCGTTCTCAAAATCTTAGGTTCATAGCCATTACTCACTCCTCAACCATAACTGATGTGTTTATCAACCAACACACATTCGCAGGCCAGCCCTTCCATTGTATCCACTTGTAGCGTTAGAGCGACTTTACTGGCCACCTAGATAGAAGTACGTCTACTTCTACCATGAGAATAAGTGAATGTATGCAACATATGACCCTCAATCCAGTGAATAAAACTTTGTGTCCGTATGAGGATAGAGACCATATCTCGGTCTCGTGCGCATGAAACTCAAACACAAAAGCTTGAGGAAGCCCCAAACATAGTAGCTTTGTGGAGTCCAAACACAGAAACTCCAAGGAGTACAAAAACAAAACTCCATAGAGTACAAACACAAAACTCCATGACTGACTAGTATGACAAGAAACACAAACCCAGTAGGTTCTCTTTTCCATTATTACCACCATGTGATCCATCAGCCCTTAGGATGCATCACTACCCCCTCTTGGGCATCTTAATGGTCCCGAACCTCAAGTGAATGCACAAACAAAGTTTTTCCTCAAAAGCCATTTAATCTTTGGTGCCACTAATCCAACGGCCCAGATCCTCAACTCGACCTACAGCTATTTGTCACAAGTGGTCCATTGACCTGTCATGTCGCACTGCCACTAGTCCATCGAGTATGTCGATATTGTCTTGGTACCATGGCCAATCAATTCATTCATTTAAGTTTTATGGCTCAAATTCATGTTTGTTTACGAGCTCCTACTCATGCCAATTGGTCTAGGGCCCACTATTTGAGATTTTCAAAATTGATCATATTAACTCCCAAGTTAAAAAACCGAAGCCTTCGGCCTATATGAGCTATTTGAGCTCTCGTCATGAAGGTCTCCAAAAATATTTAAGTAGTGGTACACAGTCATGGGAGAGCACTTCCGACAAAATAAATTTTTTGAACTGTCCATCATACCAACCGAGTATGAGGACATCTCCGTTCATAATTGATGAACAGGTTTTCCACTTCCTTCAAGTAAGTTTTATCATACTAATCGAGTATGATCTACTTACACTAGTAATTAGTTTTTTCACATGATTTTCACATCACTACTTTCAGATGTGATGTTTAAAATACAAATTAGCAGTGGGTTTTTATTTCTAAGGTGCTTATCATCTCAACTGAGTATGATATAAAAATCCCACGCACCCATTAATGTAGTGAATTTCTCTCGACCGGTACGCTGTATTCATGCGAGCTTGTCCTTGCTGGCATTCCTGGTACTTCATGTTCCTACACGATATAAACATTCTTGTTCATTATCCCTCAGCCTAATAGCCTTCATTTATTCCAAATGAATGAGAAAACTAAACTTTTTATTTATTTGCAATTAGGTCCCTAAAATTATTTTTTTCTTTAACTTTAAGTCCCTAATGCTGGTTTTTCCTCAAATTGAGTCCCAAAACTTTTAAATTTCACCTTGGGACCTCAATTTATTCAATTTCAGAAAAAGAGATTCAATTTCCTAAATTTCCAATTTGGACCCCTAACTTTTCCAAAATTACCATTTTGCCCCTACATTTCAAAAATGATAGGTTTTTCCCCAAAATTCCAAAATTGTCCAATTGGTCCTACAACGTCTTTATCCTACCCAATTGGTCCTCAATTTTATGAAATTGCACTTTAGTCCCTCGAATTTTTGAAATTCCCCCCAATTTCAACCTTCTAACTCAACCAAATATGATTTCATCAAATTGATCGATCAAATGAGTTTAATTGTTGAAATTGAAGTTAGATTGAAGTTCCTACACCTTCATACGATTCAATTGCACTTTGAATTGCACAATTTGGTGCCTGAATGAGCTCAAATGGAGCTTCGCTGAAAAACTGGTCTGAGAGAGAGAAAGCTTCGAAAGCTTACCGTCGGGGGCACGGCGGTCCGAGCTTTCGATCTGGGCTGATAGCTCTTGTCCTGAGGTTACTCCTAGGATCAAGAAATGCATCAATTGATGCCAAATTGAGTGAGAATTTTATCATCAAAGTTCTATCGGTGCTCTCTCTAGCACCGATCAGAAATTGTAGAGGGGAGCCAAATTTACTTACCTTTCAGCTGTAGAAGGACTGTGGAGGTGTTGGGAGGGCTTGGTTTGGCCTGAGAAGGGCTTGAATTGGCCAATTTCAACTTGACCGAAATAGGGCAGCTTCGGTCTACCAGAGCTGCTTCACTATTCGATCATGCCAGCACTTCTGCTGTGACCCTCCGAGCAAATGCAGACTACATACATGTAGTTGACTTCTCCCCGGTTCTAAAGAATTTGAACACACCTTCTTTGGCTTAGAAAAGACCCTATATCGGAGCTTTGGTTCGAGCTTCACCAGAAATTGGAGCAGTTGAGAGAGAATGGAGTTTTTAGGTGTGGAGAGGATGAATGAGGAGAGGCTTTTTATATAGGAAGCTTGGGGACTTTTGGTCGTCCGATTGGCACCTTAATGGCAATCATTCATTGCCTAAAGCTCCCTGGTCAAACACTTTTCAGCTTCGTGAACGCTGCACGATTTTTCGACAAGTAAACAATGTTGTCATATGAAGGAAGAAGACAACACTATTCTGAACCAGACCAGTCTGAACCGGGTTCAAAGCTTAAATCGACTGGTTCACCCCCAATTCCAGTGTATTTTTCTAATATAAAAATTTCTAAATTCATTTTCTTTCCAATGGTGGTCTCAAATTTCAAATTTGAATTTTTTAAGCCATTTAGATAAATGAATCTAGCATCCGGTTCAATAGTGGTTCAAATCGGTTAAATCCGGTTTGAATCTAGTTCACCTGAACCAGTTTGGTTTTCACCTCCAATTCATCCTCAGGTCCTTTTTCATGACTTTTGTGACTCCTTAGGTCACTTGGGATCCATAAAATTTCCAGTTTGCCCCTTATCTATCGGTTTCGGTTCATGAACTAACTTGATTCATAAACCAGTTCAATCTGGTTTGGATCCAGTTCTCCTAAATCAGTCTTATTTTCTCTCCCAAATTGTCCTAAGATCCTCTTCCAAGGTTTCATGAACCCTTTGGGTCACTTGAGAGTTGTAAATTCCCTAAATTGTCCGTTCTCTAATGATCGGGTTTGTGAACCGGTTCGGTTTTTCTCACTTGGGTTGACCGGTTCTTTCCCCGGTTTCCTTGTTTTAAAGGGATGGGGTTTAGAACTCTCCCCTCATTTTATGAGTTTTGTCCTCAAAGCTAAATCAACAGCCTTTGCATTGGGAATAATTTCCCTTAATGTTAACTCAGGATTTGCTTGACATGCCAACACT
Source organism: Trapa bicornis (assembly GCA_030064425.1). Taxonomy (NCBI): domain Eukaryota; kingdom Viridiplantae; phylum Streptophyta; class Magnoliopsida; order Myrtales; family Lythraceae; genus Trapa; species Trapa bicornis. The sequence continues at coordinate 4,324,736 of CM057749.1, forward strand.
TTGGTTGTTCTTTCACTTAGCCCTTTTGAATTACGCACTTAAGGAATGTCTTTTCTTTTCTATTGTTTACTCACTTCATGGAGTTTCTTATAACTAGACATGTCTTACCCACATGTCTAAAAGGATATCTTTAGATTCACTTCCTCCTCTACTTAGGGTAGATTCTTCCTCTTGAGGGTTCTTGCTCACAATTTCAAGATTGAGAGTTCCAAGCTGTCCAATTGTTCCCTTGGGTTTAACTTACTTTATTGGATCATTCTTGCATGCCTTCTTTAATTCTTTCACCTCAGCATGTACTTCCTTTGCAACCTCATCTCCTTATCCCTCATCACTTGTAGTATTCTTCCCCTTTCTTCCGAAATTCTAAGTGCCCTTGAGTGTATCTATCCTTAAAGTAATGTACTTAGATATCCCCCTTTTTCCGCTTCCTCCTTGAAATTTTTGTGGGTACGTCCTTTGTATTTTCTCTTATTTGTATCACAATCTTATCTTTGTAGGAAATATAACTTTCATTATGATTGTAACATATTACAGTTTTTAGCTATACTTATTCAAGGGAATTTTGGTTTGTACTAACTACGGTACTAGGGTCTTCTCATGTTTCTTCTTGGGTGAGGTTGTATACTCTAGTTGGGACACTCGATGTAGTGGTGATGTCTTGCCTTCTGTCTAGTGCCCTTGGGTTTCCTTTAAGTGGTAGGTGGGTAATTTGTTGTGTATTGCCCTGAAGGGTTGGGTAGTTCTTCGCAAAATGGCCAAACTGTCTACATTCGTAGCATATTCGGCATGGTCCTTCAGGTTTTTCTAGCACTTGGAATAATAGGGGCTTCCTCTTAGTGGAACTGTACTTGTCTCCCTTTGTGTATGATAACCTTTCTTTGTCCTAGAGAATCCCATTCTTGTTCTCCATTTCTGTCCACCTAGCTCCTTATGTCTTCCTCGGCTGTCTTGGCCTCCTTCCTCTTTCCTACCGGTCTATTCTATCTGGTAGTGTCTCGTCTGTACTAAACGCTAACATTCATGGTCCATGTCGATGACAACAACCAAATCCGTGGGGCATCCTAGTACCCCAATTTGGTCCCATATGTCTATATTAAGACTGTCCACAAATCGTTGACAAACATCCGTAGGTCTAGCTAGGTCAAGAGCAAAGGGGCTTAACTTGTTAAACTTGGTTTCATACTCTGAGATAGAGTTTTAAGCCCTTGTTGGAGTCAGAGGAAGTCTTGTTTCTTCTCGTTGATTAGATATGGAGCTAGGTATTCCTCCATATATCTTTCCACGAATAGCTCCCATGTGGGGGTGGTGGCATGCAAGCTTCTAACATTATCCCACCACCTCTTTGCACTAGCATCCAAGAAAAACTTTGCTAGTATCACCATATCCTTTGGTGAAATCCTGACTATCCTTATGAGTTTCTTGATGCTAGCTAGCCAGTCCATAGAAGCCCCCATATCCTTTTCTCCTAGGAATGGTTTACATCTAAATTGTCAGAGGGTTTTGAGGTATTTGGGAATGTCCACTAGAGGAGGAACATTAGCAGGAGGGGGATGGGATTGTACTTCCTCGAGCTTAGCTCGAGGGTTGGTGTCCACCTCAAGAGTGAGGTTAGGCCATCCAAACACTCATGTGAACTCTTCGTACAATCTCTAATTTTTCGAGCTTAATCCAGGTGGGGTTGTTTGGGCTCCT